>OZ023269.1:133304530-134023280 GCA_964006375.1 Tillus elongatus
TCTCTGTCTGTGTGTGTGTGTGTGTGTGTGTGTGTGTGTGTGTGTGTGTGTGTGTGTGTGTGTGTGTGTGTGTGTGTGTGTGTGTGTGTGTGTGTGTGTGTGTGTGTGTGTGTGTGTGTGTGTGTGTGTGTGTGTGTGTGTGTGTGTGTGTGTGTGTGTGTGTGTGTGTGTGTGTGTGTGTGTGTGTGTGTGTGTGTGTGTGTGTGTGTGTGTGTGTGTGTGTGTGTGTGTGTGTGTGTGTGTGTGTGTGTGTGTGTGTGTGTGTGTGTGTGTGTGTGTGTGTGTGTGTGTGTGTGTGTGTGTGTGTGTGTGTGTGTGTGTGTGTGTGTGTGTGTGTGTGTGTGTGTGTGTGTGTGTGTGTGTGTGTGTGTGTGTGTGTGTGTGTGTGTGTGTGTGTGTGTGTGTGTGTGTGTGTGTGTGTGTGTGTGTGTGTGTGTGTGTGTGTGTGTGTGTGTGTGTGTGTGTGGTGTGTGTGTGTGTGTGTGTGTGTGTGTGTGTGTGTGTGTGTGTGTGGTGTGTGTGTGTGTGTGTGTGTGTGTGTGTGTGTGGTGTGTGTGTGTGTGTGTGTGTGTGTGTGTGTGTGTGTGTGTGTGTGTGTGTGTGTGTGTGTGTGTGTGTGTGTGTGTGGTGTGTGTGTGTGTGTGTGTGTGTGTGTGTGTGTGTGTGTGTGTGTGTGTGTGTGTGTGTGTGTGTGTGTGTGTGTGTGTGTGTGTGTGTGTGTGTGTGTGTGTGTGTGTGTGTGTGTGTGTGTGTGTGGTGTGTGTGTGTGTGTGTGTGTGTGTGTGTGTGTGTGTGTGTGTGTGTGTGTGTGGTGTGTGTGTGTGTGTGTGTGTGTGTGTGTGTGTGTGTGTGTGTGTGTGTGTGTGGTGTGTGTGTGTGTGTGTGTGTGTGTGTGTGTGTGTGTGTGTGTGTGTGTGTGTGTGGTGTGTGTGTGTGTGTGTGTGTGTGTGGTGTGTGGTGTGTGTGTGTGTGTGTGTGTGTGTGTGTGTGTGTGTGTGTGTGTGTGTGTGTGTGTGTGTGTGTGTGTGTGTGTGTGTGTGTGTGTGTGTGTGTGTGTGTGTGTGTGTGTGTGTGTGTGTGTGTGTGTGTGTGTTTTATAGATATCTGCACGGGCACTGCTCAGATGAGCTTCCTTCCATAGTTCCTCCACCTGCTGCCCCCAACAGATCTACTAGGGGAACACCGAATGCACCCTTTTACTGTCCAGGTCACCAGACATAGAAGATCTTGTTGTGCCTGCTCTTTTGTCCCGACGACTTCCAAGTTGTGGAACTTCTTGTCGGCACATGTTTTTCCTTCTCCTCCGAACCTCCAAACCTTCTAGTCCAGAATTAACAAGTTGCCTCTTTCCTCCTTGTCGACACCCACGGTACGATAGTATTTAGGCTGTGAGCCCTCGTGGTGTGTTGTTGAAATTATATATATATATATATATATATATATATATATATATATATATATATATATATATATATATATATATATATATATATATATGTATGTATATATATATATATATATATATATATATATATATATATATATATATATATATATATATATATATATATATCTGCTCAAGGCCCACCATAGATCTTAAATTAAAAATGACGTGAAACGCGGAACCACGGGCACTCGTCACATGACCACAGTGAAATGTCCCAGCGAAGGTTGTTCTGCAGATGAATGCCAAGAAATTTGAGGGTAGCAAGGGGTTGCAATGTTTCGCCGCCCATCCTCAAACTACAGGCAGGTCAGATCCGCCACGCCCAGCATGAAATCTCACGTAGCCTGTCTTGATAAAATTAACGAGAAGTCTGTTCTGCAAAAACCAGCGTGATAGACTATCCAAGGCAGCATTGGACTGGGTGTCAATTTTATCCGGATGAGCTGTAATAAAATTGGAGTGTCGTCGGCATACATAAAGACGTTGGGTAACGCAGCCAGATCATTTACGTAAACATTAAACAACACAGGGCCCAATATAGAACCCTGTGGGACTCCGTACATGACTGACATTGTCTTCGATCTACTACCACAGAGTCCGTCATCGCTAGAAGACACCTCAATAAATTGACTTCTGTTAGAGAGGTAGGAGTCAAACCAAGCGCCAGCTACACCCCTTACACCATAGTCCGCCAATTTAGACAACAGGATTCCATGATCAACGCTGTGAAAGGTCCTGATGCGGTCACAAAATACGCCAACAGGGCACCCCCCAGCGTTGACCGACCCTAGAATGTTCTCGTGACACTTATATATCGCATCTATAACATAATTATTTTTCCTAAACCAATATTGATTTGGATTCAATATTTCGAATTTATGTAAATATATGTATCGTAACCAAATTTGGTACCTAGGATTACGATATAGTAGTAGTAGTAGCAGTGGTGGGGAGGCCAACGTCAAGCAAGTAGGCCACCATGGGCCCTTTTTGCCAACCCCAACAACCCAGCAACCATGCTCTTCTCCTCCTCGGTTCCATCGCCAAACCACCTCGACCTCGAGATGAAGGCCGTGACGGTCTTCAATTGGACGGTACTTACCTGATTCCTCTACAGAGTCCTCGATCCGAACAATTCTGCTCGAAGACTCCCAAAAGCCTCGCATTCGCACAGGTAGTGGTAGGACGTTTCCTCATCCTCGCGGCATTCCTGGCAAATGGGATCCCTCTTTACGCCTATCAATGTGAGGTGTCTCCTAAGGGCGCAGTGGCCTGTTAGCACCCCAAGGATGCGGCGAAGCGTAAGTCGACTCCTTGTGAGTAGCCAGACAGCTTTATCTGTGTTCGGCCCCTCCACGAAGTCCCTCGCCTGCCTGCAGCCACCAACCGACCCCCAGTGCATCTTCATTGCTTCATCGGTCCACCTGTCTAAGGCGACAGAGACCGTCTTCCTACTTATACCTATCGCCGGCTCCGGGCCACATAACGGCCGCCGGGAACCGATCCTTGCGAGATTATTCGCCACCTCATTCCCCGCCACGCCACGGTGTCCCGGAACCCACACTAGTTGTACCTCCTTTGTCCTGGCTAGTCTTTGAGGGCGTCAGCGCATTCCTGAACTAGTGTAGACCTGATTCTGGCCGCACAGACTGCCCGGAGGACTGCCTGTCTATCCAAGCAGTTGTACACACATTTCTCGGGACTCCTCTTCACATCCTGTCTATTGGCCACAGACAGGATAGCGTACACCTCTGTTTCGAATGCCGTGGTATATGCGCGAAGAGCATAGCTCTCGCGCACCCCCAGGCCCTCGATTTATATTCCTGCCCCGGGGGATTGTTGGTCCTCCAGCCGCGATCCATCGGTGAAACAGACCAGGCTTGCGGGCTGGAATTAAACCTCATTTTCCCTCCACTGATCCCTACTGGGGATCCTGAGGGTGTATGGCCTAGTCAACCTAATATCATCCTCGGCATCTCGCACCTTTATGGCGGAAATCGGAATTTCCTTTTCCACCTCCTTGGTGACTCTTGCATGCCCTATTACTGCTCCCTCTCCGCACCAGTTTCCTGCGTCTCGCATTCTGAGATGCGACGCCATCGCCTCCCTCCTGACACAGATGGGAAGCGGGGGCAGCATCAACAGGACCTCTAGCGCGGCTGAGTGTGTCGTCCTCATAGCGCCTGTGATACCCAGGATTGCCAGCCTTTGGAGTTTGGCCAGCCTTCTGCTGGTAGTTTGGTTCACACCGCACCACCAGACCAACGCCCCATAGAGAATTCTCGGCCTGACGATCGCAGTGTAGATCCAGTAAAGGATCCGAGGATTAACTCCCCAGGTCCTCCCTATCACTCGACGCAGCTGCCAGTGATAGGGAGGACCTGGGGAGTTAATCCTCGGATTAGGAATACGATATAAAACTATATACCAAAATTAAGATTTCTGTGTTGCAAGATACTAGATCATTTCTATGAAAATTCACTACCATATCGCACTTGCTCCGTCCAGAGTTTTTCCTATTTATCAGAGCTTGTTAGATTAACTTTTGAAATAGCGAATTGCCTCTGAAATTGTAACTTTTTTGTAATATAACCGCTTCTGTCTACCTACTTTTAATTATATTATTCTGTATGTAATATGCTTATCAAGGAATTCCCAAAGAAAACGCTGATGATCACGTAACAACACACACAGCGACAGGAAATCATGAAGTATTGAATTACATTGTAGAAATATAAAATATGTATGATGGATGAGAAGTAAATACGATCAATAATTTATTGCAGCTTGAATTATTGGCTTATTAAACGGTTTTAATTTTCTAATCAAACTGACCTCGTAAGCATTCTGTTTATGGATTCAATATTAATTAATAGCCATTAATAATGACAAATAGTCGTTTGAAGTCTTGTAACTGCAAACTTTGATATGATAACAGAAAATATATTAAAATATAAATCTTGGAAACATCGTCAAATGCGACTTTGACTAAACAAAGTTATAGGAACATTGTTGTCAGTATTAGTGAATTTTCTTTAAAAAATTCACTAATGAGGGAGATCTCGACTTTTGAATTTTGAAAAATTTTCGTGAAATGTGCGCGAACTAGGCCCCCTAGAATACATATCCGGAGTTAGTTCCAATTTATATATATATATATATATATATATATATATATATATATATATATATATATATATATATATATATATATATAATTTATTTATTTGTTTAAATTATACAGTACGCTAATACAATAAGTCAAAAACTTGTGCTGTACATTAACGTAATTTAATATATAATATTATATCCAAAATTGTTTGTCAGTAAGAATCCAAATTTCGCACTTCAAATTTTGACATACCAAATAAAACTTCTTTTTGCTTCCAATTTTTTTCCATCTGATGCCTTATTCGTTGCCTTCATTTACAACAAATCTTTATGTCTTTATTTTACTTTTTCATTTACAATTCATCCTAACATATCCATATTTTTGCCAAAATAATCAATTTTATTTAAGACCAAAAGTGACATATATATATATATATATATATATATATATATATATATATATATATATATATATATATATATATACGAGGGTGGGTCAAGTCCGTGACTTATTAAATGAAACACAGATTTTTTGACAAAAAAAATCATTTTATTTCTCAACAGTCTCCTTTGAGCTCTTTACACTTCGTCCAACGTTTCTCCAATTTTTTTCATCCCTTCCAAAAAATAAGATTTGTCGAAGTCCTCAAAATAGGTATTTGTTTGTGAGATGATTTCATCATTAGAGTCAAATCTCTTTCCGCCGAGCCATTTCTTTAAGTTTGGAAACAATAAATAGTCACTCGGGGCTAAATCCGGAGAATAGTGCGGATGCGGGAGCAAATCGTAGCCCAATTTATGCAATTTCGCCATGGAGACTACACATGTATGCACACTTGCATTGTCTTGATGGAAAAGACCTTTTTTCTTGGCCAAATGCTGTCGTTTTTTCTTCAAATCGTCATTTAATCGGTCCAATAAGTGGGTATAATATTCGCTATTGATTGTTCTTCCCTTTTAAAGGTAATCAATGTGGATTATACTGCGTGCATCCGAAAAAACGGTCGCCATGACTTAATTGGCTGACAAACCCACCTTGGCCTTCTTTGGCGCCCATTCGCACGGAGACACCCACAGTTTTGACTGCTGCTTGGTCTCTGGTGTGTTGTGCTGAATCCATGTTTCGTCCGCGGTTACGAAACGGCGCAAAAACTCGTCCCTATTGCGTTTGAACAACGCAACACCCCTTCAAGTTGTCACACGATTGCGTTTGTGGTCGATTCTGAGCAAACGTGGCACCCATCTTGCGGATAGCTTTCTCATACCCAGCTGATCCTGCGAAATCGAAAGCACTGAGCCATGTGGTATGCATATGGCTTTTACAATCTCCCTCGCTTTCAATCTCCGATCGGCCAACACCATATCATGAATTTTCTCAATTGTTTCGGGTGTAGCGACCTCAACTGGGCGTCCAGAACGTTCGGCGTCATTTGTGCTTGTAGGGCCGCAACGAAATTCAGTAAACCACTTTTTTACCATGGAAATTGATGGTGCAGAGTCCCCATAGTATTTATCAAGCTTAGCCTTCATTTCAGTTATGTTTTTTTCCGCCAAAAATAATGTTTGATGAGCACACGAAATTCACTTTTTTCCATTTTTGTTATAAGTCAAGAGGTCTGCTTTCAGTGGCTATCCAACACAAACTAAATGAGGCAGCTTGTTCAAAATTTGACAGGAGTCAACTGACAGGTGCTTGTTGACAGGAGCAGTATTGCCCTTCCCATGAAGGGACGGGAAATTCAAAGTCACGGACTTATCGACCCGCCCTCGTATACATATGTATGTATCACAACGATAACTCAAAAAATAATGGGCTGATTTTGATCAAATTTGTTACGTACCTTCCTTTTGCAAGTGACTTGGATAAGTACGTTAGCCAGGAAAATCGGACCAGGTTTTCCCGGAAAATGGTGTTTTCTTTCGGAAAAGGTTATATCTCCGGAAACAGCAAACTAAGGGCAACCAAATTTAGTACGCTGGTTTCTGTCATAAAGAGTATCCTATGTACCAAAATGCAGATCTCTAAGTTAAAAGGCAAAAAAGTTATAGGTAAGCCTCTGATTAAAAAAAGTTAAAACGTCAAAATTGATAATTGTCGTACTAATGTGAGTGAAAAATACGACACGAAATGACTAACAAGCTCTTAGATCTGTCTCTTAAGTCGTTATTTTCCTTCATGTCGTTAAAATATGAACAAAAAAACAGTGTAAATAAAAATTGCGTGGTATAAATAATAAAGACGTTAGAAAATGAATATACTAGCGTATATACCTGCTAGTACATGCATCTGACTTGTCTACGGTGGTCCAGTGGTCTAAGCGGTGTGCATCAGATAATCGTGTCCTATATTAAGACGAATTCTAATCCTAGTTAGTGACTTCACTTTTTACCATTTTTTTTAGTCTTTCATTTCATTTTACCGTTATCTGATCAAATTGTTGTTATTCCGATGAATTTTTAGCGAGTTTTTGTATAACAAATAATTTAATAAAGAGGAGATGAAAACCTTTAAGACTTCAATTTGACTAGCATATCTGGTTGTTTGTTCTTGCCCTAACTTTTAATGCAGTCGTAGACTTTTCCCGTGGCTTCACAAGTGCTTGTTTTTTTCTGCAGCCGATTTCAATTTTTAGTGAATTAGAGATCACGACTTTTCAATTTTAAAAATCTCTCCAAATGAGCGCGTATAGGCCCCCTAAAACACATATCCTGGGCCTGTTTCAATATATACCCATAACTCGAAGAATAATGGGCCGATTTTCATCAAATTTGGGGAGTACCTTTCTAAGTGAAGATTGGAACCTGTGATGAACACTGCAAGTACACTTGGAGAGCCCAAGTCACCGCAACACATTTTTTAAAGACCTGACGATCGTTTTACTAACAAAGTTAGCGTCATCAGAGGATGAAAAATTCGGAGTACCTTACTTGTGCAAGTGTTTCGTTAGCCAAGAAAATCAGCTACTTTTTCCCCGAAAATGTTGTGTTTTCTTTCGACAAATTTTTATATCTCCGGAAATAAGAAAGTTATCGCAACCAAATTTTGTATGCGGGTTTGCGTCATAACAAGTAAATTACTTACCGAAATTTATATCTCTAGGTTTAAAAGTTATAGACATTTAAATAAAAATTGGGATTTTCCTTTAGAACGCCAAAGTCTCGATTTGAAACATCAAAATTGGCAACATTTAGGCAAAGAACGTAAAACGAATACGGGTTAGGTAGAGAAAATGTAGCAAGAAGAGTATTTTGCAAACCCTTAAGTTTCAGCTTCAACTGTAATTGTCCTTTTTACTAAAATATTTGCAGTAAATTCATTTCATATACTCCCTTTCTCTGATGCTTTGACAGTAGTTCAATTATAGAATTTATCGTTTGATGGTCTATAATTTTGAGAAAAAATTCGCTATTGAGGAGACCACCAGTTTTGAATTTTGAAAAGTATTCTTCAAATGAGCGCGAACTAGGCTCCTTAGAACCCATATCCGGGGTTAGTTTCAGTTTTTATCTGTTTTCATACATACTGGGTGACGCATTTCTACGTTAAAGCTCAATATATCCGTTATTATATAAGATACGAGAAAACATTGTATATGTTAATTATAGACTATCTTGAGCTGCATCCTATAAGATTAGTTTTACAATCATAGGTCGCCCATTAGTTGTTGGTGATACAAAGATCCTTTTTTTTTTTAATCGAACACACCTTATATTATTACATGTTTTCATTTTCAATCGACATATAATGCATGTTTGTAAGAAAAGAAACTCAGGACGCAGCAAGTGCCTTATGGTATCGAATTTTCATTAGATGAAATTTCAATAGCCCAATTTGCTATTAACTTAACGTTCGTTGGCTAGGAACCAGTTTTTTCGGGAATATTTTGAGTTTATTTTCGAATTTTTTTTTTACATTTTCAAACAATAAGTTATTTGAATGAAACTAAAATAGCGCAAATATGGTAAACAATATTTTTATTTGTGGATTGGTTCTATTTAAAACTAGCTCATTCCGGCGTTGTCCGGGCATTATATATCCCAAAGAAAGGGCTTGACGAGTAATATACAGTGAGCCAGGTGACTCTTTCATAATTTCAATATGGTAGCCGGCGCAAGATAGCAGAATATATTTTCTTCACAACTTATTTTACATGCGTATCAAAAGAAAGGGCTTTACGAGTAAAATATAGTGGACTAGGTGACTCTTTCATAATTTCAATATGGTAGCCGACGCAAGATGGCGGAATATATTTTTCTTCACAATTTATTTGACATGGGTATCAAAAGAAAGGGCTTTACGAGTGATATACGGTGGGCTAGGTGGAGTTTTAATAAATTAAAAATAGCGTCCGACGTAAGATGACTGAATATTTCTTTCTCAGCAACCTCCTTGATATGGGTATCAAATAAAAGGTCATTACGAGTGAAATACAGTAGGCTAGGTGGCACTTTTATAAATTCAATATGGATATTTTTTCGTTTTAGTACAACTAAGTAATACAAGCTTGTGTTTAAAATAATTTTTTAACTTCTAACTTATTGTAATTATTTTTATTTTTCATTTATATATGAATTTATAAATTTTGTTGTAGGTTCCCAATACAGTACGGTCAATATCACCATCAAAAATATTAGAAATGCGCCAACAAACTCAGGTTCTTTGGGACAGATACTTTTCATCTATAGAAAAAATAGTTTATACAACTTTAGAGGTAAGTTTCATATTTTAATTTTATCTAAAATAACTATTACTATTACAAGATAACTATTGCAACAATTTTTTATCATACAGTTTATGAAAGGTAAAAGCCATGTGTCTCTTAACACATCATAGAACTTTAGTGTGCCGTTCGCTTGTTGAACAGTTGGACATTATATATCTTTGGAAATAGGTCTGCTGGGAGGGCATTCCAAAGCTTAGACGTTTTAAGGAAAACCAGGATTCGTAATGAACTGTTCGACAGCTCGTTAATTTGATACTAAAAGTTTGAGCTTTTCAAATAAAATTAGTGTTCCGATTATATTTCGTAAGCGGAGGTACTAACAAAGCAGTTTCTGAGGAGAAATGTTGCTAGTATTAATAGAAGAGGCAGAGATGATTTATGGATTGATAATGAAAGGATTCACTAAGTGAAGATTGGAACCTGTCATGAGCACTGATAAGTACACTTGGAGAACCCAAATCACCACAACACATCTTCTTAAAGACCCGACGATCGTTTCACTAACAAAGTTAACGTCATCAGAGAATGAAGAATTCTAACCACTTTCTAGTAAAACATCACCTTTTATACTTATTCTTAGGTAAAGAACGATACCAAGTGGGAGATTGTTCTTGAAGGTATCTACTTTCAACAAAACGATGTAACTTGCCATACATCCAACGAAATACTTGTTCTTTTGACGAATATGTTTCCTGAGCGCATCATCTCTAAGATAGGATACATTGATTGGTCACCAAGGTCGTGCAATTTGATAACTTTGGACTTCTTCCTTTAGGGCTATGTGAAGGAAAAGGTGTACGTAATACATTTATAATCCACAAATCATTCTAGAACTGAAAGAGAACATCTGAAGGTAATGTCTTATATATATAACTCCAGCATATGTCAAGTTTACATAACACATGCGAGAATGTGTACATTGTTGCCCATGGTTTTCGATTCTCCTAGGTTCTTAATTAGGCAGAACCGATGGTCTTATGGAGATAATCTGTAGGAAAGGGATTTGGTGATGGCCAGGTGGTTTTAAAAGATAAATATGACAACGAGATACACCTGTTCTCACGAAATATTGCGACCTTGAAGTATGTTTACTGCCTGAGGTTCTAAAGAGAAGATGGCCCATCCGAGGAGTTATTGCTGGAAAGGCTCTCTTTTAAAGACTTAGTACCTCTTTTTTGATGCAATGCTGGAGATTGATAATTTGATGTTGCATTTTTCTGATGCAGTTGCATCTTCTAAATTTATTGGTCTATTCAATATTCACATATAGTCAACCAGTTTCAGAAATATTCTTAGTTACATTTTTGACAGCTGAACAAGGAGCAGTCATATTTAATGGAGTTCAGGGGAAACAGGGGATGGGTATGTAGGGGATTTCACTTTCCTCCCGGGCTTCTGTGAGTGGAATGCATTAGAAAAGCGCAAAAGCGATCTTCAGCGGAAAGTTTAAATACAAGAAATGTTTTTTAAATATAGCCTTACGTGCAGATGTCAAAGAAGCCGTGGCTGCGATTCGAGAGATGTCATATATATAATAATAATAATAATAATAATTATTATTATTATTATTATTATTATTATTATTATTAGTAGTAGTAGTATTATTATTTCTTATATTTATTTATTTTTCTTGTGTATTTTGACAAGGCTGTGTATTATGGTGCATAAAGGATTAAAACACAACAGAACTTCACTTGCATATTCTGTTAAATAGGTTTGGATAGGCCACATGTTGAAGAGAGTTACGGAAATAACAGGTATAGTTGGTCCAGGAACTGAACTGTGAAGAACTTCAGTGCTTATTTCAAGATTTCTGGATAACTTATCAAAACATTAAGCATCTGGTTACCCCCCCTACACTTCGTTATTATGGGAGAGGCCAGGCTAGGACTATACAGACTAGCCTGCAATGGTAGACTGAAGATCAACCCAGGCTTCAGGGGCCACTGCAAAATTCAGGAGATCGTGAAGGAACCCATGCTTGAAATGAGGTCAGACTTCGCGAGCCCGCGAATGTGCAGGGAAAACAACTTCACAGTGGAAATCCCTGATCGCGGGGCATGGCGGGAGGAGACACCGGGCATACCACGGGACGCGCTCGTCTGGTTCACGGACGGATCTGGCGGGGAGCGTGGGACGGGGGCAGGTGTTTACTCGGAAGGACCGAGGGTAAGTCACAGCATTTCCCTCGGAGCCCATGCAACGGTGTTTCAGGCCGAGATGTACGCCATCCTGCACTGTGTGCGGGAGAACAAGAGGAGGGGCTACACCAACAAGCGGATCCTCATAGCCACAGACAGCCAGGCAGCCCTTAAGGCACTAAGTAGCCCACGGGTAAATTCCTGGCTGGTGAGTGAGTGCCGAGACGAGACGAGCGACCTGGCTGGGCAGAATGAGGTGACCCTCATCTGGGTGCCGGGTCACTCGGGGGTCAAAGGCAATGAAGAAGCTGACAGTCTCGCAAAGAGGGGGTCAGCAGAACCATTTATGGGACCAGAACCGGCTCTGGGCGTGTCAAAGAGCACTGCCAGGGGAGCCATTAAGTCCGGGGTCAGAAACCAACACAAGGTGTACTGGGCGGACTGTCCAGGGCTCAGACATGGGAAGTCAATAATTGACGGACCCAGTTCAAAGAGAGCTGTGGAGCTGCTAAACCTTAGCAGAGGACAGCTCAGAAACACAACAGGTCTCTTGACGGGACACATGGCCGTCAAGAAACACCTACATAAAATGGGGCGGTTCGAAGGGGACCTCGCATGCAGACTCTGCGGCGAGGGGGAGGAATCAGCCCAGCACATCTTGTGCGAGTGTATAGCTCTGGACCGGAAAAGACAACTGATCTACGGTCACTCTAGACCGGAGACAGAGCAATATAAAACTTCACCCTACCAATCGCTGTGCAGACTAGTTCAAGGCACAGTGATTTTGGAATGGGTGGAGTAAGACTAGGGGTATGCACAATCAACCAAGGGTTGCGGTGCTATCGGGGCGGCAAGGCCGCGGACGAGCCCTGAGGGAACAAAAAAAAAAAAAAAAAAAGCATCTGGTTACAGTAATAACTGCAACATATCAACTTGCAAACTGATAGATTCCACTTTACTGTTCCAGAACCTGACATGACAAGTCAAAGAGGAGGAGGAAATGGCTTACCAGGATCCATCCAGTGAGATGTTTGACGTAAAAGGGTATAAAATGTGTGTGTAATTTATTTTACATTGTTTGTTTTTCTTCCAGATAATCCGTGAACGCCTACCAAATCAGTCAGTAAGAGATGGTGTTGTTTGGAATAATCTTCCTGGTGCTTTAGTAACGTTACCAACCTTTTCCGATTCACAAGAAAAGTTCCCCTTCCATCAGGAATCAGCTGAGGTTTCTAATGGCTTCACAGCAATAATATATTGTCAATTAGGAGTTCCACTCTCCGTTTCATCTCCATTGTATAGGCTTGTAAGCAACATTGCTCGCAGCAAACATGTTTCTAAGGTAGGCTTTTTATAATTATTTTTAAAATGTGCAATTTGTCTACAAATTGATAACTTTTTTTATGAAACAGTTTATGAAAGCGAAGGCTATGTGTCTTGAAAATATCACAAACTTGATTGTTATGTCCAACAGTTCAACTCCCCCAATACCTCGAGTTTACCATATTGTGGGATAGGATGTGTACATTGTTGCCTATGGTTTTCCCCTCTCTTAGTTTTTTAATGAGGCGAAACTGGGTATTTAGGGTGAGAAACGTTAGGGGGCGTGGCTTGGGTAATGGGTGGTTGGAAATCTGTCAACAATGCACACATGTTTTCACATGTGTGACCTTGGCGTATATTTCCTTTGCGAGAATCGAAACAGCCCATACATGTGTTATGGAAGGTGATTTCGCCAATAGAAACTCTAGAAGCATTGGCGGATTTCACCAGGCACCAGCGGCTGCATTGTTATGTCAACATTTTTTGACATAACAATGCAGGGCTGGCAACTGTTGGAGCCTAGTGAAATCGCCCATAGGTTCAAAGACGCACGAAATTTTAATTGAGTTTAATCAAGGGCCGTTTTTTGTATTGTTTTGAAAAGAGAAAATAAATCAAATAAATGCATGAACAAGTCCAAAAGCAGAACAAGGCCACGCCTGGAGCTGCAGTGGCACTTATCACGCTAAGTTGTTTCTTATATTGAGTGAATCATCCACTACTTAGTGTTTTTTTTTCTCCCTTAGGGCTGGTCCGCGTCTTTCCCACCCCGATAGCACCGCAGCCTTTGGCTTATTGTGCATGCCCTTTGTCTTTTCTCCTCCACCCATTCCAAAATCACTGTGCCTTGGAACTAGTCTGCACAACAATTGGTAGGGTGAAGTTTTATATTGCTCTGTCTCTGGTCTAGGCTCTCCGTAGATCAGTTGTCTTTTGCGGTCCAGAGCTTTACACTCGCACAAGATGTGCTGATTCCTCCCTCTCACTGCAGAGTCTGCATGCCAGGTCCCCCTCGAACCGCCCCATTTTATGCAGGTGTTTCTTGACAGTCATGTGTCCCGTCAAGAACCCTGTTATGTTCCTGAACTGTCTTCTGCTAAGATTTAATAGCTCCACAGCTCTCTTTGAACTGGGTCCGTCAATTACTGAATTCTCATGTCTGAGTCCTGGACAGTCTGCCCAATACACCTTATGTTGGTTTCTGACCCAGGACTTAAAGGATCCCCTGGCAGTGCTGTTCGTCACGCCCAGGACCGGTTCTGGTCCCATAAATGGTTCTGCTTGTCCTCTCTTCTCGCGACTTTCAGCATCTTCATTGCCTTTGACCCCCAAGTGATCCGGCACCCAGATCAGGGTGACCTCATTCTGCCCAGCTAGGATGCTCGTCTCGGCATTCACTTACCAGCCTGGAATTTACCCGTGGGCTACTTAGGGCCTTAAGGGTTGCCTGGCTGTCTGTGGCTTTGAGGATCTGCTTGTTGGTGTAGCCCCTCCTCTTGTTCTCCCGCACACAGTGTAGGATGGCGTACATTTCGGCCTGAAACACCGTTGCATGGGCTCCGAGGGAAATACTATCACTTACCCTCGGTCCTTCCGAGTAAACACCTGCCCCCGTCCCACGCTCCCCGCCGGATCCGTCCGTGAACCAAACGCGCGCGTGGTATGCCCGGCGTCTCCCGCCCGCCATGCCTCGTGGTCGGGGATTACCACTGTAAACTTGTTTTTCCAGCAGATTCGGGGACTCGCGAAGTCTGACCTCATTTCAAGCATGGGCTCCTTCACGATCTCCTGAATTTTGCAGTGGCCCGTGCAGCCGGGGTTCATTTTTAGTCTATCATTACAGGCTAGTCTGTATAGTCGTAGCCTGGCCTCCCCCATGAACTAAGTGTATGGGGGACAGATCCAGCAACACCACCATGGCGGCTGTTGGGATTGATGTCATGGCTCCAGTGATGCCAAGGCAAGCCATCCTTTGGGTCTTGCCCAGTTTTTCTTTGGCACTGGATTGGGTCACCTTAGGCCACCAGACCAGTACCGCATATGTTAACGATGGTCTAACTACCCTTGTGTACAGCCAGTGGGCCATACTAGGTCTTAGTCCCTACATTTTTCCTTATAGACGCCTAGTGACGGCTAAGGTCATAACTGCCTTATACAGTATTTTTTCAATGTGACCACTCCAGGTTAGCTTAGAGTCCAATATATAGAATGGCCATCCACGACAACAGAAATGCAGACAAACAGTTGGAGAGGAAATTTGTTGTCCAGGTACAGAGTTTTGGTGGTAGGCCATAGGCCGGAAGTTTATTAAGTAGTGTTGCGTGCCAGACCTGGTCGAATGCTTTGGATATGTCTAGAGCGACAATTCTCGCGTTATGGAAGTGAATTTTCATTAAATGCTTCAAATTTTAATAACTCAATTTTCGCTACACTGAGAAAGTTGAATTTTGGTACGTGGTAAGGTCTTTTCCTTGGGGCAGTTCGAGGGGGACCTGGCATGCAGACTCTGTGGCGAGGGGAGGAATCAGCCCAGCACATCTTGTGCAAGTGTAAAGCTCTGGACGCAAAAGGCAACTGATCTGCGGACAGCCTAGACTGGATACAGAGCAATATACTGAAAACTTCACCCTACCAATTGTTGTGTAGACTAGTTCAAGGCACAGTGATTTTGGAATGGGTGGAGTAGAAAAGACAAAGGGCATGCACAATAAGCCAAAGGCTGCGGTGCTATCGGGGCGGCAAAGACGCAGACGAGCCTCAAGGGAGGAAAGAAAGGCAAATGTTGGTTTGTGTGTGTGCGGATATGTAAAATAAAAACAATTAATTTTTGTAATCCTGTGCCTGTCAGAATGATTAATTTATGTATCGAAATACATAGTGATCTAAAAAAACAAATAATCTATATTTATATATGTTCGTATTGCCCCATTAAGTATTTTTCAGAAAGATGTATCCCGAAAATAATTTAAAAATCACAGAAAAATATGCGAATAGGTATACCTGCAGCAGCCATACACTGCTCTGAGAACTAACTAACTAACTAACACTGTTATATGTGTATATATAATTTTTTCCCTCAGGGCTCGTCTGCGTCCTTGCCGCCCCGGTAGCACTGCAATGTGTATATATTATGAACCTCTTATATTATTAAGGTTTAGGTATATTACAATGGTTACTGTTGTTTTCACAGATATAATGAAGTTTTTTTCAGTTAACTTTTATATTTCATGTTCCTTTTTTTTACCATTTTGTTACATATGAAAATTCATTACTATAAGAATTTAATTTGATCAGGATTTTGTTGTTTACGGCTTTGATGGTAACCTAATTATTTTCCTATTGCTAAAATTTGATGGTAGAACATTTGGGTTGTTATAGCTACACCTGGAAATAACTAACAATTTTTTTTTCAGATACTTATAGTTTGGGCAAATGATAAAAGACCACCAGTAAAGAATCGTTGGCCTTCAACATCCCCTCGTGTTTCTTTAAATATCATACAACTAGGTGATATTGGGAAGACCAGTATCTCCCAAAGATTCTATCCCCATCCAGAAATACAGACTGCTGGTGTTTTATCACTGGATGAAGATACTGTACTTACAACAGATGAAGTAGACTTTGCGTTTGAGGTTTGGAAGGAGTTTCCAGATCGGATAGTGGGCTACCCTGCCAGATCACATTATTGGGACGACTCCAAATCAACATGGGGTTACACTTCAAAGTGGACAAACGATTATTCCATAGTACTAACTGGAGCTGCATTTTATCATCGTTATTATAATGTTTTGTACACTGAGTGGCTAAGCCCACTTTTACATAAGACTGTAGAACAAAGTCAAAATTGTGAAGACATTTTGATGAACTTTTTAGTGAGTCACGTGACTAGGCGGCCTCCAATAAAGGTTACCCAAAGAAAGCAATACAAAGAGCAACCGTCAGCTGGAAGCTGGTCACCCTGGAATGATCCAGATCATTTTATACAACGGCAAACGTGTCTCAATACGTTTGCGGCTGTGTTTGGGTATATGCCACTTCTTAGGTCTAATCTGAGATTGGATCCGGTCTTGTTTAAAGACCCTGTATCTAATAAGAGAAAGAAATATCGTAAAATCGAATTAGTGGGAAGTTAGTCTTAGATAATGTAAATTGTTGTCAAAGAACCAAGTGCTGAGAACATTAATCAAATTGAGATCAGTTGGTGGTTGTCTTAGATATTATTATTATCACTATACAGATGAATTTGATACATATTCTTCAAGCAATGAATATATCATGAACAAATTGTTTTTATACGTAAAAACTTTAGTATATATGTGCCTAATTTTTACCAAATACTTTAAGTTTCCCAGTTAATTCTATTATTTATTTGTGTTTGATATAATGGATGAATTTCCGGCTGTCTTATGTTAGTCAGACTCACTAGACGAATTTCACGCTCTTCTAATTATAATCAAACTCACAAATGTTTTAAATAATTTAACTGTTAACTTCTTTTGTAGCAGGATCTTGATTTCTACTCGCTTTTGACTGAGGTAATGATTTGATCTTGCCCCCCTGTTAACTACTTTTCTTCCTAAGTCTCACAAATCACCCATATGGTATAACTATGAGAACAGTACAGATTTAATGCAGAAATCGAATTAATCCTGACACTAAAGCCAAAAATGATTAACTTCACTATGTGAAGTTTAGAATCAGTGCTAATAAGTATTGATAAGTGCATTTTGGGAAACCTAGTTCACCACAACTTAGTTTTAATCCTAATGATCGTTTCGCCAACAAAGTTCGCTTAATCGGGGGTTGAAGTGACATAGTAAAATAATTAAGCTGTCGAAGAAAATTCTTGTTGCTTTAATAGCATTAAAGGTTTAGCTTATCTATTAGTCATTCTGTCATGTCAGTTTCATTGTTTTGTTTTAACTGCTTTTTTATGTACTTATCGTGTTTTTCATATGACTACGTAAATCTAAACAAAATAAATCTGCTGATTCTAGAATTCACCAAAATATGATCGTTTGTGTTCAAACAAACGTATAATAGAAGCGTTTACAGCATACAACAACTGTTAACGTTTTAGAATTTCATAAGCAGGCATGTGTTTTTACTGAAGAAATTTGTACAGTAAAGCAAAAGGACAATAACTATTTATATACCTAATTTGGGATAAAGTGCTTATTTTGCAGATTAATTTTAAAAAAAAGCAATTTGTAACAGGCTTGATTGCTTCAAATAAAAATTGTTTACGATTACTTCACTTATATCTGAA
Organism: Tillus elongatus; assembly: GCA_964006375.1. Taxonomy (NCBI): domain Eukaryota; kingdom Metazoa; phylum Arthropoda; class Insecta; order Coleoptera; family Cleridae; genus Tillus; species Tillus elongatus. The sequence goes on from OZ023269.1 coordinate 133,322,546, forward strand.
GCAAGGTACAGAATATTGCAAGATATTCTATTTTTACACTGTTTGATTGTGTACTTTTCATATGCACAAGTTGCACCTCTTTCTGAAAAAGAGACAAGCTTTTATTAATTTTTTAATGATACAATTGTTTTTTTAATTAATTATTTCTCAATTATTTATTTGCTTTGTACAATTTATTTCTTTAGTTTTTTTGGTAAAGATTATATATTTTCATAATTTTTGCAAATGAGTTAACTTTGTACTTATTATTATTTTGTATTTTTGTTTGTTTCATGTACGTAATTCATACTAATTTTTGAATAACAAAGGTTATTTCAGATTCTGTTGATTTTATATAATACTGTTAAATTGTTTTTCATTTTTCATTAATTTTTGTCCTATGTTCAAAAATTTTAACTACATAATATATATTATAATTTTCTTTTTTTTTTAAGATTGTAAGAGAGATATATTCATTTTTTATATTTACTGATGAATTATGTGCTAGTTTTTAAACTGTTGCTTTTTGCAATTTCAAATTTAGATTTTTAAGATCTTGTTTAATAAAACCAAACCTCGAATACTGCTCCCACATCTGGGGTGCTGCTGCCGCTTCTACACTCGCTATCCTGGACTCCATTCAGAAGAGAGCTATACGTCTCATCGGTGACCCTACCCTCACCCAAAGGCTGCCATCCCTTGCCCACCGACATGCAGTTGGTGACCACTCTCTCTCTTTTATAGATATCTGCACGGGCACTGCTCAGAGGAGCTTTCTTCCATAGTTCCTCCACCTGCTGCCCCCAACAGATTTAGTAGGGGAACAGAGCGAATGCACCCTTTTACTGTCCAGGTCACCAGACATAAAACATCTTGTTATGCCCGCTCTTTTGTCCCGAGGACTTCCAAGTTGTGGAATTCCTTGCCGGCACATGTTTTTTCTTCTCACCCGAACTTCCAAACCTTCAAGTCCAGAATTAACAAGTTGCCTCTTTCCTCCTTGTCGACACCCACGGTACGATAGTATTTGGGCTGTGAGCCCTTGTGGTGTGTTGTTGGAAAAAAAAAGTTTACAGGTTTTTTGTTTCATCCGATTTTTTACCTGCACGATTTATTTGAGAAATGTTAGTATTTTTAAAGGAAGGTCATAATGACCGCTACTTTACATTAGTATGTTTTTAAGAAATTTGATAGAGCCTCGGCAGTTCAGTGATAAGAACGTGTGCCTCTAAACCAAAGGGTACTGGGTTCAATCACAGCATTCTTTCACTTTTTCAGTACATACTGTAATAAATTAACATCAGCCGAGGTTCTGGCATTGTATTTGAGCAAGTTGAATGTCTGCACGTTCCGCCCTTCTGCGGGGGCTTACAGCCGTCGGTGTCGTGTCCATGCGATGTTCTGCACGTTAAAGATCCCTACCCTCCTTACAGAAAGGCAGGGATTCGGCAAAATTTCTAGGATAGTGAGGTGAAACTGCTCCCTGGCGCCGGTGATTGGCAATAGTCGCGGAAATAGACAGACGCGAAAGAAAACGTTTTTTTATAATGACTGCAACTACATTAGTATGTTTTTAGAAATGTTATGACTGCAACTTTATTTGTTTGAGCATAATTTAAAAGAAAGGCTATAATGACTGTGGCTTTACATCAGTATTACATGTTTTGATTATTGTGTTTCAGTTATTTGTTTTGTTAGTCAGTCTCTTCCGTCATGTCTCGTTTGCTAATTATTCTAATATCTAGGTTCGATTTAGCTAGGTGATATAATCGGACTGTTTGTTTAATCTATTTAGTTGGAACAAGTAATTTTTTTCGTTATAATATTGGCAAGTTGTAATAAAAGCTTTGATTTTTGCTTAATCTTTGGAAATAGGAGTTTGGTTTTCATTCTTCTTCCCTTAGGGCTCGTCCGTGGCCTTGCCGCCCCGATAGCACTGGAACCTTTGGTTTATTGTGCATGATAGGTGTTTCATTCTTAAATAAGTCTCTTCTGCGTTCCTGTGATTTCTTTTGCCTTCATAACATTAATTTCATTGTCGTTTATACTTATGATTTTCTCTTGTTTATTTATATTGTTTAACTTTGATTGAACTTCAATATTTATGGGATTTACTTCTGACTTGTAAACCTTATTGATTGTGAAATATATTTTTTTTGGTTTCTTATTTTTTTATTAGTGAAATTGGTTGTTTATTTATTTCCCTATGATTATCATGTGCCTGAATTAAATTATTACTTGACTTATCATTTTGTGTGGTCCCTGTATAATTTACTTTGCTCGGAATAATGGCCTTGTCACAATGTGCTTTTGGTAACAGGTATAACTTCTTCAATTTTAACTGGCTGGTTGACTTTGTTGCGTTCTTTGTACATTGAATATACACACTTCATTATACTGTCTGCATTGCTAGCTTCTTATTGCAGCATGTGGGCTGAATCGACACAATTCATTTGTTGACTTTGATCCACTGGGTTTTTAAAACTCGCTGACCTGCTATCTGTTTTCAAGTTCAACTGACTTATTACATCATTCATACTTTCATTATAATTATAATTACTACTGCCATTACTACCCTGTGCATTGTTTCATTCTTTTCTTTTTATTTGGCTTACTGAATGGTTTATTCCTAACTTGTCTAAGGGTAAGCCATATGTGTTGGCGTTACTTTCTTGACTATTTTTTAAATTCTTATTACTATTAGTATTACCAATTGTGCTATTCACTTCAAAGTTTATGTGATTCATATGTACTATCTGTTGTCCCTCAACTGACTGGCTACTTGAAAATTTCGCTGGTTTTCATTATATTGCTCTGACATATCTAATTCGTGATTCGTTGTAATGCAATTTGGTTCGTCACTGTAAGAATCTGTAGTGTAATTTCGTTCGTCATAAATGTTTGATAAGCGTAATTCATGATTTATTTCGTTGTAGTTTGTCTCGTCATTATAGAATTCAGTATGGTGCAATTGTTCCCTACATACTGGTGGTAAATTGTGTTAAATTTTGTGTGTTTACTCGGGAACTTGAAATGCTTATATCCATGGGCTCTGGATATTGCCTATTATTGGGGTTATTTGGACTGTAATTTGGACGTCTGAATTTATTTGATTGGGCATTTTGTCTCTGTATTTGTGAGAAATTGGGTCTGGTTTGATTATTGTTATAATTGCCTTGATTATTGCCTTGATTATTATTCTGATTATACGTACTGGTGGTAAATTGTCCCTAAATTGTGTTGAATTTTGTGTGTTTAACCGGGAATTTGAAATGCTTATATCCATGGGCTCTGGATATTGCCTATTATTGGGGTTATTTGGACTGTAATTTGGGCGTCTGAATTGATTTGATTGGGCATTTTGTCTCGGTATTTGTGAGAAATTGGGTCTGGTTTGATTATTGTTATAATTGCCTTGATTATTATTCTGATTATATGGTCTAGAGTTTGGTTGGAAATGCCTCTAAATTTCGTATTGCTAAAATTTGGCGTTTGCTGTCTGATAAAACAGTCTCTGTTGTACGTCATGTCTGTCCATGTGGAATTGTTGCTTATGTAGCGACTTATCCCTATAGTCACAGTTCCCCTTGGCAAATATAAACTTTACGCCTGTTCAATGCTTGACGGGCTAGTTGACCTTAAGATCGTTCCTAGAGGATTGCGTAATCCTCCCAAGAATGCCTTTAGTGTTTGTTGCTGATATATCGTCATTTTCAGAGCTCAAATGGCTTCATTGTTTTCATTCGAGAAGAGGTTTGAAATTAATAATTGCTTGGGTTCGGTTTCTGTTTCAATTGTAGCAGTTCCCCTAACAAACTTGTATCGTCTCTTTGATCCGTGAAATTTTGAACTATAGCCTTAAATCGATCCAGGAATCAGATTCTCTTGATTTTATATAATACTGTATAATAGTCGCGGAAATAGACAGACGTGAAAGAAAACATTTTTTGTAATGACTGCGACTTTACATTAGTATGTTTTAAGAAATGTTATGACTGCAATTTTATTTGAGCATAATTTAAAAGAAAGGTTATAATGACTGCAGCTTTACATCAGTATCTTTTAAAGAAAGGTTATAATGACTGGCTTTGCATTAGTATGTTTTATAGAAAGGTAATAACGAATGACTACGTTGATATGTTTCTAAAGTTAACAGTAGTTTTTTGTTTAAAGAAAGGTTATAATAAGCCATTTTACATCAGTTTTTGAAAACAGGATTATGGTAACATTATATTATAATTTTTTTATATTGACTCACTTCACATTCGTTTTCTAAAGGAACTGATTCACCACGTTAGTTTTTAAAGAAATATAATAAGAACTTACTTTGACTGTCAGGCTTAGAACTTGTGATGAGCAGTAGCAAATACACTTTGAAAAACTCAATTAACCACAACACATTTTTGAACCTAACTGCTTCTTCAATTGTTTTATAAGTGCAGAAATGAAGCTTTAAAAAAAAACTTTTGGGTGTAACAGCATTTTTATATGTAGTCCATTTTTTCTTTCAACTGTTTTTTCTTCTTCGTATTTATCGTGTTTTTCATGTAACGACGGCATGAGTGTAAACAAAACAAATCCGTTGATTTTAAAATTTACCGTTTTATTGGTCTGCTAACATACACAGTACAAATTTCACAACTAGCATATTAGAATTTCATAGGCATGCGGTTTCTGCTGAAAATTTGTGTACAATGAAACAAATGGACAATAACTATTCCTATTCTCAATTTGAAATAGAGTGGGTAATTATGTATATTAGTTGATTCACTTAAAGAAACAAAACTTCTTTTGAACAGACTTGATTGATTTGGCTGGAAATTGTTTACATTTAGAATACTCTTGACATAATGTTATTAGCATTCAAAATTTATATTATTGTCTTTATTTTGCAAGAGATTATATATATATATATATATATATATATATATATATATATATATATATATATATATATATATATATATATATATAATAATAATAATAATAATAATATTTATTCTGGCAAAAATTACACAGCCTTGTCAAACAAATACCAAATATAAGATTATAGAACTAAAATTGTGAAATAAACATCAAAAACAAACAAAAATACAAAAGACAAAAGAAACAAATTTACACACATAAAAAAATGGCATCTTATGTTGTCTCTAGTGGCTCTACTCTATCCACTCAATGTCCATATTGAGGTATTCACTTAAAGAATAAAATGCATACTTCATAAGAGTGTTTTTCACATTTCTCCTAAATTCTCGCTTATGTTTTGATCTTATATTCTGGGGGATTTTATTGAAGAACTTGGCACCCCAGCAATTCACCCCGGTTTCAGCTCTTTTTATTCTATGATAAGGAATGGATATGTTCTGTCTGCCTCGGGTACCATATTCGTGGTAATCACCATTTTGGTTGTAGTCTTCTTGATGTTGGTAAGTATATAAGACACTTTCCAAAATATATGCTGAAAAGATGGTAAGTATGCCTGTCTTCGTGAATAAGGTTCTACAACTTGTACGGCTGTCTACAGAACAGATAATTCTTACTGCAGCTTTCTGTTGCAGAAATATTTCAGACACTCCAGGGCTACTCCCCCATATTAGGATACCATAGGTAGCCCTACTTTGGAAACATGCATGATAAGCTGTCAACACTGTCTGGTAATTACTGATGTTCATCAGACGCCTCAACAGATACAGACACGACGCCAATGTGCCCTGGAGCTTTTCAATGTGCATTGACCAGCGAAAATCTGATTGTATATATACACCAAGAAATTTCACAGATTGTTTTTGTCTTGGTTGCGTTTGGTGGGAGCTGATATTCAAGACTTTTGTTTTGTTTACATTGAGTTTCAGTTTATTATTTCTAAGCCATTCTCCTGCTTCCGACATTGTGATATTTCTTCTCTCATTAAGTTCAGCTTCATTTCTGCCAATGTTAACAAATGAGGTATCGTCTGCATAGAGAGAAACTGCATCAGACGAAACGTTCTCTGGAAGATCATTTGTGTATATAATGAATAGGAGAGGCCCTAGCAGCGAACCCTGAGGTATACCGCATGTTTGTGTCTGCCAACTCGAGTACTGTTCATTTAGCTTCACTCTTTGGTATCGGTTGGTAAGGTATGACTTAAAGAGCCTCAGTGGCAAACCCCTAATGCCATAGTGTTCCAATTTGGTTAGTAATATCTCATGTGATACTGTGTCAAATGCCTTATGTAAATCACAATATATGCATTGTGCCATATTGCCAGAGTCCAGCGCCTCACTTAATTTATTTGTTGTGTTTACCAGCGCAGTGGTATATATATATATATATATATATATATATATATATATATATATATATATATATATATATATATATATATATATATATATATATATATATATATATATATATATATATATATATATATATATATATATATATATATATATATATATTGTAAAATGGGAGAATGGCTCTAAGAATGGTCTTGTCGTTCTTCCTTTTGTTAACTTTCAAAAAGTGCAGGTCGGGAGTTTTCTCCGGCAGATACCTTATTCCTTGATTGAGATTTAAGATTTTCTATTTGCCGATGAAGCTATGTTGCATTTTCTTTAAATTCTCCAAAAAAAAAACACATTCTACCATAAAAATTAAGTAGATAATAAAATTGTATTGCAAATATATCAAATTCTAACCAAATTCCTAAGGATTTGTTAATAAATCTTGTAAATAAAAAGTTGTAAGTTGAATTTAATAAAGTAATATTAAAATGACAGGTAACTGAAAAGACTGCATAATTAGTTAGACTGATAGTAAAATTGAATTGATAAATAAAAAACTAGTCAGCTGACGCATAAATAATTGTTAAAACTGAAATAAAAATAAAAAATTGTGGTTAAAAAACCTAAGGGCTGGAGTACCACAAGAGTCTGTTTTAGTAATGTTTATGTTTTAGTTATATTTAGATGTAATTCTCGTAATTATGAAGAATATGTTTCTTATTCATCGGGTATAAAAAGAATCATAAATCAATAACGTATTTTGTACCACAGTATATCAAGAATTTGTGGAAAACTTAATTTTACGTATAATTAGCCATACAAGTTTTTCACATAAAAGAGGTATCCACCTCCTTTATATTTTCAGACTGCAAACCTAAACAAACTGTTGTATAATTGTGTAGTTATTTCTCAACTTCTTATGCTAAGTCAGTTTTTTAATCTAATCATATTTACAAGTGTTGTGGATCATAGTTTTTTATTAATGCAATATTTGACATATTCATATTCCCAAAATTTTCCGAAATGATATTGTGTGGTTTTTCTATTGACTGGATCCGACTGTTTTAAGTCTTGTCTTGCTTATTCAAAGTTTACTGCATCATACTAGATAAAACTAGTGAGAAGAGTACTTTACCTGTTGAATACTTGCTTGCATCTTGATCCCCTTCTCAGTTCCTTGCTACATTTATTAACATCTGTAATTCCAAGGTAGGTATGTGAATATTTCTGCTTGTTCAAATTGTTGATGGCTTAGCCTTTATATATTTTTTTGATGTCCTCACTTATCTTCATTACTTTTGCTTTTGTCATATTGATTTATAGTCTGATTCTTCTTAACACACTATCCATCCATTTGTAATTCCAGAACAGGGACCTGTTCTAGAAGGTTCTGTATTGTTAGTAAATTTTTATGAAAAAAAAATCACTAATGGAGAGGTATCGATGGTGAGACTGCAAGAATTTTTTCAAATGAGTGTGACAAAAAGTAATTAACCGATTTGAATGAAACTTTGCAAATACCTTTCTTTTATTAATAGCTTGGATGTGTTCGTTAGCCAGGAAAATCGGCCAAGGTTTTCCATGAAAATTTTGAGTTTACTTTCGAAAAAAAAATTATCTCCGAAGATTACAAAGCTATCGTAATGAAATTTGGTGGATATGTTGCCTTGGAAAAGACCTTACTACCTACCAAAATTCAACTTTTTAAGTGTATAGAAAATTGAGTTATTCAAATTTGAAGTGAAAATTCACTGCCATAACGCACTTGCTGCGTCCCGAACTTTTTACTTATTTATTTATTTGTGATTTAAATTATACATTATGTCTTACAAAAACAGTCTGGACGCAGCAAGTGCGTTATGGTAGTGAATTTTCATAAAATTGTTTTTAACAGCAAATATATATATATATATATATATATATATATATATATATATATATATATATATATATATATATATATATATATATATTATAAAGCAGACATCAAATTTGGTTACCGGTATAACCTATACAGCAGAAAGAATGTGCATATTTCATCAAAGTACTTTATTGTTTGAAAATGTACAAAAATTTGCCGAAAATAAGCTTAAATGTTCCCGAAAATACTGGTTTCCTGGCCAATCAACCTTATAGGTTAATAGCAAATTGAGCTATTCAAATTTGAAGCATTTAATGAAAATTCACTACCATAACGCACTTGTTGCGCCTCGAATTTCTTTTCCTACAAACATGCATTATTTTAGGTGAAAAATGCAAAAATGGAATAATATAAGGCGTGTTCCATTAAGAAAAAAAGAAAATTTGTATCATCAAAGACTTATGGGTCACCTGTGATTGTAGAAATAACTTTTTAGGCAGAAGCTCAAGGCACATACAAGTTCTTTTCATATCTTGTATAAAAACGGATATTTGATTATTTACAAAAATTCGCCAGAAATTATATACCATTAAACGATAAACTCTATAGCTAAAACTACTGCCAAAGCATCAGAAAAAGGGTCTATTCGAAATGAATTTTCCGGAAATATTTGAGTAAAATGAAGGACAATGACGGTTGAAGCTGAAACTTCAGGGTTTGTAAAACATTCTTCTCACGGCATTTTCTCCATATAACCCGTAATAGTGTCAGGTTCTTTCCCTAAGTGTTGCCAATTTTGATGCTTCAAATCGCCACATTGACTTTTTGAGGAAACCCCAATATTTTTTTCTTTAAATGCCTATAACTTTTTATCTTTTAACTTACACATCTAAATTTTGGTACGTAATATACTTTTAATGATATAAATCTGCTTACCAAATTTGGTTGCCCTTACTTATTTCCAGAGATATAAAAATTTTCCGAAAGAAAACGCAAAATTTTCCAGGAAAAACCGGGCCGATTTTCCTGTGTAACGAACTTATCCAAATTGCTTACAAAAGGATGGCACTCGCCAAATTTTGTGTTATCGTGACACATACATACATATGTATGTATGTATGTATGTGTGTGTATATATATATATATATATATATATATATATATATATATATATATATATATATATATATATAAACATATAAAAATTGAAACTGACCCTGGATGTGGGTTCTAGGGGTCCTAGTTTACACTCATTTGAAGAAATTTTTTGAAGATTCAAAGGTTGCGATCTCCTCTTAGTAATTTTTTTAAAAAGAATATTCACTAAAAGCTATGCTTTTACTTGTTTTGTTATAATTTTCTGAAACGCCCTCTTCTGAATGTCAAACTGTCCAAATATTTTTATTTGAAGTAACTTTCTAAATTTTGTCTCGATTTGCTTCTTTAATAATTCCCACATTTGATGTTTATTCAATTCAAATATAGTTAAGTCTTCACTTACATCTAAATATAATATTTTAGTTCACCCAAATTTCATCAAAAACTATAATTATTTAGTACAAAAATGTTGAAGTACTCAATAATTTGGGGAAGTTATACAAGACGAGACTTTACTTAAGTTTGCAATCTGAAAAATATCAAGGAAGGGGGGGTTGATTTTATGTTAGATACCTGTAAGAAAAGTATATATCTAATAAAACTTTTATATACGTATACTATTGTATACACATGCAGCAAACTAATGAATTAATAATTGTACATATTAGTGTTATATAAAAACCTTTGTTACATATTGTTTGTAGTTATAAGCATATTATATTATGTAATATAATCGTTAGGCATATATATATGTGAAAGGTATTCTATACTTTTTGCTGAGAAGAACGTATGATATTGAAGTTGACAATTTTTGATAGCTTTGTATCAATATATTTTGTGATGACTTTTTTTATATTTTTAATAATGACAGAACCAGTGTATTTTTAGTATTGCCAAAATTATTTGTCAGTATCTCTAATATTTTCAAGAATTATTAATTGCACAAATTGATAAATATTTTTACTTATTTAATTGTTATTTATTGAAGGGGGAGGGGAGGTGGGGCCCAAAGGTGTGATGGTACACAAAAAACCGTATTATTGCGGTCTTCTGCAAAAAGGCAGGTAGGGCGGTAGGAAGGCCTGTCAGAGAGAGTATAATAATTAGTACACTTCTCACAACAGTAATGATGCCCCCCTGGTAATATGATAGTGTCATTCAGAAAGCTAATTTAACTATACTTTATAATAAAATTAAATCAAACTAAAGTGTTTTACTTTAAGGTCAAGTTATATGACACGATCATATACTAGAGAGCGTCTGCACATGAAATTTTAAATTGTAAAAGCAAATCAAGCAAATTACGTTAACACATTAAATATATTTACCCATGAGCAAGGTGTTGAGGCTTCAACACTGCATGGTTATTGCTTGCAGCCAGGAACAAATTAAAAGGAGACGTGTTAAAATATGCAAATGTTGATGATAATATTGGTATCAGATGATCAGATGAGGAATTATTATAACTTTGCCACATGGGAGGAGAGAAACTGTTATTTCAGACAGTCTTTAGATGAGAGGAAATTCTAAAAAACTTTCGTCTTTTTTGAAAAAGTGGGGTGTCGCTGCCAACTCCACACAATCTATCCCTTGTGACATTTTTTTCTGCGGATCCTTTCAATAGCTACTTTTCTTCTCTGTCTGAGGGCCTTCCCTCACTGTTGGTAACTGACTATCAATGTCTTACAGACGATGTTACCGATGATTGTATAACCTTTTCTCCTGTCTCCTGTGAGGTGGTGAGAGACCTCATCATCAAGCAGAAGTCATCATACATTGGGTTTGATGGTATCAGTGGAAGGATGTTGCAGTTAACTGTTGATTTCTGTGCTGCTCTTTATTATAAATTACCCTGTGGAGTGTGGTGGGTTTCCTGGCTTGTGGAAAGTCTCAGTGGGTATACCGATCCCGAAGAATAATTCTCCGAAGTCACTAAATGACTTTTGTAATATAAACTTGCAATCTGTGCCTTCTAAAATTGCTGAAAGTGTGATTAACAAACAGTTGTCAGAATTTGCTGTAAGAATTATACCTTCTGAACAGTCTGCCTTTAAACGCAGTCATAGCTCACTCATCAACTACTTTCTGTAGTTAATTATATTCTCACTCATCAGAATCACGGCTATGTTACTGCTCTGGTTATGCTAGATATGACCAAGGCCTTTGATTTTGTTGATCATTCTCTTTTACTTGCTAAATTGATGAGTTATGGAGTTTACAATGGTTTGATAGCTAGCTTAGTGGTCGATCGCAGATGGTGAAACTTGATGATGGAGCTTGATGGTGGGCGTGCCTCAGGGATCAATACTTGGTCCAATTCTGTTCAACGTGTTTACCGCTGATGTGAATTGCATCCCTCTACTGTCGACTCTTCACTGTTTTGCAGACAATATGCAATTATATATCCTTCTTAGTATATCTAATGTTGATGAACAGATTGGGTGGTTGAATGGAGTCCAGCAGAGTGTTTAGATGTGGGCATGGAGCAACAACCTCAGCTTCAATCCTGACAAGTGCAATTTTCTCGTTCTTGGCACTTCTTACAATGTTCGACAGGTCCACAATCTTCGATTGTCTGTGTTGTTTGGGTCACATGCCTTGACCCATTTGGATAATCCTAGAAATTTGGAATTGATACTGGATGGGAACCTGCAGTTCTCCAGACATGTGGACCATCTCTGCCCGTCTGCATTCTATAGACTGTGACACCTGTATCAGTACCGTGATTGTCTTCCTCAGGATTCACGTAAACTTTTGGTGAACTCGCTAATTCTGTCACTGTTCACATATGGCGATTGTGTGTATGGTCCTTGCCTGACACGTCTGGACAAGTACCATATCCAGAAGGTGCAGAATTGGTGTGTGAGATTTGTTCTCCATGTACCACATTTTGCTCATGTTTCACCGTACATGTGGTCGCTGGACTGGCTGAGCATAAACGAAAGGAGACTTGTTCACTGTGCCACCTTAGTAATCAAAGTTGTTCAGGAAAGGAAACCTGATTACCTATATGACTGTGTCAGCCTTCGAACTGATGTACATGACAGACTCCTGCGCGGCACAAGTTATTTGACTGTTCCTATACATAGAGCTGCAAGTTTTGAAATATCCTTTTAATACTTAATATCATACCTATTCAATTATATGCATAGAAAGGGTATAGCTTCCTTTTCAATAAGGGCTGTAAAGTATGCTTGGGGACAGAGTCTGTTCGCTGTGACACATGAACTTGATATTACCCTGTTTTAACATTTTGTCTGTAGCTGGATATGTTGAAAACAGTTCTTTGAACATGTCCATTTGTACTTTGTGAGCAATGATTATTCTTATAATTATTAGGTCGGCTATTTATAAACGTCCTAAACGCGATGAGCCAGACACATGACGACAGTTCAGCCAACAGTGTGTAAATTAATATTCTGAATGACATTGAAAAGAGGTAGCGTTACCTATGGCATAAATAAATAAAAGTGTCTATGGATAATAGAGTAAAATATTTTTAGTGTAATGAACTAAATAATAATTAATGTGGCGTTACAAATGTTACACTCAAGTTATTCCTGTTCAATTCAAGAAACAGTTCAAACATCTTTGCTGATATGGTGATGAACCCTTTTGACTGCCTTAAGCCTGGCGTTTTCCTCCACTATGTCAGCATTTGGTTCTTCTCCCAAATATCAGGTTGGTTTTTTACGTGGTTTTTTGCTAGTCCACAATATGGCATTTCCTTCAATGCCTTAATGCCCTGATACCCAGATCAAAGTTACTTTGTTGTCCGTAGCCAGTTGCTTTAAGGATTTTTTGCATTCCCAGGTCGTTTTAGACTGTTTTAATCAACGGTTACAATTCTTTTATTTTAATTTAGTAAAAGTTCATATTGTGTGATTTAATCACAGGCTATGGATACGGAGGCCTTATATGTAAAAAATAAATATTATAATCGTGTTTTATATACTTTTTAATAATTTTCCGAATAAACTTATCATTAAAAAATGTGCAGTTAATAATTCGTCATTAAGTAATTGGTTTTTGTGTGACTTTCATTGTTCTGTTTATTATTGTATTGTTATTTTTGTATAGACCTTGTATATTTGCTTGTCTCGAAAAAAAATTAGTCAATATTTGACCATTGTTTAAATTTGTATATTGTCTTAAACCAAATATTAGGGCTGTGTGAATGTTTCAAATTTTAAACCAAACCTGAATCAAGTCTTGATTTGAAAATTTCCATCCAATAGACTATTATAAAAATAATTTGAACCTCAAAATAGATTAATAGTTTGAAGTTCATCTCTCAGAGCAAGGTTAAACATATTTTGTTTTACAGCATGTTAATCCCTGTAAAAGACAATCTACTCTACTCAAAATGACAGTAATTTGTGGTTGCTGACTTGATTTATATATATATATATATATATATATATATATATATATATATATATATATATATATATATATATATATATAATACAGAAAAATTGGGGAGTGTCAATCAAAGTCAAAATATTTCCAATCAAGAGAGGTAAATTTTGAACTTGTTTTTGTATAAGGTGAGTGGGGGTAACTGTACACGATTCTTTTGTTTAAGTTGTCGTTTTTCATAAACACTTGCTTGTTTAGCATTTAGGGAAACGATGCAATCACTTCAAAAAATTTACTGCCTATATTAGACATAGTGCTTTGAAACTTAGAACAGTCAAAATAATGAAAGCAGCAAGTTTTTTTTTATTATTTTAAAAATTTACGTTTCTGGTTGTACAGTTACCCCACGAAATTGGGGTCATTGTACAACATCATGTATTTTTCCATTAGACTATCTATTTTAATATGGGGTAACCGAACTCGTACCTGACACTGTAATTAACAAAAGAAAAATTAGTTTAGTTGATGCGATCAAGCTTTTGGACAAGTAGTTTATTCATTAAGAGAAATGAAAAGAAAACATTCAATAATGTTTGTTAGGTCAGACAGATCTGCCGAAAAAGTAATCATATCTTTATATCTGGCGCTTAAACATTGAACCGGGGCAGATAATCTTCTAACAATGTGGCTATAAGAGACGTTAGACTCCTCTTCTGCCTGCATGAATTTAAGAGTTTGGATGTGTCGTTTAAAAAAGAGGACATCTATATCGTCATCATATAACTTCAATATTTTCGCAACTACAGCCTTGCCCCCCCTAGAACCCACATTCGAGGTAAATTTCAATTTATATATATATATATATATATATATATATATATATATATATATATATATATATATATATATATATATATATATATATATATATATATATATATATCTGAATGGAGATGGAGTTTTCCCAAATACTTTAACAATAAGGAAGTCTTCTACATTTAAATCAGAAGTAGTAATGTCGTCTCCTGAAAAAACTTCTGAATCTACATCCATGTCGTTATCGGTAGTCTATAAATCCTCTATTTTGCTACCTTCTTCATTGCTTGAGAATTCTTGATTCTTACTCTTTGCAGTTCTCTTCATCATCTCTTTCTCTGCTTTTTTTCTAGCTCGCTCGACAGCTGCTACATTCTTGTGTTTCTCTTTTTCTATGTTTTCGAGAGTTTCTTTCTCCTTTTTTTTTCCCTTAGGGCTCGTCCGCGTCTTTGCCGCCCCGATAGCACCGCAGTCTGTGGCTTATTGTGCATCCCCTTTGTCTTTTCTAATCCACCCATTCCAAAATCACTGTGCCTTGAACTAGTCTGCACAGCAATTGGTAGGGTGAAGTTTTATATTGCTCTGTCTCCGGCCTAGGCCGTCCGTAGATCAGTTGTCTTTTGCGGTCCAGAGCTTTACACTCACACAAGATATGCTGGGCTAATTCCTCCCCCTGACCGCATAGTCTGCATGACAGGTCCCCCTCGAACCGCCCCATTTTATGCAGGTGTTTCTTGACAGCCATTTATCCCGTCAAGAGTCCGGTTATGTTCCTGAGCTGTCCTCTGCTAAGATTTAGCAGCTCCACAGCTCTCTTTGAACTGGGATCCCCAATTAGTGTCTTCCTATGTCTGAGCCCTGGACAATCTGCCCAGTATGCCTTATGCTGGTCCCTGACCCAGGACTTCATGGTTTCCCTGGCCGTGCCTTTCGATACGCCCAGGACTGGTTCTGGTCCCATAAATGGTTCTGGTGATCCTCTCTTCACGAGACTGTCAGCTCCTTCATTGCCTTTGACCCCCGATCCAGCAACACTTTCATGGCAGCTGTTGAGGTTGAGGTCATGCCCCCTTCTTTCTCTCTTTGTGCTATATAACTGTCACTTGTTATCACCTCAACAGTTTTGCAAATTCTTCTTTGTGTCTTATGAATGTTAATTTCGTCTTGCTGTTCCTTTTTAGCGTGTAACAGATCCAACACTAAATCTTCAAAACCACATTTTCTTGGGGGCACAATGGTGCATGCAGAAGACGAAGGAATTGCTTCATAGTTTGAAACCTGCTTCATGAATAAATCCTGCGCCGCTTGATATAAAGTATGACCTTGAGCTTGCACTGAGAGGTGATGCACCTGCTTGCGGTACACTGGTTCGCAGTGCATCTACTTGCGGAGCGTTGGACTGCAGTGGGTTGTCTCCAAATATATTGGCTTGCGGTGCGTTAGCCTGTGTTAGATTGTCTGCTGCTCATAATGTCTCCAATCAGCTGCCCAAAAGATATTTGTTGGGATTTTATTTTTATTGGGACTTTTAACGTTATGATCATAGATTCCCGTTGCAGCAAAGCCATTGAAGCCTTGAAGACTTAAAGAGCTGGTAGTACATACCCACTCGCTGAGCCACAGATTAAGACTGTGGTGTTTTCTCGACCAGCACAATTAGTTCTATGCTTGCTAGCAGTGCCTACTTCACCAACAGATTTTGTGCTTGATATCATGAGGAAATGATGTCTTATCGCAATTGTAAACAAGAAAAGGTTTTTCAAAAAAAAGTGCAAGCTCTGTGTATACTCTGGTTAAAGTTTTGAAAAAGTCATAAATTACCCAAGGATTAATTTGGTCTGTTTTGGCACGTTCTACGCTTTAGGGTGTTCTTAGTGAAAGTCTGTCTTCGACAAAAGGTAATAAACCAATCTGGACCTGGCCGGTTATTCTTGAATCTAGTTTTAATTTTATTAGTATCCAGATATTGCTGAACAGGATCCAGAACTTCCTTTCGACCAATGCCAAAACCAAGTACATCTAATGTCTTAATGCAGTTCGCTATTTCTTTTTCAACTTCAGGAGGTACATAAGAAGACACAACACCTCCTCCGTTAACATTAGTAGCTACTTTGCCTTTTCCTTGCCTACCAGAGACTCAGTGTTTGATTGTCGATTTCGGAATGTTTGTTGTTGCTGCTATGCCCGATTGAGTTCTGTTTTAATTTATAACATCATTCACAGCGTCATTCAAAGCATCTTCCATGTACCTCTTGTCGGCACCTTTGTCTGTCTTTCATATGTAATTTCTCATCTGTAACACGAAATCAATAAATTTTAGCCACCGATACAATACTTCTACTGACGTCATGCGGAAGTAAAAGTTGAGATATAGTCATATGCAATTTTTTCCACCTATAGGGTCTATGTACTTTTTTCTTTAACGTTGGTGTGTTTCCTCGACTATGGCCAATCACCGACGAGAGGGAGCGGTATCACCTCACTATCCTAGAAGTTTCGTCGAATCCTTACCTTTCTGTAAAGAGGGTAAGGATAATTAACGTGCCCACCATCGTATGGCGCACAGACCGACGGCTTAACACCCACTCTGAAGAGGGGAATGTGCAAATATTCAACTTACTCAAACACAGTGCGACAGAAAAAAAAATTTACTTTTCTACTGAGAATTAAACCGGAGGTACACGTTCTTACCCCTAGACCACCGAGCCTGCTGTTAATAGGTTTGTTTGTTAATATATTTAGCTCAAATCTTGCTAGTCAATGTTGAACCAGTTCCCCTTATCGAATTAGGCTGAAATTTGATACGTGTGTATAAGTCATGTAAGGTCAATGTCATATAGGCTATCTGGCATCATAAATTCAATATGGCGGACGCTCCGAGGTGGCGGATGTTTTTCTCCTCTCAATCTTCCTGGCATGGATATCAAGTTGATGGGTTTTACGAGTAAAATACAGTAGACTAGGTAATGCTTTTATGAGTTCAATATGGCGCTCAATGGAAGATTCCGGGGTATTTATTTCTTAACAACCTCTATTATATGAAGTACAGTAAACTAGTTTTTTAGTTTTAACTTCTGAATTGAGATTAGTTTTACTAAATCTTTATATTTCAGTCTCAAAAATCTATTGGTGTTGTGTCTACCTACTTTTGGACCACCTCTATACATCTTATAAGAAGTAAAATGATTTTACTGCAGAATGTTTCTATTTTATTTTTAAAGTGTAGAGGACCTAATAACTTCTTGTGGTATATAGTGAGATGTAAGACAGGAGTCGCCATCTCGTTGCGGAACCAAGTAGTATGTTGTCATGACAGCTCCAAATAACACAAAATGTTATAAAATAGAGACTATGTACAACCAACTAACAATTTTGTAAATTGTCAGCCCTGGCCCATTTCATACGTAATATAGGGAAAACATTTTGTGTTATTTGGAGCTGTCCTGACAGAATATTACTTGGTTCTGCAATGAGATGTGCTGTGAGGTTGGCTACCATAGCCGTATTACTTTATAGGTGTTTTCTCGCTGCAATTAATATACCGTACTAACGAGCTCTAATTAGAGCAAAACCGGTCTACAGTTCTAATTATGGTGAGAATATATCTAGCCTTACCTTCTTGTGGTATCTCATATATTTATAAAATTGGAAATTTGAGGTCTTTTTAAATACAGAAAAAATTTGAACTTATATTATAAATCTTAGTCAGATTGTTCATCAGGTTCAAAGTGTGACCTGACATATTCACTCAAGTTCGTTTCAAATTTGGTTAGAAAAAATATGCATTCACACAGCCTTACCAAATATTACTGTATATTAATAAATTATGTGTAGTTATTTTATTTATTACTAATGTATAATGGTTTTGTGAATAATTTTAAGTAAATCAAAATTGCTTTTATTGGTAATTGTGTTCCTGTATATTTTTAGTAGGTTGTTTTATAATTTAAATATATTTGGCTAGGTTTATGAAGATCTATATACAGGAGAATCACTGGTTATATCATAGGAAGTCATTTCACTTAAAGATCAATTAATATTTTGTTAGGCAATGAACATGAGCAGATTCTTTTAGGAGTGCTAACAGCACGCAGTAATTAAGTTTGTTTTTATTTTTTATTTATTTATTCAACGGATTAACCATTTACAATAATAATAAGAACATCTAAAACTACATTAGTCTTAAATAATCACAATATGAGAACACAAAAAAAGCAAAACATAACCTGTATACCATATGTATGACAATTCAATCAATAACACCTCTCAAAATTCCTCTAATTACACGGTCAGAATCATTAAACATGTCCAAGAGCTCCGAATACTCATTTGCAGTTCTCGCCACTCTCGACATCGGACTGAAAAAGCCATAATTGGTTCGATGGAAGGGAACCACAAAAACCTCCCTCGCTCTCGTGCAGTTCGGAATCCTTAGAGAGACTAACTCAAGCAAAGAAGGACTATCAATTTTATTCACTAATAATTTGTGCAAAAAACAAACATCACTGACAATCCTTCTACCTCTCAGTGACTGCAAGTGCAGCCGATTCCGCAAATAAGAAAGGTTAAGATCATTTCTCTGCAAGCCCATTCTGTAAGCACAAATTCTTAAGAATCTATTTTGTACGGCCTCAATCTGATTGATATAAATATTGTAATTCGGGCTCCAGACTACAGAAGAGCATTCCAACAAAGAGCGAACCAGAGCACAATACAGCCTTCTAAAGCTATTGCATGAAAAATCCAGAGTTGATCTATGAATAAATCCTAACATTTTATATGCCTTAGACACTATGTACTCCATGTGATCCCCAAAAGATAATTCCCTATCCAATACAATGCCCAAGTCTTTAATCATTTCCTTCCTCTGTAAAGCACCAGAGCCCATGGAGTACACAAAGTCAATGGGAAACTGAGCTCTAGTGAATGTAATGCAGAAACACTTATCAACATTCAGAGTCAGAAGATTGTCACCACACCACCGAGCAAAACGATTTAAGTCTTCCTGTAAAAGTAAAGCGTCCTGTCTGGAACGAACAATCTTGAAAATTTTGATATCATCAGCAAACATCAAAATCTGACTATGCTTAAGTGAATGTATGACATCATTGATAAAAAGATTAAAGAGGACTGGTCCACAATGTGAACCCTGAGGAACTCCTGAAGAAACAGTAATACTACCAGAAATGAAGTTCCTGATCTTTACACTCTGGGACCTACCCATAAGGAAGCTGCGCACCCAAGACAACAAATTGGCATTAAAACCCAACAATGCAAGTTTTGACAATAATAAGGCGTGATTTACCTTATCAAACGCTTTGGAGAAATCTGTATACACCGAATCAATCTGTAACCTATCCTCCAAAGCTGATACAAATTTTGTGGCCTTATATCTATTAAATATTAAATTAACTATATTAGTTGGCATAAAGATCACATTATTCTCAAAATATGAACATACCATCATCTCTAATAATACTGGGATTGGGATGCCCAAATTGTCTAAAATATTGGTTAACGTTATTTGATACATTAAAATCAAAATATCTCTATAGAAACATCGATTTTCTCAAACATCGATGCTTACCCATAAACAGATCACAATGCATTATTCAGTCCAAATATGTCAAGAGGTAAAGGAAATATGTAAGGACATGAACTCTAAGGCCTCAATCTGCCTACTCCTTAGAGTGGTGGACAAAGGTGGGTTGCTGTAGCTCAATTACGGAGCCTCAATCTGCCTACTCCCCAAATCTTGCCGGAGATCGTCTCTAAGGTCTCAGTGTGTTCAACCCTAGGCCTAAGAGAGATCTGGCAGTTTGTTGCAAGCCTTGTGTTGTATGTACCGTTTCGTCTACCTGCTTCGTTATCAGTGTAATGAGTCGGGTCACGGTCAATTAAGTCGGGGGCTTTCGTCACGGTACTTAAAGGATTAAGAGGATTGCAGGTATTTGTTGAGTCAGGGGCTTTCGTCACAGTACTTAAAGGATTGTGGGTATTTGTTGAGTTAGGTAACGGAGCAATAAAATTGTTGCTTCACGGATAATTCTGGTTTTGAAGTTGTAAACCGGGACTATTGTTTTGGCAATGTCGAAGTCTTTTTTGTGTCCTGTATGAATATGATGCATAACCAGCGCTGATGAGGGGTCGGATTTTCTAACTGAGAGGGTTTGTCTTATGCTTATCGCAGGCTCCGGGCCACTGATCGGCCGCCGGGAACCAAGCCTTGCGAGATCAGTCGCCACCTCATTCCCTGTTATGTCACAGTGGTGGAAATCGGAATTTCCTTGACATGCTAAGAAACATTCGTTATCAGACCAGGGCTTGCTATTCTTTTACCGCAGATGCTGCGAATTAAAACGAACAAGCCCAGTGGAATAAGCAGCGTCGTAAATGCAGCCACACAGGTTTCCGTAGATACATAAATGGCCTGTCTGAGTCAAGGGCTAAAAAACTTCTAGAGTTAAACAGCAAACAACTGAGTACTCTAGTCTACCTGTATACAGGACACTGCCGCTTGCGTCACCACATGCACCGTATTGGAGTCGGTCAGGAGACCGAGTGCCGGCTGTGTATGGAGAGTGACGAGACAGCAGAGCATGTACTGTGTTCCTGTCCGGCAGCGGACGGGACTACATACCTGCTCTTTGACAAAATAAAGCTTGCTCCGGAGGATCTAGATCAACTTTCGCCCACAAAGATTATCGACCTCTGCAGGAGGCTGGCTTTGTTGGACGAAATATAGACTATTAGGTGTGACCCACAATAGACCTTATGGTCGCGGTGGAGGGACTGGTATGGCCCACTCACAATCAAACCTGTGTGATCGGAAAGATGAGAAAAGTTTAAAATTTCGAAACTGTTTATTAAATCAAGGTGTGTGGCCCCGCATAATGCCAAGTCAATAACGCTTTTACCTCTTGTGCCAAAGTATGTAAAATTGACAGGACGATCAGGAGGCATTCTACCATTTAGTAAAACCAAATTGTTAATATCCAGAAAATCTAAAAGAAACCTGCCCATGTGACAGACGAAACTATCCAAAATAAGTCTATTTTCGTATAATGAAGTATTTTCTATGAATTAACGGGATATTTACAAAATTCTGATATCTCTGTTGAAATGAACTGGAAAATATCACAGATACTCGCCAGATTTAAACATGGCTTAAAATAAACAAAACAAAGTACAAATTTAGTAGAGCAAGGTGTAACCTAACCTTAAGATTCTAGTAAGGAAGGAACTACAAAAGTATATATATATATATATATATATATATATATATATATATATATATATATATATATATATATATATATATATATATATATATATATATATATATATTGCGAAAGGAAAGTTGGGTTGGAGAAAGGTTTGGTCAAAGGGTGGTGCTGTGTTTATTGAGGTGAAAAAACGTAAACTTAAGGTGAATAATGCAATAATTGCCAATAATTATTTGCGAGATTTATCAGATAGCTATTGGTGGAACAAATCACGCAGGTTTTTTTTTTGTTTTTTGTTTTTGAATTACATGTGTTTTAATTAAAATATTCTAACAAACTAATTGTAATCACTGTCTGCAAACATAGTCAGTTAAATTTGTGGTATATGTGTGTACACTTTTTTTTTTGTACTTAATTATTTACGGGATTTATCAATTGTTTTTGTTGCTTCCTATTACTGTTCATATTTTATTGTTTTGGGAAGCATTGGTGCTTGATTATTTGTTAAGACTGTAAATGTTGGATGTAGCTGATCTGTTTATCAATGTAAACTCTTTAATTTGGTTTGTTGCCGTTATCGTAATCTGTTTTAACATCGTCGTAGGCTGTATAGAGACACCAACACTTAATTAAAGTATAGATCTCCATGGTAGAACAGATAATAGTAATAAATAATTAATTATTATGTCTCCAGATATTTCAAGAATTTCTATACATATATCATCGAAAAAACATCGAATGAAATAAAACATCGATGCTAACCGATAAACATAAAGACATTGAGTACTCTGTTATTATATTTTCTTGTTATGTGTCATTTGATCTTTTAAGTGGTGACTTGAGTCTTTTACCAAATATCAGAAAGTCCTTGGATTTTTATCATATTTCGCCTATTGTATTTGTCGTTGAATCACTATATGTAGATCTTCATAATCAAATTGACCAACTTGTATCATTTGTTATAAATTTTTGGCGTCTTTCTTTTTAGAATGATCACTTAAGGAAACCAATATATTTTTGCATATCACTACTTTGTATTGTTTCATATAAACTACATGTCAAGTTTCTATTAGGCTATGACTTTTTATACCATTTTTTTAATCTTTATAACCAGAACATAATAATATTATATAATTGCATTTTTGTTAGTGAAATATATGAGTTATGAATTATATTTTTACACTTTATTTGTAATAGCAGTTATTGTATATTTTGATGTGAACAATAAAAATATCATCAGATTCATCTGTGCATTAGTTTGTTTGCTTATCTCCCAATATTTACAGGTATCAATTATTAACAGATGTCAAAAATATAAGGTTCTCAATTCGGTTGTATTTTTTTTTTTATGTGTGTTACCTCAGAACCTTTTTCTAGGTGAACCGATTTTGATGATTCTTTTTTACTTGAAAGCTGGTGTTTCTCATGTGGTCCCATAAAAATTTGATCAAGATCTGACCAGTAGTTTTTGAGTTATCCTTAATGAAGTCGGTTTTTTTTTTTTAACGCTGCAGTGCTGCTGTTTATACTAGAAGTACATGCGAACATGGGAGCGTCTTGTTAGCTGGTGAAAAGTATTTGCAAGCCCGAAAGAAGAAACCTAATTTCTTAGCAGCCGCTTCTGCAATTGATGCGACATGTTGGTGCCAATTGAGATTTCGATCCACAGAAATGCGAACAAGTGAAAAGGACTCATTACTTTGAATAACTTGGTTGTTTATTGTGATGGGTCTAGGGCTGGTGTATCTCTTATGAGATAGAAAGCAAGACTGAGATTTGATGGGGTTGAATTGTACAAGATTTCTACTTCCCGTCTAATATTTTTGGAGATCCACGGAGACAGAACCCTCCATGAGTCTGCGATTCTCATCTGCACTAAAGAGACTGGCTTAGAATATTGTATATTTGAGTGGAGGGTGCTGTCGTCCGTGTAACTGTGAACTGGGTTGGATGTGCTAGAGAGGTCATTGATGTGGAGAAGAAACAAAGTAGGGGCTAAAGCTGAACCTTGAGGAACTCCTGCATTAATTGGATACAGTTTAGAGGAATGGCCATCTTGGATGTGCTAGAGAGGTCATTGATGTGGAGAAGAAACAAAGTAGGGGCTAAAGCTGAACCTTGAGGAACTCTTGCATTAATTGGATACAGTTTAGAGGAATGGCCATCCACGGCATTTTCATTAAAAGCCTGTATAAATTATAATTCACCTTTAGAAAGAAGAAAGCACAGACGTTTACAAATGATCCATCAGTACGTGTTGAACCAGCATTGAACCCCAGCATATGGTATTGGGAGAAAGCTTGCTAAACCGGCTATCTGATACCGTAGTCATATACAGGTGTTCCATCAGAAATGTTTGAGAAAAATTGAGCTTTGTAAAATGTTACAGGCTTAATATGTGGATACTTCTGCAAGCTATATAACCATATTTTATTATGCTACATTGAGTCAAAAGTCATGGTAATACCAGATCTTGACAGGTTTTGCGATGGACATGGCAGCACTGTCGTGTTGAATCGGAATAAAATTTCGGACAAACAATTTAATAACTTGATCGGAGGCTTCTATTGTGGGGCATCATTTTACTCGCTATGAAGTGCTCTACCAAAAAATAAAATAAAATATAGTGTCCCATTTAAAAAATACAAGTTTGGTGTGGCACAGGGAAACTGATCACTCAGTATACATGAAACTAATTTCCGGTTATGCGAAACATTGGTATATCTATGGATACCAAATTTGACATTTCTAGATAGAGTGGTTGTGAAGATAATTATGTGATCCTCTCAACTTGGAGAACCCTGTTTTTTTTTTCATCCCACAGGGCTCGTCCGCGGCTTTGCCGCCCCGATAGCACTGCAGCCCTTGGCCTATTTTGCATGCCGTACCCTGTATATAAACATGTAAAAATTGAAACTGACCCAGGATATGTGTTCTAAGGGGCCTAATTAGCGCTCATTTGAAGAATATTTTTTTTAATTCAAAAGTCGGGATCTTCTCTATAGTAAATTTTTTTTGAGAAAATTCACTAAAAGCATGGTAAAATTTTGTTAATTCACCTAATAAAAATACGTCGATATCTGGACATATGGATTTTTATAAAAAGTCTGGATACAGCAAGTGCATTATGGTAGTGAATTTTCATTTAAATGTTTTTAATGCCAAATATGTCCTTTTTTTTATGAAAGCGGGCATCAATTTTGACTAAATATTTTTTACACAAAATGTTGCTAAAAGAATACATAAAATTCAAATTATATACCTAATCTGTAATTAAAATTGAAAATAAAATAATTTGTTTGCACAAAAATTCATTGAAACCTTATGTTTGAGGAATTTCGTTTAAAAAATGTTCCAAGTGAATAATTTTTCATACAAAAATTCGCCACAAATGTTTCTTCAAAGAAAATTCGCCATTAAAAGAACATTTTGCACAAGAAAATTTGCTAACAGAAATAAATTTTAAAATATTCAAAATCTGATCTAAATACAGAACTAGATACTTTTTTTGTGGCTTCACAGAGAAAATTCTTTTGCGTGTGGTTGCTGCAAAAATTGAATCTGATTATAGAGAAGGAAACAACCTCTTCTGATGTCACAAATTTCTACATCTATGTTAACTGTGGAACGGTTTTACCAACTAAGGGCAACAACAGCTGCTATTAAACTTGAATTAAAAGTCTTAAAAAGTGCTTATCTTTCGTTTTCAACAAAAAGTCGCAAAAAAAATAATGGAATAACACAATTTGACCAGATAATGTTAAAATTGAATCAAAGACGAAAGAGTAAAAAAAAGTTGAAGGAGAAATTCAGTCAGCATGAGATTTGAACCAGCATCCCTTCGCTCATCAGCCATGCATCTAGCAATTCCACCACTGTTACCCTTGTATCACACTCTGCAATGAAAGGTAGATAACCGATAATGGTCTTAAGTTATTTATTTGTAATATGTAAAGTCTTTAGAGGCAGATTTTGCAACTATTTTAACAAATTAGAAGTGTAGCATAAACCTAAAACATTCTAATATACATTTTATGCAATATTTACCATTTATAAACCACAATACTTACACTAATTGTCACATTTCAAGTCTCCAGTTTGACATTCACATCAGAAAAATTATAAAATTTTTAAAGTAATCTTCTGGCACTTCTTGAACTTTTTGCGCCATGAAAAGATAAACGTCTGTAATATTAATAGATTTTATTTAACACATACAATATTTTGGTATTGCATCTTCTCAGACTTCTAGTGGCAGTAAAAATCTTGCTTTATTAAGTTCCTATAACTTTTTTTTTCTTTCAACTTAAAGAGACCTAAACTTTGGTGCAGAGTTTGGTTTTTAAAATATAACCAGCTTGCCAAATTTGGTTGCCATAGCTTTGTTATTTCCGGAGATATGAATTTTTCCATAAGAAAACCTAAACTTTTCCCGGAAAAACTGGTCCGATTTTCCTGGCTAACGAACTTATCTAAGCCACTTGCAAAAAGAATTTACTCACCAATTCTTATCAAAATCGGCACATTATTTTTTGAGTTATCGGTGTGATACATACATTATATATATATATATATATATATATATATATATATATATATAAAGATTAACATGGATGATCCATTAACCAATGGGGGGTGTGGTCCCTTAGCCTGGTCATGCGCTGGTCGTTCTCTTGATTGATCGACGCCTGACTTAGCTACTGGACTCCTAGAGACTGGCTCCACGTGCCACCCCTGGCGTGACTGTCGGCAATGGGAATAACGCCCAGGGCTGATGGTCTACTAAAGTCTCGCTCCTTCTATATTGGAGATATATATGTGGCCTAAATTCTAATCTGAACTCCGTCCACCATTTCTTCCAGGCTAATAGGACCCAACTCCTCTTCCTCACCGAAACCCAAATCAGTGCCAAAACAACCACTAATCACCTTAATTTCCCAGGGTATGAGCTCCTTACTTCCTTTAGATTGCATGCAGGCGTGTGCGCATACGTCCATAGCAATCTACCCTGCACCAGACTCCCCAATTCAAAAGCTGGAAGAAAAGACACAGTTTGGATAAAACTCTCTCTCTCTTAGGGCTGCAACTAAATTCATCTGTTGCATTTACCAGTCACCTTCTGACAGCAACTTTGTCCAGCTCTTTGACTACCTTTCTGAAAAAACTGACCATCTGATTATCCTTCCTCAGAGGTCACTATTCTTGGTGACTTCAATGTCCATAATAAGGAATGGCTAGGATCTTCAAAAACCGATTCACAAGGGAGAGCAGCGGAGGCCTTTGCAGGGAGCAACTTTTTAGCCAATATGGTTCAGCAACCTACTTACTTTCCTCGCATCCCAACACAGCTCAAATCCCTTGGATCTCCTTCTTACTACAAATCCTGAATGATATAAGGTATCAGTCACCGCCCCCCTCAGTCGTTCAGACCATGGTATGGTCACCGCTTCCTGCGCAATGCAACCCGAGGTCACACAGTCATCACACCCACGTATCGTTTGGCACTACAACTCCGCGAACTGGGACGAAATGCGAGATTACTTTTCCTCATTTCCATGGGCGTCTGTCTGCTTCTCTCATCCTGACCCCTCTGATATCTCACAAAACTTCACCGAAATTATCCAAGCTAGCATGGAATTATCTTTTCCACATACACAGAAAACCTCTTCAGCCACTCAAAAGCCCTGGTTCTCTAAATATTGTGACAAGGCCAGACTTGAAAAGGTCAAAGCTCACAAAACGCTTCTACACAATCCCAGTCAAGAAAACCTTTCAAGCATTTAACGACGCAAGAAACTGCTATGTCCGCATTCTTTCTGAGGCAAAAAACTCGTTTAATAACCACATCAAAAACAAAGTCCTATTAAGCTCCAAGGGCAGCAAACCCTTCTGGAGAAGAGAGCATATTTTGTACATTTTTAGTTTTGAAAACGATATCCGTCATTTTATGCGTGACATTGGGAACTGTTGGTGGTTGAACGTTTGGAGGTGGGTTGAGTAGAATGAGCGAACAATGAGGCAAAAAGTTAAGCCTTGCCCAGGTCGGTAGAAACAATTTCATCCCCTGAAACAAGAGGTGGGAACGTGCTCTTGCAGAAATTATTCCCAATAGATTAAGCAAGAGTCCAGAAGGGTTTGCTGCCGTAGGGTTTAAGTGCCGCTTGGCTGTTGGAGTATATTTAACAATTGACTGTACTGTATGACAAGCCATTTCAGCCATGTGTTCCTAGGCTTCCTGATATTTTAGCTGTTGGCCTTATTCTGTAGGATAGGTTTAAAAGATGAAATTATTAACATGATATAATTGCTACATTTATTAACAATGTATGTTGCATAACAATCAGAATACAGGATAAACATGCTTAATACACATAAGCTACTATCTATATTACTATGACACGAACTTCAAATAGATTGCAAAAGAAACAATATAAAAGAATCTGAACATAGTTACATATATTACATAATATTTTATAAATAATTACATATATACAAAGAAAAAAGGAGAATAGTCAGGTTGTACTTCACTCTTTAATTAAATTAAGTATCAGTTATTTAAATAGTCATAATTTTTCCATTATATTATGTATAAATAGAATATTAAATGCACATAAATTAATTTCTGATAGTTTCACCATTTTTCTTTATTTCCGGACACTTGAAAACAAAAAATTAAAAATAATTATTATACTACTTACTGAAAATAAATAACGCACTTATCATAATGTATCAAGAAAGAAAACACGGTTAGGTAATAAGAAAAAGTGATGAATCTATTTGAAATTATGTAATAAATTGACACCCAGAGCAGTATTATACCCAGAATTTCTATAATTATTATAGAAAGCACATTTGAAATTCATATACGTATTATATTACACAAATTTAAAAAACATTCAAGGTGTAGACCCCCAGAATATCACAAAATAATTAATACGACTAGAAAATAATATACATCGGAATGTTTGAAGTCTCAGAATATAAAAGCTTATTTCAAGTCTTGCACGTCGTCAAGTATATCGTCGATTTCTTGTTCCCAGTTGTCACTTTTTGAATTCGTCGACTTCTGATCACAAACTACTTCATAGTCTTGCAGTTCTGCTTCTAATTCTCTCTCCCACTCTTCTTCTACGTAAAAAAAAGGATAAGGAAAAACATAAAATAAAAATAAAATAAACACACATATTACAACATATATCAGTTTTCTGAGCTGTTTTACTTGCTCTGATAATTTTGTACATTAATGTATGGAAAAAACACAAAAGAGAGAGAAGCAGTAAGAATGAAAAGAAATTGTAATATGTGTTTAGACACCAGATGCTCAGAATGTCAGTTTCCTGTTTGTTAGGGATTTTATTATCTGAGCAACTGGAAGATGGTGAGTCCACACCAATAAAAGGGGAAAGCCACTTCAAAAAAGACCCAGGAGCAACAAAACTTGGTTCGTTGATGCTACCTTCTAATCAATTTAGGCCAACTGAATGCAGTTCTGTAGAAACACTAATAAAATGTAGCAAAATCAAAAATAATAATGAATATGTAGTATTTCATTTGCAAAGAGTATACATTGAAAAATGGGTGATTTAAAAAAATAAGCTCAAGCACATTGCAATAATATTGAATATCAAGGGCAAAAATCCATGACACAACCAAGTTAACGTCAAAATTGCAAAGCAACATTATCCGCATAAAACACAAAATGACATTAACTTTAAAAATTTAAGTTCATTGTTTAATTTTGTTTTTTTAATCATGCTCAAAAATGCTTTCAAAATTATGTATATTCTCAAATGTTAAGCACAAATTATATGGTGTTTACTTTAAGCTAAAAACAATGCATATTTTTATACATAACTAACTTTAGACTTCCATATATGCATAATTTATGAATTTAAACAGTTACGTATAATTTTTTTTTGTCCCCTGTGGGTCCGGGGACTAATTAAAAGAATAGGCCCAAGGTAACTCCTGCCTGTCGTAAAAGGCGACTCATTGGAATTAAACACTGGCGGGGGTCTTGTCCAGGTGGGCCTGGAGGGAGGCGGATATCTCTGGGGAGTGATGTACACCCGGATTTTGAGGCCTCCCCTCTGGGCTTAGAAATGGACAATTGACCTCGCATGGTTGTTACTTGGGAGCGGGGTTCCGGATGGGTGCCGCCTTGGGTTTCGTGCTGGCAGGTGTCGTGTGTCTAGACGACCCGGGGGGGGGGTTGACAACTCTAATGAGTGGTATACACCCAGAGTTTGAGGCCCCCACTGTATGCTTCGGAACGGACGGACGGCCTCGCTTGTGCGATGCTCGGGAGCGGGGCTCGATGGGATGTCGCCTTGAGTTTAGCACTGGTGGGTGTCGGGTCTAGACGAACCCGGAGGAGAGCTGAGATCTTTAGGGGTGGAATACAACTAAGGGTTGAGGCATCTTCTGTGAGCTTCGAAACGGACAAACGACCTAACTTGGATGCTGCTGGGATACAGGACTTCATGATATTGCCCAGAGTCAAACACTGACGGATGTCTGGTCCAGACGAACTCAGAGAGAGGTAATCTCTCTTTGAGCTTTGAGATGGGCAAGTGACTTCGCTCAGATGGCAGTACATCTGTCAAACAAAGTTTAACCTTGCAGGTGTCGTCTCCTGTCGGAAGCTCGATTTGTTGGGTGAAATTCAAGCTAACGCTGGCGGGTGTTGAGCCTGGATGAACCCGGAGGTAGCTGGGGTCTTTAGGGATGGATTACACCTGTAGACTTGGGCCTACTCTGTGAGTATCGATACAGGCTAACGACCCCACCTGGATGCTGCTCAAGGGCGGGACTTCATAATACCGCCTCGAGTCAATGAAACACTGGCGGGGGTCTGGTGCAGGTGAGGATAGAGGGAGGCGGATATCTCTGGGGACTGATATGCACTCGGAGTTTGACGCCACCACTGTGGCCTCGCTTGGTTGTTACTCGGGAGCGGGGTTCCAAATGATACCACCCTGGATTGAGACCTAGCGTGTGGCGTGTGTCCAGACGTCCCGGGGGGCTCTGATCTCTGATGAGTGGTAGACACCCAGAGTTTGGAGCTCATACTGTGTGCTACGAAATGGGCGGACGGCCTCGCTGGGGTGATGCTCGGGAGCGGGACTCGATGGGATGTTGCCTTGAGTCTAACACTGATAGGTGTCAGGTTTAGACGAGCCTGAGGAGAGCTGAGATCTCTAGGGGTGGATTACAACTGGAGATTGGATGCTGCTCGAGAGCGGGACTTCATGAAACCGCCTTGAGGCAAACACTGACGAATGTTGGGTCCAGACAAACTTGGAGAGAGGTTATCTCTCTTTGAGCTTCTAAACACGCAAGCGACTTTAATTAGATGGCAGTACACCTGCCAAACAAACTCTCACCCTCAAGAAAAGATCGACTCCCTCAGGGAGCTGGAATTGATGGGTGAAATCTAAATAATTAGACGTGAGCCACAATAGACCTAAGGTCGCGGTGGAGGGACTGGAATAGCCCACTCACAATAAAATCTGATTTAATCTAATCTACGTATAATTTTGAATTGAAGCTTTGAATTATACATAATTTTTAAACTTGTGTAAAAAGTTTAAATTTTTACATATAATTTTGACCTTAAGTCTCAATCTAGCATAATTTTGAGTTTACACAAAAACGTATGCACAATTTTAAGTTTGAACAACAACATGGGCATAATTTTCAATTTAGACTTTAAATTATACATAATTTTGAGTCTGACCTGACCCATCTTTATGATCAACACCAGCAGCTAAAAGCATTTTTACCCAAACAACCTGCAAACTTAGTGCCATCTGTTTTTAATAGGGATCTTCTACATGCAAAATATTGTATGATCCGATGTACCAATATTGTTTTATTTAAGGACATGATTTACGGACATTGAAGAATTTTGGTAAGTTCGGTGTTCAATTTAAAGAAGTTCAAGCCAACATATTTCCTGGGCTTCATTCATAGTTCGGATGGAAAAAACATGGATTCGCACACTTCTATCTAATATTAATGATTTGGTTAGTTGATTTGGTGAATAAGATTGTAAAGTATCTGAACTGAATTTACAGTTAATGTAGAAGGTAGCAACTCCTTTCAAAATCCGTAGGTAGCCTGAAATTTCACTCTACACTTGTATACAAAATTTACTACTAATCCATTTAGAACATGGCTGGTTTATAGAAAAGAGACAAGAAGCAAAATAAAAGGGAAACCAGGTTAATTAATTCCAATTTACATAGTTGCGACTTTGAATACTAATCTTTACTTTTAGACAATAACAATATGAAAATATTATTAAACACGTAGAAATTTCCACCAAGAATTGAATTAGATGAGTTTAATTTTCCATAAATAGACACATACATCTTCTTATTACACATAAAAACATATAGAATCTTAAATAGGCTAGTAAAAAC
Source organism: Tillus elongatus (assembly GCA_964006375.1). Classification (NCBI taxonomy): domain Eukaryota; kingdom Metazoa; phylum Arthropoda; class Insecta; order Coleoptera; family Cleridae; genus Tillus; species Tillus elongatus. The sequence goes on from OZ023269.1 coordinate 133,354,584, forward strand.
ACCGATGACAGATATGTACTCAAAGTCTCTGTTATTTTATCAAGTGAAGTTATGAAGAACCACATGTGAGTCAAGGTAGAAAAAGGTTCAATTGGTTAATTTGTTAAATAAACTATAATTTAGTTAATTGCCCCTTCTCTATACTTGTGAAAATATAATCACTTAATAATATTAAACATTTTTCTACTATATTACAATCAACCGATCCAGTATTGTCATTTAGAAGTGATCTTTTTCTGTGTCCTCATAACTTCACAATTAACATGTTAATTTAAATGTTCTTAAGGACACAGAATTTCCACAAGATCACTATCATGATCCCTCGGAATCAAAAAATTACTTACACACAAACATTTATAGTGTATATAAGAAAAAAGCAACAAATTCTTTTGTAATTGCCACGTTGCTTCTTTACTTCTTCCTATCCAATAAACATTCCACAAATATTAGTTTCTCAAAACAAAAAAAATCTCTATGGGCAAGTGAAATTATTTTATAAAACTTATTAGTAAATATATGTAAATGTGTTACACATGTGTTTTAGAATGACTTGTTAATATGATACTGTACCTAATAAAAAATACATCCTCATTATAATAGGTTATCCATTTTGTGGTTTGGAAAATATAGCTTTGTCATTTGACAGCTGTCAAACATATACGCCATACTTGTTTAGTTTAAGATTTGTCATTTCAAATTATGCATCGTTTAACCATCGAACAACCCATCAAGATTGTAAATACCTTTACAAAAGTGGTAATTCTGCCATAGACATGTTTCACGTTTTAAGAGGAAATTACCGTCATCATAGTCATCCTACCGAGTAAAGAATTGCTAACACAGTTAAAACTTCGAAGAACTAGTTGTATATCATCATAACGTACGCTCTACTGAAAATATTGCCGCTGTTGGTGAAAGTGTGACCGAAGAGCCAAACTAATTAATTCCATGACACACTCAGAATTTAGACTTGTCTTACAGTACATCTTAAGTTTGGACCTACATCTCCATTCTTATAAAGTTCAAACTCACTCAAAAATTGAAGCCTGCTCACCATGGAATGTGCAGAAGATATGTGAGTTTTTAAACAAAATTTTCTTCCAACACTGAAGCTCATTTCTCGTTTAGTAGATATGTGAATAAGCATAATTGCCATATATGGGGCTCTAAAAACCCACAAGTGACTGTGGGAAAACCATTATATCTGCAGAAAGTGACTGTGGAGAAACCATTATATCTGCAGAAAGTGACTGTGGAGGAACCATTATATCTGCAGAAGTGACTATGGAGAAACCATTATATCTGCAGAAGTGACCTTGGAGAAACTATTATATCTGCAGAAAGTGACTGTGGAGGAACCATTATATCTGCAGAAGTGACTGTGGAGAAACCATTATATCTGCAGAAGTAACCTTGGAGAAACCATTATATCTGCAGAAAGTGACTGTGGAGGAACCATTATATCTGCAGAAAATGATTGTGGAGAAACCATTATATCTGCAGAAGTGACTGTGGAGAAACCATTATATCTGCAGAAAGTGACTGTGGAGGAACCATTATATCTGCAGAAGTGACTGTGGAGAAACCATTATATCTGCAGAAGTAACCTTGGAGAAACCATTATATCTGCAGAAAGTGACTGTGGAGGAACCATTATATCTGCAGAAAATGACTGTGGAGAAACCATTATATCTGCAGAAAATGACTGTGGAGAAACCATTATATCTGCAGAAAGTGACTGTGGAGAAACCATTATATCTGCAGAAGTGACTGTGGAGGAACCATTATATCCGCCGAAGTGACTGTGGAGGAACCATTATATCTGCACAAAGTGACCGTGGAGAAACCATTATATCTGCAGAAGTGACTGTGGAGAAACCATTATATCTGCAGAAGTGACTGTGGAGGAACCATTATATTTGCATAAAGTGACTGTGGAGGAACCATTATATCTGCAGAAGGTGACATTCATTTGGGTCTGAAGGTGTCAATGGGCCATATCTCTTTAAAAATGATGGAGCTATAGCTGTATGATAACCAACTCTTTTTGTACTGAACTTGATTTTTTATTTAGACCTTATGTTGTTTCAACAAGATGGCGGTACAAGTTACACAACACGACCAATTTTGGGGTTCTTGCGCAAAAAATTTACAGGGCACATTATTTTGAGAATGGTGATGTCAACTGGCCTCTAAGATCATGCGATTTAATGTAATTGGATTTTTTTATGTGGGGCTACGCAGACGATCGTGTTTATGCAAACAATCATCAAACGTTAGAGCATTTAAAAACCAGTAACTGTCAAATTATGGCCAAATTACACCCCGAAATAGCTATGAAAATTACCTCAAAATCAAGTCCTGCAAGAAATCTTGTGTAGTACATTTGAACGATGTTATATAATATATAATAACACCACAGTAGATAAACTCCGCACCTAGAAGTCACAGGCTTGTGGGTGGGGGAGATTACATACACATATAGACAAAGGGTACCCTTGATAACTCATCAGAAGCCGGCTTTTCCACACTCGAGTGAATGTGTGTGTCTGAATATGGGATTCGAACCCCCGCGACCTCCTAAGTAGTCCGATTCTAGAGGTTACTCCCCTTGCGAATTGATATATTTGGCCTGTTATATTCCACACATAATGGCAAGTTCTAAGCAATAAAATAAAGTAATAATTTCATTGAAAATTTGAAGTGTATAATTAACTTTATTTTCCAACGTACAAATTGGATAACCCACTACTGGGAATTAAGCATGCTTCTAACCTCAATTAGCACTGAAGAGATCAAGTTAAATTTATAATATTATTTTATTTATTTAGTCACAGAAAGGTGCAGAATATTCACCTGATGAAAAGCTTTGAACTTTTGCTGTCAAAATAATGTATAATTTTGGCTTTTAACTTATATTATCTATCATTTCATTTTGTGTATATGAAATCAGATATAATCGATTTTAAAGCCAAAATTTAATGGAATATTAAAACTGAAACGAAAAATATACTTAATTTTGAAAGTCAAAGTTATGCATAGTTTTGAAATTTAAGTCAGTTACACAAATTGTAGCTGTACAACTGTTTTAAACTTAAAACTCAAAATTAGAAATTATTTCTAGCAGTAGAATCTCTGATCTAGTGATAAATAATGTAGACGTTATAAATATTTTCACCAGTAATTTTTCTGGACCTTCGTGTGAATAGGATTTTCTTTTAGGATTTGAGGCTATATATTGTTACTAATCAATCTATGGCAAATTCAAAATAAGTATAACGGGATTTATTTAACTCGTAGGACCTTTAGATCAACTTAATAACATTTAAGGCGTAGATGTAAACATTTTGATTAATTATTTGAGACCAAATATCGCCTTCGACATCACGAAATAGAGAAATAGAAAATAATTGAAGATTTATTTTTTAAACAAAATTAATACTTGAATACTTTAATTGAGTATATTGAATTATCGTATGTAAATTTATAAAAGATGAAATTTAAAGTTAATATTTTGGTTATGAAGTTAATATTGAATAAAATACTTCTCACTAGATTCTAAACTCAGGTTAACTAAGATATTTCATAGTTAATTGGAATAAAATGTGCAATTTAAGTGAAACCACATCCACATTGAAAAATAGCATTGAAAAACACCCAAAATCTAATGATTGTTTAAGTAACAAAACTGACATCATCAGAGAACAAGCTAAAGAACACAAGTAGCAAATGTTATTATTGTCTAAGAAAAATGCAGACTGATGCAAATTAACAAATGGTGGTGTATCGAAGGATGACGACTTTTTAAGAATTATATTCCAAAAGCATTTATTTATTGCCTTGCTCAATTTTTTGTTACATTTATCTTCTTTATTCAATTTCGTATTCAAGATTTTTCCTACAAACAAATCTTTGACTTATAATGTAGGTTTCCTATTTTATTATTTTTCTATACGCAGTTTAGAACGTGGTGAATTTTTTTAACTAAAATTTATTGCTGTAAATAAAATTGTTATTAATAAAAACATAAACCTGAAATGGAAAACAGAATCACCCAAAAACCACAAAAATCATAACATAAGCTTTATACGCTAGATAGGTATCTCTGTTACTAAGTGAGTGGTAGGCACGAAGCAACATGGCGCCACCTAGTTGCGGAACCAAGTAGTATGTTGTCACGCTAGCTCCAAATAACACAAAGTGTTAAAAAATAGAGACTGTATACAACCAACTAACAATTTAGTGAATTGTAAGTTGGTTGTATACAGTCAATTTTTTAACACTTTGTGTTATTTGGAGCTGGTGTGACAACATTAGAGATGGGAAATTCGGATCTATTCGAAGAGTCTGATCACCAGCTCCGGATCTTTTTAAAGATCCAGATCCTTGAACCGGTTCTTGAATCCCAATGAATCTCTGTCTCACGCTACTGTGACTTGATACATACTGTATTCAGTAAGATCGACCAAAACAAAAGAGGTGATCAAGAGCGGGAACATGTTATATGGATTGAAATATATATCCAAGATTATATGAATGTGTTAACAAAAGATTATGTCTTATGGCTACTTCAGTGCCATGTGCAAGAATTTTTAGTAAAAGTGGTCAAATTGAAATAGAAAAACGAGCTACATCGAGAAATAAAAAATAAATCAAATTATATTTTTACATGTTAATATGTAATAAATGTTTCAAAAACATTGAATGTATAATTATATTTTTATTGTTGCTATTGTTACCTACTATTGGATAAATATGTAATTTAGACAATATGTAGGTACAAGAAAAATAGATTCTACAAACGATATAAATTATGAAACCTTCAATAATCTAAATATTTAAATTGCAGCACGCAGGCTGAGCATTCTAAGTTGGATTCTGAATGTTTGAGGGTTCGGATCTCGGATCGTGTTATTTAGCTGTGCCTTATTTAACCCGAATCTTTTGATTCTCCTTTAGTTGCTCACAGCGCCGTGATCCGAGAGCCAAGAACGAGAACGTAACAGCGGATCAGGCGTAACATACCTCAGAGTGCCAGAGTCAGAGTCAATAGCGATCGGTTCGTTGCCTCCTCACGACAGATCAAACTCGGATTCAGGATCCGTCATTCATAATTTTAAGAGTCGGTTCATTCTGATCTTTTCAAAGATCCGAATATTTAAACCGGTTCAGATCCGATCCGGACATCTCTAGACAACATACTACTTGGTTCCGCAACTAGGTGGCGGCACGTTGCTAGACACTCAGTGTTGGAAAGCTGGCTACCATAGCCGTATTGCTTTATAGGTGTATTTTCGCTACAATTAGTATGCAGTACTGAAGAGCTCTGATTAGAGCGAAACCGGTCTACGGTTCTAATTGTGGCGAGAATACATCTAGCCTTACATATAACTATGTTATTATTTTTGTGGTTTTGCTTTCCGTTACAATAAAAACAGAAAAATTGCGAGTATAATGGTAACAAATTAAAAGAAGAAATGATTATAATTTACCTTAAAAATGCACTGATAATCGACAACCATAATTTAAATTAATTAAATTAGACTCTTTAAAAATCAAATCCTTTGATACATTATTTAATTTATTTTTGTCTGCTCCTTTCTCCAATTAAGAAGTTTCCAATTTTTTATGCACTCTTAATCAAGAGTGTAAAAACTACAATTATAGCCCTAAAAATTTCAAGACGAACTTTTAAATTCATTTGTAATTTTATCTTAAAACTATTATGATTTTTTGCACATTCACAGAAATTTTCCTTCAATTTATTAACGAACAATAAAATGCTCCAAAAATTACTTTCCCTAAATTAATTTGTTGCTAAGGCTGCACTTTTGCAAAATGAAAATGGTATATGACAGTCAATGACTCAAATGTACAATGTTTTGCAAATTATTGTTAGCCGGGTTTGGGATTGAATCCAATCCACGGTAAAGGTCGACAATGAGTTACAACAAAAAGGGACTGTTCTCTGATCACTACTGCCAGAAGATTTTGCACATTCCCTGTCCCCAAGCTTCATGCAGTGACTAGTATCAAAGTGTGTATACAATCAAAAGATTACATATACAGAATCTTAGAGCCAAATGGCCTTCGAGATGCATGTTACACGAAGAATTTGGAGGTAGCCGAAAGGCATTATTGTATGTTTTCAGATGAATCCTAGTTCTTTTAATCACTCAGGCCCTTTCCGAATGTAACAATAATTTAATGACAACGAGACACATGTATTTCCGGAAATTAAAAACTGGACATACAAGTTTATAATGTGATTGATTGGATATTATTGAAGTACTTCCAGAGATGCTTAGTTCATAGATTCACTTTTGATCTGTATCATCCAAGTTTCCCATCACCTGAGTTACCTCTTGCCTTGTTTAACTCTGAAGAATGAGACTACTGTATTTCAATCTATTGGAAACTTCCTAATTATTGACAATTTCCTAATCAACACTTTACTATAATTTATTCTTTGAGACAAGTGACTTGTTGACACAAGTTGGTTAATAAACACATTTTAGACGAGTTGGATGTTTTTTAAGTTATAATAAGCTCATCAGAGGTTTCAACTTTTATATTCTGATTTTGTTGGAGACAGTGAAATTATCATTAAATTCAGATAAAAGCCGACAGACACGATATAGGAAATTTGTTGCTATGTTTCCTTAAAACACTAGTGAGTTTAATACCTAATAGTGTATAATTTGACAAGATGTTTAATAACTAATGTAAATGACTTAATTATAATAAAATGATGTTATCTTTTTAATTAATTACAATTTTCCATCTATTATATGGCACTGAGACCACAAATATCGAGACTTGCTACCATTATGTCTTTTTTTTTGCTGTTAAGTGAAATAAAAGTCACCTATCAAATTACATACATCTACCTTTATATAATACATATATAAGGTGTTTATATATATATATATATATATATATATATATATATATATATATATATATATATATATATATATATATATATATATATATATATATATATATATATATATATATATAAACAATGAGACAGTTCACAGGAGTGGAAAACTTATTGGAAGCTAAAGTTGGTGACGTTCTTCTTAAGCTGCGACAAAACCAAACAGGAAACTAACCACTGATCAAACATTTCTCAACAAACTTACAATATGCCACATCACATTTCATGAATTTCAACTAAAAAACTTCAAAATATCGCTTGGGGTGTTCATGAACACTTTAAGAATATTGACAATGACTTTCTTACTCAATTTTACTGTTGCAAACTAACATCTCTTGTAATTACATGATTTGCCATAAAAGAAATTTATTTTTTAGTATAATTATTATCAAAATTAATTTCCAATTTTGCTTCTTATTCTATCGATTTTCAAAATGGTTCTTTCATATATTTACATCGACCATACAATCATTTTATTCCATAAAAGATGAAAGCATGAAACTTTGTCTAACTTTTACTAGAAAATCTTCACCCATGATTTTGTAAACAGGATGCTTGCCTGTTTAAGTATCTGATTCTATTTAGACATAATTTTCCTACGGATAAATTTTGTCTTCAAGTTGGGATCAGATGTAAGCAAGATGCTTACCATTTAAGTATCTAGTTGTATGATATTTCTCCATACATAAATGTTCAGAGAAGATGTAAATAAATTACTGGATTTGAGCTCAAAAAGTTTATGAAAAATCGCTACAACAAATAGTTAAACGATCGTAAATAATTCCATCATAAAATATGTAGGCTGCAAAACATGCGAAAATTGAATGTATCTAATTATGTGTAATTAAAACACCTTAGCAAGCGAAAATGCGCGGTACAACGGTCAATTCGATGCATGGTGTAACTCAAAACCGCACCGTGGATGATAGGACACAAGTAGTTAACCTCTAAGAGGGTCACTTAGTTTCCACATAGAAAAGTGCAAACTCGGAATTTAATAGGTGGAGTAGAAAATACGTGTTTAAAAGTTAGTGGAAAACGACAGCCTCTGAGCCGAGAAGTACCCGCGCGACAATAATGTCAAGGGTTTTCTTTTCGTGATACAATCAGAGAAAATTTAGAAGGGAAGTGAAATTTCAGAGAGTGAATTAGGAGTGTTTTAAAAAGGGCGATTATCGCGGACGCGCGTGGTTGAACGGCCGATGGAGGGGCTGGTAAGAAAGATACAAGGCGGGCTTAGTGCCCCAGCGGTTTGGTAAGTCCATTCCAGGTTTAAACTATTTCTTAAATTGTCTTTTATTTGAGAGGATAGCAGTCTCGGGTACTGAAGTAATTTTTATATAGAATTTGTATAGATATTTTTGAGCCATGGGCTGTGTAAGTTAAATTAGTATAGAATGATTTAGCCGTAGGGCGCTGGACTTCTAACCAGAATGAATGGAATCAGATTTAGATTTGGATGTTGTTTTTATGAGAGGAGTTTAGTGGATGGGGGAATATTTGTGAAATTTTATAATACAAGAAAGAGATAGGGCTTTGAGCCATGAGAGTTTAGCTGGGAGCTATAAGGGGTTAGATAAGTTTGAGAGCTATAATTAAGCTAAGAGGGAGTTAATTATCGGACTTAGAAAAATTATACCGGGGACGAGAACAATGTAGTTTTCACCGGTATCAACTTTGTGTAACATTTAATCCATTCTAAGGTTTGGAAAAAAAACTCCTACGCCCTTCTGTTTAAATAACCTTTAGGATTTATATTATTGGAATTAAGAGTTTTTAGTATAATTTTAATCAGACTTGAGGCCCCCACTGTGTGCTTCGAAATGGACGGACGGCCTCGCTTGAGCGATGCTCGGGAGCGGGAATCGATGGGATGTCACCTTGAGTCTAGACGAACCCAGAGGAGAGCTAAGATCTTTAGGTGTGGATTACAACTAGAGATTGCTTCAAAACGGACAAACGACCTCACTTGGATGCTGCTCGGATGCGGGACTTCATGATACTGCCTCGAGTCAAACACTGACGGATGTCTGGTCCAGACGAAGTCGGAGAATGGTTATCTCTCTTTGAGCTTTGAAACGGGCAAGCGACTTCGCTCAGATGGAAGTACATCTGTCTTTTAGCTCACAAATATCTTCTCCTGCAGGAAGCTCGATTTGTTGGGTGAAATTTAAGCAAACGCTGGCGGGTATCAGGTTTGGACGAACCCAGGGAGGGGAGGGGGGCTGAGATCTCTAGGGGTCGATAACAACTGGAGACTTAGGCCTACTCTGTAAGCTTCGAAACAGGCTAATGACCCTGCTTTGATGCTGTTCGAGGGTGGGACTTCATGATACTGTGGCGAACCAATGAAACACTGGCATGGGTCTGGTATAGCTGAGTCTGGAGGGAGGCGGATATATCTGAGGAGTGATATGCACCCGGATTTTGACACCTCCACTGTGGGCCTAGAAATTGGTACTTGGCCTCACTTGGTTGTTACTTGGGAGTGGGATTCCAGATGATATCGCTCTGGGTTGAGCGCTGGCAAGTGTCGTGTCTCCAGACAACCCGGAGGGGGCTGTGATCTCTGATGAGTGGTATACACCCGGAGTTTAGGGCCCCCACTGTGTGCTATGAAACGGAAGGCTGGCCTCACTTGGGTGATGCTCCGGAGCAGGACTTGATGGGATGTGGCCTTAGGTCTAGGTTAGGTTAGGTTGTTTGTGAGTGGTCCATACCGGACCTTCCACCGCGACCAACGGTCTATTGTGGCTCGGCCTTAGGTCTAACACTGTTGCGTGTCGGGTTTAGATGAGCCTGGGGGCAAGCTGAGATCTCTAGTGGTGGATTACAACTGGAGATTGGATGCTGCTCGAGAGCGGGACTTCATGATACCGTCTCGAGGCAAATACTGACAGATGTCGGGTCCAGCCAAACTCGGGGAGAGGTTATCTCTCTTTGAGCTTCGAAGTGAGCAAGCGACTTCACTCAGATAGCAGTACACCTGCCAAACAAACTTTCACCCTCAAGAAAAGATCGACTCCCGCAGGGAGCTGAAATTGATGGGTGAAATTTAAATAATTAGACGTGAGCCACAATAGACTTAAGGTCGGGGTGGAGGGAATGAAGAACTGCATCTACACGATTCATGCTGATCTTTACTTCTGCTATCCTAATGAATTCGGTGGATTTAAAAAACTAGTTTCCCAACAATATTTTGATTTGTTCTCATAAATATTGTACAAGATCGTTCAGGATACTTCTTCCAACAGCCCAGTCCACCTTGTGACAGTCTCATGCGATTATGAACATTGTGGATAACTTGACCATACCTCACTTCAACACCATTGTTAACCATAAATATGATATATGCATTTTATGTTCAAAGTTTATCTATAAATGACTCACCCTGTACATGATATTGAAATTTTTAAAAGACAAGAGTTTTGCTTGACATAATGTTGTTTCAGTAAACAGGCAATAGTTTTGGAATTAACTTAAACAACCCAAGCATCTAAATAAATGTTCTATTATACTAAAAAGTAAGTTTCTTTTATTACAAATTATGGTCTTCCATAAACAAGCTTAAAAAATCATTTGGTGAAGTTTATAGAGTAGCTTAGCAAATCACCAGTATAATCAGACTGAAAATATCTGAGGTACTGGAACTAACTCTTGACTTACAACTTTATCAAGTGATTTTAATTTTAACGCCAAACTTTAAAATATGTATTAACGGATAACCTAAACAAATTCTAAAATGATTATATCCTCCTGAGGGGCTTTTTTCAAAGCCTTTATATGTATAAGCTATCTTCAATGTAAATAGAACTGGAGTATTTAATGCCTTTAAATTAGTTTGATTAGTTAAAGATGTAATATAAGCATATTGTGAGTTTTAGATGAATCAAATTATTATTAACGGCATATTAAAGCATACAAATTGTTAGGCTTGCAAAATTTAAGTGCACTGGATGATGGAAAATGAAAATAATAATAAAAACTTAAAAACAATAAGCAATTTCATCTTACCATTTTGTTTAGACTTGAGAGCTAGCTTTTTAAGACCTTCCTCCACCTCAATTATGTCCTCACTACTAGCTTGTAAAGTATCAGAGACAAATTCATGCGTGTCTTTACTTGCCGAATCTACTTATGGAAAAACAAAACAAAATGATGGTATAGGCAAGGAAAAAAATTATAAAAAGGTTCAAAAATACTAGCAAAATCAAAGGTAAATGTGTGTGTGCACATTTATACATAATACATATATACATACAAAGAAAAATATATAATATTCACATGCAGTGTGCAACTTGTTTTTACTTCATCTTCTCTGTTAAATTTAAACTATAATAAAGAATGTACATGATGGACTGCTGAATATCTTACAGACTGTCCTGCCATGGTCTTGAACTTATTTGGTATGTTGTTAGATATTTTGCCGACCATAGCTGCTGACTTCTTCAGTAATGGGACTGAAACTGAGCCCACATTGCTTTGATAACTTTTCTTATACAACTAGAAATGTAATTGATGATGCAATACTGATGATGCAACGTGACCTATGGAATGCTTTCTGTTGCTAGATGCGGGTAGCCGGGCTTGATGTTAAGACCGCAGTTTTCCAAAATAGCATGCTCAGCTAACACCCACTTATCAGGTTGTAGTAATCATGCTGTCATTGATACTATAGTCTTATCGTTTTGATTATACTTGTTGTTTGTCCTATGCATAAGCCTTTCTGCATTCGCATGGTATCTGATATATTTCTGACTTGTGAAAAGGGTCAATTCGTGCCTTCACTGATCTTAGCATGGCGCAGATTTTTGTTATGTTTATAAAGACTATGCCAATGTCCTTCCAGTCCATATCCAAGACATATATCGTTGTGGTAATGTTACTACCTGTCATGCAATCATCATCGGCGATGGCATCAGCAATTACAACCCCAGGTAGAAGCGGTATCTACTCAGCTGCAGCCCAACTACTGAAGAAGCTAGCTAGAATGGTTAATGAAACCTCCAGCAAAGAAGCAAGTGAGTTTGACCAGGGCAGAACATCAGGAAGCCATTCAGCAATCCAATAAATGCTGGCTGTGAAAGTCTAAGATAATCAATAAACATGTTCTTATGATTTAGTGACCAATTGCTGTTAACTACTATAAATACGAAACAGTTGTATAAATGAGTTAAGTCAAGCAGAAGTTTGATCTGTTTTCTTCAAGTTTATTACACTAAATAGTTTTGCAGGGATGTAAAACAAAAATAACTTATGACGTTCTCACTATTTTTATAAGTACACTTGGAGAACCCAAATCACCACAACACATCTTTTTAAAGACCTGACTATCGTTTTACCAACAAAGTTAGTGACATCAGAGGATGAAAATTTCTAGCTACTTTCTACTAAAACACCACCTTTTATACTGAATCTTAGGTAAAGAACGATACTGAGAGAGAGATTAAAGAGGAAAATTTTCTGTGTATTGTATTTTAATTGCCGGACGAGGTTTTTTAACTTCCTTTATCACTTTACCTGACAAGTTTCGGAACTTTTATCTGCTTCAAAGACAGAGTGCAAACAGAGGACTGCAAACCAGTGGCGGGGCTCGATTTAAGGAACTTGTGTTTTTTTGTTGCCCTAGAAATATAAATACTTTCGTACACATCTAGCTTCGCTGGCTGTCTAATGTGTTTGATAAGTTTCACATTTTCTCTATCAATGTGGTGGTTAATATCCCAAATGTGTTATGCCACACATAACTTGTCTACACTATCCTATCTCAAATGTGCTAGATGTTCATGAAACCTATTCTCAATGTTTCTCTTAGTCTGCCCAACAAATTTACGATTACAATCTTTACAACCTATCTCATAGATACCCGACATTTCAGTGGCTTTATCTTTATCTTGCGTATTGCCTAACAAATTTCTTAAATTATTTTTTGTTGAAAAATTAGCTGCAAATCGGCTAGCTTAAAAATGCTCTCGAGACCCCTTGTAATGCACGGTTCAAAAGGTAGACAAACACATTTGTTCTCTATTTTATCTTTCCTGAATGTCATGCATTCCGCCAACATTTTCTTTGTTCTGTGTCTATTAACCAATTTTTCCACTAAGCAATCCGAATATAAAAGATAAAGCCACTGAAATGTCGGGTATCTATGAGATAGGTTGTAAAGATTGTAATCTTTAAAACGTCTGGCAGACAAAGAGAACCATTGAGAATAGGTTTCATGAACATCTGGCACATTTAAGATACGGCAGTGAAGACAAGTCATGGGTGGCACAACATATCTGAGATAATAACCACCACATTGTTAAAGAAAATCTGAAACTTATCAAAAATATTAGACAGCCAGCGAATCTCGATGCATACTAGAGTATTTATATTTCTAGGGCAATAAAAAACAAATGTTCCTTAGATAGAGCTTACCTTCAAAAGGGAAGAACAATCAATGGCCGAATATTATACCAACTTATTGGACCGATTCAATGACGATTTGAAGGAAAAACGACTGCATTTGGCCAAGAAAAAAGTTCTTTTCCACCAAGACAATGCACATGTGTAGTCTCCATGGCGAAATTGCATAAATTGGACTACGAATTACTCCCTCATCCGCCCTATTCTCCGGATTTCGCCCCGAGTGACTATTTCTTGTTCGCAAACTTAAAGAAATGGCTCGGCAGAAAGAGATTTGATTACATGATGAAATCATCTCACAAACAAATACCTATTTTGAGGACCTCGACAATTCTAATTTTTTGGAAAGGATAAAAAAATGTTTTTTCAAATTCAAGGCCCTTCTCGTTTTTTTACAACTTAAAATTTTATATCTAATATTTTATTATTTTGAAATTATCATATTAGAGGTGATAATAAACGAATCAATTCCACTTCAACCAAAAAGAAACATGAAAAATCCAGCTTTTCAAAGTCTGTAAATGTGACACATACCAAATTATTTAATGGCACCATAGTAAAAAGAAAAATCCGCCTCTGATGATCCAACTCAATCTAAATAACTGAGGAAAACTAAGCTTTGAAGCAGGCTCAGAAGGCTGCATCACTTTTGTGGCCCTAATAAACACCAACCTACCAGTGTATGTGTGCCGTTGCCATGGCAACAGTCTCATGCAAGCGTCCCGAAGCAGACGCAGCATTTGTATACGAACAAATCTGGCTCAGTCAGTCGGCAGTTGCTTGATGCTCTACAGTAGTCTGTGGTCCGCAATATGTAAACGCTGTGTGTTGCGGCATGTATATATTCAATTCGGTGATGAGGGAGAGGCTTGTAAATTATATCGCACCATAAATACTATAAAAATACATTATCAACTGCGACGCGACGTAACAAGACATTTTTATGTGGTTGTACCAAATGAATTTGTAAGAATGAAAAAAATTAAAATTACGGTGGATTTTGAATAAAAAAGTTTAGCTTAACCAAAAAATATAGATGAAGCAGCACTTCACCTGCGTCATCTGACGAGCCACCACTGTCGTGTGCTACCTGAAAGACCAAATAGTGTTAAAACTTCACTATTATTTTTTAGAACTTACTGCCTACTATTCTGAAACTGGAGTACAGTGTGTACAGTCTATTCTGCAATTTTATGTTAAATAAGGGATGATTACTCGTCAGTAACTCGCTACTTTTGTCCTGAACAACGGGATTATGTTTCTATCATTTGTATTTATAAGAAATTATGTAAATATATCAAAATCAATAAAATTATTTAGACCAGAGAAGAAAAGTTTAAACAAGTTACACAATCAAGATAAATTTAATCTTTCCCTTGCTTTTGTGTAAGTTAATGACACAATATTAAAGAATATTGACATATTGAAGAAGTTTTTAAATGCATCTTTAAAATGTCAATCTTTAAAATGTGTTACATAAAAGAATTTAAACTTTATGGCAATAAAATAAATACTATATTTTAGCAAGAGAAAGGCTGCGTAAAAGATACACTAACTTATTCATATACAGAAATAACACATAACAAATTTGGCATAGTTTTTTCCAAAAAAAAAAACAAATCAATGTTTAATTTTAAATAAATCAATATTTATATTTACTACAGAAACTAAAACAAAATAAATAACGAAAAGTGTACGACTGAAAACAACTGATATTAAATTTCTTGAGTTATGATTCTAGGATGCCCTTGGTGTCTAATACAGGCGTTTATAATTTTTACTATTGTCAAAAAATATTTAAACAATCATAAGTTAAATCAATTTACGCAAGTTTATTTCTAAAATATTCCCGATCGATTGGTACTTCTTGTGAAAATGCAAAAAATATGGAAGGACCCCAGCATTGTCAAATGGGTCATAATCTCTCCTTAACTGTTAAAAAACATCACTATATGACCTTCCGTTATAATTAAATAATTATGCCAAATTCTAAAGATTAAAAAAACATGCAAACATTTGGAAAAATAAAAAGTTTTACATACCTAGTGGCTGATCAAAAGAGTCTGTTGCTAATTGGCTATCGCCTTCGCGACCCATTGAAGATAATTCATTAGCTTGGCAAATTAGGCTTACACGATAAAAGTAGTTCTTCCAAAAATTTTCTTCACTTATTCTGAAAAACAAAAATAAACTATTGACTCATTTTATGACGATAGTATTATAAAGTTTCCAATGATCTAGGAAAAGTGCATTTCGGAAGGAGGAGATTACATTGAAAATTAATAGGTACTTATAAACAATAAAATGTTCATTCATTCATGCTTATTTAAAAAATATATTTTTTCTCGAAAGTTCGCTAAAACACAGCGATGGTCCTGCAACACTACATCTGCCCCTGGTACAAAGGATGATGTTTTGGCCTATTGAACCTTTTGTATAGTTTCAAATACAATTTTTTAAGAATTGTTCAAATTTATCCCCTGAAGATGACCTCTTAAAGTGTCGAAACGCGTCGGGAAGTGAATTTTGAATAAATTTGTTGTCTGGAGAGAAGCCTTTCATTCAATGTTTAGTTATGTCTATCCCAAAATGTGTGACATTCAGAAATGAGTTCCTTATGTATTGTATAAAAATCATCATCCACTGTAACACCAAAATCCTTGATCTGGTTAACATAAAACAAAAGCTCACCGTTTATCGAATTTGAAGTCCTGAACTTCCTCCCTTCTCTGAAAAACTGATATAAGAACATTTGCTGATGTTAAGATTTAATTTGTTGCCAAAGCACCATAAAGAGAGACGTTCTAAATCATCCTGCAAATCCTGAAGGCTAGTTATCACCTTAAACAGCTTCATATCACCAGCAAACAGCAGACACTCACTACCAGCAAAGATATGGACCACATCGTTAATAAAAATATTGAATAAAAGTGGTGAACAGTGACCTCCTTGCGGGACACCAGATGTCATGTGAACAACATTTGAAGAAAATCCAGTAACTTTGACTCTCTGGGTTCTACCAGTCAGAAAACTCTCAAACCAGGCCACCAAACAATCACTGAAGCCAAGCCCGTGTAATTTAGATAGCAAGAGTGAATGATTGACTGTATCAAACGCCCTACTGAAGTCAGTATATATAGCATCAACCTGCTTACCAGACTCCAAGGCATCCAGTACCGTTGACTGAAGAATAATGAGGTTAGTAACTGTGGACCTGTTAGCACAAAAACCATGCTGCTGCTGCGGCACCAAAAGACCCTTACATGACCACGACAGCTGGTCACAAACCAGGGCATCAAACACTTTTGGAATTCATGATTGGACACAGATGTTTCTGTAATTTTTTATCTCATCTCTGTCACCACTCTTATACATAGGCACCGAGAAGCTCTCCTTCCAGACATCAGGAAAGATTGAAGACCGCAAAGATGAATTGAAGAGAATATGTAGAGGCTTGCTCCATGTACAGGCACAATGTTTTAGAACAATATCTGGTACACCACCTGGACCGGCCACAACTCTTATCACGAAGATCAGAAATCCTTGCATAAATGTCAGAAATAGATATTTCAGAACAGCTCTCACACACAGAATACATTCTTTCTTACAACCCTATTTTACTTGTCGGTGCGCACACATTGCTTTCCTGAGGTTTGGAAGGTTGCTCGGATCTGTCCTGTTTTCAAGCCTGGGGACCGTTCTAAGGTCAGCAACTACAGGCCTATAGCTATCCTATGCAATTTTGCTAAAATTCTTGAGGCAGTTGTGTATGGTCGTATTTATCCTGCCATGAAGTATCGGTTGTCACAATACCAGCATGGGTTTATGGAGGAGTGCTCAACACTGACGAATTTATCCCTGTTCACACAGTATGTGAGTAAAGCTTTGGATCGAAGGGGTCAGGTGAATGTCATTTATACAGACTTCTCCAAAGCGTTCGATCGTGTTGACCACTCAACATTTCTGTACAGGCTGCATTTGGCAGGCCCTGATTGACAGCTGATAACATTCTTTGGATCCTACTTGACTAACCGTGTGCAATATGTTTTTTATAACGGATTTAAGCCTGTACCCTTCACTGCTAGTTCCAGCGTTTCACAGGGTTCCAATCTTGGCCCACTCCTCTTCTTGTTATTTATCATTGACATAAGCTATAATTTCTGGTAATTATCTATTATTTGCTGATGATCTCAAATGATATTCCAGTGTTCACGATATTGGTGACTGTTCAAGACTCCAGGTGGACCTTGACAATTTACAGTTGTGGTGTGTTGAGAACAGACTTGAATTAAATGTTTCGAAGTGCAAAGTGATGACATACACTAGAAAAACCAGCCGTATAGCTTTTCCCTACAAAGTGGGTGGTGTACCATTGGCTAGGACTGAAACGCACAAGGATCTTGGCATTGTATATGATGAACATTTAAGTTTCACTAGACATATTTAAACAATTACAGCATCCTGTTTGAAGTTGATGGGTTTCATTATAAGGAATGGTAGATCATTTTCCAATTTGGAGGGGTTAAAAATCCTCTCTTTTGATCAAGGGTTGAATATTGTAGCCTGGTTTTTGATACCTTTTATAGTGTTCAGATTGGTGCTCTAGAAGATGTTCAGCGTAAGTTTTTAGGACACTTGTATATAGGGAATCTGATACCTACCCACAGAGAGGATGTGATCATGGCCAATTTCTGATGCAAGCTGGCGTACCCAGTTTGTATTCGCGTAGAAAAGTTGCACAACTTGTTTCATGGTAAAGTTGATTGTCCAGAGTTATTGATGCAGTTAAATTTCTCAGTTCCACGGGCTGCATCTAGAGTGGTGAGAGTGTTTAACCCTCCAATACCAAGGACTAACTTGTATATGAAATCACCTGTGTATACAATGAACTCTGACTTTAATGACATTGCAAACTTATGCGACTTATATTCGGATAAGGCTGCGGTTATTCATAGGGTGGATATATCTTACTTTGTCGGCTATTAGGACCATTATATGCACTGTTTTGTGTAATTTCTGCCTTGTGATGTTTTGCCAGTATTTTAGTTTTGTTTTTGGAAGTAATACTTGTTCATGTTGTTACATATTGCTCTTTTTGTTTGGTGCCCTAATAATGGGACTATCCTGTTGGGCATGTATTCAATAAATAAATTACAACTTCTATCCCAAATATGATCAAATATGAAACTGAGGAGTAGCCAAATCTGGAAGTATTTCACTGATGTCGACGATGATACGGCCAAGTGTACAATTTCTGAAAGGCACTATTCTCCAAAAGGACAGTGTACGACCTCTCTAAAAAATCTATGCATCCAGATGCATATGAACACTTCCTATAAATTGAGCTAGAAGCTAAATCGACTGCAAATGAGAAGACAAAGTCTGCTGTCACGCCGCTGCAAGAAGTTAGAAAACAATTGACATTACAGGAAAGTCTTAACAGAAATCAGTATCGGGATCCTTCAAACGAGAAAGCTAAGGAAAGGGATAAATGAATTTCAGAAATGATTGCACTTCAGAATGTCCCGATCAGTTTGGTGGAAGGCATTGAATTTCGTCGACTCATGAATGCTGCATTACCTAACTATCACTTGAAGAAGGCGTCAGTTTTTACTTCACACGCCTCTGTGAACAAAAAAAATAATAAAAAAAAACAAGAAAATAAAAATATTTTGACATCCGTTTCCGCTTCAGTTCCGCAGGAATCAGATCATCAATTTGGCTTCTGCTATATTCACTTCCGTTACATCCCTAACGTTTATTAACAAGACTGTTATTATGTAATTGGCTAAACGATGTAAACGGTACGAGAGAGGCTGTGAAGCCAAAGAAAGCTTAGCTGGATGTTGTAGGTGACATATTAAAGAAAAAACATCTTAGGAATTCATGTAAAAGAGCATGTAAGAAAGGCTAGATGCATTCTCACCATAATTAGAACCACACACCGGTTTCGCTCTAATTAGAGCTCATCAGTGTGATATACTAATTACAGCAAGAACACACCTGTAAAGTAATACGGTTATGGTAGCCAAACTCCTAGAACATTGTGAAATGTTGTTAGGAATTGGCATAGACCATGTGGTTTTGCACACTGCTTTACAAAAATACAAAAATGGCATGAAGGATAGTAGTAAGAGTGTTTTAAAAACTTACACTTTAGGCACAAGTTCATAGCGCATTTTTTCTAAGTTAGGATCTTGTTCCATTATGGCCATTGCAACGGGATATGAGACTTCATAGTCAAACTTAAAATCTACACCAGCTGGGGGACTACGCACGAAATTCCTTCTATCTGTTGATAAACTCAGACATTCCTCTTTCAAAGCTTCCTCATTGGGGCATCCAGTCCATGGGGGGAGATTGCTGGCTGTATTTGCTGCTTGCTGCTTCAGAAACGCTTCCTGCTCCTTATTGAATTCGCCCAAAATCGTCTGAAAACATTAATTTCATGCACAAGGTTTTCAAATATACAGGTTGTTCCATGTCTAGTAGTACAAAAAAGTAATAAATTAATGTACTTACATTTTTTTCTACAGTTTCCTTGATCTTAGCACCAGTTTCTGTAACAGCTTTACCAGCTTTATTCACAGCAGAATACAAAAAGCTTCCAAAAGATTTAGCGCCAGCTAAAGCTTTACTTTGCACTGTGAAAATAACAGAAAATTATGGATTGAAAATTACAAGCATCTTTTTTCAATATCACAATCTAGACTATGGCATGTTGCCAAACTATTAAGGAATTTGTCTCCTTTAATTTGGTAAGGGGGCTTATGATAATATTTTTATATTTTTGTCGTTTTAATCAGACTAATATTAAATCCATATATAATGACTATGTTTGTTTGACTATGGCTGAAAGTTTGAACAAAACCACTAATACAAGTGTCATTTCTTGTGACCAGCAGTATGTAAGTATGGCACTAGAAATGATGTAAATCTTATGGTCAACAGTATAAGATTTCCGTGGTCTTGAATAGTTATAACAGACACATAATATAACAAAGTAACTAATAAGTGAAAGGAGAAACAGCATTCATGGCCACATACAGTGACGCCAAAGTATCACGAAAACATGATGCCTGAGACAGCTTTATGTGAGAAAATGCCACGCTAGGCAGGAAATTTCTGTTCAGGGCGAAGGTGCACGACCTTAAAGTTTCAATTCATTCACAGTTGACAGGGTACTGTGAACTTCCCAGCTAATAATGGAGTCACTTTAGAGTTGTACTTCATAAAACTTTATAAAGTTGAACTCGGGAGTTCCTCAAGGTTCAGCTTTAGCCCCTACTTTGTTTCTTCTCCACATCAATGACCTCCTCTCTAGCACATCCAACACAGTTCACAGTTACGAGGACGACAGCACCCTCCACTCAAATATACAATATCCTAAGCCTGTCTCTTTAGCCCAATTAGATGAGGATCACAGACTCATGGAGGGTTCTGTCTCCGTGGATCTCCAAAAAATATTAGACTGGGGAAGTAGAAATCTTGTACAATTCAACCCCACCAAATCACAGTCTTGCTTTCTTTCTCATGAGAGATACACCAGCCCTAGACCCATCACAATAAACAACCAAGTTATTTTTTCACTTGTTGGCATTTCTGTGGATCGAAATCTCAATTGGCACCAACATGTCACACCAATTGCAGAAGCGGCTGCTAAGAAATTAGGTTTCCTCTTCCGGGCTCGCCAATACTTTTCACCAGCTAATCTCTATACCTTATATACTTCACAAATAAGACCAAACCTCGAATACTGCTCCCACATCTGGGGTGCTGCTGCCGCTTCTACACTTGCTATCCTGGACTCCATTCAGAAGAGAGCTATACGTCTCCTCGGTGACTCTACCCTCACCCAAAGGCTGCCATCCCTTGCCCACTGACGTGCTGTTGGTAACCTCTCTCTCTCTTTTATAGATATTTGCACGGGCACTGCTCAGAGGAGCTTTCTTCCATCGTTCCTCCACTTGCTGCCCCCAATAGATCTACCAGGGGAACAGAGCGAATGCACCCTTTTACTGTCCAGGTCACCAGACATAGAACATCTTGTTATGCTCGCTCTTTTGTCCCGAGGACTTCCAAGTTGTGGAATTCCTTGCCGGCACATGTTTTTCCTTCTCCTCCGAACCTCCAAACCTTCAAGTCCAGAATTAACAAGTTGCCTCTTTCCTCCTTGTCGACACCCACGGTGCGATAGTATTTAGGCTGTAAGCCCTCGTGGTGCGTTGTTGAAATTAAAAAAAAACTTATTTAACTTCAGTTAGAATGTAGTTACTAATGTAATTAAATATTTTAAAAATATAATATAATAATATGAACAATCTAGACCAAGCGCCTTGGTGGTTCAGTGGTAAGAATATGTGCCTCTGCAACCAAGGGTACTGGGTTCGATTCCCAGGGTTCTCTTTTCACTTTTTCAGTACATACTGTACAATTAACATAAACCAAGGTTGTGTCATTGTATTTGAGCAAGTTGAATGTCTGCACGTTCCGCCCTTCGGAGAGGGGGTAAATTTAAACTTTAGTTCATCTCTGGTCACATACAGTAAGTGTAATCTTTAGTTTGTCGCTGGTCACATACAGTAAGTCTAAACTTTAGTTCGTCGCTGGTCACATACAGTAAGTCTAAACTTTAGTTCGTCGCTGGTCACATACAGTAAGTTTAAACTTTAGTTCGTCGATGGTTACATACAGTAAGTTTTTAAATTTTTTTGTGTGTTAAATGCATGTTTTTTTGCTTTCTTGTTGCCTCCAACGTTTTTTGGTCAGGTCAGGTCAGGTCAGTTCAGGTAAAGTCAGGTCAGTTCAGGTAAAGTCAGGTCAGGTCGGGTCGGGTCGTTCAGGCCTGCTTGGTAGGGTGTTTTGTACAACGACAAGAAAAAAGTTGTCCCTTCAACCCCTAAACAAGCTGGGGTAGGACCTGCAGCAATTAGGCGTGCTGAAGGGGAAATGACTTTATTAAGAGAAAATGTTGATGCAAAATGTGAAAAGGGGCAGCTTTTAGAGGTCCGACTAGCTATTTTTTTCGCATTTTCCACTCATATTTTCTGTTTACTTTCCCCGCCCAGCACCCCTATCACTCCTGGAATCGTAACTTTCTCGAGGTTGTTTCCAATAATTGTTTCTAGTGGTTTCTGCATCCACGGGGGCGGCTTCTAAGCATGTTTCTGAAAAAAAATCTTTAAAAGCCTCGGTGAGGTAAATTGCAAATTTACTGCTTATCCTTCCAATGGATGTATGATGCAGGTAAGATCACTTGTGCTACCACGCAGCCTTTAGGAATATCTACAGTAATTGTATATGAAACGACAGGTATAAATAGCAGACCATGCCTTATCAACACAAATAATAATTCTCTTGGTGTATTTTTTTTTTTTTGGTAATACTTACCATTTCCAAATTGACCTTCTTTTTCATCAGTTGGTGTCTCAGCAGCTGACTGTGGTCCAGAATCTGCACCTCCAGTGGCACTGTTACGAACAAGAGAACTTCAATTACCTACATAATAAAGTAAGTTCATAAAGAGACTACCTAGAATTATCATCATCATCTTTCTGCATAGGAGAACCCTTGACTGATTCTGCAGAAGCTGGAGTGTCCCCTTCTTCAACCATTATAGGATTATCTTCACCCCCCTCTGCAAGATTCTCCTCCCCCTTTCTTAGTTTTGGGATACTCGAACCGAGCCATCCACCGATACCCCCAAACTGGCTTTTCACATTTGATAACATATCTAATTTGCTTTTGTGCTTTGTTGGACTACTGTAATACAAATATTTCTAAATTTATCAAAACAGCACAATTCTCAAGAACGCTGGTTTGCCAGGAATTTTTAAAAAATTAAGAGAAGTCAATGATCAATACAGGTTGTGCGGTGAAGTAGTGTGAGAAAGTCCAATTACACCTTTAGAGAAAGAGATAGAATATTTTTTTTTATTATGGAACTCCCTGTATATCTTTACATTTTTTAATTTCTTCAAACTTTAGTGTTCTTATGATATAGAATTTTTTTTTTTTTTTAGACAGGTATTTTAAAAGATATGCGAGCACTGTAGTGTCTCACAGCTTTGACATCAAATAATGTATTTACATTCAAAAAAATTCTAGTGTAGTCTACTTGCCTCTAAATTTACTGGTTCATTGAAATATACCATGCCTTCATATCGGGCGGAACAAACCTCTGAATGATTCTTTTCTTGCTTTATTTAAATGGAACACCTGTTTTTTATTATTGTAAAAAAATACCTAAATGTGCTACTTTATGCACTAATGTTGCTCCCTGTATAGTTTCAGCGTAAATGTATGATGTGGCATTTTTAAATGAGAAAATTGTGGGACGGCTTTTTTTTAAATAAACTTTAAATAGAGAACAGTGTTTAAGCCTTAAACAAACTTCTTCAAGATATCTTCATTTGTCGACTACCTATTATTAAACCAGCAGTTCGGTTTACTCTATGCAGCTTCTACTCATTCTACACATGAAGTGCGGGAGTGGTTGAACAATGGGTTTGGTGAGCAGTGGATATATCGATATTTAGGTAACCCTTGGCCTGCTAGGTCTCCAGACTTTATGCCATGTGATTTATTTTTATGGGATTACTTGAAAATCAATGGCCGAGTTCACCAGGCACTAACAGTTGAATGGTTGTGTCAACATTTCTTGACACAACAATCCAACTGTTGGCGCCTGGTGAACTCAGCCAATTATTATAAACAATGTCCACTTTGTAATGTAGAATATTTAGATGTTTATATAAGGAACTGTGTAGCACAAATTGAAATAACTATCTTGGAAATGTCTGAACAATTTTTGTTATGAAATTTTTGGATACCTTATCAATTTACTTCATTGTCACCTTTATTTTAAATTCCTGGCAAACTGTGATCACATGTCATGTCAAAACAAGTTTTTTTTTGTGCCAAACATGCAGAACTGAACCCCTTATAGAATTTAAAAACAATATTAATAGAAAATCTGACCATGCGGTAGACTTTATGGTGAACATAATTTCACCACACACTTTAAATTCAACAAGCAAATGCCATTACTTCTTTAGAACTTTTAGAATCAAACATGAAAAAGTAAAATTATACTGACATCATACAGTGGCGGCGTAAAGGGGCGGCAGTGGGAATGGTCTGCCCCCCATGGGGTGACAAAGTTGTGACAACTCACTCATGTAGCTTAGCCAGCCACTGGTGCATCTGCCCGACGAGGAAGGCGAGGGCAGAAGGGGCAAGTGATTTCGGCCCCTCCCTCCACCTGCGCCGTCTCCGCCGCGCCGCGCCATGTGTCAATTAAAACAAACAATCACAGTCAACCAGTCAGTGTTATTGTTTACAACCGTCACATACCATCACTTTAGTCGAAAGTCAATAGGTACTAAATATGTAATAAAGGAGTGAGTGAGTGAGTCTATTGGCGGATAGTAGATAAAGCCTAGAGGTCGAGGTGAGTTTGATTTGAAATACATACCTATTTTACCACAAAAGTCAGTCAAGTTAAATTATATTTTTGGGCCAATCTGAATTTAACTTGCGGTTGATATTATAACTTGTATAATCACGGTACATGTAAAACAAGCAGTATAACGTCTTCATAGTGGAGTGGTCTTTCGATAGTGTTAGTTCAAGTGTAAATTTTTGCGGAACAATTGAAAGAGTTTACACGTTCTTTTCGTCATCCACACATCGATGGGAAATCTAATGAAAAGTGTAGGCATATTTGTCAAAAGACTAGTAGAGACAAGATGGAGTGCTCATCGTGACACTGTTAAACCACTGAAGTATAATTTTGAGAAACTTGTATCAACACTCGATGACATGTGTGATCCCAGCAACAGCAGAGAAAACACTGATACAAGAGAAGCAGCATCCACATCCTTACCAGCTTTGTGTGACTTCAGTTTTAATGCAACCTTTCTTTTTGGTGTGAAGTCCTAGAAGAAGTTAACCAGATACAAAAGTATATACAAACATCTGGGCTATCGCTGGAAAAGTGTGTCATAAAAATCAAAGCCCTAAAAATTTTTCTTCGAAGCCAACTTATCCAAATAGTGGAAAGAGCTATTTCCTATGCAACTGAGCAATGTGAGGACTTGGATATTTCGATTGAAAGAAGAGAAAGGAGGATATTTCGAAAACTTATGCCAGGAGAAATGGCCCAAGACGCTGGACTAACATTGCCAAAGAGCTACAAAGAGCTATGTTAGAATACCTTCATAGATTTTACGGAGAACTAGACCACAGTTACACAAGGCAATGGATGACAGTCTCATAACATCTGGTGTTGATCAACCTAAAACTCTGCTTACGTCAACAGAAGAACAACTTCGTGGTATAGTTCCAAATCTCACAAAAATCTATGATGAAATTTATGCAGCGGACATTATTTTGGAGATTTTACGACTTGGGCGCCACTTAGAAGCCGCCAGTATTTCTTTCCAAGAAGCGGTCCAATGGACTACCTCTGAGCTTCTGAAATTCATTGTACAATAGGACTATTCTGAGTCTGTTCTGAGCCTAGCGCTGTGCCTAAGTTTTTTTAAACTATTTGTGTTTCTGTGGCTTCTTGTGAAAGAAGTTTTTCAAAATTAAAATTGATAAAATCTTACTTAAGATCCACAATGAGCCATATTGTCCATTGAAAAGGACAGGAGAGTAAATTTTGATAATGTGATTGAATATTTTAGCAAAATAAAGTCATGTAGGCATGTTTAGTATTTGATTTGTGGTTTTATTTTGGGGGTTCTCAATAGAAAACCGCCCCGGGTGCCAACTTATGCTACGCTGCCACTGACATCATAGTTTCTCCTCAACCATCCCAGAATCAAATTGAACTAAATTTTATTGTTGTCTAAAGCCTTTTTTACCTAAAAATATGGGTCAATTAAGAACATCCTCCAACTGACTAGTTGTAAAGGTGTAGTAGAGCAGATGTCACATTAGTGATAGTGTAGAACTACTTTTTATATACGACTGTCCACAGCAAACTGTGATGTTACAGCAAAACAAAATTACAACCACGAAAGTTTGCAAAAAGTGTAAAAGAAAATTTGGTAAGGAAAAGTTACAACAAACGAATGCCTTACCTTTGACCACAAAATGGGCGAGTTCACAAGACACCAGTCGCTGCCAGCAGCTGCATTGTCATTATCAAAAGATGTTGACAAATGTCAACATTTTTTGTAGCATCAAGGCAGCACTGGCACCTGGTGAACTCGCCTAACATTATGAAATATCTGCATAATGTCAAGTGGGTAATCCTGTGTTTAAGACACCTCTTTAGTAAACAAACAATTCATTCACCTCAATGTCCGGGAAATTTGGGTCTTTAACGTGCCCAACATCGCATGGGCACGGGACCGACGGCTTTACGGCCCCTGGGAAGGGTGGAACGTGCAGATTACCTTGCTCAATCACAATGGCACAACCTCTGTTGATGTTACTGATGTACCAAAAAAGGGAGGAGAGGCACACGTTTTTCCCCCTGGGGCTGAAAATTAACTGTTTACATTTCCGTTTTCCTACTGATTTCCGCAAAATATGTTAAATATCGATTTATGTAGATGTCGCAATACTATCATTTATTTACATTATAAAAACATTTGTTCACCCCTTGATATCCTTCTATATTTAAAACGACCCTTGCTAATACTCATCTGGCAACAGAGCACATCGTCTGGCGTCCAGTTCACGGTCCGATTCCACCCGAATTGTTTGTTCACTAAAGAGGTGTCTTAAACACAGGATTACCCAGAAATAAATTTAGCTAATTGAAATGCACAGGACAACAGACTTTCCTCGCATATAACCTGTTTATTAAAAGTGTTTCTCCTAAAACTAAACTTTGTCATTGTTTATAAAACGAGAATGTATATATAACATATGGTGCTATGCCCATACCTCCAATTATTAGCTGCTTAGGCAGTATTTTTACACAAAACTGACTAAGCAGCAAAATGAACAGTTGACTTTGGGAATATCGTCAAAAATAAAAGTATCAAGGTAACCACTATCAAATACGTTTGGTTGAAGATCGCTGGTAAAAATTAGCATTTTACACTTTTTGAATTATTATTGCCTGTTTGACTACAAAATCACGTTTGGATAAACTCCTTAACAATATTTTCTTATGGGCTTTTATTTGTTCAGGTAATAGTAGGTATGCATACAAAATCTGCTTTTACTTTTATTGCCAATAAAAATCTTTAGTAGGTACTATTGTTTTAACAAACAATGGCTACTATGATACAATTAAAATTCAATTAATCAAAATATATATGAAGGCACTAACTATTCTTTTTAATTAAAAGGGTGGTAAATTGGCACATGCTTGTTGATCTAAAATTTTAACAGGACACTTTGGCATTTAGTTTTATTACTGTCATTCTCTACCTCAAAATTTGCGTCAAAAGTCTAATCGAATCACTGTTATCTCCTATATGTATTGCCATAAGTTAAGAGAGGCCGGAGAATTTCTCCAGGAGTTATATTAACATTTTGGGAAAGATTTTCGATAAGTAACTTGAATGCTGATTACTTAATTAGTAAAATCACTAGTGGTACCCATCGAAATCAATACGGATATCTCTGCCAACGTATTGTCAGCGTATAAATAAACATACCTGGCATCAGACTTTTCCTGGTTGGTGTCCACCGTTGTCTCCTCTGTCGGGGTAGGAACCTTTTCCTCCTGTTCGCCTTTTGCTGATCCCATCCATGAGGTGACCTGGTTAGTAAGTCCCGAAAACATTTTCTTAGTGAAGATCTAGTTACCACAGGATCGGTTGACTTTATATGATTTACAGTTAGAGTATGAATTATTTAGAACATTATATTGCGCACGATTTAAACAAAACACCTATATTTCTACAATATTTAATTTACAAGAACCACCGAATTATATTGACACTAGTAATTCGGCAGTAGACAAATCTGTTCGTATCAATTCGGATAGATACCGTCGAGTATCGTGTAGGGTCGGAACAAAAAAGACAGCCATGACAGTCAAGGTTAGTCAATAGGAAGAAAAGTTTGAGTATTATTAAAGTCCGACGCCTTGTTATACAAAAGGTTGAAAATTAACGAGATCAAACCTTTTTTCCGTCAAATATCTAAAAGCACAAATGAAAATTCAATTTGCATACAATAATTCAAAACAAAGTTGCAGAAAACAATCAATTTTTCCTTCTATAAATCACTTTCCTGTTTTATATTTGCTTTATGAGTCAAGTTGTTATTATGCTAAATTTGACTTCAAATGGATGTGACGATGTGGCAACATCATATATTGATCTTTTTGAATTTCTCATAAATTTTGGCATTACATATAGGTACCTATAGATATAGAGAAATATAGGTATTGCAGGTCTACATAATACATAAGACTACGTAGAAAGAAAATACAGCATCAAATACTCATTTAAAATTCTTATAGTGTACTAACCATATTATTTATTTATGGAATACCTATACATGAAAATAAAAATACTCATTTTTACAGATTTTCAAACAACTTATTTGCATCAAAAGATCATTAAAAATGGAAATGACGTACATTCATTTAGAAGCATACCTATACAAGTGTCTCCAAAATAAGTTATGTAGGTATATGGTATTCTACATATAACTAAAACTAATAGAGACCTAGACCTAATAAAAATTATGAAAAAATCAATAAAAACTCAGAGACGTACCTATCGGTACCTAAGAATAAAGTTTAAAATATTATATGTATATAGCAATATAGCGGTATACGCATATTTTATTATTTTGGTAAATTTGCAGATTAGCTCCCGAACGCTTTTCAAAAAATTGTTTTCAGAAACATTACTAGGACACCCCCACCCCCCCACCCCCTTCGGATGCACAAAACCACAAGAAAAATGTCTTCTTCACACCCGCCAAGGAAGTTACGGGACCAGGAGTGAGTAGGGGTGCTGGGCGGGGTAGGTAGTAAAAAGGAAATATGAGCAGAAAATGCGAAGAAAACGGGCTTAAAATATGTCTTTGTTACATCTTGAAGCCATATCCCCCTTAAATCCTATGCCTACCTCGCACAGCACCTCTATTCCGCCAGGTGCCGTAACTTTTCCTTGGCGGGTATGAACAAGACATTTTTTGTGGTTTATGCAACGCAAGGGTGGTTGTATGCACCAGAGAGGGGAAGAAAATTCCCCATGACAAAGCAACCCTGCCCCCAGCCCACCCCTGCCACAAGTTGAACCCGGGGGAGGATGCTTCTTCGTAGACATTTTCCTTCCCCTATCGTGTGCATACAACCATCCTCGTTGCATATGCCACAAGAACATTTTTTTGTTCATACCCCCAAGGAAGTTACGTGAAATAGGGGTGCTGTGCGGGGTAGGCAGGGTTTAATGGGGATATGGCATCAAATAGACAACTGTCAAGCACTTTTCTTCTCGCATTTTCTGCTCATATTTCCTTTTTACTACCCACCCCGCCCAGCCCAGCACCCCTATTCACTCCTAGTCCCGTAACTTCCTTGGGGGGTGTGTGAACAAGAAATTTTTTCATGCCATTAATATTACGAGACATTTTTTTAATTTAATTAATATAATGATAAATGTTTCTTAATATTTGCAAGTAAAATGGCATGTATTTCGGGTTTGATTTTAGAACGTGTGAAAATGCGTAATATTGAATTAAATTACATGCATTTTCAACTTCAGATAATTTTTTTGGATATCATTGTTACTTTTAATATAATTGCAAACTCCGCCACTGGTGGACAGAGATAAAAGCAAAAAGGCATATAATATCCAGCCTGTGCTAGATCTTTTGTACTCATGTAGCCAAAGTCATTGATCATTTGTTGCCATCTGCGCTGTTGCCGATTATTTCATTTATCCCTAATGCTGTAAGCCTGTAAGTACTAGAGCTGCCTAAGCTTTGTGTCTTTGTGTTAGTTACTATGATTTAATTTTTTTTCACAGAAAATAGTAGAAATGCTTTTATTAGTAAACATCATAATAGTATTGTATAAATAAAGTTGAGTTGAAAATTCTTTTAAAAACAAGCTTTTATTATTTATCAGATATAATGTACTAAAACGGATAAAATAGCCGTATTGAATTTATGAAAGCGCCACGTAGCCTTTTTTTCTCCCTCAGGGCTCGTCCGCGTCTTTGTCGCCCCGATAGCACTGCAGCCTTTGGCTTATTGTGCATACGTAGTCCATTATTGTATTTCACTCGTGGAGGTATTTCATTTGATACCAGCATATCAAGGTTTTCAGAAACTTATTTTACTGGCGATATGGAAGATTCTAGTGCCAATGACAATGTGTGACAAACACGAGCAACGGATCAATGTGAAATTTCTCGTTAAATTAAAAAAACTCCGACTGAGGTGCTAAGTTGTTGAAAGAGGCCTATGGTGAGAATTCTCAATCTCGTGCGCGTGTTTTCGAATGGTATAAACGGTTTTCTGAAGGCCGAGAGAGCACCGAAGATGACCAAAGTCTAGGTCGACCTGTCTCTGTTTCAACTCCGCAAACAGTGACCAAAATCAATGAAATTATGCGCGAAAATCGTCATATGAGGATTCGGATGATTGCTGAGACCGTAAACGCCGATAAAAAAACTGTCAGAAAAATTTTACATGACGAATTGAACATAAAGAAAGTCTGTTCGAAGTTGGTTCCAAAAAATTGGACCCCTGACCAAAAGCTCGTCCGTCAATAGATCTGCTCAAATTTTCTTGAGAGGTTAGATGAAGAGCCTGAATTGATGCAAAACATCATCACTTGCGATGAAACTTAAATATTCATGGACTCCATTCAGAAGAGACCTATACGTCTCATCGGTGACTATACCCTCACCCAAAGGCTGCCATCCCTTGCCCACCGACGTGCCGTTGGTGACCTCTCTCTCTCTTTTACAGATATCTGCATGGGCACTACTCAGAGGAGCTTTCTTCCATAGTTCCTACAACTGCTGCCCCCAACAGATCTACCAGGGGAACAGAGCGAATGCACCATTTTACTGTCCAGGTCACCAGACATAGAACATCTTGTTATGCCCGCTCTTTTGTCCCGAGGACTTCCAAGTTCTGGAATTTCTTGGCGGCACATGTTTCTCCTTTTCTTCCGAACCTCCAAACCTTCTAGTCCAGAATTAACAAGTTGCCTCTTTCCTCTTTGTCGACACCCACGGTACGATAGTATTTAGACTGTGAGCCCTCGTGGTGTGTTGTTGAAATTAAAAAAAATGTACCAAAAACATCGAATCCAAAGAAAGATGTTGAACTCCGACCAGCCAGCACCTTGGCAATTCAAGAGAAATTGATTGAATATGCTGTGAAAGAGCAAATTCTTAAGAGGTTAGATGTGTGTGTGTGTGTGTTTTGTTTCTTTAACGTCGGCCTATTTACGCGATTATGGCCAATCACCGACGCCAAGGAGCAGTTTCACCTCACCATCCTGGAAATTTTGCCGAACCCCTGCCTTTCTGAAAGGAGGGTAGGGGTCTTTAACGTGCCCAACATCGTATGGACACGGGACGGCTTTACGCCCCCTCCGAAGGGCGGAACGTGCAGACATTCAACTTGCTCATATACAATGCCAGAACTTCGGTTGATGTTAATGTCACAGTTTGTACTGAAAAAGTGAAAGGAGTACCCTGGGATCGAACCCAGTACCTTTCGGTTCAGAGGCACACGTTCTTACCTCTGAACCACCGAGGCTCTGAGAGGTTAGATGAATAGTCTGAATTGATGGAAAACATCATTTTTTTGATACAGGAGGGGGAATCGCTCATGTAGACCCCATTCACGGCCCCGTAGGTGCCGTGGGATATCGACGTACTGTGAGACTGTACTCACTAAAACCCCCTCCCTGGGAGTACCGGACCTTAGTCCATACCACCGTCGGAAAGATTTCACACAATGACTTTTTGGGTATGAATGTTTCCATTCTGATTTTTGCCGCGGGGGCGTTAGCGGGTAAGTATAAGATTTGGACGCTTATGCGGAAGTTGCTCATTGTAGTCGATGGCACTACGGAGAAGAGCATTTGGGTGAGAAGCGGCTTTTGCAAACTGAGTTGTGGATAGTTGAGTTAAGAACTCAAGTATCAAAGGCATTTCCAAATCAGAGTGAATCTGACTGTTTCGGATAAACCATGGCGCTCCGGTAACCATTCTCAGAATTTTGTTGTGGATGATTTGAAGGGTCTTGATGTGTGTTGCGGCCGCGGTGGCCCATTCAGGTGATGCATAGGTCAAGGCTGGCCGGATGATGACTTTGTACATGAGCAACTTGTTGTTCATGGACAATTTGGAATTTCTATTTAGAAGTGGGAACAGCTTCGAGATAAACATCGAGGCTTTTTTTCGGGCGTGATCGACATGGGGGCGCCATGTTAAGTGTTTGTCGAGGAAAACCCCGAGGTATTTGGCGGAATCTTGCCAGGGAATTAGACGGTTGTCTAATGATACGTGTTCGTGAGGTGTGTGTCTCCTCTTGGAAAATAGGGCAGCTGAACATTTATCGGGGTTTATGGCTGAACTCGTTCGGTTATTATCCTCGGCTGAGTGGAACTGCTGAGGATGGTAGTGTCGTCTGCGTACAGTGCGTATGTCACGTTTAGGGGGGCTGTCGGAATGTCTGCGACAAATATATTGTACAGCAGAGGGGATATAGCAGAACCCTGCGGGAGACCAGCCGTGGCTGGGTACGTTCTAGATCTGGGTCCCAGATGCTTGACCTGGTACTTCCTCTGTTGCAGGTATGACCTGATTAGCAGAATCAGAGGGAGAGGATAATTAAATGATAGAAGTTTGTTTTGGAATTGAACTCACTGTTGGACCACCTGTATGTGTTAAAAATTATCATGTAATTAGTACTATATGTCTGTTGGAAAATAAATTATATTATTATATCAGTAATTACGTGATAGTATATTAATTTAAGACATGCTTTGACTAAAATTGATTGACCTTGTCCTCCTGGGTGACACAAGTACTCTAAATTTTGACACAGCAGAAATAAACTTGGGCACTGTTTCCAGTATTCCATGATCTATACAATTTAATATATATTTGGTTGTTATACATTCAACTATATTGAAAACTACAAAAATATTTCTCTATCTCTTTATTTTCTTTCCACAAAGAACTCTGGGCACTAGAAGACCAGAACATTGTAAAGTTGGCCTGGGTGCCGGGTCACTCTGCGACCAAAAGAAATGAAAAAGTCACAGAATTGGAGCGAATGAGTGTGACGATGAAATATATGGGAGTGCAGCCAGCCTTACCTACACAAAGATGCGAACTCCGCAAGGAAATCTATCAGTGGACTCACAATCAGCATATACTTATTACTGACTAAACAGATCAGGGGGGTCAAGGAGTCGCGGGCCAAAGGACTCCAGGGGGCAAGCTGAGGAAGTGGAAGCAACAACATAAGCTTTCGATTAAGCTTTCCCCAAAACCGTCATGTGCGGTGAAGAGCCGCATCCTGCACGAGGTGACCCTGCTGATAACTAAACATGACAGATCTAGACATGGAGGTCCAACTAAACTCCCCCAATCTACGGTGTCACGTGACCCGTGCCTACGGATGGATGGCACCAGGTTGATGGTGTCGTGAACGGAACCTCTGGAATACCGGGCAACCCTCCGGAGTAATCCGCCTTGCACCGCACGGGGGTTCTGCTGGTGTGGACAGTATTTCCCCAACTCTCATGGGAACAACATGAAGATCATAAATACATATAGAACCAAAACCAATGAGGCTCGATAAGTGGCTCCGGCTACAGACTCGTGCCTTGAGTCTATTCCGGAAAGGGAGACGAGCCAGGGGGCGGCAGCTTCCGCGGACTCTGGAGGTCTTACGACCGACGTAGATACGGGGGGTAGCTTCGGCCACAGACTTGTCCCCGACACCCAAGCTGGAGGCTGGGTCCCACCGGAGGGCGGCGAGGTCCGCGGACTCTGGGGGGGCCCTCCACCAGTGATGACCCTACTGTAGGGATAGAGGGACTGGCCCGGCAGTCCAAGCGTCTTTCCGGGGCGCAAAGAAAGAAGCTACGGAGGGCGCAGAAAATGGCGATCGGGACGTGGACGGTCGAGAAACCTGTAAAGGCGCAAGCGGGGAGTGCGAGTCAGAAGAGGACGCGCTCGGACTCTAGCACGCTTACTACAGACAGACGCCCCAAAAAAGGCAAGGGCACCTGTAAAGGCTCAAGGGGAGAGTGCGAGGTAGAAGACGCCGCGTTCGGGCTCTAGTACGTCTACTACAGACAGACGTCCCAAAAGGACCGAGTCGGAACACTGGCGCAGACACGCCCGTATAGGGAGGGCCTCGGGATGGCGGTGATTGACGCACGTCATCCTAAGGTCACGCT
Organism: Tillus elongatus; assembly: GCA_964006375.1. Taxonomy (NCBI): domain Eukaryota; kingdom Metazoa; phylum Arthropoda; class Insecta; order Coleoptera; family Cleridae; genus Tillus; species Tillus elongatus. The sequence goes on from OZ023269.1 coordinate 133,389,305, forward strand.
AGACCCGGGGAAGGCGGACCTGATCCAGGCTGCGGTGGACAGTCTTCAGAAAGGGGAGAGCCGGCCTCAGTTCGAACGGGCGCGCCTGGCGAAGGGCATCCTGTGGATAACCTGTGCCGGCCCGCAGTCGCGGGACTGGCTGCGGAAAACGATTGGGGTCCTCGGTCAGATTTGGGAGGGAGCGGACTTGACAGCCGTCGAGCCCAAGGAACTCTCAAAGAGCCGCAAGGTCCTCGTACGGATCCCTGACACCGTTCCGCAGGAGACGGTGATCAGTAGACTGAAGATCCAGAACCCTGAACTGGGGACACAACACAGACAGATCCCTTGAAGGAACCTCCTTCAAGGCATTCTGGGGCCTGGGAAGGGTTAGCTTCCACCCACTGAAGAAGCAACTAGTGGTTAATGGGACTTAGGTTCCTTCAGGTCAACCTCCAACACAGTAGGGCAGCCACGGCTGGACAACTGCTGGCTCTGAGGAACACGGATTTGGCCCTCATCCAGGAACCGTACTCCTATAAAGGAGAGATCAAGGGACTCGGTGGAGCTGCTGGAAAGCTTATCTACAGCAGATCCAGCGAGTACCCGAGGGCCTGCATTTTTGTCAGGGAAGGGTAGATATTCTGCCTTTAATGAATTTCTGTTCCAGGGACCTGGCAACGATCAAAATCCGATGTGGAGGAGCGGATGGGCTGAGGGACATTACTGTCGCGTCAGCCTATCTGCCAGGGGACAGCATGGACCCTCCTCCACCCAAGGAATTGGAGCAGCTGATGGTGGGTAGCAGAACGGTGGATGGCAGACCATCATCGGTATGGATGCGAATGTGCTCCATGAGTTGTGGGGAAGCTCGGACACAAATTCTAGGGGTGAGGCACGTTTACAGTTCTTTATGAAATTTATTTTGGCATATTGAATAGAGGTAATAAACCGATCTTCGTCACAACACGGCGTGAGGAGGTTTTAGATCTAACAGTTTCCACCCAGTTTCTGGGTGACTTTGTTAAGAACTGGGCTGTGTTTGGGGAAGTGAGTAGCTCAGACCACAGATACATCCGGTTTGAAATCGCCAAATTTGAAACACAAACGGTATGATACCAGGACCCCCACAAGGCGGACTGGGAAGCCTACAGGGCAGACCTAGCAGTGGAACTGCGGGGGGTTAAGAGTACCATAGACCTCGAGATTGCGGCAGCTTGAGTGCGAGACACAATCACCTCGGCCTATAACGCCAACTGCCCCCTGAAAATGAGGTCGTCCACCAGGAAAATCCCGTGGTGGAACGAGGACCTCAGGCAAAGAAGGACGCAGGTTCGTAAGCTGTTTAATGCGGCCAAAAGGTCGGGAGCATGGGATGAATATAGACAGGCCTTAACGACCTATAACAAAAGACTGAGGGGCGTTAAGGAGGCACTGCGAGGATGTAGAAAACACATCCGAGAGTGCTCGACTACACAAGATCCTGTCCAAGGACACTCAGAGCAACATAAGCTCCCTTAGAACATCCACGGGAGGCTTTACAAGCTTGGGGGAGGAAACTATGGAAATTTTACTCCAGACGCACTTCCCCGGCTGTAACATAATAAACCAATTACCTCCGGACTGGGAACACTCATAATTGGGGCGCCTTATAGGCGGGCATCTAGAGTAGACTGGACAGTCGCTAAAGAGGTGGTTACTTGGAAGAAAATCAGATGGCCATTAACAGCTTTAAGCCATACAAATACCCGGGATTTGATGGAATAATGCCCATCATGCTCCAACAGGAGATAGATATACTGGCGCCGGTGCTTACCCTCATTATGAGGGTCAGCCTGGCTCTGGGGTACATTCCGAGGGCATGGAGACTGGCCAGGATTGTATTCATTCCTAAACCTGGGCGTCCAACAGACCAGGCAAAGTCCCTGAGGCCAATAAGTCTCTTGTCTTTCTTGCTAAAAACAGTGGAAAAACCGCTCGACCGGCACATCACGGGCGGTGTACTGGAAGCCTTCCTAGACATAGACTGGGCCTTCTGCAACACCTCATTCGGATCGGTTCTGGCAGCTGTCAGGGAGTGTGGAATAGAGGAGACTTGCTGCAGGTGGATCGTTTCTATGCTCAGGGACAGGGTGGTGTTCACCTCACTCACGGGTGGGACTCTGCTGGCGGGATGTCCGCAGGGGAGCGTTGTCTCCCTTGCTCTGGTGCCTAGTCGTGGACGGCCTGCTGGGAAGGCTCTCGGGAGGGGGGTATGCGGTACAGAGCTATGTGGACGACATTGTCATCATAGTCCGAGGAAAGGTTACACAGGCAGTGTGGGAGCGCATGCAGACAGCACTGAAAGTGGTGGAAGTGTGGATGGTTGGTCAAGGGCTCGGGGTGAGCCCCGAGAAAGCAACTGTTTACGAGGAGGAGGAAGTGGAGGAGCCACAGTACTCTCACTCTATACGGTAGGAACATTCCGATGGCCAGGGAGGTAAAATATCTTGGGTTCGTATTTGACTCTAAGCTAACCTGGAATGGTCACGTTGAAAAAATACTGGGTAAGGCAGTTATGACCTTCGCCGTCACTAGGTAGCAATATGGAAAAAGTTGAGGACTAAGATGTAGTATGGCCCACTGGCTGTACACAAGGGTGGTCAGACCATCGCTGACATACGCAGCACTAGTCTGGTGGCCTAAGGTGACACAATTCAGTGCCAAACGAAAACTAGGCAAGATCCAAAGGATGGCTTGCCTAGGCATCACAGGAGCCATGTCTTTAACCCCAACAGCCGCCATGGAGGTGTTGCTGGATAACCCCCCCCCCCAGTTATTATGGGGGCGGCCACGCTAGAATTATACAGACTAACCTGCAATGGTACTGAATGGACTGAAGATCAACCCAGGCTTCAGGGGCCACTGCAAAAATCAGGGGATCCTGAAGGAGCTTATGCTTGAAATGAGGTCAGACGTCACGAGCCCGCGATTTTGCAGGGAAAACAACTTTACAGTGGAGATCCCCGATCGTGAGGCATGTCAGGAGACGCCGGGCATACCACGGCGTGCGTTCGTCTGGTTCACGGATGGATCCGGCGGGGAGCGTGGAACAGGGGCAGGTGTTTACTCGGAAGGATCGAGGGTAAGTCATAGTATTTCGCTCGGAGCCAATGCAATGGTCTTTCAGGCCGAAATGTACGCCATCCTGCACTGTGTGCGGGAGAACAACAGGGGCTACAATAACAAGCGGATCCTCATAGCCACAGACAGCCCATAAGGCCCTAAGTAGCCCACAGGTAAATTCCTGGCTGGTGAGTGAGCGACCCGGCTGGGCAGAATGAGGTCACCCTCATCTGGGTGCCGGGTCACTCGAGGGTCAAAGGCAATGAAGAAGCTGACAGTCTCGCTAAGAGAGGGTCAGCAGAACCATTTATGGGACCAGAATCATGTCTGGGCGTGACAAAGATCACTGCCAGGGGAATCATCGAGTGGGTCAGAAATTAACACAAGGTGTACTGGGCAGACTGTCCAGGGCTCAGACATGGGAACTCAACAAGTGACGAACCCAGTTCAAAGAGAGCTGTGGAGCTGCTAAATCTTAGCAGAGGACAACTCAGGAACATAACATGGTTCTTGACGGGACACATGGCTGTCAAGAAACACCTGCATAAAATGGGGCGGTTCGAAGGAATCAGCCCAGCACATCTTGTGCGAGTGTAAAGCTCTGGACCGCAAAAGACAACTGATCTACGGAGAGTCTAGACCGGAGACAGAGCAATATAAAACTTCACCCTACCAATTGCTGTGCAGACTAGTTCAAGGCACAGTGATTCTGGAATGGGTGAAGTAGAAAAGACTAAAGGCATGCACAATAACCCAAAGGTTGCAGTGCTATCGGGGCGGCAAAGCCGCGGACGAGACGAGGGAAGAAAAACAGATCAGGACTCAAACATAACAGAGATAATTCAAAACGTTTGCAGCAAAACGAGTGCAAAGCTGCTATGCTGCAGTAGACCGTAGCTCAGAGTCGTTCCCGGATACTTGACAGGTCATACTACCATCCGGAACAATATACAGTACTGATTTGTGAGACCAATAATAATTTTTTACACACATGGACACATCTGTATAAATTGGTACATAGGGTACTCTATTCCTTGATTGGATTTTAAAAGTGAATCGATAAAGGTGAGTGGAGTCCCCTGTGGGTCAGGGATGAATAAAAATAATTTTTTTGAAACTTTATTGATAGAAACTTATTACAAAATATTAAATATCTTACTAATATTTATTGGTTTGTTGACAGTATCATTACTAAGGAATAACAATTTTTATATCGCCACTTTGAGTATTCTAGACAAGTATTACAGCCAATAAAAGTAGACGTCATTAATAAAACTCGATAAACTAACACAACGAGAATTAAATAGATTACAAAACTAAAAACCAACTTAAAGCTATAATTATTGCTACATGCTTCACCCGTTACAGCCTTAGAGGAGGATTAATCTATGTTTGGCAATATAAAAATTATAGCCAAGTCAACTGAAACAACCACATGAAATAAATATCCTTATTTATAAAACAAACAGAAAAACATGAACACAGAACAAAATGCAACCTCATTTACTGCTATTTTTCATATTATTGCAACTTTTTACATTTAGACCACCTACTTAAATAAGCCTTAAATGAGCATATCACAAGAACAATATAATATTTTACTCTGGTACTAACAAAATATGAATCAAATCAAACACATATTATATGGAAATGTAGCGAAAACAAGGTAATAAATACATTTTGTGTCTCTAAGTTGAGTATGATTTTGAACGGTGATTCGATAATATACAACAAAACTAATCGCAGAATGATTTTATGATGGGTGTCGTTTTTATAATGCCCTGCCTAGTGAATTAGAGGATTGAACAAGGTGAGTATATTTTTTAAAAACTTTCAAAGAGTATCTTCTTCAGAAGGGATGTTATGTCCTCTAGGAGTTCTTCTTGTAGTTATGAAGTCTGTTTGATTTAACTGTCTGGTTCTCAGCCCATTTTTGTAGAGAGTAGTACCCAATAAAATAATCCACTTATTTCCTTGTTTCGCATTAATATATTGGATATTTGACATATTTAGTTTTAACATTTAGTGCGTATAAAAAATAGAAAATGAGATTACATGTTAACATAAATGGTTTTTAATATGGAACAAACTTATGAACTTATGAACAGCCGATCTAACAAATGCCAATGAAATCTTAATGAATAGTCAAAGATAAGAACTTTTAAGAAGTTTAAGGCACACATTCGTGTCAGGTAACTTAATAATACAGACTAGAGTAAGACACATGTGGTGTGCCTCAAATCCTTAATGGATGAAATACCAAGACACAGGATGTATATGTCTTGCAGTGATAAACATAGTAAACAAAGATTTAATCAGCATTTGAAACATGACTAACAAATATAAAAAATATAATTAGGATGATGTAGATGGAGCGTCACCAGCTCCTGAAACAATAAGAAAAGATACTTGTTAATTTCAGATGGGTAAAAGTAAAACCAGAAGATTCCAAACAATTGTTATGCAGTTTGTGTAATATATTGTTACGTTCTACGGGGTTCTGAAATTGTTTACTAACAAAACACAACTTTTCAAACTACTAATTTATTATTACCAACTATTTTCCAACAACAGTGTCAACTAAAATATTTCTCTTCTCTATTATTAAGTCTCCATAGAACTATATTCCACTATCGCCTTCTATGATCGCTCCTTATACACCAACACTTACTGTTGACGCGATTAATACTCTATAATCACTTTTCTACACCACCTTATTCAATACTGAGCTAACTTACTCTGCGCACCGCTCGTCTATTTATACTGTCCCTAGATATTCTAGACCTTCTACACTATTCTACACCTGTCACTTCTGGTCCCTTCTAGAAGTATCATTCCAGAGTGTTCGCTGTTACCAACACACTACCATAGAAGTAACCAAGTTCCTAAACTTAATTCTCATAGACAAATGTGACACTGCCCCTCTCTTATATTCGATCGTCCCGGTCGAATTCTGACATTTCTTGGTATGGTGTAAGTCTGTGCATATGGATCACGTTTTCATCTTGTTCTTCGGGCTCCTCTTAATTTGACCACCTTATTCGGACCTTCGCATAATTTTTGTAGTTTAGGTGACCGTCGCTTGTGTCGTAGTGGCTTGTAGAACAACACCCGATGTTCTTCTTTAAAACCAGCTGAATTAGGTGGCACGTCAAAACGGGTCTTCATGCGGTCGCTTTCTATTCGTATGTGCATTCCGACAGCAGAGTGGATGGTTTTCCTTCTAGTCAATATGTCGGGGCTTCCTTCAAGCGAAGTTCTTAGGTGGTATCAGTTGTTCCGTGTAGTTGCTGTTGTTCTGATGTTTCTACTTGCACAAATATCTTGGCGGGCCCTATTCATCCTTTTGACATTGGCTATGTCCCAACAAATGTGTTTACTGGCCTTTTTCTGGGTTGGATTCTCATTTACGTGGTCTTTGCACCCTTCGTCTTGGATTTCTCTCATACTTTCTTCTCCACTTGCTTCTGGCTGAGTAACTGGGTCGTCTCTTCCTCTCACAGCTCCCTTCATAGGAATGGCACTTTCACGGCAGGCGTTGCTATTTTCCTCTATGGTGATTTTCCGCACCACCAGATTACTGCCAGGCGACATTATTATTTCTTCACCGCCGATAGTCAGGATGTTAGTGCCAAGATCAAGTTCAGGGCACTGACCCTGAAGTATATGCAGGCCAATTATAATCGGGTCTGATATGGCAGCGACTATGGCTCTCTGCTTTGCCTTCCATGTCCCAATTTGCAGCTCGACGTCAGTTTCGCCAAATACCTGGATCTGATCACCACCGGCTGCATTTACTCTGTACACTCTGTCTGGCTCTCTTACTCGCCATCTTGGAACCATGTCGTGGCGAATAATCATCCTAGGTGCGCCTGTGTCGACGACCATCTGGGTCTTATTATCGCTTACCTATCCGTCTAAGATGAGAGCGCTGCCAGAATCTCTAACCTGAGAAATGGTTACCGGCCTTAGCTTCACTTTCTCCCTCGCGTGTGATCTTAGAGCCCAACATTTGCCTCTTACATGTCCCACCTTGCCGTAGTTCCAGCAGCGCAAGGCATTTGTACGGTGAGCTCTTATTGGGTGTTCATGAGACGTCTGCCTTATTTGTTCTGCTATTTTCTCTAGTAGCTGCATGATCTTAGATGACTTTTATTTTCTTCGTGGACTTGGAGACTGCGAATTTTCACATGACTTTCCGATGCTTGCTTTACCACTTCAAACTCCAGGGCATGTGCCAAAGCATCGTTCAAGTTTTTGTGTCTTGCCATCCTCAGCACCTGCTGCGTGTCGGTATCTCTGATGGCGTCAATGAAGGTTTGCACCGAGAGCTGGTTTAAAAACTCCATCGGAGCTATAGGGTAGGCTAATCCCGTCAGTTTGACGTCGGCGTGGAGATGTTGGAGACTTTCACCCGGTTTCTGACAACGATGTTTCAACTGCAATCGGTACAACTGTTGTAAATGCTGATCGCCAAACCTCATTTCTAATTGATGTCTAATGCTGTCAAAACTCAGCGGTTCTTCCCTGGGAATACCTTGAGGCACATCTAGGGCATCTCCTCGGAGAGCCACAATTAGCGAAGTCGCTTTATCTCTCTCGCCCTAACCATTTGCTGTAGCAGCGGCTTTGAACTGACTTAGATAAATACCCCATGGGACTGAGCCATCAAATGTGGGAACCTTAATTCTTATGTGGCTGTCTTCGTGTCTGATATTTCCCTGACTAGGGTATCATATTTCTATTCTAGTGTTTGTATTTTCAGCTAAACTTCTTCTTGTATACTCGTCAGCTTGTCATGTACATCGTTACTGATACCCCTCACTCGACATTCTACTTGCTGGAAGATGTCGTCTTTTACCTGCTTCATACGTTCGTCCACATACGAAGTAATATTCTCAATTCTGCTGGCTTGTTCTTGCAGAATTTTCTTTGTTTCGTCATCTCTTCTTCTGGCTTCTTCATCTCTTTTTCCCATTTCTTCTTTTGTTTCTTCATCTCTTTTCTCATCTCTTTGGATTCTTCGTCTTTTTTTCTGGCCTCTTCATCTCCTTTTCTCATTTCTTCTTTCGCTTCCTTTTCTCAGCTCTTCTTCTCTTTTTCTGGCTTCCTCATCTCTTTTCCTTGCTTCTTCTTTCATTTTTTAAATCAATTCCAATAGCTGGGTGTCCATATTGGCTGTTGTGCTACGTGTCTTAGGCATAACGTACTTAAAGCTGGTACACAGTTTATTCTGTTTCAAGAACACACCCAGTTATGAATTACTGCTGACACTGATCTTCCAGAGATTCTAGAAATTTCCCCGTTGTTCGACGAATATTCTGGAAAATACTTCCCCTAGTAGCTTGAAAATCCCACTTCTGACATCAGTTGTTACGTTCTATGGGGTTCTGGATTTGTTTACTAACAAAACACAACTTTTCAAACTACTAATTTATTATTACCAACTATTTTCCAACACGAGTGTCAACTAAAATATTTCTCTTCTCTATTATTAAATCTCCATAGAACTATATTCCACTATTGCTTTCTATGATTGCTCTTATACACCAACACTTACTGTTAACTCGATTAATACTCTATGATCACTATTCTACACCACCTTATTCAATACTGAATTAACTTATTCTGCGCACCACACGTCTATTTATACTGTCCCTAGATATTCTAGACCTTCTACACTATTCTACACCTGTCACTTCTGGTCCCTTCTAGAAGTATCATTCCAGAGCGTTCGCTGTTACCAACACACTACCATAGAAGTAACCAAGTTCCTAAACTTAATTCTCATAGACAAATGTGACAATATATTTTTTAAATTACGAGATAATTCATAAAAGGCAAAGCCAGACATCATGAACTTGTGTTTACTCGCTTTTTGTATAGTTCAAGATTATAGGTCTTCGGAAATATGTCTGCCAGGAGGGAATTCCACAGCTTAGACACACTAGAAAAAACGAGGATTCGTGATGAGCTGTTCAACAAGTGGATAACTTGACACTAAAAGTATGCACTTCTCGATTAAAACTGCTTTTTGTACTTTCTGCAATCTATCCTTATTGAGTTAGGTTAGACAAATTGAAATGTGAGGAGAAAAGAGACTCGTGTAATAATTTCATCGCTTTTTGGTAGAGGTGTGCGAACCCATGTTTTGTTCGAACCGAACTATGAACGAACCCAAGCAAATATGTTGCCTCGAACTTCGAACCTCTGAAATAGTATGTCTAAGGTTCACAGTCGAACTTCGAACTTCTTAGAAATTCAAAATCGAACATCGAACTACCCAAAATTGTTCAGTGTTCATATATCATTTCCGTAAATACCAAATTTAGGAATACTGTAACATACATTATTTGATATGTAAAAGATTCCCATTCTTTTTACAAAAAGGAAGGGTTCGACAAATTTGCAGGTTGATTGGGTGAAAATGCCTTCCGGTGCTGATCGTTGTGGACATGGGTCAACTTTAAATCAAATACAAAAATAAAAAATATTTGAAACTTTTTGAGATTTCTAGATCTATAAATAAGCTCAATTATAAATATGTTGTTGTTGTTTGGCTTTGGCTAGGCAGTTTTATCGAACAAGAGAAGGTTCAAAGTGAGCATGATAGGTATAAAATAACCACTTAAAATTTGAATTTAATATATTATATATTCTTATGAAAATTCACAACCATAACGCACTTGCTGCATCCCGAACTTGTCTCCTGATTGTGAATATGTAACTGTTTTGGCTCATTGTGAAATAAATCATGTTGAAACCAGTGTTTTCCAAAGGCAATCTGCAATTATCCTCATACATTCTGAAAATTTACGTTACCAATGGTCTTCGAACGCCGCCTCATAATGTTCTTACTGAAAAAGGTGTTGGGAGGCTAGGATATATAAGAAAAATAATTCTATGATTGCTAAATGGCTCCGTCGTGTCTCAATGTGTCCCATCAACTGTCAAAAATATGCATGAGTGAAATTTCCTAAAATGACACTATCGACTCAATGAGACTTATAACGAGTTTAAAGCGCCGCTACAGAGTTAACAGGGCCGCAACTTCGCTACTTTTGGCAGCATTCAATGCCTGTAAAGTTAAATTTCGAAGTATTTTTGAGCAACGAACTTCGAACTACTTTGGAGAATTAAATATTTCGAACTTCGAACTACTTCAACATCGCTAGTGCGAACATATGTTCGAACCGAAGGTTAGGTTCGCGTTCGGTTCGAAATTTCGCACACCTCTACCTTCTGGTCTAGTAAGGACCTGTTAGGGGTCGAGGAGTCGTGGGCCAAAGGACTCCAGGGAACTATGGAAATTTTATTCCAGACGCACTTCCCCGGCTGTAACATAATAAACCGGACACCTCCGCACTGAGACGACTCAGAAATAGAGGCGTCTTATCGGCGGGCATCTAGAGTAGACTGGACAGTCGCTAAAAGGTGGTTACATGGAGCAAAATCAGATGAGCCATTAACAGCTTTAAGCCATACAAATCCCCGGGATTTGATGGAATAATGCCCATCATGCTCCAACAGGGGATAGATATACTGGCGCCGGCGCTTACCCTCATTATGAGGGCCAGGGCTACTTACTTGAATTGTTAGGACGTTCGTCAAGTTATTCTGGTGTGAACTATTTAGTATGCTGTGTGGACGATCGATATGTATTTTAGGATTCCGGTTAATCCGCTCCACAGTTAATCTCCGGGTAAATCGAGAGTCTACTGTATTAGAAGTATAAGAAATAAAATTGGATGATATAGAATTAATTGTCAATAATCTGCTGACAAGCCAAACATACTTGTATTTACAGAATCATGGCTTTATGCAAATGAAAAGAAATAAAGTGGAAGTCACTTATAGCAACTAGTCGCTTGGAATGACCGAACTGTAGACGATTTGTATATACAATAATGCTTTTATATCCGGCCAATTAATTTGAGAAATAAATGTCGTGAACAAAAAGTTGAATGTTACAGTTGATGATTTCGTTGACGTGGAGAAAGCTGTGGAAACATGGGGAGGACAAAATGATGAAGACTTTTTTGCCAGATACAATAGTTCATAATCAGAACAAGACACGTGACATGGAAGAAGATGAGAATATTGGAAACAGCACCGGAACTATTCTCTACAATCCCATAAGCAAACAAAAATTTTACTTTTTCAAAAAATAATATTCATGCATTTACTTAAATTTTGTTTTTCATAACTTGATTGTGTATCTCTAAATGAACTTGTTATAATATGATTTGATTGTTTTTTTTTTAATAAAAAAAAAACAACCTCCAAACCTATAGAACGTCTGTATAAAACAAAAATTCACCGTCCTTGATCGTAGTTATAGCGAACTTCACTGTCCAGGGTTCCCACTAAAAACAGCATATTAATTTCCCTGACATGCCAAAACCTATTTCCCTGACTTTGATCTCCTACAATCTATCCCCAAAATGCAGACTATTACAGAATACAGCACGTCTTTGCCTCAACAGAAAACACACTTCCCCAAAATTACACTACTTATAAAACACATAATTTTGCTTACAAATACACGAAAACCCTACTTTATACAAATATGCACCTTTCATTGTGTGCTAATTATTATAGAACAGAAACAAATAATTTTTCCCCGACACGGAGAAAAAGTCCCTGGCCCTTGGTCAATTTTTACAAATTTTTTCAATTTTTCCCTGACAAAACTTTGCCTTCTCTAAATTCCCTAACTTTTCCAAGCGAGTGGGTACCCTGCTGTACCATAATATGGATAGTTACAAAGGTGAACATCCATGTAGAGAACCTCAAAAAGACAGGATATCTGTATACAATGATGAAAAATTTCCATATAAAAAATGATTATTGTTGGCAATGTAAACATAAATTTATTAAAAAATAACAATAAAAAAGCTGAATATGTGAACCTGTTAAAACACTTAAATATCGTGTATGCAATTTTATGTTACTAATTGTAGAACTTGTTACTAGCACAAATGTACTGGGGCGAGTTCGTATTTAAAAAAAAAGAAGATAAAGATGAAAAAAGTTAGCCATCTTTCTTGGAATTTCCCTATAATGCATACAAAAGTACTAATATAATGCATGTAAATTTTACCTTTTGCAGCACTCGTATCACCTCCTTCGCCTTCGCTGTTGTCACTTTCATCACCTTCGGCAGGATTTTCCTCTTCCACATCCGGAACTAAATAATACTGTAGTGGATTAATCCAGAGATCATCTTTAACTACCTCGGCAATATCATCCGTGCTGGGATCAACATTGTCATTAAACCAACTGAAGAATGACGTCGAGTCAAATCTGCGCTTCTTGCACTTAGGCGGGGAGTCATGGCTTTCTTGAGAGCCCTGTGCCAAAGAACAGCCCTCTTTCCACTCAATCGGAGTGCTCACTGATATGGGGTTATCTGAAATATATAAAACATTTATAGAACATAATATATAAGTAATTTTAAGTTAAATAAATACTTGAGTTTCATAATTTTTACAGGAAACACACAAAAATATAAAAGGTTTTTTTTTGGTAAAAAAAATGGTGAAATTCTTAAGTCTACTGCTGAAAATACATGCAGAGACGGATGCTTGGTAAGTTAAATGCACAGAAGTGAATGGAAACTGTATCAATGATCAAGATAAACAATAATGAAGGATAAAAACTATATAACATCCTATAAAATGTTTTATTATTAATGCACTCACACATACTCAGTTAAGATTGGGATTGTAATATATACTTTACAAGCACTGTTCGGCGATCCTTAAGTGGATGGGTCCCATCATTTCATGCATTGCGAGAGTGGCATTGCCGGACGGTGCTTATCGCTCTAGGGGCCTGCCTGAACTGACCTACAGGTCAGGTCAGGCAGGCCTGTAGGTCAGGTCTCTAGAGCCATAAGCACCGTTCCGCAATGCCACTCCCTCGATGCATGGACGGAACCAGTCTACTTAAGGATCGCCGCACTGTTCTTCGTTACACTTTTTGTGACAGATTTTTCTTCTAGGTTACAAATTATTGTAATACTTAGTATTCTATATTATCTATTTGATTAGTTTATTCATAAGCACAGAGCAACTATTCTTCCATAATTACCACTTAAAAGTCAATTTTCCACATCTACCAAACTTGCTCGAAAATTTTGCTAATACTGGCTTTTACTCACCAAGTGGTATGTATGCAAAATTTCAAGACATGTCTGCTAGCTCTTATGTTGGAAAACTTACAGCAATGAGTAAAGATTGGAACCTGTGATGAGCACTGATTTTTTTCTTTTTTTTAAATAATATTTCAACAACACACCACGAGGGCTTAGAGCCTAAATACTATCGTACTGTGGGTGTCGACAAGGAGGAAAGAGGCAACTTGTTAATTCTGGTCTTGAAGGTTTGGAGGTTCGGAGGAAAAGGAAAAACATGTGCCGGCAAGGAATTCCACAACTTTGAAGTCCTCGGAACAAAAGAGCGGGCATAACAAGATGTTCTATGTCTGGTGACCTGGACAGCAAAAGGGTGCATTCGCTCTGTTCCCCTGGTAGATCCGTTGGGGGCAGCAGATGGAGGAACTATGGAAGAAAGCTCCTGTAAGCACTGCCCGTGCAGATATCTATAAAAGTGAGAGAGGTCACCAACGGCACGTCGGTGGGCAAGGGATGGCAGCCTTTGGGTGAGGGTAGGGTCACCAATGAGACACATAGCTCTCTTCTGAATGAAGTCCAGGATAGCGAGTGTAGAAGCGGCAGCTGCACCCCAGATGTGGGAGCAGTATTCGAGGTTTGGCCTTATTTGTGAAGTATATAAGGTATAGAGATTAGCTGGTGAAAAGTATTTGCGAGCCTGGAAGAGGAAACCTAATTTCTAAGCAGCCGCTTCTGCAATTGATGTGACATGTTGGTGCCAAATGAGATTTCGATCCACAGAAATGCCAACAAGTAAAAAGGACTCATTACTTTGAATAACTTGGTTGTTCATTGTGATGGTTCTAGGGCTGGTGTATCTTTTATGAGAAACAAAGCAAGACTGAGATTTGGTGGGGTTGAATTGTACAAGATTTCTACTTCCCCAGTCTGATATTTTTTGGAGATCTATGGAGACAGAATCCTCCATGTGTCTGTGATCCTTATCTAGTTGGGTCAAAGAGACAGGCTTAGAATATTGTATATTTGAGTGGAGGGTGCTGTCGTCAGCGTAACTGTGAACTGGGTTGGATGTGCTAGAGAGGAGGTCATTGATGTGGAGAAGAAACAAAGTGGGGGCTAGAGCTGAACCTTGAGGAACTCCTGCATTAATTGGATATAGTTTAGAGGAATGACCATCCACAACAGAAATGCTCGGGTTGGAGAGGAAGTTTGCTGTCCAGGTACATAGTAGTAGTTTATTCAGCAGCGCTGTGTGCCAGACCTGGTAGAGGCTTTGGATATGTCTAGAGCGACAATCTGGGATTCACCGTGTAGTTCCATATACTTGTTCCAAGAATGGGTGACAAAGGAAAGGAGATCGGCAGTTGATCTGCGCTGACGGAATCCATACTGCCTGTCGTGGATTAGACTGTGTTTTTCAAGAAATGTTAGTAATTCAGTGTATATATACTTTCCATCACTTTAGAGATGACTGAAAGGAGAGAAATAGGCATGTAGTTGCTAGGAAGCACTTTGGATCCTTTCTTGGGGACGGGTTGTACTAGAGCAGTTTTCTAGTTACTAGGGAATATACCTGTATTGTAAGATGTCTGAAACAGACGAGTCAGGACAGGAGCAAGTTCTGGTATGCATTTTTTGAGAACAATTATTGCTGAGTACAATTGTAGTACAACTTGGAGAACCCAATTCATCACAATACAGTTAGCATCATCACAGGGATGAATAAACAGCAAGTTTAAATTTAAAATTATAGATAAGCATTATATTATAAATTTTTTTTGCGTTTACCTGGTTCCAACTGGAATTCTTTTATGAGCACAGCATTTTCGAAATATGGGTTTTCCTCAAAATGAAACTTTATGCGATAGCCTGACCTGATATCCTCAAATTCCTCCACCTCAAGTTTCGAAAGATGCTGCAGGCAGTCCTGTTCAGCTTCAGTAGGAACCATACTCAGATCCGGATGGTTCATCATCTAAATTAATGTTAGGAAAAACACAGACAATTCGAGGTTAAGTGCAAAACAGATACCGGTTATTTAAGAAAGAAAATGTACTAAAAGGATACTGCAGTGATCCAAAAGTGGGGTATGCTATCAATGGTATTGTTTCTCAACTCGAAAAGAGGCTTGCGTTGCCTATTATATTTTTCTTCAACTTGCATGATTTCTTCACTGGCTTTTTCATTTATATCGTCGATTTCATGTTGAAGTGAGTTTAGTTCGTCCAGGAATTTTTGAGTCTCTGTGTCGAATTCTGCAGGGCCCTGGCAGGTGCTCTCTCCCATTTTGCTTATTTTCTTTGGTGGGGAACCTTCTCCTTGTTCAGACATTTTCCAACGTTTGGATAAAAGCGAAAATATAACTCTACACTGTGAACACAAACTAATACTGAAACTGAACAGAACTTTCAAAACCAAACTACCGTTGACCGTTAGACCGTTGTCTCTGTGTGGCGTGTGCGCGGGAAATCAGATTTCCTTCCACATCAGCCATCTTTTTTAGGCAACCAATCAGAAACCAGACTATGAATTTAGCGTCAGTAATTGTACCGCCCACTTCCTATTTGACAGTTTATTTAATTTGAATTTTAGCGCGCTACATTATAGTTCTATTTTTAGTGAATTTTCTTAAAAAAAGTCCCAATGAGATCCCGACTTTTGAATTTTTAAAAACTGTCTTCAAATGAGCGCTAATTAGGCCCCCTAGAACACATACCCGGGGTCCGTTTCAGTTTTTATGTTTTTTAAAAAAATGTCTTGTGATTTGGGTTCTCCAATATAGTGTGCTTATCGCCATTTATTTTTTAGTTCTTAATCTAGTTTGTAAATCAGAATACCCTGAATAAATGACGCACAGTCATGGAAAAGAGAATTTATTATTATGTAGTACCATAGGCTAAGGTTATGACAAATTCTTCTATATTATGGGAGAGTATTTTTTATGAACAGGGTTTAATAGTGGACAAATTGTTAATACACACTAAAAAAATTGGGAATACTCCTTTTTTAGATCCAGTTTCAAAGATAGCGGAAAAGTCTGGACACAGATAATGCCTTAATTATAGTTTCAAATTTATCAAAAACCTAATAAAACCCTTTTAAAACCTGAATATGACCTGCATCCGCACATTAACTGCAGACTATTTATGATTGATCCGTTTATCGATTTATTGGCTGAAGAGGAATATTTTTTCAAAAATTCAGTTTGGCATATTTTTACCGAAACTGAAAAAGGGGAGAATAAAGGAAATTTTTGACAAAGTTTAATAGTATTGCAAATGAATGGAAAATTCGGTCTGCAATAAATGCTGGAAGTAGTTTCATGTTTCTACATTCGGATGAAACTGTAGAAATGTATAGATTAACCTGTTCTTAATGTTCCGAAGTATGAACTTAACTTTTTGCGAGTGTTTTACAGTTTATGTATTTTTCATGCTATGTATAATATACCTATGCCTATATGTACCCGGATTTAAGCACCAATTTTCATTATAGCTATCAACGATTTGAATCACTGTAACAGTATTATCATTTCATGTTACTCATTTTTGCAATTTGTACATTTGCCATTGGTACATAAATAATTAGTAATAGTAATATTTTTTTATGCAAATGCATGTGAGATTTGCAATTTTAATACAAATCTTCAATAAAAACGCCAAAGTAAATCAAACTGTTCCCAGCATAAGATTTTCTTGAATAAATTAATCAGAAAAACACTGTCGTCCTTCCCACCACCAATACTTCTGCCAGATCCATATTATAAAACTACATCATATTGTAGTTACAGAGTGACACGTTAAACGTAACCGTAACTCCAGGTTTATGGTTTATAAACCGTAACGTAACTAACATTTTTAAATAAAATACGGACCTATTTGGGTAGTATCGGAGACTCCCCGACTACGAATCTTTTCCAGAATATGATTTATAACTCCTAATTGAAGTCTTCTATGCTGTGGCTGAAGTGGATGCCTACAATACGATATATATCTTAGCATCTGCCAATAGTGCAGGAAACAACCAATAGGAAGTTGGCGCCTAATATTTCTTTCCTTTTATCGTCTAATTGAGCTAACCTGACTTTACCTTACTTGACCTGACCTATAGATTATCAGGAGAAGGATAGCCAGTAAGAGAGAAAAAAAAGGTATAAATCTAAACTACACTTTTTTCGATTTTAAGTTTCTGCATTCCTATTGGCTGTTTTTAGTCTCATAACCGAGACCGGCGTTGGATGTACTCTGGCCACGTTGCTGTTGCACACTGCGAAATTGAAAGTACACAGAGGAACTTTGTGTTTCTCTGGAAAGCCCCAATGATAAAAATATCATACAGCTCTAATATATTAACAATTGCGGGATAATTTTAAGCATATTAAAAAATTTGATGTTTTTAATTAGCTTTATTTGGTGACACTTATTAAATTATAGTTGGTGTGACATCTGATAAATTTATTTGATTGTATATTGATTTGTCTCTGACCGGTGATACTTAAAAACTGAGTTCACCAGGCGCCAACAGCTAGGTCTAAACACTCATCTTTATATATAATATTTATATTATATATTGCATAAAAATGAAAGTTAATAACCCAAAACACCCTTTGGTAGTCATAACAGGTTACATAATGGTACTAGAAAATTTACACCGTAAACAGACTTTATAGTAAACAGATATAGCTATATGATCTCTTATCCTATAAAAGCTCTTGGTTTTTGATCACTATCAAGGGGTTAACTATTTCTTTGGTCGTTTGGTCTAAAATATTAAGTATACAGTTTTTTTTAAATTGCACTATGTTTGTGGTATTTCTTCGGTCCAGAAGTTGGTTATACAAGATAATATCCATTTGATGGAGTCTTCTTTTTCCAGACTCATTTGTAACTAAATTCACATGGATGTGTTCTGTAATCCGGGTGATATAATTGTGAACGTTACTATGTTTTTTTTAACCTAATGTATTTGCTGATTACCGATAAATTTCAGCAGCTGGAGACTGATGAACAAGCTCTATTCTTTAAGCACTAATTTGTAACGTTTATCTGTCATTCCGGTTTGACAAATCAGCAACAGTTGAGTTCCAGCAGAAAATCAGCGAGAATGATGGAGTGTTTTTTTCCCGACCCATTTGTAACTGAATTCATATGGAGGTGTTCAGCAATCCGGGTGTTATAATTGTGAACGTACTTTGTTTTTTAGCCTAATGTATCTGCTGATTACCGATAAATTTCAGCAGCTGGAGACTGATGAACTGGTGTATTATTCCAGCAATATCTTATAACGTTTATCTGTCATTCTACTAAGACAAACCGGTAACAGTTGAGTTCCAGCAGAAAATCAGCGTGAATGGTGAACGCAATCGATAACACAACTATTCATCTGTTGGCGCCAGGAGAACGCGGTCTATGTTTCGGAAAATAGTTCGTTCATAGAATCATAGCGTTAAACTCTTTGATCCATGGAGAATTTTATTGATATATGCTAGTGATGGGAAAAACTGTTATATTGCTTTAACAGGTCGCACCTGTTCCTGTTTTTTAGAAATAACAGTTAAATATAACAGGTTCAAAATAACAGTATGAACTATGAATTATTAAGAATTCCAGGTAGACGTAGTAACAGTAGCTGAACCCGTCCGGTGGTGTAGTTGGGTAATGTTTAAAATAAAAAATATTCTTGTATTATGTTTAAAACAATTAATAAATTTTTTATTAAAAAAATGATGGAGGTTTTTTTTGGGTATTCATCACTAATAATAATTTGGTAAAAAATTCAACAATGCAGAATTTAATTCGAATTTTCTTTACTAATTAAGTATTAGTTAAGCATTGAGCTTGAAAACCTCTATAGCCATCTTTTCCTTGAAAATGAGAGCTATATGAAATAAATGAATTATTGTAAGCAAAAAATAAAATAAATAATTTAAAAAAAATTAAAACTATTTTTTTTCTCTCTACCTATAGGGCGAAGTGTGTCTGGTTTCAACTATACCGGGTACAGGGGATACTTTTATAATTTCATTAAAATTGGTACTGTTTCTGAGATTTTTTAAGTTTCAGGGATTTTTTATTTTGCAGTAGTAATAAAAAAAAGATGTTTAAAATCGGTCCTATTTCTTAGATTTCCAAAGTGAAAAGTAAAAAGGAATATTGATTTATTAGTTACATAAGGCAAAGAAGAATGAGCAAAAAACTACCTAATATAATATAATACCTAAGGACTCACGTTAAAGCATAACTGTACGTTTGTATACATATCAGTTTTTTCTTAAAACAAAAATGCCATCTGCATATCGAGTTATCTAATGAAGATTGAGTTTACGTCAACGCCTATGTGATTATTTTTTTATATACGCGGTGACCTGATTTTATTTTTACAGTGATATAGTTCATTTTTAATAATTTTCACTTGCTACATATACAGCCTTTTTATTTACATTTTTCATATTTTGTGTTTGTTTATAAATTGTAAATATATGTGTGTGTCTTGTGTGAATCAACAACCTGTCAAAATTTAAGAGTTTCATTGTACCGACGACCCTACGTTCCCAAAGCTGTGAGCACACTAGTATAAAGTAGTATGTTATGAAGTAAAGTCCGCTCTATACTCTATACCCCATTCCCAGTCTTATGCCCATTCATCCTGTTATAACAGTTGCGGATGAAAACAGAAGCTGCTTCATCGTAGCACTGCAACAGAAACAGATACGACAACAGAAACAGATACGACTCACTGCGCAACAGCATCCTCTCCACTGTACCTGTTATTTGTATATATCCATAACAGGTTGTTACTGCTGCGGCTCGACAAAAGTTAAAATATAACAGACTGTTAAATAACAACCCATCACTAATATATGCCTTTATTTATAAATATAGGGAAACTTTGTTTAAAAAACCTTCTAGACAAATGTATTATTTCTGTTGTTTCGGCAACTAATTTATAAAAAAATAAAAATTGGTCTATCGATGACGAGAACTGAGATTTCTGTATAGAAACTATCTCTAAGAACCAAAAAATTTACTCATAGCTCATAGCGGCTACAAACGTACTACATGAACCGTTCTTTTTTTTTTTTTATATGTCAACAACACACCACGAGGGCTTACAGCCTAAATACTATCGTACCGTGGGTGTTGACAAGGAGGAAAGAGGCAGCTTGTTAATTCTGGACTTGAAGGTTTGGAGGTTCGGAGGAGAAGGAAAAACATGTGCCGGCAAGGAATTCCACAACTTGGAAGTCCTCGGGACAAAAGAGCGGGCATAACAAGATGTTCTATGTCTGGTGACTTGGACAGTAAAAGGGTGCATTCGCTCTGTTCCCCTGGTAGATCTGCTGGGGGCAGCAGGTGGGGGAATTATGGAGGAAAGCTCCTCTGAGCAGTGCCCGTGCAGATATCTATAAAAGAGAGAGAGGTCACCAACGGCACGTCGGTGGGCAAGGGATGGAAGCCTTTGGGTGAGGGTAGGGTCACCGATGAGACGTATAGCTCTCTTTTGAATGGAGTCCAGGATAGCGAGTGTAGAAGCGGCAGCTGCACCCCAGATGTGGGAGCAGTATTCGAGGTTTGGCCTTATTTGTGAAGTGTACAAGGTATAGAGATTAGTTGGTGAAAAGTATTTGCGAGCCCAGAAGAGGAAACCCAATTTCTTAGCAGCCGCTTCTGCAATTGATGTAACATGTTTTTTTTTTTTTTTTTTTTTTCCCCTCAGGGCTCGTCCGCGGCCTTGCCGCCCCGATAGCACCGCAACCCTATGTAACATGTTGGTGCCAATTAAGATTTCGATCCACAGAAATGCCAACAAGAGAAAAGGACTCATTACTTTGAATAACTTGGTTGTTCATTGTGATGGGTCTAGGGCTGCTGTATCTCTTGTGAAAAAGAAAGCAAGACTTAGTTTTGGTGGGGTTGAATTGTACAAGATTTCTACTTCCCCAGTCTAATATTTTTTGGAGGTCCACGGAGACAGAACCCTCCATGAGTCTGCGATCCTCATCTAATTGGGCTAAAGAGACAGGCTTAGAATATTGTATATTTGAGTGGAGGGTGCTGTCGTCTGCGTAACTGTGAACTGGGTTGGATGTGCTAGAGAGGAGGTCATTGATGTGGAGAAGAAACAAAGTAGGGGCTAAAGCTGAACCTTGAGGAACTCCTG
The DNA here is from genome assembly GCA_964006375.1 of Tillus elongatus. Classification (NCBI taxonomy): domain Eukaryota; kingdom Metazoa; phylum Arthropoda; class Insecta; order Coleoptera; family Cleridae; genus Tillus; species Tillus elongatus. The sequence goes on from OZ023269.1 coordinate 133,410,687, forward strand.
CATTAATTGGATACAGTTTAGAGGAATGGCCATCCACAACAACAGATATGCTCCTGTTGGAGAGGAAGTTTGCTGTCCAGGTACAAAGTTTTGGTGGTAGGCCATAGGCCGGAAGTTTATTAAGCAGCGCTGCGTGCCAGACCTGGTCGAATGCTTTGGATATGTCTAGAGCAACAATCTGGGATTCACCGTGTTGTTCCATAGACTTGTTCCAAGAATGGGTGACAAAGGAAAGGAGGTCGGCAGTCGATCTGCGCTGACGGAATCCATACTGCCTGTCGTGGATTAGACTGTGTTTTTCAAGGAATTTTAGTAGTTCGGTGTTTATATACTTTTCCATCACTTTAGAGATGACTGAAAGGAGAGAAATAGGCCTGTAGTTGCTAGGAAGCGCTTTGGATCCTTTCTTGGGGATGGGTTGTACTCGAGCAGTTTTCCAGTTACTAGGGAATATGCCTTTATTGTAAGATATCTGAAACAGACGAGTCAGGACAGGGGCAAGTTCTGGTGCGCATTTTTTGAGAACAATTGCTGGGATCTCGTCAAGGCCAGAGGCTTTCCTGGTATTAAGAGAAGAGAGCATCTTTCGTACCTTTTTAGTTTTGAAAATGATATCAGTCATTTTATGCGCGACATTGGGGACTGTTGGTGGTTGAACATTTGGAGGTGGGTTGAGAGTAGAATTTCCGGCGAACAACGAAGCAAAAAGTTCAGCCTTGCCCAGGGCGGTAGAAACAATTTCATCCCCTGAGACAAGAGGTGGGAACGTGCTCTTGCAGAAATTATTCCCAATAGACTTAGCAAGAATCCAGAAGGGTTTGCCGCCGTTGGAGCTTGAGAGGACTTTGTTTTTGATGTGGTTATTAAACGAGTTAGTAGATAGTCCGCCACCTGGGACCATCCCCTCCACTTTTTTTCTGCGCATGCGCGTGACGTCATGCGCATGCGCTGACCTGTGACAGTTGACCTGTCAGTTTTGACAGGTGTCAAATGTCACTGACCTGACAGCTGTCAACGTCAGCTGTCACCTGACCTGACAGTGTTGACAGATGTCAAATGTCACCTAACCTGTCATATGTCACATCTGTCACAAGCATTCCAAGATGGCTGACCTGTAATAGACAGCTGCAACCTCTGGTTCTCTATGGAACTGACCTGAGATGACGTCACAAGCGTTCCAAGATGTCTGACCTGTGTGTCCATAGATATCTACAAGTCAGGTCTCCATGTGTGTTTGTCGAATACCAGCTGTCTGTTGTTTATTGAGGTTATGTTCACACACACACACACGTGTTGATTACCAGTCATATGATTGTTTGTTGAGGTTATGTTTGTATTTGTTATGTCGTCAACGTGCTATCTGTTTGTTTATTAAGGTTATGTATGTATTTGTTTCTTAAGGTTATGTTCACACACGTGTTGATTACCAGTCATATGATTGTTTGTTAAGGTTATGTTTGTATTTGTTATTTGAATGCAAACAGACATGATAATACAAGAGTGTACTTACATACAACAAGAGACGTCATCCTTCTTTCACAGCTTAATACACACACTACTGAACAGGTGTCTCCTGTGTTGAGGAAACAGACAGACAGACAACTGATTGCCATTCTTGGAGCTTGTACATGCTGTTTGAACGGATATAACACACGTCATGACAGTTCAAAGTCTTTGCTTAGACTGACAGATGCATGTGTATTTGAAAGAAAAGCATTCGCCTGAAATTAGATTTGAACCCATGAACCTCGAATCGACCATAGACAGCTTTCTCAGATACTATCGCTAAACCAATAGCTCCACAGACGCACACGTTAAAAGTTTGTTTGCAGTTGTATATAAAACAAAGCCAGTTGTTGTTTACATATGAGGTTAGGTGTTCGTATACATGTTGATTACCAATCATCTGATTGTTTAGTAAGGTTATGTTTGTATTTGTTATTTGAATGCAAACAGACATAATAAGAAGAGTGTACTTACATACAGCAAGAGACGTCATCCTTGTTTCACGGCTTAACACTTACTGAACAAGTGTCTCTCTTGTATTGAGGAAACAAACTGATGTAAGAGAGAGGCCTTACAAAGGATAAACAACGTTTTACAGTTGTTAACCTTGATCCTGTTTGAGCTTGTCTGTGTATCTGTTTAATATACGCAAGAGAGAGGCCCACTTAGGGTAAACAACGTTTTACAGTTGTTAACCTTGGCGAATGTTATCTTGTGTTATATCTGTTGAATCACCCCATTATTCGTGTTTGAGCTTGTCTAGAATACATACATAACCGAAAGGATGACATCATCACATTATTTATGTTTGCAGAAGATAAGTTTATTCAGGATATTATTGCTTTACGACATACTTTTTAATTGTATTACAAAATAAAAACACAGTAATTTTAACAAAGACTTTTATTTGATTCTAAGTACAAGTATATAAACTCTTGCCCGTTTGTTGGAATACATTTATAGAATTATTAACATTAGATGGTTCAGTGTTGCGTTGGTGCTGTTGTTGTTGTTGTCGTTGGTGTCTCTTCATGGCTGTGGGGTTTACTAGGTGATAACACTAGCTTCTTTTAGTTCCTCCAAGATTGACTGTATCTCATTGTTATGAGCATTATTACCTGCAACTTGGGAAGCCACTGAAAGTCTAAGTCTGTCAACCAACTCGTTTATGTCATTCCAATACACATAGGCTATTTGTTTGTTATTTTGTATCATATAGTTGTTGGTGCTGATGTTGTTGTTAGGGCTCATGCCGTTGCTATCGCTGCTCTTATCACTCTGAGTTTTAAGTTCAGTCTTTTGTTTTTTGTTAAGATGTCTGTCGTTGCTGTCGTCATCGTCTTCCTCGTAGGTGTAACCAAAACCTTGAGGTGTTGAGGATCTACGACCTCGTGGATTTATCACTGGTTTTATTAGAGTCAGATACTTTTCAGAGGAACAACCCTTGGTTCGGGCGTTAGGATCATAGTTCATTTTATGAACACTAGTTGCTTCTAGAATATCTCTATAGTGTTGAAGATCGTCATAGGTATACCCTCTAGGTGTTTTCATAAATATCAATTCTAGCAGACCTTGTGTTTGCGGATATCTCCGTTGACCTAGTCGAATGTCATTATCAGTAAAGTCCAAGTGTTTATTGCCAAGACTCCAGCTACCGGTATCTTTAGCGTAGCGAGCACCATACGTTTGATCAATGGTAGCGAGCCTTGGTGGTTCAGTAAAATACTTGTCTACATAATATCGAACTCGGTCAGGATATTGCTCCAAAAATTCTTGATATGCAGGGTTGGTTGTGACAGTTTGTAGGTCGGCCTCAAGCTCTTCAAATGTTGGGATATCCTCATCGGAACTTGTCGCCTCAGCCTCTTCCCTTGGTTCAGCTTCAAAAACTTCATGGTCTTTAAGGAACTGTACTTGGGGTTTCGTTTCTGGTATATCGACTTCGTCTTTGATTTGTTCAGCCTTTGGTTGTTGCTGGGGCTGCTGCTGCTGCTGCAGTGCTGCTGTGTTTTTAGATATTTCACTTAGGGGCTCAACAAGTGGTTTATATAAACGTTGCAGAGCATCATCATTCTCAGCTCTGTTAAGTTTAAGCATTAAATGTTTTTTTCGAATATTGTCAGCAAGTTGTAAAATCCTTTTCTTAACTTTTCGCTCTTCCTTACCCAACACTTCCATTGTGCTACAACTGTTTGGTGTTACCAGTCGGTCTAATCATTTGTTTGAGCGATACAGGTTGTGTGGTGGTTTAACATATACTGACTCCGTCACGGTACATGCCTTCTTATTTATCACGATATCCGTCTGTCTTGTTAGACAGCTGTGTTAGACAGCTGTGTGTTAGACAGCTGTGTGTTAGACAGCTGTGTGTTAGACAGCTGTGTGTTAGACAGCTGTGTGTTAGACAGCTGTGTGTTAGACAGCTGTTAGACAGCTGTATGACAGCTGTGTGTTAGACACCTGTATGACATCTGTGTTAGACACCTGTGTTAGACAGCTGACTGTCCTGTCTATCATCGTTTGTTAGAATAATATATATCTATCGAATCCTTTTCTATATCGGCCTTTGTGTACATCGTTTTCCTTCACAATCACCAACACACCATACTTATTATCTTTCCAGCATTGGTAGCAGATAGTTTTAAATTGTTTAAAGTTCATATCGGTGGTCACATGATCGTCGTACACATGTTTTAAATTGGTTTCATCTTGCTTGAATAACACAATAACATTGGTGTTGTCACGAACCAGATGTTTGGGTATTCGTGTATATGTTTGACAGAGATAGAATGAATCAATATTCTTATGTCTGCCCATACTGAAGTATGCTCTTATTTTATCTTGTTTGTCACAAGCTACATCATCAAATATAAACACAGAGTTGTCCTTGGCATCTGCCGGATCTAATATTTCATCGTTTTCTCTATAAGGATAGTAACCAACACCTTTTGTGGCATTCATCACCTCCTTTAACATCTTGTATTTCGGTTGATACAGAGACTTTGAATACACATACACGTTATCAAATTTTAAACCGTTTGCTTCAAACAACAAACTCAGCATGACATTAGTTTTACCACACCCACTCGGACCACATATGATACAGCGAACGGTGTTTGGAAAGAGAGGACCATGCCTCAGTTGTTGTTGAGCTGTGTCCGTAACAACATCGTCTATATTTGTAATGGGTAAGGCAGAAGCGTGTTTGCTGGTACGCATCTTAACTTAAACTAAACTATATTTTATTTGGGTGTGTATATATATGAATGCAAGTGAGACACCCAGTCAGTATGCATGTTGGTGTCACAGAGTGAGGGTTGTTATTAACAAAGACAGATACAGGTTTTGCTGAAACGTTGCGGGGGCGTTACAAACACCATGAAAGTTAACAGAAAACTTGATGAGGGGTTTTATGTAATCAACTCGAAGCCAAAGAAGAAGGTTCCCTTTAAAAACATACTAAGTCTGATTGAGGAAGTTATAAAAGATAGAAATCTTATTCCAACAGCGAACGCCGTGTTTGATATAGCTCATACAATCGTTAGAAACATTGGTGGACGTAAGAATGTGCAGAAACCTCGAGTTATTCCAATACCTAAAAGCGGAGGCTTCCTTCCGCTGTTGCCTTTGATATTTGGTGGGCTGTCAGCACTAGGAGCTCTGGGTGGTGGTGCTGCAGGTATTGCCAAAGCCGTGAACGATGCCAAGTCTGCGAAACAGAAACTGGAGGAGGAAGAACGGCACAACAAAACAATGGAAGCCATCGCGATGGGTAGGAGAGGGAGTGGCTTGAAATTTAAGCCAAAATGCAAGAGACTGGGCAAAGGCATGTATCTCAAGAAACAGCGCTCCGGTTATGGGTTGTATCTGCAAAAACCATTGCAATAAAAGACTCAAACAGTAGCCTGTGTGTATCAGTCATGGCGCACACCTTTGTGTTGAAAGACCGCAGCTCCCATCTGTCGTCAGACTACCATCCACCAATTGTTTTGGATGGTAATTATGCTGTTGCCTTGATAGGCTTTCACACCTACAACAACATACCCAACATCTATGAAGGTAAAAACAAATTTCATGTAAAAGAAGGAACCGGTTGGCGAACCATCACGATACCCACCGGTGCTTATGAAATAACACACTTGGAAGAGTTACTTCAAAATGAACTTGTTGGTGCTACAGCAACACACGAACAAAAGCAACAGGCTCTGATTCTGAGACCTAATCCGAACACCATCAAATGTAGACTAAAGTGTTATACAAATGTCAGTTTTGAATTTGATGGTTCGATTGGGCGAATGTTGGGCTTTTCAAAACAAGTTCTTCAGCCGGACACCTTTTATGAATCTGATTTACCTGTTGAAATAGTGGATGTTAGACAGATTCGCATAGAAACCAATATTGTGTCTGGTTCCTATTATAACGGACAACCCTCACATACGCTGTATGAGTTTGCTCCGATGGTTGATCCTGGCTACGCAATCGACATAGAACCTAAAAATTTAATTTACTTGCCGGTGAACAAGCAAGAGATTTCCAATATAAGCATCGACATCGTCGACCAAGATTCAGTTCCTGTCAACTTTCAAGGTGAAGAGGTGTCTGTTCGCTTGAAACTTATAAAAGTTGCTTAGTATGTTGGTCTTTAAGGATATAAAAGCAAGTGCATCTACCACAACAAATTCAGTTGAGTCAGACACGTCAAAGGGTACGCTTCGTCCCGATAATATTGAGTTCCTGCAGAGCCTGGGTTATCATGTCGTCAAAACTAGAAATATTCAAAGAACCCGTGTTTGATGATGGCATCGATCGAGAAGAGCTGCGCTCTTACTATTCACCAACTAAATCGTTTGGTAACAGCGATGAAATTGAAATAGCCATCAACCAACAAGATGCGTTCGTATGTCTGGCCGAGTCAGCTCTAATAATCGAAGGTGCTCTGGAACCTGTAGCAATCCAAAATGCCACTGGTGCTTGTTATCTGTCAAATAATGGAGGAGCAGCTCTGTTCGAATCAATGACCTATGAGTTAAATAACAAGGAAGTGGAACGAGTGCGAGACCCATACACCACAACCATCATCAAAAGTCTGCTATCGTTCAGTAAGAATGAAGCCCAATCTCTTAGCAACGCCGGACTGAATGTGTCGTCGGAGCACATCACCTTAAATGATAACAAGTTTCACATGCTCATACCTGTCTGGTTCCTCTTCAGTTTCTTTCATCATTTCAAAGGAGTTCTCTGTGGCAAACATACTTTCCGCTTTACAAGAGCTCGAAACGATTCCAACGGCTATTACAGCACAGGTACGGCACGAGCAAAAATTACCGTAACCAATATGTTTTTAAAGGTAAAACATGTATTTCCCAATGATAAAATGAAATTGGAACTGATGGATAAAATAGCCAAAGACACCTCTATATTTCTCGCATACCGCAAATGGGACATATATGAGTTACCAGCACTCAGAGATATCAACAGAGATGTGTGGGCTGTTAAAACTGCAACCAACTTGGAAAGACCTCGATATGTGATTATAGCATTTCAAACAGATCGTAAGAACAACGTGAAGAAGAGGTCAGACTATTTCGATAACATTGGTATGTTGGACCTCAGAGTGTTTCTAAATTCAGAATGCTACCCTTATGAATCTATGAATATGGATTTTGAGAAATCTAAATATGCAGAAGCCTATAACATGTATACAGATTTTCAAAAAAGCTTCTGTTATAAAAACATGTCGGAGCCTATCTTGAATTATGACGAGTTTAAAGACAGAGCTCTATTTGTGATTGACTGTCAGCACCAGAACGAGTCAATCAAGTCTTCAACGGTGGACATTAAGGTGGAGTTTATGAGTCACGCCAACTTCCCTAAAAATACGCGTGTTTATTGTTTGGTTATTCATGACAGTGTAATGGAATATAAACCTCTAACGGGCATCGTTAGAGCCATTATGTAATAATAGTATGTCATTTATGTATCAATATGTACAACTTAATTAATCCTAATAAATTTTTATTGTATGTAAAACAGTTGTTTTATTTTTATTTTGTTGCATTTTTATTAACCCCTTTCTGTCTGTCAGTCTAAGCAAAGCCTTCGAGCTGTCATGACGTGTTTGTTAAACAGCTGTACAAGCTCAAACAAGGTTCTATATGATACTTGTTGGGCAATCAATTGTCTGTCTGTCTTTTATTACACAGCTCTGTCAGTCTAAGCAAAGACTTCGAGCTGTCATGACGTGTGTGTGTGTGTTAACAATCAACAACAGCGTCTATATGTTTTGTTTGGTTCAAGTGGATGTCATTAAACAACTGTGTTATTTCTATAAGGGCCCCCATTCAAGACCTCAACAGACGTCAGTGTGTGTTAAGCCGTGAAACATGTATGACGTCTCTTGCTGTATGTAAGTATACTATTATATTATTTATGTTTGCATACAAACAATACTTATCAAACAATCCTCGTATATCAAAGTTTAGTTTGATGTTTTAAATTGAGTTTTGTTACTTGTGTTTTTTTTGATCACTCCCTATATAAATTCACTGTGATATAAAACACTAACATAAACAAACCTCCATAAAACCAGGTCTCCAGTTTTATTACCCCATTAAACAAATTCATTAACATATCTAGATGTAAATACGTTTTGATAGTTTGCTTCAAACGTTTTTGTTTTTAGAATTTGATATTAGATATGTAAATTGGAACGTCTTTAAATATCTTTTACTATAAAATATCTTTTACTATAATATATAAATATACAATTGTTTTTAAAAAATTACCGTACCTATTATATATTCAAATTGGAATGTAATAGAGATACCACCCCTGCCCACACACACACACACACACACTCATCAGCCAGATAAACTCGTTTTATGTAACAGGTTTTATTTTATATATACCACTGCGAACAAACTTTCATCGTATGTCTGAATAGCATGATCGGTTTAGGGACGTTTGCAAATCTTAGTAAGCTGTATGGTTGGGGGTTCAAATCTAATTTCAGGCGAATGCTTTTCTTTCAAAAATCATATTTCAAATTAAAATCAAATTTCAAATTACCCGCTCAATATCTTCCTAATATATGTAAGTGTGTGCTAAACCGAATGACTGTGTCCAACAGATGTCTCCCCTCGAGCTAGGGAATATTCTCCCACTCTACAACTTTACAAATAGAATGTTCTCTAGCTCGATGAGTCAGATCTCTGGACACAACAGACAGTAATTTTCAAACAAATTCAAATTTCCCGCCAAAAACGAAATACCCTAACAAACTTCAATACACCTTACCACACACACAATAAACAACAGACAGCTGTCCTTAATAAACAAATACAAACATAACCTTAATAAACAAACAGATGATTGGTAATCAACACGTGTGCGAACATAACCTTAATAAACAAATACATACATAACCTTAATAAACAAATACATACATAACCTTAACAAACAAACAGATGACTGGTAATCAACACGTGTGTGTGTGAACATAACCTTAATAAACAATCAGACAGCTGGTATTCGACAAACACATATGGAGACCTGACTTGTAGATATCTATGGACACACAGGTCAGACATCTTGGAACGCTTGTGACGTCATCACAGGTCAGACATAAGACAGTTAATACCTAACCTGACTTGTAGATATCTATGGACACACAGGTCAGACATCTTGGAACGCTTGTGACGTCATCTCAGGTCAGTTTCATAGAGAACCAGGGATTGCAGCTGTCTATTACAGGTCAGCCATCTTGGAACGCGTTTGACAGATGTGACATATGACAGGTTAGGTGACATTTGACATCTGTCAACACTGTCAGGTGACAGCTGACGTTGACAGCTGTCAGGTCAGTGACATTTGACACCTGTCAAAACTGACAGGTCAGCTGTCAACTGTCACAGGTCAGCGCATGCGCATGACGTCACGCGCATGCGCAGAAAAAAGTGGAGGGGATGGTCCCAGGTGGCGGACTATCTACTCGAGTTTTTTGCCTCAGAAAGAATGCGGACATAGCGGTTTCTTGCGTCGTTGAATGCTTGACGATTTTCTTGACTGGGATTGTGTAGAAGCGTTTTGTGAGCTTTGACCTTTTCAAGTCTGGCCTTGTCACAGGATTTAGAGAACCAGGGCTTTTGAGTGGCTGAAGAGGTTTTCTGTGTACGTGGAATAAATAATTCCATGCCAGCTTGGATAATTTCGGTGACGTTTTGTGAGATATCAGAGGGGTCAGGATGAGAGAAGCAGACAGACGCCCATGGAAATGAGGAAAAGTAATCCCGCATTTCGTCCCAGTTTGCGGAGTTGTAGTGCCAAACGATACGTGGGTGTGATGACTGTGTGACCTCGGGTTGCATTGCACAGGAAGCAGTGACCATGCCGTGGTCTGAGCGACCAAGGGGGGCGGTGACTGATATCTTATAGCATTCAGGGTTTGTAGTAAGAAGGAGATCCAAGGGATTTGAACTGTGTGTTGGGATACGAGGAAAGTAAGTAGGTTGCTGAACCATATTGGCCAAAGAATTGCTGACTGCAAAGGCCTCCGCTGCTCTCCCTTGTGGATCGGTTTTTGAAGATCCTAGCCATTCCTTATTATGGACATTGAAGTCGCCAAGAATAGTGACCTCGGAGGAAGGATATTCAGAAATCAGATAGTCGGTTTTTTCAGAAACGTAGTCAAAGAGCTGGACAAAGTTGTTGTCAGAAGGTGACCGGTAAATGCAACAGATGAATTTAGTTGCAGCCCTGAGAGAGAGTTTTATCCATAGTATGTCTTTTCTTCCAGCTTCTAAATTGGGAAGTCTGGTGCAGGGTAGATTGCTACGGACGTATGCGCACACGCCTCCATGCAATCTAAAGGCAGTAAGGAGCTCATACCCCGGGAAATTAAGGTGATTAATGGCTGTTTTGGCACTGATTTGGGTTTCGGTGAGGAAGAGGAGTTGGGGCCTGTTAGCCTGGAGGAAATGGTGGACGGAGTTCAGGTTAGAATTAAGGCCACATATATTCGAAAAGGATATGTTAAATCTTGATGTTGGCGCCCCCTGTACACCCCTCTCCCGGAGATCCGAATGGAGGGGTATTTTGCCTCCGGAATATTTTATACAAGGAGGAGCCATCATCATTTTTGCTTATAAGGGAAACCGACTCATACACCAGAACCGGAAACGTCCGTTGGGACTTCACCGGCCCCTTGATGTATGGGGTGGTACCTCCTCGGGCGTGAAAAAATCCTTTACTATTACATAAAGGAAAATTCCACTACCACCTGCTATGGATTGGATTGGATCAATGTCTACCCCTTTAAAAATAAGATTAATAAAGGGACTATCAATTGTCCAGTAGTTATGATTTTCAACATAGTAGGAGGATACAAAACATTATCATCATTTTGCATCCATGCCTATTGTCGGCAATCTAATAAAATATTAAAAAATATTTTAATGGCTCTTATTTCATTATGTTATATAATACACAGATAAATGTATTCAATACAATAGTTTATTGGGAATAAGTCTGGACGCAGCAAGTACGTTATGGTCTGGAGTTTTAATAATGGCACCAAATATTTTAACTCAATCTAGAGTTAAACAATGAAAAATATGCCGCCCTCAACCTCAACACATATGGGTTCACTAGAGGCTTCAATTTACGTAACAGATATAAAGTAGCAGAAAGTTTTTTTCCTAATTGCTCAACGTGAGGCACCCAATTCAGGTCACCATCCAAAGTCAGGCTGAACAATCCCACTGGTTCATCGCCTGCTATGTTATGATTTGAAGAAACAATAAGCTGTTGTGTCTTATCAGAGTTGAGCATGAGTCTGTTACTAGTGAACCACATCTCAGCCGAACAAGTCGCCTCTCCAATTGAGTCAGTCATATATCTTTTATTTCATTTATTTATTCAACGGATAAACCATTTACAATAATAATAAGAACATCTAAAACTACATTAGTCTTAAATAACCTATCTCAATATGAGAACATAACAAAAAAGTAAAACATAACCAGTATGACAATTCAATCAATAACACCTCTCAAAATGCCTCTAATTGAACGGTCAGAATCATTAAACATATCCAAGAACTCCGAATACTCATTTGCAGCTCTCGCTACTCTCGACATTGGACTAAAAAAGCCATAATTGGTTCGATGGAAGGGAACCACGAAAACCTCCCTTGCTCTCGTGCGGTCCGTAATCCTTAGAGAGACTAACTCAAGCAAAGAAGGACTATTAATTTTATTCACTAATAATTTATGCAGAAAACAAACATCACTGACAATCCTTCTGCCACTAAGTGACTGCAAGTGCAGCCGATTCCGAAAATAAGAAAAGTTCAGATCATTTCTCTGCAAGCCCATTCTGTAAGCACAAATTCTCAAGAATCTATTTTGTATGGCCTCAATCTGATTGATATAAATATTGTAATTTGGACTCCAGACTACAGAAGAGCATTCCAACAAAGAGCGAACCAGACCACAATACAGTCTTCTCAAGCTATTGCATGAAAGTCAATGGGAAACTGAGCTCTAGTGAATGTAATGCAGAAACACTTATCAACATCCAGAGTCAGAAGATTGTCACCACACCACCGAGCAAAACGATTCAAGTCTTCCTGTAAAAGTAAAGCGTCCTATCTGGAACGAACAATCTTGAAAATTTTGATATCATCAGCAAACATCAAAATCTCACTATGCTTAAGTGAATGTATGACATCATTGATAAAAAGGTTAAAGAGGACTGGTCCACAATGTGAACCCTGATGAACTCCTGAAGAAACAGTAATACTATCAGAAATAAAGTTTCTGATCTTTACACTCTGGGACCTACCCAAAAGGAAGCTGCGCACCCAAGACAACAAATTGGCATTAAAATCCAACAATGCAAGTTTTGACAATAATAAGGCGTGATTAACCTTATCAAACGCTTTGGAGAAATCTGTACACAGAATCAACCTGTAACTTATCCTCCAAAGCTGAGACCAATAGATTCTGGTAAAGAAGAAGGTTGGTTGTTGTAGATCTTCCTTTAAGAAAGCCATGCTGCTGTTCGACGAAAACATGTCTGCATTCCCAAGTTATATGTCTAGAGACAAAAAAGTCAAGTAGTTTAGGTATCTCTCACTGAATACAAACAGCTCTATAATTAGTAACCAAATGCTTTGGCCCCTGCTTATGAACGGGCATCAAATAAGAATGTTTCCAAACATGTGGAAACTCGCCAGACAACAAAGACCTGTTAAAGAGACTCCTCAGTGGAATTGCCAAGGTGAAGGCACAAGATTTTAACACATGGGAGGGGATTCCATCTGGACCGTAAGTAAATTTATCTTTCAAACCACAGATACGATCAATGATATCAGCAGAAGTAACACTAGGCACAGTCATATTTACCGACTCACGCAAAAGAGGATCGGGACGGATACTCCCAGCTTGACCCTCATACACAGATGAGAAAAAACTAGCAAAAAGACCCACCGAATCATGCAAAGAATCACTCCTAACATCATCATAATACATAGCCTCAGGAAGATCATAAACCATCCTCAACTTATTAATATAAGACCAGAAAGAACCCGGATTGTTTTCAAAATTATTCTCAGAATAAAATTTCTGTAACAGGTATCACGAAGATTCCTACATTCCTCCCGGCGACCAGAAAACCTAATGTAATCATCTATTCTCCCATATTTCTTATATTGACTGTGTACCCTCTTCTTCTCAGTTATCATGCCTCTAAGCTCGACACTAAACCAAGGAGGGAAACATGATTTTTTACATCTCTTAACTGGAACAAACCGATCCACAGCATTAAACAGAACGTCATAAAAGCATTTCACAGCATCATTTATCTCCAATGACTCAAGATATTCCCAGTCAAACTCGGACAGAAAATAATTCATGGCATAATAATCGGCATATCGATAGTGTTTTTGTGCGAATTAATAAAAGTGGTGTCGTCGGCATAGCAAATAGTCTTAAATGGCATCATGTAGTAATACAGATCATTAATGTAAATAATAAATAAAAGTGGTGACAAAACCGAACCCTGGGGTATACCATGCCCAACCAATCTAAATTCCGTGCTTCCCCCATTCGCCATCGGAACAGCCTGCCGTCTGTGACTAAGATACGACTCAAAAAATCTAAAAGCATCCCTCGAAACTCCAACTTCCTCAACAGTATTGAGTGAGAGACGCAGAATGGTCTAGTCTCTCAAGGCCATCCACCAAGTCCTCAACCACCCTGAGCATAGCGTGGGTTGCGAACGACTGCAACGAAAACCAAACAATCCTCTCCGCTATGCCACTAAAGAAATCATTGAAATCAGTGGCTGTAATTGTAGTAGGCGACAAATAACAATTTTCTCTGTTACATTCAAAATTAAATATGCACCAGCCCGCCATGATTTTCTTACTCGAACTCAATATATAGCTATATCGTAGCTGAGTTTCTTTTTTTCAACTATTTTCTTTCTGTAATTTTTCCTGGCCACCTTATAAGCTTCAAAATCCTTAGTATCCTTAGTCACATCAAAAATCAGTTTGATATTAGAAAGTTCTTGTCTTTTTTCTTTCAGTTCACTGTCAAACCAACGCACAGGTGCTCCTCCATGTAAACCAACCCTTCTAAAAGGAAAACATGAGTGTATATATATATATATATATATATATATATATATATATATATATATATATATATATATATATATATATACAAAATGCAGGTAAGTATATAAACACTTACTATCGTCAAAATTCCATGTTGCCTAAACAGCTCCCTGCAACTCTCCAGTGGTCCCAGATTACTCAGCGCTCGAATAGCCCCAAATCAGGATTCCGTAAGTTGCTAGAGAGTGAAAGCTTGCAAAGTATGCTGTCCTTGCTGCCTGGTAAGTTGCAACCCTCATTAGTCTCTTCACAACATACACCATACTCGACGGCCGTCCACACAAACAGTCGATGTGCACATACCACTTAAGAGAGGTATCCAGAACAATACCAAGAAACTTAGCTGTTTCATGATTACCATTAGGTTTTACCTCAAATCTCATTCTTTGAGTTTTACTTTCATTTAGGTTCAGTGCACTAGCCTCAAACCAGCTCCTAGCATGGGAAATGTAATTTTGCATAATTAACCATGCTTCCTGAATACTGCTCGCCCTGGTCATAAAGCTCGTATCATCTGCATATAAATATGCATTAACACTATGGGTCATTATATATATATATATATATATATATATATATATATATATATATATATATATATATATATATATATATATATATATATATATATATATATATATATATATATATATATATATATAATAAATAGTATTGGACCAAGAACTGAATCCTGTGGCACTCCGACTTTTAACTGAACACTGCTAGATGTTTTGTTGTTTCAATCTACTATTTCAAGATGTCCAGGGCAACACCTCTCACGCCATAGTAGTGTAGTTTACCAAGCAATAACTGGTGATCGACAGTATTGAATGCTCTGCTCAAGTCCAAGAAAGTATTTTATTTTTGGTTTCAGAACCTTCCAGTATGCCTTTCACTACACTAACTAAAGCAGATACTGTGGACCTAGACTTTCTATATGCATACTGGTTTTGATTAAACAACTCATTTTTTTCAAAGAAATCCACAAGTCTGTTTTATAGTAGCCTTTCAAAAATCTTTGATATTGCAGGCAGAACACAAATTGGTCTATAATTGCTAAACAAATCTGGAGTACCCTTTTTAAAAAGTGGAATTACCCTTGCCAGTTTCAAAAGATCTGGGAACACGCACACATTGAAACATTTATTTATGACTTTCGTTAACAGCTTTACAATTACTTCCTATAACAGCCTTTAGCAGTTTAGTTGAAAAACCATACACGTCTCGTTTGATGTCTCTGACTATTTGCATCACCTCTTCTTCAGTTACCAGGCCTAGGAATAGTGAACTTCCACTGGATTTGGCTTTCTTAATTAACACTGACAGGTTTAGTGTGTTGTTTGAAGCATCTGATGAACTGTCGTCATTACTTGAAAAATATTCGCTTAAGTGTTCTGCAGATAAACGAGAGTTACTAGCTTTGTTAGTTCTATATTTTAAGTTTGTCTCTTGATGTATAATTTTCCACGTAGCCTTCAATTTGTTTTCAAACGTATTTATAAGTTCATCACTTGTTCTCCTTCTTATTTCCTCTAGTTTAGTACTGTAGACATTCTTCAGATATTTATAACAGACCTCTGATTCCTCATCCCCTCTCACTTTATTGACTGTTTGAAAAGCATCAAGAATGTTTTTCAATCTTCTAATTTCATTGCTTTTATAAGCTATTTTGCTTTTGCAGTCACGTTTTACTTTAATAACTTCTTCTGGAAAACATACATCAAATTCTCCTTTAATATCATGAAATCTGACAGAGGACTCTTCAGCATCGTCACATTCTAAGACTGATGTCCAGTTAATCTGCTCCAACTTCTCTATGTATAATTTAATGTTTGTATCATTTACTTTTCTAATTTTTATGAATTAATTTGTTTTAGGTGGAGAAAACGATGGGACCTCCAGAAATTTGCCCATAATAGTCTGATAAATGCAACTCCACTGTCCTGCCATCAAAGACAGCAAGTGATTCTGTTACAAAGACTAAAGCTAAAGATACATACAAATCATCAATGGGTCTGAAAATTCTTAAAAACTAAACACAATATAGAAAAAGTCTGCACATTCATAATGATAAAGTTCCCAAAACGACTTACTGATTGATGTCTAATTGGTCTTTCTATTGGATGGGTACTAATTGTTTTCCATTGGATGTACTGTTTGGATTTTGTAGCTTGCCTGTGATTGCTAATTATTTTCCATTTTATATTGAAACGGTCTTAACAAACCGCATACCAGATACTCATGTATTTTTTTCCCATTTCAACACTGAATATTATTTTATTATGATGCACTTGTTTGCAGATTATACCAAGCCTTAACTGCCGACAAGTTCAATTCTCAATTCCCACATTTACACTGTCGCCGTATGTCATCAAATGAAGATTCTCTTGCCGCAGTTCATTTACGAATCATCCTGGTGTACTGTCGCCGTTTTCTTAAATATCTAGACCTGTGTTACAAAAAAATCTCTTCTCGCTTTACATGGGCAAAACAAATTTCATAGGCCCTGTGTTTTCCCATTGCCCAACTTCTTGTTCGTTGCACTTATTGGTAACAACAACAAAACAAAAAACCATCCCTGCGTTTCACTATTAACGAACACTGTGTGTGTCTTTCTTATAATTGGTAACTGACAAAAATTTTTTTTAACTTAACTACTACATATTCATTTAATGTCCAAGGATAAAATAAAAATCATTATCTTCCATTAAAACTCTATAAATAAAAACAAGGCTATTGTTCTGTGTTCTATTGTATTCCAACGCTTAGTGAACTTAAAACGTACATGTGAAAAAGAAAGCATTGTTCTGTATTCTTTTAATTCTTATGCTATTCCTTATTTAACCCTAAACATTCTACACTCTCAATTATACAGCGCATTTAAATATTAGGACGCATAAATTTAATGTACATGGCCCGTTTTTCTCCACAATAAAATGTTTCTAATTTTCTGACATATTTGCTATCTATAGCTATATATATATATATATATATATATATATATATATATATATATATATATACATACATATATATATATATATATATATATATATATATATATATATATATATATATATATATATATATATATATATATATATATATATATATATATATATATATATATATGAACATATGAAAATTGAAATTGACCCCAGGTATGAATTCTGGAGGTTCTAGATCGCGCTAATTTGAAGAAATTACAAAAAATTCAAGTCGGGATCTTCCCATTAGTGATTTTTTCCATCATGAAAATTCACTAATAGAGGTTTCTTATAACTTAAAGAATGACCAGCAGCTCACAAAAAGATTGGTAAGAGTACAGCCTGTTTCAAATGCATTCGTGAATAGGAGGTTCCAGTTTCTGAGAACACTAAGCCTGATTTAAAAACTTTCAGAGGCACCCAGCAACTAGTAGTATGTTTTACAGCAATTTTTTCTTTTCATCAACTACAATCAGATTATATTAACAATTCTTTTAAGTAATTTTTTTTCTAAAATAATAACATATTTAGGCAACCATATTTTCTATATGTACATTTCAAAAAGATATCTACAGCTTTCAATGCAATTGTCTCAAATTTAACATTTAACTAATGAACTGATTTGACATGTATGAAACAGCACGTTACGATATCTCACGACATAAAATTTAAAAAAAAACTAATCTAAAACATAATGTGTGACATGTGAGTTTAAAAGATTTTTGTGAACTATGATTTGATCGCTTTTAAATTGTAACAAACATAATATAAAAAAACATTCAGTTTTTTGGATCCCAAGCTCTGAAAAAATGGCAAAGAATTTTGAAATAAAAAGGAACTAATGAAAACGTGAGGAATATGATATGATAAAATAAATGGACAGAATATATAATATAGAATTTTATTGTTTCATGATTACTCATAAAATGTACAATAAAACGAATAACAGATGGATAGAAACAAATTAATGAGCAATAGTGAACCTCTGTCATAAAAAGGACCAAGCAAGTCCAACACTTAATATTATACTAAAGGTCCTTCTAGTTTATGGCAAATATACAAATTCCAGAATAGCACAAGTATTCAGGCAAACAAGACCCCTCGAGTCCACAGGCCCGGGGGGCAGGCAGCTTTGTACACGAACCCTTAACTGCACTTGAATTCGATGCGTACAGCGTACAATTTCACGAGAATATACAAAAATCAACCTCACACTCGGTCACTTATTATTGCCAGATCAATTTTATTCAGTAATATCAAAAATAAAACAAAACTCTCAATCTCCACTCGTTTCGGTGAACATTCACTCAGCACCACGTTCGCTATTTAGGGTTGAAGTACGGAGGCTGTTGCGTGTGGGGTGGCCCTGGTGGGCCAGGCCCCATGGTCTGTCCCCCCATTTGGCTTCGGGTGCCCGTTGCATACAGCTGCTGCTGGAAGTTGTGGAACTGCTGCGCATAGTTCGGGTCGGCAGTGGTGGGTCCCACGAAGGGTGAATTCTTAAAGCTATTATTCTGTCCCATTGAGGGTGGGAGAGGTTGACTCGCGTCCGGGGCTCCCATTCCCATGGGACTGCCTTTAGGCCCGCTAACGAACATCTGCGCATTGGGGTTTCCCATGTTAGGGCCGGGGTTACCCATGTTGGGTCCTGGACCGGGGTTAAACATAACTTCGGGACCCCCACTGTTTGGGCCATTGAATCCCATCTGTGGCATTCGCATCATGCCTGGTCTCATGGGACCTCGCATCATAGGAATCATTCCCCCAGGGATGCCCATGTTTCCACCCATCATTGGACCTCCTCCATTGCCAAGTGGGCCACCCATCATGGGCCCCATGTGACCATCAGGCGGGTGTTGCATGGGACCATCCATGTGGCACATGTGTCCGGGCATGGGTCCATGCATGGGCCCATTACTGTGCCCACAGTTGGGGAAATATTGCAGATTCTGTGTAGGCATCTTGTTGTCCATGTTGGCCAGGGGGTTGGCAAATCTCTGTAGGAAATCAAGACTAGGTGGTCCCCTAGGCCCAGGGACGTTGCCAACTTGCGATTTAGCAGGGAGGTATTGGATAGTGTTGGGGGCGTTGGGTTTGACTTGAACGTTGGCTCCATTGTAGGGGTTAGGGCCGGGTCCCGGAGGTCGACCCATCATGCGAGGCATGGGCATGTGGTTGGGAAAGGCACCTGACAGTTTGGGTGAAAGAGAGCGAATTGGGCCGTGACCAGGGCCGGGACCCAGTGAGGAATTGTGGTGATATCCATGTGGAGGTCCTTGCATGGGCATACCCATCATATCAGGGGGCCCCTGGTTCATGTCAGGCACGGGCATGCCATGGCAGCTGCCCATTTCTATCATGTGCATAGAAGGGGAACCGAAGCTCATCATTGGGGGACCTTGGTTGGGTTGACCATTAAGGGAGTTGGCGACACTGTTGGTCAACTGCTGGCTCATCTGTGCGAGAGAGGATATGGGGTCAAAGTGTGAAACTTTGGGGTTGCCACTCATAGAACTGGTGCAGTTGGGGTTGAGAGGGACATTTTCTGCTCGGGCGCATCCATAGTTGGGGATATCCATGGGTTTGGCTTGCGGGGAGACATTTACGTTCACGAACCCTCCTCCCATTTTAGCACCTGGAGAAGCGTTGGGGCCAGTGAAGCGGGGTACATCCATCATGTGGGGACTCGGCGTGGGGAACAGATCTGTCTTCAGTGGGTCTGAGTTGGGTCCAGGAACAGTCTGAGGGCTTAGTCCTGGTACTGATGATGGTCCTGGGCCAGTGGTTAGTCTTGGACACTTATCACCTGAAACAATTCAAATTAATCATTACCTTTTCTAACATGTTTGATTTTAACTGCCTCTGGGACATTTAAAAATTTAGTGTGGTTACAAATGTTTAACTTAAAATCTTGTTACTGGCCATCCCAATTCAAGGTTCATTATAGTAAAATATAGCCTTCTCAAACCATTAGCATGTGAAATCCTGTCACCAATTCAGCTGCTGGAATGTTAGCTAAAAAATATTAGAAAATATGTAAAGAAAGAAACCAAGAACTCACTTTAGAAGCTTATTAAAGGTACGAAAGCTGGACAAAGCAAAGAGTATAATGGAGAAAAAGGATATAGATATACTTGGCATGTCGGAAGTAAGGTGGCCAAAGAATGGATATTTCAAGAGTGATAATTTCAGAATATATAGTGGGAGAGAAAGTTCAGGAAGGAATGGAGTCATATTACAGAAGAGATGGGTCAATGAAGTAATTAATTGTATTGAATTGTACAAGATTTCTACTTCCCCAGTCTAATATTTTTTGGAGATCCACAGACAGAACCCCCCATGAGTCTGCGATTGGGCTAAGAATATTGTACATTGGAGTGGAGGATGCTGTCCACGTAACTGTGAACTGGGTTGGATGTGCTAGAGAGGAGGTCACTGATGTGAAGAAACAAAGTAGGGGATAAAGCTGAACCTTGAGGGACTCCTGCATTAATTGGATACATTTAGAGGAATGGCCATCCACAACAGAAATGCTCCGGTTGGAGAGGAAATTTGCTGTCCAGGTATAGAGTTTGGTGGTAGGCCATAGGTCGGAAGTTTATTAAGCAGCGCTGCGTGCCAGACCTGGTTGAATGCTTTGGATATGCTAGAGCGACAATCTGGGATTCACCAAGTAGTTCCATAGACTTGTTCCAAGAATGGGTGACAAAGGAAAGGAGGTCGGCAGCTGATCTGCGCTGACGGAATCCATGCTGCCTGTCGTGGATTAGACTGTGTTTTTCAAGAAATTTTAGTAATTCGGTGTTTGTATACTTTTCCATCACTTTAGAGACGACTGAAAGGAGATAAATAGGCCTGTAATTGCTAGGAAGTGCTTTGGATCCTTTCTTGGGGATGGGTTGTACTCGAGCAGTTTTCCAGTTACTAGGGAATATGCCTCTATTGTAAGATGTCTAAAATAGATGAGTTGGGACAGGTGCAAGTTGTGGTGCACATTTTTTGAGAACAATTGCTGGGATCTCGTAAAGGCCAGAGGCTTTCCTGGTATTAAGAGAAGAGAGCATCGTTCGTACCTTTTTAGTTTTGAAAATGATATCAGTCATTTTGTGCGTGACATTGGGGACTGTTGGTGGTTGAACATTTGGAGGTGGGTTCAGAGTAGAATTGCCGGCGAACAACGAGGCAAAAAGTTCAGCCTTGCCCAGGGCAGTAGAAACAATTTAATCCCCTGAAACAAGAGGTGAGAACGTGCTCTTGCAGAACCTATTCCCAATAGATTTAGCAAGAGTCCAGAAGGGTTTACTGCCATTGGAGCTTGAGAGGACTTTGTTTTTGATGTGGTTATTAAAGGAGTTTTCAGCCTCAGAAAGAATGCGGACATAGAGGTTTTTTGCGTCGTTAAATGCTTGACGGTTTTCTTGACTGGGGCTGTGTAGAAGTGTTTTGTGAGCTTTGACCTTTTCAAGTCTGGCCTTGTCACAGGATTTAGAGAACCAGAACTTTTGAGTGGCTGAAGAGGTTTTCTGTGTACGTGGAATAAATAATTCCATGCCAGCTTGGATAATTTCGGTGATGTTTTGTGAGATATCAGAAAGGTTAGGATGAGAGAAGCAGACAGACGCCCAGGGAAATGAGGACGCTTACAGCGTTGAAGTTCTTACACATAAAATAAATGGGGACTTTTAAAAACAATGCTAGTTCTCAGCTCTACTAGGTAAAAACTTCAATCAGTCTTGAAATATACCTTAGAAAGTGAAAACTCAGTTGTGATAACAGACCAGGACAGTCCACCAGGCCCTTAACTAGCTTGTAAATAAATGTTATAGGTGCTAATTTTCGCTTGAGGTTTAGAATATTAAAATCAAACTCAACCAACAGTATATTACTAAATTCTAGAGTGGGGAAAACACCCACAACTTTAAATTTAAGCCATTTTAAAATTTTTCATGAACACTGAACACAACATAGCAAACGTGTACAAGATAAGATAGCTAGGTTCTAATTAGGAATGTAATAATACATAACCAAAATACAATGCCTTCAGAGCATGTACCTCATTAACCCTTTAGACTAATTGCTACAATCAAGAGTCACCTTCTCAAATATTTTTCATAATTTTCCAACTGGTCGCTATAACACCAGTGTATATTGTGTTGCCTAACCCCGACACTAATAATATCCAATACTGAAATAGTACATATGCCACATGTTTCTTTAGTTCGCAGATGACAACAGTTAAGTGCACATCTAAAGCAATTAATTTTTATTTTGAAGTTTTAAAAGGTTGCAGAGTTTTAAGAAATTCTGGGCATACAGCGAAGAACTAAGCATTTATTAGTTCATGTATTTTCAGAGATTGATTTGCTTGGTTATTGAGTAACATATACTTTGATGATAACTCCGTACAACCAAAAAAAAAAGGCCAAGTAAATTATGATAAGCTGCGGGAAACATTTCTTGTCTCTATCAAGTCTCATGAGTTTCAATTGGTGGATGAATCGATGATATGTTCGAAAGAGGGGAATACTGTACAGCAATATATACCTATGAAACCCATAAGAGGCTCTAAGGTGTGGGTAAGGGCCGATTTAACAGTATATTACTGAAAAAAACTTTGGATTCAGATTTGTTACAAAGTTCACTTAATTTTTGACAGGAAAAAAGATAGGGTTGTTTGATAACTATTTTAATTCAGTAGAACTCCAAAAAAATTATTGACTGACAAAATATGTGGGACTTTTCAAAAAGGACGGAAACATATCCTAAATTTAGATTAGATAGAAACATTAGACGTGGAGAGACTGACTAGCGAATTTCAAAGATTGACTGTCAGCAATCAAGTGGATAGATCGTCGTAGTGTACTTTTTTTTTTAGATTATCATGATCCTTCCATTATGTAAACAGTTTCTAGAAGAAGAAAAGATGGAACACTAGAAGAAATGCCATGCCCCAAATGGTTCGTTAGTATAATAAGTCATATGGGTTATGTCGAAAATTTTGATATGTTGAAAAGCTTGTATGTCAGCAATCAAGTGGATAGATCGTCGTAGTGTACTTTTTTTTAGGTTATCATGATCCTTCCATTATGTAAACAGTTTCTAGAAGAAGAAAAGATGGAACACTAGAAGAAATACCATGCCCCAAATGGTTCGTTAGTATAATAGTCATATGAGTTATGTCGAAAAATTTGATATGTTGAAAAGCTTGTATGTCAGCAATCAAGTGGATAGATCGTCGTAGTGTACTTTTTTTAGGTTACCATGATCCTTTCATTATGTAAACAGTTTCTAGAAGAAGAAAAGATGGAACACTAGAAGAAATGCCATGCCCTAAATGGTTCGTTAGTATAATAAGTCATATGGGTTATGTCGAAAAATTTGATATGTTGAAAAGCTTGTATGTCAGCAATCAAGTGGATAGATCGTCGTAGTGTACTTTTTTTTTAGGTTACCATGATCCTTTCATTATGTAAACAGTTTCTAGAAGAAGAAAAGATGGAACACTAGAAGAAATGCCATGCCCCAAATGGTTCGTTAGTATAATAGTCATATGGGTTATGTCGAAAAATTTGATATGTTGAAAAGCTTGTATGAAGTCGATAAGAAATCCCACAAGTGCTGACATAGAAGTATGTTTCATTTTGTTGATGATTGCTTTCATTTTATATAAAGAAACTGTTGCAAAGAATTGAGTCTCAACTTGTTCAGATTGCTGTGGTCTGGGTATTTATCGGAGTAGTAGAGTCTAGTAAACAAGATAGACCATCATTGGCCAAATTCACCAACAATATCAAAAGAGTTGTGTGAATCAGCTCACATGCCAGAAAGATCAACACCACTTAGATGTTCTAATTGTAGTACTGCCAAGAGATGTCCACAGGACCATTTGGAAATGTGCCATGTGCCAAGTTGGACTGTGTCAAAACAAAGACAGAAACTTTCACTCTCTACCATAAAATAATAAAAACAAACTTATATAAATTGATGTTATTTACAGTGTTAAATTAGATTGAATGTGAATGAATTATTCCAGTCCCTTCACTGCGACCCTAGGTCTATGACGGGTGTTGCTTGGAATGCAAATGACTGTCAGGCTATTCAGGCTATTTTGCCGTGGTCAAACTCAGGCATTGCTAGATATTTGGACAACCAAAGATCCTGGACTGAAACTTTTCAGTTACTGAAAAAACCAGGAGCTATCTTTGGCAAAACATACAGCACTTAGTGGATAAGTGTGTTTCACCACAGCAAAACAATCCACAAGATATTTAGTGTTTAAAAAAAAGTCTGGAGATATTTTGAAGCCTAGGATGCCGACTGAATATTTTTACTTCTCTTGGTGGTTAAACATACTCTAATTTTCAAAAAAAAAGTGTATTGCATATTAGCAGAGTTAGTAAAGTATAGAATACTGTAGACAGACAGTATTTATTTTGAAACAATATGGATAAACGATGATTAGAGCAATTAATCATTTTATGATGACAGTGGGGCATATGTATGAAAACTAATGGAAAGCTCAATAACTATTTTACAATTAAATAAGAAGTTAAATAAGGTTGTGTGACACTTCCATGGTTATTTAACATATTCATAGCTAAATGTATAAAAGGAAGTGTGCTTGAAGGAAGAAAGTGTAAAAATGAATGCTTCAAAGTCGAGTGATGTTTTTGAGAATATCACCAGTAGATTTTGATGGCAGCCGTATTGGCGATCACTTGAGATGTTTGATATTTCGTGATATTTTATAAGCTCTACATTGACAGTTTATTTCATAACTTTAGCCAAAACTGATATAATGGGAACTGGACGATAGTTTCCCACATCGGACTAGTCTCCCTATTTAGGAGCAAGCTGAACTTCGGTTAATTTCCAGGAAGATGGAAATACGCCCATCTTAAAGGACTTTGAAAATAGGCGACATAAAGTTGGAGTCAGTTCAGGAGCACACATTTTAAAAACTATTACTGGAATACATTCGGGTCCTGACGCCTTCTTGGTGCCTAAATTTTCTAACATGTGATTAGCAGTACAGTTTGAAAATGATTTCTCTCAGGAGGAGCTTGTGTGGGTTCCGGGACACTGTGGCGTAGCGGGGAATGAGGTGGCGAATGATCTCGCAGGGCGTGGTTCCCGGAGGCAGTTCTGTGGTCCGGAGCTTGCGACAGGCATAAGTAGGAAGGCGGTCTCCATCGCCTTAAGACAGGTGGACTGAGGAGGCCATGGAGAGGCACTGAGGGTCATTTGGTGGCTGTAGGCAGGCGAGGGACTTTGTGGAGTGGTCGGAGAGAGACAAAACTGTCTGGCTTTTCGGTAGGAGTCAACGTACGCTTCGCCGCATCATTGGGGTGCTGACAGGCCACTGCGCTCTTAGAAGACACCTCACATTGATAGGTGACGAGAGAGATCTCATTTGGCAGGAATGTGGCGAGAATGAAGAGACGTCTTACCACCACCTGTGTGAATGTGAGGCTTTTGGGAGTCTGCGAACAGAATTGTTCGGTTCGAGGAACCAGGTAAGTTCCGTCCAATGGAAGACCGTCATGGCCTTTATGTCGAGGTCGAGGCGGTTTGGTGACGGAACTGAGAAAGAGTAGAGCATGGTTGCTGGGTTGCCAAAAAGGGCCAATTGTGGTCTACTTGCCTGGCGTTAGCCTCCCGACTACTGCTACTACTACTACTACTAAAGTTGGAGTCAGTTCAGGAGCACACATTTTAAGAACTATTACTGGAATTCATTCGGGTCCTGACTCCTTGGTGCCTAAATTTTCCAACATGTGATTAGCATTACAGTTTGAAAATGATTTCTCTAATTTTTGACTTTATAACTGGAATAGGTTAGTACTCTGTAGTATTCCGGGCTATTTGTTACAATCAATAGTATAGGCTAGA
The DNA here is from genome assembly GCA_964006375.1 of Tillus elongatus. NCBI lineage: Eukaryota > Metazoa > Arthropoda > Insecta > Coleoptera > Cleridae > Tillus > Tillus elongatus. Next base: position 133,436,754 of record OZ023269.1, read on the forward strand.
TGTGCGAAATGTGACAATATATACAAGAACCACTATTGTCACAAGGGGTAGTTTTTGCCACTATGCAATCAGAACAAAACTTCCCAGAGCCCATCAACATTTCACAATAAAAAGCATGCCTGCGAATAGGTTGCAACTTAAGTGATACTTCCAGCTGTGTGACTTCCAAATAATGAGATTAAGGGAAAAAATAACAATAAAAAACAAATGAACAATCGACATGACAAATGTCCCCACACGCAACCCAATCAAGAGGGCATTTGCTGCAGCGGAGTGGGAGTTAATAAACTGTTGAGTGGGAACCCTATTATCACAACATATGGGAAATTATGGTTCCTAGAGAGCCAATCATCCCGGAATTTAGTCAAGCAGTACTAAAGTCTTCACTACCTGTGTGTGGAACACTTAACCACTTAATTTCAGAACAATATGATGGGTGCCTGTACTTAATTAAAGCTGACCAGCTGGAAAATGTTAGACAGTAGGAGTTTCTACAAGGAACTATGGAAGTTCTACCACGGACGCACTTCCCCGGCTGCAACATAATAAACCAATCAGCTCTGGACTGGGAACACACAGAAATAGAGGCACCGTACAGGCGGGCATCTAGAGTAGACTAGACAGCCGCTAAGGATGTGGTTACCTGGAGCAAAATTAGATGGGCCATTAACAGCTCTAAGCCATTCAAATCCCTGGGATTCATGCTCCAACAGGGTATAGACATACTGACGCCGGCGCTTACCCTCATTATGAGGGACAGGCTGGCTCTGGGGTATATTCCGAGAGCATGGAGACTGGCAAGGGTTGTATTCATTTCCAAACCTTGGCGTTCAACAGACCAGGCAAAGTCCCTGAGGCCAATAAGTCTCATGTCCTTGCTAAAAACAGTGGAAAAACTGCTCGACAGGCACACAACAGCCGCCATGGAGGTGTTGCTGCATCTCTCCTTTCTACCCCCCCCCCCCCACACTTACTTATCATAGGGGAGGCCAGGCTAGGACTATACAGTTTAGCCTGCAATGATACACTGAAGATCAACCCAGGCTGCAGGGGTCACTGCAAAATTCAGGAGGTCTGCTTTAGATTCATTAAAAATGTTTATTATTTCTTGTCTCTTATGACATTTACGTTCTTTTCTAGTAAAATAATTTTCTAATAAAAGTAAGCATTCTCTTAAGAGGTATTTTAGAATACATAATACAAACATCAAACGAAACCAATTTACTGTTTGGAGGAATAATTATACATGAAACTTACTTACACAGGCATAACTATACCATATAATTCATGTCACCCTGTTTCACAAAAACTTGTCAGCGTATCATTCAATGATACATTTGATGCATTTTCAATAACTATGCCTAAAACCAACTTCGAAAAATAAATTTAAATAATTAAGCAGCATTTAATAATGGATATTCTCTTAAAATAATAGATGAGATGATATACCCACATAGATCCACTATGTTTTTGTAATGAGCAGCATAAATCGATTTTTTTAAGCTTTAGAAATAAAAAAAGTTTGGACGCCCTTACTATGTCATTTCCCGATATAATTTTTTTTCGAAAGAAAACACAAAATTTATCGGGAAACCTGGGCCGATTTTCCTGGCTAACAAACTTATCCAAGCCACTTGCAAAAGGAAGGTATGTACCAAATTTGATGAAAACCGGGCCATTATGTTTTGAGTTTACGGATGTGATACATACATACATACATACATACATACATACATACATACATACATACATACATACATACATACATACATACATACATACATACATACATACATACATACATACATACATACATACATACATACATACATACATACATACATACATACATACATACATACATACATACATACATACATACATACATACATACATACATACATACATACATACATACATACATACATACATACATACATACATACATACATACATACATACATACATACATACATACATACATACATACATACATACATACATACATACATACATACATACATACATACATACATACATACATACATACATACATACATACATACATACATACATACATACATACATACATACATACATACATACATACATACATACATACATACATACATACATACATACATACATACATACATACATACATACATACATACATACATACATACATACATACATACATACATACATACATACATACATACATACATACATACATACATACATACATACATACATACATACATACATACATACATACATACATACATACATACATACATACATACATACATACATACATACATACATACATACATACATACATACATACATACATACATACATACATACATACATACATACATACATACATACATACATACATATATATATATATATATATATATATATATATATATATATATATATATATATATATATATATATATGGGTTCTAAGGGGCCTAGTTCTAGTTCATTTAAAGAAACTTTTCAAAATTCAAAAGTGGGGATCTCCCAATTAGTGATTTTTAAAAAATAAAATTCACTAAAAAGCACCAAGACGAAAGTAAGGCAGTCATGACCTTAGCCGTCACTAGGCGGTTATATGGAAAAACGTTGGGACTAAGACCTAGTATGGCCCACTGGCTGTACACAAGGGTGGTCAGACCATCGTTAACATATGCGGCACTGGTCTGGTGGCCTAAGGTGACACAATCCAGTGCCAAACAAAAACTAGGCAAGATCCAAAGGATGGCTTGCCTAGGCATCACAGGGGCCATGTCTTCAACCCCAACAGCCGCCATGGAGGTGTTGCTGGATCTGCCCCCCATACACTTAGTTATTATGGGGGAGGCCAGGCTAGGACTATACAGAATAGCTTGCAATGGTAGACTCAAGATCAACCCAGGCTTCAGGGGCCATTGCCAAATTCAGGAGATCGTGAAGGAGCCCATGCTTGAAATGAGGTCAGACTTCGCGAGCCCGCGAATGTGCAGGGAAAACAACTTTACAGTGGAAATCCCAGACCGCGAGGCATGGCGGGAGGAGACGCCGGGCATACCACGGGACGCGCTCGTCTGGTTCACGGACGGATCCGGCGGGGAGCGTGGAACGGGGGCAGGTCTTTACTCGGAAGGACCGAGGGTGAGTCATAGTATTTCCCTCGGAGTCCATGCAACGGTGTTTCAGGCCGAGATGTACGCCATCCTGCACTGTGTGTGGAAGAACAAGAGGAGGGGCTACACCAACAAGCGGATCCTCGTAGCCACAGACAGCCCTTAAGGTACTAAGTAGCCCACGGGTAAATTCCTGGCTGGTGAGTGAGTGCCGAGAGACCTGGCTGGGCAGAATGAGGTGACCCTCATCTGGATGCCGGGTCACTCAGGGGTCAAAGGTAATGAAGAAGCTGACCGTCTCGCGAAGAGAGGGTCAGCAGAACCATTTATGGGACCAGAATCGGCTCTGGGCGTGTCAAAGAGCACTGCCAGGGGAGCCATTAAGTCCTAGCCCAGCACATCTTGTGCGAGTGTAAAGTTCTGGATCGCAAAAGACAACTGATCTATGGTCAGTCTAGACCAGAGACAGAGCAATATAAAACTTCACCCTACCAATCGCTATTCGTAGTTCAAGGCACAGTGATTTTGGAATGGGTGGAGTAAGACTAAGGATATGCACAATTAACCAAAGGTTGCAGTGCTATTGGGGCGGAGGAAAAAAAAACAAACAGGAAACAATTGTCTTCTTTTAAATGAGCAAACTAATTTGATGGGTTCCCTTTTCTTGGAAAGTCTTTTTTCCAATTAAATCTATTAAACAAAATACGTCTAACTATATTGAAAATACTTGTAATAATATGATATGTTTACGTGTGTCGATATTTTCATTATATTGAATTTGCTTTATTGCTATTATTGTTAATTGCCTTTTTTATCATTATAATCGTTATCGTTATTATTGTTATAACTTGATTCTATTTTCATCTTAAATATTGACATATCTCTCATAGACATTTTAAAGACGTGAGCTGTCATTTTTATATATATTTTTGAACAAAACATACCAACGGAATCTTATTGATAGTTGTCATAAATGTGTATCAATAAATCCAATTTTTTTCTGTCCGATGATGCCGTAAAATTGAAAAACCGGTTACAGAGAAGAAAACAAAAACTTGTGAAGCCAGAGAAGTATTCTCTACATCTATATTTAGTATGGAAAGGTTTCAAAACACCAGGACCACACCAATTAATTAATAATATTCTACTTTTTCTCCTATTAAATCTAAACATCTTACCTGCTGGTGTATTTGTAGGTGTATGAGGGCTGGGAATCTGAAAACGGCATCCTTCTGATGGAGTGGGAGGAAACCTTGGCCCAATATCCATAGATGTTGGAGTGTTCGGTCCCGATACCCTAGAATGTGGAAGATCTGGTGTACTTACTGGAAAACCACTATCTAATGTTGTGGGCAGTACACTGGAAAAAATAATATCAGCTCTGCATTTTACCAGGTCATACATACAAAACAATCAGATTTACAATGTATTTTGTAAAAACGACAGAATTTACATAATATTTTAATAATGGAGCATCTGTCACTTCAATGGCATACTTTTGGATATGTGATGGCATTACCTAATAAAGACGCTTTATTCCATGCAACCTCAAGAGGTGTAGATCACCTCAAAACACAAAGCAGACAAACAACAAATATGTAAAATTAACTAAATGTAAAAAGGCAAATACAAAAGAACAACATATAAATAAAATAATGAAAAGAATGCAAATAAGACAATCGAAAACTGCCAAAATACACAAACAAAATACATTTCAAAAGATTAAAAGTTAATAGTCTATTTTTGAACTCAAATCATTGACCATGTTTACGACACACCTCTTTAACTGATTAATTTCCAGCTCTAAAGTCTCCTTAGTAATATGGTTACATACCCTTATTGTTCCTGCCTCCACACCCCTCTGCACTCTATAACCCTTTCGCACCTAGAATCCGAAAACTATCGCGTGTCTGATATTCGGGAAACATATATCTACGGAGGGACAGAGATACCATTTTAAGACCGAGAACCTGTTGATTAGCTATTGCAGGCGTTTAGTATTTGTAAGCAGAAAAAGATAGGAGGCATTTGTGTAACAATTGTGACGTCTATGTGTAGTTGGGTGTTCTTTGTTACAGTCGACTTTTTCAGCTACCATACCATTTTGCTAATTCTACAAAATGTCTGAGAAAATTTTGACGGCCATTAAATCTTTTTAAATTTGAATAGCGAATAAACTATCGAAATAAGAAAAAAAAATCGTGATGTTTCAACGCTGTAATAGGCATTTCAGTGGTGCAAGGCAAATATTATGAAAGATTGAGGCAATAACGAATTTATTAAAGAGTCATAAACATAGTTTTTGTGATTGATAATGTTTGAAAGTTAAATTATATATACAGTGTTTCAATGACGACAGTAACACTTCCAGAGTTAATTGTTTTTTCAGTGAATTTTAAAAATAATTTTTAATGTATATCAAGCATGTATAACTTTATTAAATTAATAAACTTCCTTTTTTCATTTGAAAAACTTACATTTTATGACGTCACGTGAGACTGCCAGTGAAATTATTGACCGGTAGTGCATCTTAATTTAATTCCTTAAATTACACAATACTGTAACTTTCTACATATAAAAATGTTGTGGAAGTAAATGTAAATGTAAATTCTTAAAACTCGACTGCCTAAAACTATAAACTTGAAATTTGGTACATATAATAACCTCTATAAAAGCAACATGTGGACCAAATATCTTAGTTACTTTTGAAGATACAAACATTGAAAATTGAAAATTTTCTCGAAAAAACTGGTAACTAGCTAAACAACTTAACCAAGCAATTTACAAAAGAAATATGAAATCAAGTTTGATTAAAATTGATAAGAAAATTCACTAAAAACGAAAAATTTGCAAATACATGAATACTTACGGAGGTGATATCATATTTCCATCTTTAAGGCTGGTGTTGGGTTGCTTTTGGATGATAAGTTCTTGCCCTTCAAAGGTATTAAGGTACTGGATTTGCTGCGGAGAGGGTACCGGCATTAAATTAGGCTCTTTGATACCAGTAGAAGGGGTTGTTGAACAGGAATTTGTTGGTGTGCTCATTTGTTGCTTTTGCTGAGCCATAGATTGAAGGGTACGTCCAAACATTCCATCCACTAGAACAATCAAACAGTCAAGTCAAAATACTTGCACAAAACAGTTACATTTACTGTATTGGATAAAAAGTAATCAACACTTATTAGAAGAAATTTAAAAAAATGTTAGAAGCAACAAGAACAGTAAACATCAATTTTATAATAACTACACATAAAAATATTATTGTAAGCTGAAAATAAATATAAAAATATATGTTAAAAGTAGGATAGAACTTGAGAATTTCTGTGAATAAACAAACATATTATACATAAATGTTACAAAATCAATAATTATAATCCAAGAAGCATATTAGTATCATTTTGGTAAATAATATCTCAAAAATATATAAGGTCCAGGCCCAGCAAGTGGGTTACATTATCAATTATCAAAAAATCTTTCAAATTCTAATAACTCAGTGTTCCAATAACTCAAAAACTTCAATATTCGTACATAATAATGTCTCTATGTGTAACAAATTTCCTCAAAGTACCTTCATTATTTGCGAAAATACAACTTTTTTTTTGTGATAAACTGATCCGATTGGACTGGCTAACAAACTCGTCCAAGGCACTTACGAAAAAAGGATAGATGCCAAGTTTGATGACAATATATATATATATATATATATATATATATATATATATATATATATATATATATATATATATATATATATATATATAAATTTAGACACATTTAATTGATCCTAAATATCGGTTCTAAGGCTCTAGAGCCCTCATTCTCTGCAATTTGGACAAAAATATCGAAGTTCTTGGCCTCTCTGTTAGCAATTTTTTCAAATGAAAAACTTGTTAAAAGATGGCTAATGACCAAAGTTTTCCTTGTCAAAGTACAAATAAAACAAAAACATACATTTAAATGTTGCCAAAAGTTTCTGAGAGGTTATATTTCTTTCTGTTTGATGTTTCTGAATGAGGTTAATAATTGACAATTACTTGACAGCTAAATATACAGTGTGTCCAACATAAGGAGGGCTACTATGGGATCTACAAAACAGTAGCAGACACAGACTTATTTCTTTTTTTAAAGTTTATTTTTGAGATCTCTCTACTAGCAATTTCTCTCAATAAAAATTCACATTGGTCGAGTTCACCAGGTGGTTCACCTGGTGAACTCGGGCATTAACAACAAGAGAGCTAAAATAACGGTAGATATCAAACCACTGTGTTAATTTGATGGTTTAGGATCACACAAACGTAACCACAAAAATGGCCAATTTGAGTTAAGCACATTTTTAAGTTCACAGTGTTACTGCGCATTGCGGGAAACAGAAACTTATGTCCTAAATTCTAAGAGTATTGAAATACGTAATCCAGAATCGGCAAACTACATTAATTAGTTAGGGTCACAGCAATTTTAATGTGGTGAGTGGTGATAATACTGTTTATAGCCTATTAAAAGGCAGTGATTAGGAACTGAAGTTTAATTGTGGTACTGAATCATATAAAAATGTGTTCAAATAGAAGTAAAATTCTTGTGAATTTAGTAATAATTCATTGATTGTGGTTGCCCTTACTTGGTGACTACATACAGGCCCTTACTACATACAGACTTGGAGACTACTTCTCTGGCTTCACTGTTGGATTAGATGTTCTCGGATGTTGTTCAATGTTTCTGTGACTAGTTTCGCTGCTTGACAGCATTCTCAGACAGATTAAAATTGAATTAGTACGAAATCATGACAATTACAAATAAATATCTGTTGCTATTTTATGATATGATGTTTTGATCAAAAAATTCATCAAATTTAAAATAAAATGAAATGAAACACACATGACAGATGAGGCTTTTAAAATGTCTACGTGATGTATGTCAATATTTAACATAAAAATAGAACTAGCGTATAATAAAACAACTAAACAATAACAGTAATAAAGCAGTCTCTATACAACGAAAGTATCGACATACATCAACTCATTACCTTATTACAACTTTTTTGAAAAATTAGTTGAATTTATTTTCTTTGACTTATTTAATTAGAAAGAAGAATATCCAAGAAAGGGGAATCCATTAAATCACTTTGCTCATTTAAAACAAGGTAGCTATTGTCGTGTGTGTGCTTTTTGACTTCCAAAGCTTCAAAAAAGTCTAGTTTACGTTTGTCAATACAAAAATGTACTGGTTGTATGCAGTTATTTACTGTAAGTTTATGTTCAGTATCAATAATATGTTTTGCAAATGTAGATTTGTCAGCGTGGTTATTTCTAAATGCAGAAATATGTTCCTTGTATCAGGTGTTAATTAATGCAATCTACATAGGCCAAACCTCTTGAAATTTTAACACCCGATGCAAGGAACATATTTCTGCATTTAGAAATAACCACGCTGACAAATTTACATTTGCAAAACATATTATTGATACCGAACATAAACCTACAGTAAATAACCGCATACAACCAGTACATTTTTGTATTGACAAACGTAAACTAGACTTTTTTGAAGCTTTGGAAGTCAAAAAGCACACACAAGACAATAGCTACCTTTTTTTAAATGAGCAAACTGATTTAATGGATTCCCCTTTCTTGGATATTCTTCTTTCCAATTAAATAAGTCAAAAAAAATAAATTGAACTATTCTTTCAAAAAAGTTGTAATAAGTTAATGAGTTGATGTATGTCGATACTTTCGTTGTATAGAGACTGCTTTATTACTGTTATTATTTAGTTATTTTATTGTTATAACTGTTATTATAGTTATTATACGCTAGTTCTATTTTTATGTTAAATATTGAGATACATCACGTAGACATTTTGAAAGCCTCATCCGTCATCTGTTTTTCATTTCATTTTATTTTAAATTTGATGAATTTTTTGATTAAAACATCATATCATAACATAGAAACAGATATTTATTTGTAGTTGTCATGATTTCGCACTAATTCATTTTTAATCTGTCTGAGAATGCTGTCAAGCAGCGAAACTAGTCACAGAAACGTTGAACAACATCCGAGAACATCTAACCCAACAGTGAAGCCAGAGAAGTAGGCTCCAAGTCTGTATTTGGTAATAATTGCTTCAAAAAGGGAGACTCGGACGTCAAAGGTGTCCAAAAGTGCATCAGGTATTTATGTGTTTATAAACCGTCTAGTGCAAAATATTTTGCATGCATAAAGCCAAATTATTGAATAGTTTTTTTTTTGTAATTAGTTCCATTTTCTCATCATTGCAAGATGTGCTAGTGATAGAAGTAAAGTCGTATTCTTAATGTTAATTGTGGAAAAACTTTTTTGCCAGAGGGTATTACAACAGATTCTAATCTATTGGAATTTTCGGGGAGTGAAAAATTATTGAAATAATGCAACTTCACAGGATCACATCTGGCATCAAGTTCATGTACCTTTTATTTAATTTTGCGTCATATTAATTCTTATATCAGCACTACTTAGAAGTTATCGAGGTTGCAGCAAGTGCTGATACTGAATTGGATATGGGAAATGTAGAAGGTGAGGAAGTTGGCCCAGATTTAATACCATCAGAGCAGAACGTAAACGAAGGTAACGAAACATGTAGGATAATCAATTCTTATTTTTCAGGAGAGCAAGAAGAAGCATTCGGATCTAATTACAGGTGAAGTACATACCAGTCAGGAAAAGAAGCAGATTTCCAAAGCGGAGAATGGAGGAAATATGAATGCAAAATGAAAAAGAACATATCTATGAGAGGAAAACAATTTAGTGCTAGAAAAGTAATAGATAGGGATCGAAGTAAATGTCCTTGGAAATGTAATTCCAATTTTTTAGAGGAAGAAATGTAAAACATTCACCAATCTGATCGCAATTTGGGAGATTTGCATAAACAAAGACTTTATATTAGTTCACTGGTTGCGGAAGAGAATGAAGTTGGACAAAGAACTGCGGCAGAAGAATCCCGAAGAAGGAAAACCAAAAAATACTTTTCAGTAAAAGATCATAAAAAATATCAAGTCTGCCAAGGATTTTTTTGCAACGTTCGATATAAGTGACCAATTTGTAATAAATATTATCTCCAGAAGAAACAAAACTAATATTTTGGGCAAAGACAAGAGGGGACACCATTTTCCAGACATAAAATACCAGATCATGAAAGAAAATGCATTATGAACCACATTAAATCATTTCCAAACGTTCCATTGCACTATTGCCGATGACATTCAAATAAAGAATACTTGTCTGCTGATCTAGATTTAAAAATGATGTATGATTTATACAAAGAACTCTGCCATACTGAAGGAAGGGTACCTCAGAAATTATGGTATTACAGTAACATTTTTCACGAAGGAACTTACAGGGTTCTCACCAAAAACAGCATATCAATTTCCCTGGCATGCCAAAATCTATTTCCCCGACTTTGATCTTCTACCATTTACATCCAACATGTGTAACACACTACTACAGAATACAGTAGGTCTTCGTGTCATGGCGGAAAACACACTTCCCATGTCAAATACAAAGCCACCATGGATGCAAAATTTAAACAAAATTATTGTGGTTTTGCGGAATAAGAAAACATTAAATGAATGGTTCAGACCTGTACAAAAAGCAAACACGTTTCAGTTATTTATTATAAAAGGGAAACAAATAATGTTTCCCTGACAGGGACAAACATTCCCTGACTCAGTCAATTTTCGCAATTTTTCCCTGATTTCCCTGACAAAATTTTTTCACCTGCAAATTTCCTGACTTCTCCCGGTTTTCCAGACGAGTGGGAACCCTGATTTACCTTGTCTTTTCGCACACCCAGGAAAGATTGTTGTGATAAATGTTTCCGATATGAACATCTAGACGAGAATCAGAAACTTGAAGATCATGAACAGGATTTGAACAGGAAAGTGACAGGAAAATGTCAGCCAGATCAACTAAAGATCTTATTAAAGGCAGATTTACTAAAGATGAGTGTCATTTCATGGAATTTGATCTAGAAGCTGTCAGATACTGTCCCAAAACAAATGCAAAAAATTATTCTAAATGAGTCGGTTATCTGTATATAACCGAACTGTATTTAGGGCTGACAACAAAACCGCTCTCTGTTATTTATGGCACGAAGGTGTTGCCAAGAGAGATTCAACCGAGATGGCTTTAGGTATGTGGCTCTTTTTAAATGAACTACAAGGAAATTGTGTAATTTTTTTTCCTGACACTTGCAGTGGACAAAACTGCAATGTTAATATGGCTGCGATTTTTTTATTTGCGGTTTCTAAGCTGAATATACCTGCGATGAATCACCTTTTTTTTAACCTGGCCACTCCTACATGGGAGTGTGACTCCGTCCATGTTCAAATTGAAAAAACCTTGAAAAATATTAATGTACTCAACCAGTCAGGGTGGTATTCGCTTGTAAGGGCAGTCGGAAAGAAATATAAGGCTATTGAGATGGAGCAAAAAGATTTTCTCAATTTTAAAGACATTGCAAAAACCTTAATAAAGAATAAAAAGGTTGACACTGAGGATAATAATGTACAATGGTTGAAGATGACTTGGATGCAGTACAGAGCCTGAGGGTCCCAATTATTTTTATGTCAAAAATGATATCAATGGTGATAATTTTGTTAAGCTAGAAGTTAGAAGAGATCAAAGAAGAGCACTCACAAACTTTGATTTAAAACCTGCCTATGATGCTCCAATTCCGATTCAGACATTGAAATATCAAAATCTAATGGCACTGTGTGCAGCAGGTGAAACCTACCAACCATTTTATCATAGCCTGCATCACGAAAATAGAGCTAATAATCCTGAAGATGACTCAGGATACCATTATAAATTATTGTTTAAAGAAATGAACAGAACTGAAATTTTATTATTTTTTCTGTAAAAACAGTGGAAATACTTTTATTTTTTGTGTTCTATTACTTTGTTCGAGAATAAATTTTGATTTTTTTATTATTTAACTGAAAAATCCAATTCCAAATCATTGCATACCTGCTGCATCAAAGTAATTATGTACATAATATACTTACGCTTAAAAAGAAAATAGCAGAACACTGGAATCACAAGAACATATCTCCAACTTAACAAAAAAATGTGTATATATGTCTAAGGTTTTTACACACACTAGACTAGTGAATTAAGTTCTAAAGTTCTAAAAATATCAACAATAATAACTACTAAGAAACAATAATTAATGTTCTCTTTAAAACCTGTCCATATCTATACATTGAAATGAGTACAATGTGTTTAATTAGCAAGTTCTTAAAATGGTTATTTTGTAGTTAAGTTTCTTTGATCCTAAAAAGTTAATGAAATTTAAATTTTAAGATGGCTGTAAAATTTAAAAAATCTGAATATTGTAAGAAACAAAAACACGTTAAATGTGGAATTTGTTTTATACATTTGGAATTGAAACAAGAATTAAATTATGCGCTGCTACTACTGTTGCTTTTATACCATTAAATGAACACTGAAATTATGGATACACCAAAGTAATTCTATATTTTAAGAGCACTTGCTTCAAAATTTGTGTTTCTCAGTAATATTTAAACAATAAACAATATGTATATCATGCAATACTGGTACATTAAGATATATACAAAAGATATTTGTTATCAATAAAAATTTTGTGAGGGTACATACCTGCTGATTGATGGGTAGAGGTGGAGGTTGGTTCTGTGGTGGTTGTAGTGACATTAGGTGAGAGGTGCGAGGAAGAAGCAGGGGTACCAGGGTTGCTATGGTTCAGGCGAGATCCTGAAGGGGAGTCTTGCGAGCCAGGGCAGGTAGGACTCTGACCTGTCCCTGAGCTCATATGACGGCTGAGGCCCCCAAAAGGCCTGCTGTTACCAGCCTCTGCAGGCGAGTTTAATGCCGAGGAAGCCCTGGGGGAAGGCAGCGAGAGATTCGAGGTGGGGTTATTGGGTGATGCGGGACTGGGGCTCTGCAAGGCTATAGGGACGCTGGCTGAGCGCTGGGTCTGGTGGTAGGGCGGCGGGGGGCCCTGAAGTCGGGGGGCCTGCCCTGAACTCACCGCACGCCCCACAGGAGGCCCACCAGATCCCGTGGAACATGGAGCACTAGACACATTAGGTCCACTGGGTCCAACAGAACAAGCAGGGCCACTAGGGACTCCACTGACCGGAGGTGTTCCTGAACTTACAGGCCCTAGTGGTATACCAGAATTAGCAGGTCCCATAGAAGGACCAGGTCCCGCCCCAGAACATACAGAAGTGCTAGTTCTCATGTCGGGCTTCATCTTGCCTTCAAAGTACTGGTGTTGCAGTTTATGCCACTCAAGGTGAGCCATGGGCTGGTGGTTGGAGTGAGGAGGCTGGGAGTGACCCATCATGTTGTGATGAGGCAAGTCCATACCAGGGCCAGGACCAGTGGGTCCACCAGGTACTCCTTCCGGACCGGGAACATGGCCAGGGCCTGGTCCGTGTCCAGGGCCACCACCCCCCATTGACTGGTTCTCAGGAAACAACATCTGCTGCATCTTGCGGATGGTCGCCAGCTGCTCCTCTCGGTGCTGTCGCTGCTGTGGAGTCAGGTTTTCATCAGGCACTTTGACACCCTGCAAAGAGGGCTGAACATTAGCTAAAGAAGGACTGCATGCATCCATATCAGGTCCAACATCCGGCAGACCATTGCTTACACCTTCCAGGACTTCTCCCAACGGGTGGCTGTTTTTCTGATCCCAGGATGACATGTCCGCTTCTGTTAGGCTTACCATATCTTCCAATCCATCAGGACCCAGGAAACTATCCAGTGTAGGCTGAGACTTGGGGAGTGGACCAAGGCCTGGACTGCGGGTGCAGCCCTTGTTCTTCATCATGGCTAAATTATTCAGCCAGTGTGCCGGATTCTGCCGATTGAACTGGGTCACTTTGAGGGGGTTTTTCTCCAGGTACTTCTTAGTGCCAGGTTGGGCACAATGGTAGGCAATAATCGAAGGAAACCGGCCTTGCAGTACTTCGTCAGCACCCGAGTTGGCCAACATTGTCGAGAACACAAATATCTGGCTTTGTTGTTGCATATACTGCACTTCCATAGTACCAGGCTGTTTGGTGATGACATTGCTGACCAGAGGTTGAACCCCCTCTGGAGGTGTACTATGAGAAGGAGCACTGGTGAGAGCCAGAGAAAACGCATCACTGGGCAGTTCGTTCTCCAGACACTCTTCCGTCTTGAGGGGCATGGAGGAGCCTTCGGCCACCGGAGGCAGAGGAACTTCCTCGGTTTCTGTCTTTCTTTCAGGGGTAGGCTGACAGGAGCCAGTATTTGTAGAGCCGATGATACCCCCGTTCTTGGTAACCGGTCGGGGCGGTTCTTTCTTGACGGGACAATTTCCCGGGGCTCCTTCCTCTTCCTTCTTGACTCGCACATCTCGGCACCCGCCGGGACTATCCTTCTCCGAGCTGCCCGGCTCCTCTTTCACACTTTCGGAGCCCTTATCGTGTTTCTCTTTGATCATTTCTATGCTCTGTATTCTGTGGTCTTAGCACCTACCTCTACCTCTTTGACATGTCTCTGCGACTATGACCATCATGTACCGTCGTTTGGCCGTTCCGCTCTCACTATAAATGCACCTTAACTGTCCAAACTTACTCTCGCCCCTTCGACATTTCTTCAATTAACGTGTTTCAACCTTCCGTTTCTTACGATACAACTTAACTATGTTTCACATCACATATGTTCTAATGTTTTTATTTGCATTCCATCATTTTTTATTTTCATCTCTTAACCAAATTTGAAGAGACGCATACGGGGTGTTACGGGGCCTGGAGACATCGCGCGACCACTTAAAATAAAACACTTGCACCTTATATTCGAGGATGTTGTGACTGACATCAAAATTTCTTGTGAATTTAACAATTAATACCCGATAAAAGTTTTAATAAAAATCTCACATCACAAAATGCCAAACTGTCCACACGCGTTGCTACCAACATTACTGAGCTAACTTCATGTTTGTCTAACTCGACGACCCTAAATTCACCAGATGGGCGAGCGCCATGTTTAAAAATCATAGAAAATAGATTGAATGCAAAAATAGAATACTATATTTAAAAGCGAAACGTTTTCCGTTCACTTGATGCTTTATTATCCTATCCACGAATATTCTATATTTGCAACGATAAATTCCTAGGTGTATACCTACGGTTAAACAGCATGCGAGAGATAAATGCTATTTTTAAAATTTAATCACGAAATATTTACTAATTGTGAAAACTAACATGAACAATTATTTACCATCAAAAGGCAACAAATTCATTTTCCTAGCAATAATAAACATTCTGACAATACAACACATAACATAGGTATATTAGCAACATGCATACCTATAAAAGTAATGTAAAGCATTAATTTATCATATAACTCGGTAGGTATTTACTTTATATGCACACGAATATAATTTTTCGTAATTTGCCTTTACAGTAATATGGTTGTTTACAACAATATTAAAATAATTGATTTGTTATAAAGTCCTAGCCAACGATAATGAGGCTTTTGTTTTTCAAATGCAATTCATATCGTAAATAATAATGATAAGGAGATTAAAAATTAAAAATGGGTACGTAGAGTTAAATTAAATGAGGATGGACAGTGCACAATTATTTTTATTTGGTAGCGTAGTTGCCATTGTTCACATTGTTGATTGTGGAATCAAATTGTTTGGCGTCACGTCAGCTGATCAGCCTTTCTTGTCCAACAAAACAGAACTTTAAGTTACAACTTACAATACAAAAAATATTTTATCTGTTTTCTCTGTTGAACAGGTAGAGTGTAGAGGTAGAGGTAGAGGTAGAGGTAGAGTTACCTATTTATGTCTTTCAAATCATAATTCCAATTTCTCAGAACGCTTTGAAGCCAGACTATTCGGAATCAATCGATTTTAACAGTGTTCTTACAGGGCAGTACTCAGACTCTGAGCATACTATGCATTCAGGTATAAACTCCTAAAATATTATTCCCCATTAAAAATTGATAACAGGTAAGTAGTAATTTTAGTAAGGCCAATAAACGTTATAGTTTCTACAATTATCTAACCGATGTACCTAATATTGCTCATTAATCATTAATTTAAAAGTCAGTTATCTTATTATGCTGCTGGCAACATTTATTAAATCATCTATATGAGTTAAACAGGGACGGATTGGCCTTTTATGTGTCCAGTGGTTCTTTATTGGAATGGGATATAGGTAAAATATAAAAAATAAATTCAAATTACATAAATAACTACTTGCTTATTTTTTATTGATAATAGAATTTAACAATAAAAATTAATCCAAAAAATGTAACACTCAATAAGATAACGGTACAATATTGAAAGTAATTTTTAACAAAACATACTACTTATATAGGTAGGTAGGTACTATATTCATATTTATAACTTCCAACGTAATTTATAGGTATACATGGCTTATCACAGAAAGTACTAAAATTTATTTGGTACGTTATAATATTTAACAAACAATATTTTGGTTACTTATGAACAATCAGTTTTGACAATTTCAATGTCAAAAACAATATTCGACGTCGTGTGATTTAAAGCTTCCAATGTTTTAGCATTTAGAAAAACTCCTTTCCTATTTGATTTTATATCTTGAGCAGAAGCATGATGCAATGAAATAATAGAATTAAATACACTCAGAAGGACCGTATTCGTTTTAGAATTTTTAATTAAAATCTTCATTTGATGGTCACAGCAAGTTTTAGCTTTTCCCAGATACCACATCCAAATTAGAATATCGTCCATTTGTGACCTAAAACAAATATTAATTTAGATATGTACCTAACTAAAGCAGGCGATAAATAATTTAAAAATACATTATACTGATAAGTACACTTGGAGAACCTAAATCACCACAAAACATCTTTTTAAAGACCTGAAGCTCGTTTCAATAGCAAAGTTAGCGTCATCAGAGGCTGAAAATTATTCTTTGTTAGTGAAACGATCGTCAGATCTTTAAAAATATGTGTTGTGGTGATTTGGGTTCTCCAAGTGTACTTATCAGTGCTCATCACAGGTTACAATCTTCACTTAGTGAATACATTATACTGTGCTAGTAAAAAATCGATATTTAATGGACTAAATACAGACGTAGAGACTTTTTCTCTGGCTTCACAAATGGTCTCTCTCTTCCCTGCAACCGGTTTCGCCTTTTACAGAATCCACATTTTCTTTTGCTTTGTTACATTTCTGTTTAATTATATTATATTTTTTAGATGCCTCCATAAAAAAATCAATCGTATCAAAAAATATACGCCAAAATAATTGTTCACAAAAATCAGTTTATAATTTTTTTTACATGAAAATTCACAAAAAATATTTGCTCCGCTAAAATTGGCTGAAGAAATTAAACATAAAAATTCCATAAAATATTTTTCAGGAATATCGATTAAAATATTATGTTTCACGAATTTCGCTATAAAAACTGTTCCATCAAAACATATTTTCAGACAAACATTCGAAACCAATTTCTCTTTTAAGAAAATTAGAAAAAAATTCGTTAACAATTTTTTGTACGAAAATTTGATGGAACATTTTATACATGAAAATTCTATAATAAGATAAATTAAAAATTATACAATCTGATCTAAATACAGCACTTGTGAAGCCTAGAAAAAGTATTAACGTCTGTATAAAATATGGAACGAATTCACCCAGTTACAAATTACATTTAGTTACGGGGAAAATGGGCTAAAAAAACCTGCGTCCTTAGACTGAATATACTAGTGGCTTTTATCACTCAGCCACGGCGAATATGTGAATTGGAGTTTATTAAAGGACTACCTATAACCATATAACGTGCTATGTGAATTTTCCACCGACTTAAGTTATTGGTAACAAGTAGGTCTATTTTACATGCTTCTTTTGTAAATAATTTAATCAAATGAATGACAGTAACAGTCGTAACATAAATCTAGAACCTTGTTAAATACATTTCATTCAATATTCTCTACACATAAAACGCATTAGTTCCAGAATCTGTGTTTAATAAGCGCAAATTCTCACGTCTAATTTTCAGAAGAAATTATACAATTTTCAATTCAATTTTTCTGACACTTCTTGACTTTTCTCGCCAAGAGAAGCAAATCTTTGTAATTTTAAACAGATTATGTTTACCACACATATTTTAATATTTTGGTCTTCTGCACGTTATTTATAACCTCCAGTGATAACCAAAATTTTTTATGAACTGCTTATAACTTTTTTTTACTTTTAACTTAAAAATCTAAATTTTGGTATATAGTATACGTTTTATAAAAGAAACCTGCTAAAGAAACTTGATTGCTATTGCGTCGTTTTTCCGAGATACAGAACTTTACTACACAAAACCCAGAATGTTCCCGGAAAAACTCGGAAATATAAGACAAATAATTTAAAGTAACTTGCCAGATTCAATCGAATCCCTGGCTTATTTTCAGATAATTCGATCTTTATCAACTATTAAATCGAAAGTTTTTCCTTCTTTGTCTTCTCTCCTCAAGTTGACAGTTATTCAAGGGGACCAGTTAGAATGACTTCGCCAGGACATTATTTATAACGTAATCATGGCGTCATATAATGTTAATTATTGACGTCACACCTCTGTGACATACTGTCGTTATTTTTCCTCATATTTACGTCTTGAACTGACGTCACGATTTGTATAATGTTCCGAAAAAATAACGCTAAAATCGAATCAAGTTGTTTTCTGTGACGGATATAGGTAGATAAATAATCAAGAGTGTGCTAAAAGAGGTAAAAGTAGAAATATACCTGCTGAAAGAAATTGAGAGGAGGAAAACAAAATCTGTTGGACATAATCTCGGGCATAATAACTTTCTGACAACATAATTTGAAGGACACATTTTTTCCCCTTAGGGCTCGTCCGCGGCCCTGCCGCCCCGATAGCACTGCAACCTTTTGTTGATTGTGCATACCCTTAGTCTTACTCCACCCATTCCAAAATCACTGTGCCTTGGACTAGTCTGCATAGCGATTGGTAGGGTGAAGTTTTATATTGCTCTGTCTCCGGTCTAGACTGACCGTAGATCAGTTGTCTTTTGCGGTCCAGAGCTTTACACTCGCACAAGATGTGCTGGGCTGATTCCGCTTCCTCGGCGCAGAGTCTGCATGCGAGGTCCCCTTCGAACCGCCCCATTTTATGCAGGTGTTTCTTGACGGCCATGTGTCCCGTCAAGAGACCTGTTGTATTTCTGAGCTGTCCTCTGCTCAGATTTAGCAGCTCCACAGCTCTCTTTGAACTGGGTCCGTCAATTATTGACTTCCCATGTCTGTGCCCTGGACAGTCTGCCCAGTACACCTTGTGTTGGTTTCTGACCCAGGACTTAATGGCTCCCCTGGCAGTGCTCTTTGTCACGCCCAGAGCCGGTTCTGGTCCCATAAATGGTTCTGCTGACCCTCTCTTCGCGAGACTGTCAGCTTCTTCATTGCCTTTGACCCCCCGAGTGACCCGGCACCCAGATGAGGGTCACCTCATTCTGCCCAGTCAGGTCGCTCGTCTCGTCTCGGCACTCACTCACCAGCCAGGAATTTACCCGTGGTGGGCTACTTAGTGCCTTAAGGGCTACTTGGCTGTCTGTGGCTATGAGGATCCGCTTGTCGGTGTAGCCCCTCCTCTTGTTCTCCCGCACGCAGTGCAGGATGGCGTACATCTCTTGAAGGGCACATACTTGAAAAAATGGTAAGAGTAGCTAAAGATAACTTCTGGAAAACAGAAACCAATTATAATGAAGTGGGGAAGTTTCAATGAAATGAAAATAGTTGTTGCGAGACAAAGAGTCATATATTATAGTTTTGACGACATGGCGACATTGCCTCTGGATTGCAAAGATGATTAATACTTACTCGTCGGTGTTGCAGTTTTCTAGGTTTATTTTCAAAATAAACAAGTTGGAATCAAAATGGATTATATTACATATATTAGAATCTTCCATTATTCTTTTTAAGGAAATTGTGACTCGTGATGTAAAGTATTGAACTAAAGGTCCATAATGTTTGATTTGAAAGTGATCCACCAGATCTGTAACTAAAAAAAATACATTGAAAAAAAAAAGAAATAGGAAAACCGTACAAGCAAAACTAAATGATACTAAATACAGATGTAGTTTCATATTAGGTTTCGTTTGTGAACTCAGATAATAAGTCTAGATATGTTATTAGTATGGAACGGTTTCACCAAGTAAGGTTAACAATAATTAATAACTAAATAATAAATAAATATTTAAAAACACTCTGGACATGATAGACACCACGACCACATACTGCACTGTCGAAAGATGCACAACGGTGATAAAGCAGATATATAAAATTGCCAAATGCACGACAAGAGACCATTAGTGTCTTATTAGTGAAATGTGCAAATTGAACAACAAAGGAAACTGTGTATAAGAAATAGAAGAGTCCTGGCAAGATTAAACAGAAGAAACGAACAGCAGACCCTGAATTACATAGAAGAATTAAAAAAAAGAAGTTGAGACATCTGATATACCAGTTAAAGAAAGAACATTGGGAGGCACTTAGAAATGACGTTGACAACGAAATATGGGGACAGGGATATAAAATTGTAGTAGGCAGGCTAACGAACCTGACGGCTGTAGATCTTCCACCAAGTAAGAGAAGAAAAATAATAGAGTCTCCATTTTGTTCGGTTGATAAAAAATAGGCTAAAAATAAGCGTCTTTTGCATTCATCCTCTGATTTCTTCAAGTCTTGTGATGTTCCTGCTTTCCTGTTTTTTGCAGTTTCTGTTTGGTATCCTGAAGACAATGGATGAAAAGCCAAACTTTGACAACATTTCATATAGCATCGTTCTGTAATTGAGACAGGAAATTTGTCTAAACCCCTGAAGATGGCACGATAATGTGTTGAAACGCGTAGGGTTTTAAGAATAAAGCAGTTTTTCTGGTAGTAAAAGCCTTTAATTTCCCTTTAATCATCTTTTATTCCTTATTCCATTTTTACCCCGATTAGCAGAATCTTCAATACATGTTTGTGAACACATTAAGTCTGATATTGGATTTTTGTGCAACACCGTTTTTTAATTTTATAAGTAGTCTACAAGTCATCAAGACGACAGGGAAAATAATATAAATAGCAAGTTTTAACCAGTGGCAACACTGCTTATTCTAAGTGAGGCTTATACTTGATATACAATGAACCTGAAAAATCAGGGGTCATAATTTTTTTAAGCTACTTATTTTTATATAGACAGTGACTTTTAATCAACCTCTAAACACTAACTGACGCATTTATTTTTTAATACTTCTTATCATTATTATTATTATTATTTAACTTTGAAATTGATTATTAAAAAGCTAAAAGGTTATCTATCTATTACCATACTAGACACACACAGATATATACAGGTTAGTAAAAAGTCCCGGAACGGTCGCATATCTCTGTTATTAATGACGCAATTTTTTTGGAATTTTTGTAATGACGAATGGTCACAAATAAGCCTTTCTTTATAATATATTCATTTTTTTCTCACTTCCGGTTTAACAGAAAATCACTCCAACTTTAATTTTTTTAATGGGACACTTGTACTATTTACCATTTTCGGATGCAGGATGATAAAAAACTAGGTTCTGAAACATGAACATGTTTTTTGTATTGATAACACCACAAAAAAATTAATAAAATATTCATAATGCAAAATCAAGATATCTATTATAAAAGTTAAAGTATCTCGGTGGTTCAGGGGTAAGAACGTGTGCCTCGGAACCGAAGGGTACTAGGTTCGATCACAGGATTCTCCTTTTACTTTTTCAGTACAAACTGTAACATTAACATCAACCGAGGTTCTGGCATTGTATTTGATGAAGTTGAATGTCTGTACGTTCCGCCTTTCGGAGGGGGCGTAAAGCCGTCGGTCCTGTGTCCATGCGATGTTGGGCACGTTAAAAGATCCCTACCCTCCTTACAGAAAGGCAGGGGTTCGGCAAAATTTCCAGGATAGTGAGGTGAAACTGCTCCCTGGCGTCGGTGATTGCCATAGTCGCAGAAATAGGCCGACGTTAAAGAAACAAAACACACACACACATTATAAAAGTTCGTAATATGATTTAAACTAAAGTAATTGTTCAAATTGTACTCTGTCTACAACTTGACAGTGATATAATCTATCAACAAAATGTCTCGCTGAATTTTGTATCATCTCTGGCGTAATACGGTTGATTTCTTCAGTTATCCGCTCCTGTAATTGTTCCAGATCATTAGGTCGTTTCTTATACACCTGAAATTTGAAGTGACGCCACAAAAAGAAGTCCAGTGGCGACAGGTCTGGAGAGCGAGCTGGCCACTCTATTTCTCCTCTGCGTGCGATCCAGCGGCCAGGAAATATTTGGTCCAAATAGTCACGGACATTACACGTAAAGTGTGGCGGAGCTCCATATTGTTGGAACCAAATATTATCGCAGGGATGATTAGGTTTCATTTGATTTGGAAAGAGTGCTCTAAGTGCTGGTACAATTTGGTTTCTCAATAAATTCAAGTAGCCATCACCATTTTAATTTACGCTAATAAAAAAAAGGTCCAATTAATTTGCTTCCGACCAAACCAGCCCACACATTCACTTTCACTGCGTATGGACTTCCTCGATCCAATGACGGTTCTCTGTTGACCAGAAATGACAATTGTGCCTGTTAACCGTACTATTCAGATGAAATGTTGCTTCATCTGAAAAAATAATTTCACTCACAAAGTTAGGCCGAGCATGAATAAGTTCTGTCCGTATTTCAGAAAAATTTAGTCTGAGATCTGGGTTATCCTCGGTCAACTCATGAACCACATGCATTTTAAAGGGTTTCATTTTTTCAGACTTCAGAATCTTGTGAGCAGACTTTTGGGATATATTATGAATTTGACCCAATTCTGTTGTAGATACATGAGGATTTTCTTGGACTGATAATAGACCATTCAACCTTGTGTCTTCGCCACTTACTGTTATTGGACCTCCACTTCTTGACAAATCGTTTACTAGGCGAAATTCCTCATACTGTTTAACAACTCGATGTACCGTTCTTTTACTAATTTGCCTATCCGAATGAACAGTATTAAATACAGTGCGAACTTCTTCCAACGATCGTTGACGATCACCATATCCGTACATCATCAAGATGTCAATGTGCGCTCAGATTCTGTGAGTTTCACTGCCATTTCAAAATTTTTAGTTGCACAAGAAAAAGCAAAACAACTACCATAATTGACAGGTGGCAATGTCAATGCAGCACCCGAATTGTCTGCTTTATTGACACCAATCCATTTAAATCGGTATGCAGATCTTGATTTTACGTTATAATTTATTCATTTTTTGTGGTGTTATCCTATCAATTACAAAAAACGTGTTGATGTTTCAGAATGTAGTTTTTTATCCTGCATCCGAAAATGGTAAATAATACAACGTGTCCCATTTTAAAAAAATAATAATTTGACGTCATTTCTTGTTAAACCCGAAGTGAGAAAAAGTGGATGTGTTATAAAAAGGCTTATTTGTGACCATTCGTCATTAAAAAAATCCAAAAAAATTGCGTCATTACGTCCCGTTCCGGGACTTTTTACTAACCCTGTACAGTATCTAGAAAATCAATTAAAGAAATTATTAGAAAAGCTGTAAAATACAAAGAAATCGAGAACTCGTTTAATATAGGAACATGAAATATTAAAAGCTTGTTGAGGGCACGAAAGCTGAAATAAGCAAAGAGCACGATAAAAAATGGTCATAGACATACTTGGCATGTCGAAACTAAGGTGACCAAAAAATGGAGACTTCAAGAGTGATAATGTATATAGTGGACTCGGAAAGGAATGAAGTCGCAGTCTTATTACGGAGAAATTTGGCCAATACCCAAAATGATTAATACATACCATTTTAACGACATGATTTTTATGGTGACAATTGAAGCAAACTCCCAGAATATTTCGATAATACAAGGGTACTTTCCGATTTCACAAAGCGAGGAGGAGGAAGTAAAAGATATGGATTTTAATATAAAAGAACTCATAAGTACAAGTACGGCATACCAACTGCAGCGAAAATACACCTATAAAGTAATATGGCTATGGTAGCCAGCCTTTCAACACTAAGTTAGTGGTGAGACACGCAGTTGCGGAACCAAGTAGTATGTTGTCACGCTAGCTCCAAACAACACAAAGTATTAAAAAATAGAGACTGTATACAACCAACTAAATTTAGTAAATTATCAGCCTTGGCCCATTTCTACCCTAATATAGGAACAAAGTATGTAAGGCTAGATGTATTCTCACCATAATTAGAACCGCAGACCGGTTTTGCTCTAATTAGAGCCAGGGCTGACAAATTACAAAACTGTTAATTGGTTGTCTCTATTTTAGTGAATTTTATTACAAAAAAAAAACACTAATGAAGAGATCTCGACATTTGAATTTCTTCAAATGCGCGCGATTTATGATTGTAGCAGTATATTATGATTGTAACATCCAATGAAACAAATATGAAAGTGATGGGTAAACTGCATGTAGATTGTAGATATTGCATGTATTACCTGGTGAACTTTATACAGAATTCACTGGTAGGTATTACCAAAGTGAAACAAAATTATTTTAAGAAGAAATATACCCACCTCAGACTAATACAGTAAGTACTTATAATATCTAGGTGGATACTACAAAGTACATACATCGCTAGTTAAAATTATATAAACAGATGTTTAGGTTAAATTATTAAAATTTTAATTTCAAAAATTTCTATTGTTTATGTTTATTTTATTTTCAAAAAGTATGGATTCAGCAATAGTGAATAAGTGTTGAAAAGAGTTTAAGTGCGTTATAGTAGCGAATTTTCATAAAAATATTTCGAACGGTGATAACCCAATTTCCCATTAAACAAGAAATTTCAGTTTTGATACACAGTAAAACCTGTATAAAAGCAGCGTCGATACTAAATTTAAAAAATAACTCAATGAGCTTCACAGATAATTACAAATTTGTTTTAAAAAACCTTTTTTGATATTTTGCTTGCAGAAACTGGTTCGATTGAGTTGATTAAAACCGATCATTCAAGCCATTAATATGGAAAAAATACTTACCTGTCACCTATAATTTCATATATGTATTCCATCAGTAAATAAAAATTAAATTTTCGGTAAATTTGCAGATTAGCACATGAGGGGTGTTTAGAAAAATATTTACAGGAATATACTTAGAACCCCTTCTGGATGCCCAAAGCACAAGAAGAATTTCTTGCAAACAGCCCACAAGAAAGTTACGGGATCAAGAGTGAATATGGGTGTTGGGCGGGGGAGAATATAAAAAGGAAATGTGAGCGGAAAAGGCGAAACAGACAGCTTAGTTGGAGCTCTTTAAGCTGCCTTTATCCTATTTTGCAGCTATACCTCCTTCAAATTCTGTTTACCGCGCGCAGAACCTCTATATTCACCACAGGTCCCGTAGTCGCTAACTTGGACTCTAAAACCGATCTCCAGGGTCCTTTTTAATTTAAAGAATTAGTTTTAATAATATATCTTACTAATAGTGTACAATTCTTATGAAAATTCACTACTATAACGCACCTGCTGCACCCGAATTTCTTTTATCAGGAACTCTAGTTTTACACAATAGAGGAGATCACTTCCAGGCATATGGACTCAATGAAAAAGTGATAATGTGATAACAAAAAGAGAAATAATTATTTTTAAAGGTTAAGATGTAACAATATAAATATGGCAACATGACTTGAAGGCAGCTTTAAGGAGGGTTATCTGAAATTTTGAAACACCTTTAATGCAGATTTTTTATTGTTCTTCGTTTAGACAATTTTGTAGAGGGTGGATTTGTATAAATTTGTTAGTGGATAGGTTTGATCACTGGTAAATTCTTTGTTGGTAAAAGTACCTGCCTTACAGTGAACAGTTTTTACAAAACATATGGTGTTACATTTTCAGCCTTCTAATATAATTATTTTTCCACAAACTAAGTTTGAATCACTCTATATGTTTGTTGTAAATCGTTGAGAGATTGATATCCTAACCTACACCAAGTATACAGGTTGCAAATCGATTATTAATTATAAGTTGACGGCCTTGCAGAAAATCAACATTAAATTCCTGAAAAGGTCGTGACTTGGGAATGTTAAATACTACTAGAAAAACATCTTGTCGTCCGTAATTCCATCATCCTCTCAAATTAAAGTGCAACAATAAATTTTCTCGATGAAATCACCAAATGCATAAGCAGTTAATGATGCAACTAACAAGCGTTATTTCCATTTTGTACATACAAAAAGCTTGTATGTTATTTTTTTTCAGTATTTCTCAACTGATAAAAACAAAACAGAAATATTTTACAAAATTTTGATCGCATATATGGTGGAATGACTGGTTTTTCAGAAATCGTTTATCAGTTGCTGAGGAGAACTCATAAATTTCTGCAACATTTGGCGTTGTTCTTTGAGATTTTACCAACATTTTAGAGATTATTTCCACTTTATTTCTCCCGAAACACCAGGATAACCTGTCTTTTTGACATTAATTACATTCTCTTTTAACTAATTATCTGTTATGTTTTTTAGATAGATAACAGTTAGGAAAGCGTTTATTAGAAAACTCTTTGAGCTTCATGTAAATTACATCATAAATTAAATTTGCTTCAGCTTTCTCTTTAAGGAGGGAAAATTCATTATTTTCACAATTGATACAATGAGATGATCTCAACTGGCAAATAAATTATTATCCTGTTGATATAGAAACAAGATAAGTAGATATGTTCAAAGACAAACATACGCACGAGCAGGAAGGACAGTTATATAAGAACCGAAGATTCGTAATGACATGTATTTTGATAAATTTTTTTTAGGAGGTAAGTCTGAATAGATGAAATGGCTTTTATTAACATTTATTTTATCTGTAGGTAAAACTTTAAGGTTGAATAAAGAGGTAAGTACATTTTTTTTTGTAGAGAAAATCTACAGTTAATAAAAAATTTTAGGCAGTCAATTAGATGCTCACGAAAGTATATATATATATATATATATATATATATATATATATATATATATATATATATATATATATATATATATATATTTCCTGTGTAGTCCATAGTCTTAGAAAGAATATTTAATAACGACACACAGTTTAAAAAAAGCAGGATTGCAATTTTAATTACAGGAATTTAAGACTCAACAGTGGGGATCGGTCTGTATACCTTCTTAGAGGACGCTGTTCGCTATTGCTTATAAATAGTAGTTCTAGTCTTTTCGGCATCCAAACTTTCTGCGGCCTCATCATCAAGGTGGAGTCCATGTGGCAACTTGACGACATTATCAATATCCCAAAACCCAGCAAAGATCCGCCATTCCCTTGGAACTACAGGCCCATTAGCCTTCTCCCAGTCATCGGCAAAATCGCCGAAAAACAGATCCAGAAAAGTCTAGCCTTATTTACCTCTGAGAACCATATCCTTCCTGACGAGCAATTCGCTTTCAGAAACCAGCACTCTACCACAGACCAAGTTCTTCGTGTGGTGGAAAACATCACCGAAGGATGTAATAAAAACAAGACAACTGGTGCAATATTTCTCGACATTGCTCAAGCCTTCGACAGGGTCTAGCATGCGGGCGTCCTAAACAAACTTCTATCATTTAATTATCATCTCCCTCTGATTCTGCTAATCAGGTCATACCTGCAACAGAGGAAGTTCCAGGTCAAACATCTGGGAACCAGATCAAGAACCTACTCATCCACGGCTGGTCTCCCGCAGCGTTCTGCTATCTCCCCTCTGCTGTACAATATATTTGTCGCAGATACTCCGACACCGCCCCTAAACGCGACATACGTAGTGTACGCAGACCACACTACCATCCTCAGCAGCTCCACCCAGCCGATGATAATAACCGAACGTCTACAGAACGCCGTAGACGAGCTGCAAGGCTGGTATAGGATATCTTGTCTAGCCATAAACCCCGATAAATGTTCAGCAGTCCTATTTTCCAAGAGGAGACACACACCTCACGAACACGTATCATTAGACAACCGTATAATTCCCTGGCAAGACTCTGCCAAATACCTCGAGGTTTTCCTCGACGACGCTTAACATGACGCCTCCATGTCCAACATGCCCGACGAAAAGCCTCGATGTTCATCTCGAAGCTGTTCCCACTTCTTAATAGAAATTCCAAATTGTCCGCGAACAATAGACTGCTCATGTACAAATTCATAATCCGGCCAGCCTTGACCTATGCACCTCCTTCATGTGCCACCGCGGCCGACACACACATCAAGTCCCTTCAAATCACCCTGAATAAAATTCTGAGAATGGTTACCGGAGCGCCATGGTTTGTCAGAAACAGTCAGATTCACTCTGATCTGGAAATGCCTTCCATACTTGAGTTTATAACTCAACTATCCACAATTCAGTTCGCAAAAGCCGCCTCTCACCCAAATGCTCTTCTCCGTAGTGCTACCGACTACGATGAGCAACTTCCACTTAGGCATAAGCGTCCAAAGCTTATACTTACCCGATAACGCCACCGTGATAAAAACAGAATGGAAACATTCAAACCCAAACGTCATTGTGTGAAATCTTTTCGACTAAGGTCCGGTACTCCAGGGAGCGGAGTTTTAGTGAGTATGAGTCGCACAGTACCTCGATATCCCACACACTACGGTGTCGTGAATGAGGTCTGCATGATGCATTTCTCCACTCCTGTATCCAAAAACAAAAAAACAAAAAAAATTCGCTTAGTTTATTCATCCCTCTGATGATTCTAACTTTGTTAGTGACACGATGGTCAGATCCAAAAACTGTATTGTGATGAATTAGGTTCTCCAAAATTGTACTTATCAGTGCTAATCACAGGTTCCAAGCTTTACTTATCGAATAAAGAGGCTTATACTTTCAGACAAGTTTATTTTAAAAATCCCTGCGTATTTTGGCTTCTAAAAATAACAATGTAGGAACACTTTGAAGAAACTACGTTCATCAAACACCATTTTTGGACTGAAGGCAGTTGTTTTACAAACTTCTCTTCACCTGAAGTTTTTATTGATGCGCGATGCACATTACAAATTGCAGAATAAGAAACTACAATAGAAATGACTTTTTTTATACACTTACCTCTTATTAACGTAGGACATTCAGCTTTAAAAGGGCAGTGAAACAAAACTCCGTCATCAACAAAGGGTGATGCCAAATTGTTTAAAGAACCATCAGTCTTTCTGGCAAGAGTCTCAAATGAACCATGATATGAAGCTGGTCTTGTTCTAGACTGGATATTTAGGTTTAATTGCCTTCCTTTGGCTGTCTTGCCAAGTTTTCCCATCGAGCCACATCTTGTTACCAAGGAACTGTTAGAATGAAATATTTCATTGTTTGAAAGTGATCGGACCTTTAAATCACTGCCGAATTCGCCTTCTGTCGCGTTGGAAGGTGATAGGTATCTGAAATTTAATGACAAAAGTCAAGTTTGTCATACATTTTTACGCATAATGATATTATAACATGAATTCATTCTTTGATCTTTCGTAATATTCTTAATGAATCAATTAAAAACTTAAATAGCCTCGCGAAAGTTTAGTTTGATTTGAAACATGCTATTAAATCCTATAAAATAAACGTGTTACCTTGAGTTTTGTGATAAGTTGTCAACTGAAGATGATTTTCCTTTAATTTTATCTAAAAATTTATTTGTATGTGACTGGGTGACTTTTATATCTGGAATATTCTTTTGTTTATTTTTTAATTTAAATATCTGCTGCATTTTAACGGTTCTGGTTTCTTCTGTTTCATCTCTCAGATTAAAGGCATCAATAAGGGCATTATATACCTAAAAAAATATTGTTTAACCAGTTATTGTTAAGGCAGCAATATATTAAAAAACGATTTCTACCTGATCGGCCAATAAGGACCTTCCTCGACTAAATTTCATCCTACATATCGGGCATCTTTCCGATTTTGCTCGACACCTAATACAAGTTAGGTGACCATTATCACACTGATATGTTGGTGGAACTATAGTGTCCAAACATACTGGACATTCCAAAAATGCCAAAATAGTTGACATACAAGCTGAAAGTCTTTGCAAATTTGTTGGCATTGGTCCACAACATAGTGCCTGTAACAAAATAAATGTAAATATGAAAATATATATATATATATATATATATATATATATATATATATATATATATATATATATATATATATATATAAAATTAAGTTTTGTTTCTCTTTCTAATAGATAGAGACTGCAAAGTTTATAGATCTCTCTCTCTCTCTCTCTCGTGCTATAAGCCATTTATTAGAGGCAAGATGTCCAAACCTAACCAACTTTCTTACGGGTTCAAATTCCAAAACGCTGTGAATGGCTGTACGTCGATATTTTGAAATGAAATGTTGTCTTTCGTTTACAAAGTGGATTAAATTATTTTCGTATTTCTCATTATATTGTATAGATTTACAATTTAATTACGCTATAAAAAAAGTTGATGTCTCTGTCAATAATATTTTATGTGCCTAGCTGAGAGGAAATATCAAACATCTGTGTTGTTTATGATCAAAATGACTTGACTGAACATTGCTTATGTGAAGTGGCGTTTTTTGTTCTTGATAGAATATTATCAACTGTCCCTAACACTTATGGTGATGTCCCAGTTTGCTACATAACAAGAATTACAACAATTGTGGTCATAATTCATTTGTCACCTAATGTTGAGAAAGCTGAGGTATTTCAGTGCAATAAGTCTTCCTCGATTGCATAATTAGTGAATTTATGAAACTAAGAGTTCTACTTATTGATTTTTTTTTCAACGACACGACTTTTCAATGCAATGTATTGTATTTTTTCTTGACCTTGATGCCTTGAAGAATAAGTATCAGGAATGTTTCGAATGCTTGACCTGACTTAGGCTACTGACTTACTTTCCTGACTTAGCTGGTCCCCTGTGGGTCCGGGGACTAACTAAAAGAATAGGCCCAAGGTAACTCCTGCCTGTCGAAAGAGGCGACTAATCGGGGTCAAACACTTTCGAGGGTCTTGTCCAGATGGGCCTCGAGGGGGAGGCGGATATCTCTGGGGAGTGATGTGCACCCGGATTTTGAGGCCTCCACTCTGGGCTTATAAATGGACAATTGACCTCGCATGGTTGTTACTCGGGAGCGGGGTTTCAGATGATACCGCCTTGGGTTGAGTGCTGGCGGGTGTCTTGTGTCCAGACAACCCGGGGTTGAGATCTCTGATGAGTGGTATACATCCGGAGTTTGAGGCCTCCACTGTGTGCTTCGAAACGGACGGACGGCCTCGCTTAGGCAATTCTCTGGAGCGTGATTCGATTGGATGTCGCCTTGAGTCTAGCACTTGTAGGTGTCGAGTCTAGACGAACCCGGAGGAGAGCTGAGATCTTTAGGGGTGGATTACAACTAGAGATTGAGGCCTCTTCTGTGAGCTTCGAAATGGGAAAACCACCTCACTTGGATGCTGCTCGGATGTGGGACTTCATGATAATGCCTCGAGTCAAACACTGCCGGATGTCTGGTCCAGACGAACTCGTAGATATGTTATCTCTCTTTGAGCTTAGAAACGGGCAAGCGACTTCGCTCAGATGGCAGTAGATCTGTCAAACAAAGTTTCACCTCACAAATATCGCCTCCTGCAGGAAGCAGGATTTGTTGGGTGAAATTTAAGCAAACGCTGGCGGGTATCGGGTGTAGAGGAAGCCGGAGGGGGGCTGGATTATAGACTTAGGCCTACTCTGTGAATTTCCCGCTTGAATGCTGCTCGAGGGCGGGACTTCATGATACTACCTCGAGTCAATGAAATACTAGCGGGGGTCTGGTACAGGTGAGCCTAGGGGAAGGCGAATATCTCTGGGGAGTGATATGCACCCGAATTTTGACGCCTCCACTGTGGGTTTAGAAATGGACAATTGGCCTCGCTTGGTTGTTACTTGGGAGCGGGTTCTAGATGATACCTCCCTGGTTTGAGCGCTGGCGGGTGTCGTGTGTCCAGACGACCCTGAGGGGGCTGAGATCTCTGATGAATGGAATACACCCGGCGTTTGAGGCCCCCACTGTGTGCTACGAAATGGACGGACGGACTCGCTTGGGTGTTACTCGGGAGCGGGTCTCAGTGGAATGTTGCCTTGAGTTTAACACTGTTGGGTGTCGGGTTTAGACGAGCCTGGGGGGAACTGAGATCTCTAGGGATGCATTACAACTGGAGATTGGATGCTGCTCGAGAGCGGGACTTCATGACTTCACCTCGAGGCAAATACTGACGGATGTCGGGTCTAGACTACCTCGGAGAGAGGTTATCTCTCTTTGAGCTTCGAAACAGGCAAGCGACTTCACTCAGATTGCAGTACACCTGCCAAACAAACTTTCACCCTCAGGAAAATATCGACTCCGGTGGGGAGCTGGAATTGATGGGTGAAATTTAAATAATTAGACGTGAGCCACAATAGACTTAAGGTCGCGGTGGAGGCGCTGGAATAGCTAACTCACAATTAATTCTAATCTAATCTAAAGTATCAGGGATGTTTCGAATACCTGACCTGACTTAGGTTCCTTAAAAAAATCTGCTCAGAGTAATTGTGGATAGATACCTAATTAAGGCATTTATTTCAAATTATTCGGTTAAGTACGGTATCTTATTAAGTGTATTCAAAAATTACCAAAGTGCTAACTACTCTACCTATACTCAGCGCATTTTCATGAAATCATTTTTAAATAAGGTTATGTTGTTGCATCAAGCAACAAATCTAACTTTGTTAAACTCACTGCATCCAAAGTTATTTTTAAAAGAGGTCGAACAACTGATATTTAACCAGAGTAACTGAGTACATACCTTTGTAGTCGAATCAAGTGCCTTCCACTCTAACTTTATATCTTCGCGCCACACAGTAGTCAGTTGTTCAACCACAATCACAGCGCTGTAATGTAAGCCCATAAAAAAGTCAATTAGGTTAACAAATAGGCCTTCGAAATGTTGATGTTTCATGGATTATTAAGTACTAGCTGTGCCTGCGACTTCGTACGCGCAGACCCCAGAAAATACTTGAGAGCTATGTCACCAGGACGTAAGTTGAATTACGTAATATATTCGTCGGAAAATTGACGCCACTTAGACGTTACAATTTACAATTTGAAAACTTAACGCCTCCGATCAAAAATTATTAGTAAGTCAAGTAAGAACGACGTCAGACTGTTTGCTGGGGTCTACCGGGAAAACGAATACGAGGCATTTCTTAGTTTAATCGTATAGGACAAAAAAGGTCGAAGAGGTGCGGGAAGAAGAAAATATTTATGCTTTAAACACCAGAAATTAAACGTGTCAAAACAATAAGGGAAGAAATTGGAACCTGTGATGAGGACTGATAATTAGAACCTGTGATGAGCACTGATAAGTACACTTTGAGAAAACCCAAATCACCACAATACGTCTTTTTAAAGCCCTAACGATCGTTACGCTAACAACGTTAGCTTCTTCAGAGAATGAAATATTCTAAACTAATTTTTGCTTCAACCTGTATTTATATTGATTCATATGTAGACGAACGAAATGGAAAGGGAGCTATTAAGTCGAAGTCGCATCCTTTTGTGAAGTGATCGTTAGATTTTTTTAAAATGTGTGTTGAGGTCTTGGTTCTCCAAGTGTACTTATTGAAACGGTTTGTGGTGTTTTTTACCATTGTCTGTTGGATTATTTCCCAAAATAATGCTAGGTAATGCAATCAGCGACAACGTTGCTAGTTGTAGCAGAATAGAATACGTAAGCATCTTACGAGTCTGATATGTCGTCACAGAAAGTAAGGTAGGTTCTTTATGATGTGGCTGCAAATTTTTTATGATTATTGCTGGTGCTATAGAGGACATATTTAGCAATACCTTGATACTTTTTGTAGCAGGAGAGCAGAACTAGCAAATGGTTTAGGCTACTCAGGCTTGCAGTTCGTAATATTGTCGCGTGTTTTCTAAAACGTATACCTTTACTTTAGAAAAGTCTTGACCTAGCAAGTGCACGATGAAAGCGAATTTCCAAAAAAAAAAAACATAAATAATCTTAATAAGACATTTTAAGATGAAAGTCAATAAAGAAACAAAATAAAAAACGGATACAGGCAGACCGTAATTAAAACTGAGAAAATAGATATAATAACACAAATAAAAATTAAAAGTCTGGACGCAGCAAGTGCGTTATGCTGGTGAATTTTCATAAAAATATTTTTAATAGCAAATATGTATTTTTTGAGGAAATCAGGCATCAAATTCGGTTACCAGTATAACCTATATAGTAGAAACAATGTACAATAATTAATCAAAATAGCTTTATTGTTTGCAAATGTACAAAAAATTTTCGAAAATAAACTTAAAATGTTCCCTAAAAAACTAGTTTCCTGGCCAACGAACCTTAGGTTAATAGCAAATTGAGCTATTGAAATTTGAACTATTTAATGAAAGTTCGCTACCATAACGCAATTGCTGCGTCCAGATTTTTTTCCTAGAAACATGCATTATATTTCAATGGAAAATGCAATAATATAAGGCCTTTTCAATTAAAAAACAAAAAGAAAGTTTGTATCACCAACCACCTATGGGCCATTCTGTGATTGTCAAACTAATTTTATAAGATGCAACTCAACACACCCTATAATTAACGTAGAACTCAAATATAACATGTCTTGTTAATTTTTGCCAAACTCACTCATTAAAAAAAATTACGGCCACGCAATCACAAAGTTAAGTTGCGCCAACTGAAACTTAATTTGGTTCTAGTAACATATTTTTTTATTATTTTTTATTTCAACAACACACCACGAGGGCTTACAGCTTAAATACTATCGTACCATGGGTGTCGACAAGGAGGAGGTTCGGGGGAGAAGGAAACACATGTGCCGGCAAGGAATTCCACAACTTGGAAGTACTCGGGACAAAAGAGCGGGCATAACAAGATGAACTATGTCTGGTGACCTGGGCAGTAAAAGGGTGCATTCGCTCTGTTCCCCTGGTAGATCTGTTGGGGGCAGCAGGAGGAGGAACTATGGAAGAAAGCTCCTCTGAGCAGTGCCCGTGCAGATATCTATAAAAGAGAGAGAGAGGTCACCAACAGCACGTCGGTGGGCAAGGGACGGCAGCCTTTGGGTGATGGCAGGGTCACCGATGAGACGTATAGCTCTCTTCTGAATGGAGTCCAGGATAGCGAGTGTAGAAGCGGCAGCAACACCCCAGATGTTGGAGCAGTATTTGAGGTTTGGTCTTATTTGTGAAGTATATAAAGTATAGAGATTAGCTGGTGAAAAGTATTTGCGAGCCCGGAAGAGGAAACCTAATTTCTTAGCAGCCGCTTCTGCAATTGATGTGACATGTTGGTGCCAATTGAGATTTCGATCCACAGAGATGCCAACAAGTGAAAAGGACTCATTACTTTGAATAACTTGGTTGTTTATTGTGATGGGTATAGGGCTAGTGTATCTCTTATGAGAAAGAAAGCAAGACTGTGATTTGGTGGGGTTGAATTGTACAAGATTTCTACTTCCCCAGTCTAATATTTTTTGGAGATCCACGGAGACAGAACCCTCAATGTGTCTGCGATCCTCATCTAGTTGGGCTAAAGAGACAGGCTTAGAATATTGTATATTTGAGTGGAGGGTGCTGTCGTCCGCGTAACTGTGAACTGGGTTGGATGTGCAGAGAGGAGGTCATTGATGTGGAGAAGAAACAAAGTAGGGGCTAAAGCTGAACCTTGATGAACTCCTGCATTAAGTGGATACAGTTTAAAGGAATGGCCATCCACGACAACAGAAATGCTCCGGTTAGAGAGGAAATTTGCTGTCCAATATTGCTCTAAAACGTGAGTCTTCAGCATTTTGAAACAGCAAATGCAACCAGTATTTTTTTATTATTTATTATTTTTGCAGAAAAAATATCAGCAGCTTATACAATGACGTATTTACTAGTTAGGAGTTATGTTTTCAATAGTATTTAAAAACGAGAACAGTTAGCATCCGTTATGTAAAAATATTAATTGGCTACATGTATGGAATAGAGAAGGTAAATATTTATAGATGTAATAGGTACATATTTTTTTAAATACCTACCTAGAATTGAAAATTTGTTACTAACTTTTTTATCAGGAGAAATAGTTTTATATCACATTTATTGATTCTTGCATCAAGTATCTCTAAAATTCTTGCCTATAAACAGAATTATTAAAATGCAAATATATTTTATTACAAATATTAAGGCTCATCTTTTTAAATACTTGTAAATCGATTTAAAAATAGACAAAATATTAATGTAAACCAAATGTGGTAAGGTAGGTAGGTATCTAATTCAAGTAAAGCAAGCCATTATGTCTTGAAGATTTAAATATATTAGCCCAGAATAAATTAATATAATGATAAAAATAATGCACATATTTAATTAAAGTGGTTACCTGTATATATTACTTTAAAATAATATATCACACCTGAGGTTTGTCCTGTTAATTATTTAAATGAGTTCTAAAATATTCAGACTTCAAAATATAAAAAACTGGTTAAGTATAGGACGCGTCTTCAGCAGGTCAAATGTAAAGTATTTCTATGGATCGCTGATATCCGGCTTTGATCATTGGTTTTCTTGGATTTTATTTTAATTAGCAAAATGATATATGACGATTAATTGATTAAAACACGTGAAAGCCCATTAAATGTTATAACATCGCTAAGTTTGGTAACAAGTAATGTAAGATTTAAAGGGTCACCATGTGACATTAGGTTTGTGTGTGTTTCATTTCTTTAATATCAGCCTGTTTCTGAGACTACAGCCAATCACCAACGCCAGGAAGCAGTTTCACAATATTAACTTGGAAATTTTACTAAACTCTGATCATTTGTAAGTAGGGTAGGAATCTTTTACGTGCCCAACATTACCAGGGACACGTGACCGACGGCTTAACACTCCCTTCGAAGTGCTAACCGTGCTCAGAACAATGCCACTGAACTAGTTAATTACACTAGTTTACAAGCGTTTTGTTCATCAACTAAAACTAGTTCTATTTTACCGATTTAAAAACGCTGAATTCAAAAATCCCATTAAAATTTTTCCATCACGTCTATATTTTTAGGTACAGACAACAGAACTAAATCTATATTTATCCAATATTCATTATACATATAAGAAACAACAAAAGCAAACAAACTAAGAACTAAAAAACTTTGAGGCTACATTTTTCCTTTTGTACATTTTTACATTGCTTTCCCTTAAATTGACTAGCAATAATCACCCATCATATTTTCATCGCAGAAGCTTTGATATCTGCGCTCTGCATCCATGAGATCTTGATGAAAGCATAATAACCCATGTTTGTCGCTCACCATTCGTAAGTTATTTGGGAAAAAGTCCAAATGGAAATGTAAAAAGTGGGTCTTTGGTGCCATATTAGCTCTAACTTTATGATAATTTGTTATACATTCAGCAAAAATTTCCCTATAGTTATCGCGTTTTTTGTTCTCTAAAAATCCAACAACTATATTCTTAAAAGATCTCCAAGCTCCAGTTTCGACACCTGATATATATTGCTCAAACAGGTTATCACTGAACAATTTTTTTATTTATGGATCTACAAATATACCTTCTTTAAGCTTCGCTTCTGACAAATTTGGGAAACTTTATGTAAATACTTGGAACCATCACCATCACGATTGAAACTTTTTTAAAATTTTCATTAAACCAAGCTTAATGTGCAAGGGGGGTAAAAAATATTTTTTGGATTCACAAGCTCGTTTTTAAGATTCATCTGGCAGGGAATCAAAGCTTCTCTTCTAGACCATACTTTCCTCAAGTAATGTTGGTATCTTGCTCTACTGTCCCACAAACACAAAAAACAACCACATTTTGTATACACTTCTTGCAAACCTAATAGGGTAGCTATAACCTTAAGATCACTGCAGATATGCCAGCCGTAGGCATTATAATGAATTAATTACAGCAAAAGTTTTATTGTCTTATATATTTGTTTAGTATAGACAGCATGGCCCACTGGAAGGGAAGGCTCTTCGTTACCAATATGAAGAATTACAGCTTTTCAACTAGTCTTGGATGAATCAATAAATAAACGCCATTCTTGAAGATCTAGGGTTGATTCATTTCCTTTGTTTATTTCAACAACACACTACGAGGGCTCATAGCCTAAATACTATCGTACCGTGGGTGTCGACAAGGAGGAAAGAGGCAACTTGTTAATTCTGGACTTGAAGGTTTGGAGGTTCGGAGGAGAAGGAAAAACATGTGCCGGCAAGGCGTTCCAAAACTTGGAAGTCCTCGGGACATAGGAGCGGGTATAACAAGATCTTCTATGTCTGGTGACCTGGACAGTAAAAGGGTGCATTCGCTCTGTTCCCCTAGTAGATCTGTTGGGGACAGCAGAACTGGTGACAAAGGAAAGGAGGTCGGCAGTTGATCTGCGGAATCCATACTGCCTGTCGTGGATTAGACTGTGTTTTTCAAGAAATTTTAGTAATTCGGTGTTTATATACTTTTCCTTCACTTTAGAGACAACTGAAATGAGAGAAATAGGCCTGTAGTTGCTGGGAAGCGCTTTGGATCC
Source organism: Tillus elongatus (assembly GCA_964006375.1). Classification (NCBI taxonomy): domain Eukaryota; kingdom Metazoa; phylum Arthropoda; class Insecta; order Coleoptera; family Cleridae; genus Tillus; species Tillus elongatus. Next base: position 133,475,469 of record OZ023269.1, read on the forward strand.
TTTCTTGGGGATGGGTTGTACTCGAGCAGTGTTTCAGTTACTAGGGATGCCTCTATTGTAAGATGTCTGAAACAGACGAGTCAGGACAAGAGCAAGTTCTGGTGCGTATTTTTTGAAAACAATTACCTTTTTAGTTTTGAAAATGATATCCGTCATTTTATGCGCGACATCGGGGGTTGTTGGTGGTTGAACATTTGGAGGTGGGTTGAGAGTAGAATTACTGGCGAACAACGAGGCAAAAAGTTCAGCCTTGCCCAGGGCGGTAGAGACAATTTCACCCCCTAAGACAAGAGGTTGGAACGTGCTCTTGCAGAAATTATTCCCAATAGATTTAGCAAGAGTCCAGAAGGGTTTCCTGCCGTTGGAGCTTAAGAGGACTTTGTTTTTGATGTGTTTATTAAACTAGTTTTTTGCCTCATAAAGAATGCCGACCTAGCGGTTTCTTGCGTCGTTAAATGCTTGACGGTTTTCTTGACTGGGATTGTGTAGAAGCGTTTTGTGAGCTTTGACCTTTTCAAGTCTGGCCTTGTCACAGGATTTAGAGAACCAGGGCTTTTGAGTGGCTGAAGAGGTTTTCTGTGTACGTGGAATAAATAATAATTCCATGCCAGCTTGGATAATTTCGGTGACCTTTTGTGAGATATCAGAGGGGTCAGGATGAGAGAAGCAGACAGACGCCAATGGAAATGAGGAAAAGTAATCTCGCATTTCGTCCCCGTTCGCGGAGTTGTAGTGCCAAACGATGCATGTTTGTATGAAAAAAATCAAGACGCAGTAAGTGCGTTTTGGTAGGGAATTTTCATTAAATTCTTCAAATTTCAATAACTCAAGTTGCGATTAACCTAAGATTTGTTGGCTAGGAAACCAGTTTTCTCGGAAAGATTTTAAGTTTATTTTTAGAAAATTTGTGTACATTTTCAAACATAAGTAATTTAAATAAAATATGGTACATTGTTTCTACTATATAGGCTATACACGTAACCAGATTGATGCCTGCCTACATTAGAGAGACATACTTGCTATTAAAAACATTTTAATGAAAATTCACTTCCATAATGCACTTACTGCGTCCAGACTTTTTTTCATTTTATTTGTAAACTAGTGTTACTAATGTTTATTGAAGGAAGTAAGCAAATAAAATCAATAATCACTAAATGTTTGAGATATTTCTGGATACCGTTCTTAGAGAAGTGTCAAGATAATATTTTAGGAGATATATGACTATCTTTTGATGTTCTTGGGTATTTTTGGTAGATGGTTCTTTTTTAATAACCCTTGAATTTGTATGTCGTGCATTCTGTAGAAATGTCTCAAATGTGTTGATACAAATCTAAGTCTTATTATCTTCAGACTTCTTCAGAGAAACTGATTTTCCTTCAGGATACAAGGTTTTTAATTTTATGAGATCTTTTATTGACTTTTGATCTCGAGTATTCTTTAAAATAACTACTCCTTGGTACGGCCCCACGGAAGTACGAGTTTGTCTGAAAGAAAATGAGAACGGTTTATCAGTTTCAAGTTTTATTGTTTCAGTTTTTAGTCAAGAAATCTGATCCTATTCTGTGCTTTTGTTTTCTCTCCCTCAGGGGTCGTCCGCGGCCTCGTCGCCCCGATAGCACCGCAACCTTTGGTTTATTGTGCATGCCCTTAGTCTTTTTACTCCACCCACTCCAAAATCACTGTGCCTTGAACTAGTCTGCACAGCGATTGGTAGGGTTAAGTTTTATAATGCTCTGTCTCCGGTCTAGAGTGACCGTAGATCAGTTGTCTTCTGCGGTCCAGAGCTTTACACTCGCACAAGATGTGCTGGGCTGATTTCCCCCCTCGCCGCAGAGTCTGCATGCCAGGTCCCCTCGAACCGCCCCATTTTATGCAGGTGTTTCTTGAGGGCCGTGTGTCCCGTCAAGAGACCTGTTATGTTTCTGAGCTGTCCTCTGCTAAGATTTAGCAGTTCCACAGCTCTCTTTGTACTGGGTTCGTCAATTATTGACTTCCCATGTCTGAGCCCTGGACAGTCTGCCCAGTACACCTTGTGCTGGTTTCTGGCCCAGGACTTAATGGCTCCCCTGGCAGTGCTCTTTGTCACACCCAGAGCCGGTTCTGGTCCCATAAATGGTTCTGCTGACCCTCTCTTTGCGAGACTATCAGCTTGTTCATTGCCTTTGACCCCCGAGTGGCCCGGCACACAGTTGAGGGTGACCTTATTCTGCCCAGCCAGGTCGCTCGTCTCGTCTCGGCACTCACTCACCAGCCAGGAATTTACCCGTGGGCCACTTAGGACCTTAAGGGCTGCCTGGATGTCTTTGGGTGAGGATCCGCTTGTTGGTGTAGCCTCTCCTCTTGTCCTCCCGCACACAGTGCAGGATGGCGTACATTTCGGCCTCAAAGACCAATGCAGGGACTCCGAGGGAAATACTATGACTTACCCTCGGTCCTTCCGAATAAACACCTGCCCCCATCCTACGCTTCCCGTCGGATCCGTCCGTGAACCAGACGAGCGCGTCCTGTGGTGTGTCCGGCGTCTCCGCTCGCCATGCCTCCCGGTCGGGGATTTCCACTGTAAAGTTGTTTTCCCTGCAGATTAGCGGGCTCGCGAAGTCCGACCTCATTTCAAGCATGGGCTCCTTCACGATCTCCTGAATTTTGCAGTGGCCCCTGAAGCCTGGGTTGATCTTCAGTCTACCATTGCAGGCTAGTCTGTATAGTCCTAGCCTGGCCTCCCACATAATATTTATATGTAGGGGGGGCAGATCCAGCAACACCTCCATGGCGGCTGTTAGGGTTAAAGACATGGCCCCTGTGATGCCTAGGCAAGCCACCCTTTGGATCTTGCCTAGTTTTTGTTTGGCACTGGATTGTGTCACCTTAGGCCACCAAACCAGTACCGCGTATATTAACGATGGTCTGACCACCCTTGTGCACAGCCAGTGGGTCATACCAGGTCTTAGTTCCCACGTTTTTTCCATATAGACGCCTAGTGACTGCTAAGGTCATGACTGCCTTACGCAGTATTTTTTTCCACGTGACCATTCCAGGTTGGCTTACAGTCCAATACGACCCCAAGATATTTTACCTCCCTGGCCATTGGAATGTTCCTACCGTATGGAGTGAGAGTTTTGTGGCTCGGACACTTCCTCCTCCTCGTAAACGGTATGACGGTTGCTTTCTCGGGGCTCACCCCGAGCCCTTGACCAACCGTCCACCTTTCCACCACTTTCAGTGCTGTCTGCATGCGCTCCCACACTGACTGTGTAACTTTTCCGCGGACTATGATGACATGTCGTCCGCATAGCTCTGTACCTCATACCCCCCCTCCCGAGAGCCTATTCTGTGCTTACTATTTTGTTGGTTATTTTTTCTCGATCTTTTCAATTGACAAGAAATATTCTAATTCCATAACCTGAACAACAAAATTATTTTTGGCAGTTTTCTAATATTGATTTGAAGTCTTCCAACGTGTATATCCGAATTTTCTGCTTAATGACTCTCTCAATTTGATCAAAGTCTGTATAGATTGGCAGAAAACTGTGCCCTGATTCCAAATATTTCAGATACATGATTTTTAGAGTAGGATGCTCAATCAAAATGCTTTTTAACGTAAGTTTTTACTTATGCACTATACCTGTACCTGTACTTACGTACTATACAATTGCGGGTTTCGCAGTAAATAAATAGACAAAAATATAAATAAATAAATTTGTTTGTATGTTTTATATTTTGTGGAAAATAGGCATTGAGTCTCAAGGCAAGAACAGCTACACACACATATATTTGTACGTTTAAAGCTATTGTGTATGAGTAATTTAGAAATTTAATTAAAACTAATAATGAAGCATTAAGGATGTATACAAATCGATAACGCCTATATTTAATGTGTAATGAAGACAGTGATCTGCTTAACAATGTTTTTATTAGTGCTTGCTTTAATATTCTGAATGCATGCTAAAGAGAAACAACTTTTTTCAATGTCAATTATTTGGACTACTTACTGGAGATCTTACTTTATATGCTAGGGAAATAATTCAATGTGACATTAATTATGTTTCTGGCTAAACGGTAAATAACAATATATATGTTCCACAAGATATAAATAATAATCATAAAGACATTTTATACTGATGGAACTTATAACTTTCTTTTTAAGGAAATGTACGTACTTGATTACTTGTCTTGGAAATGAATGATCTACATTCTAGATACTTATTACATTTAACTATTCAAGTGAGAAGAAGCTTTAGTTTTAGTTTATATTCTGCAATAAATCGTGCTTCGTGTTAATACAAATATGTATTTATCATTTTGACCAGTTTCAATACATTTAACATTGTAAAAATATGGGTTATACAGGCGCTAGGCATTTTTTGAAAGTTCGAATCTCGTGACATATAAGAGCAAGCTTTAATGAAAAATCGCTAATAATCGACAACTCCATTCTCTGTAATCACTTCTACTAAAATACAAACAAATAATTTGTTAGGAAAGCCAAATAAGTATCGATGAAAATAAATAATGAAAAAATCGAAAATTATTTAAAGTAATAATGCTCAGATTAAACTTTCCAGCAAGTGAGAAGAGCCCTATATAAACCAATAAAAACTCGGGACGCAGCAAGTGCGTTATGGTAGTGAATTTTTATTAAATGCTTCAAATTTAAATAACTCAATTTTCTATAAACTTAGAGAGTTTAATTTTAATACGTAGTAAGGTCTTTCCAAAGGCAAGATATCCACAAAATTTCATTTTTAAAGAAAACTCAACATTTTCCCGGAAAACCCCGTCCGATTTTTCTGGCTAACGAACACATCCAAGCCATTAATAAAAGAAAGGCATTTGCCAAGTTTCATCGAAATCAGTTAATTATTTTTTGAGTTATCAGACGGATATATATATATATATATATATATATATATATATATATATATATATATATATATATATATATATATATATATATATATATATATATATATATATATATATATAAACATAAAAAAATTGAAACTGACCCCGGATATGGGTTTTAGGGGTCCTAGTTCGCACTCATTTGAAAGAATTTTTGCAAAGTCTCACCATCGAAACCTCTCTATTAGTGAATTTTTTTTAAATAAAAATTCACTAAAAAAAAGTCTGGAAGAAGCAAGTGGCACCAAACATTTTTAAAATTAAATGCTCAGAACTTTTTTTCATGTAACACAGACATTTAAATTTTGACATGTAGTTAACCTACATAACAAATTTGGTTACCATAGCTTTGTTATTTTTGAAGCTAACAAGTTTTTCCAAATTGTTGACAGAAAATTTGGACGATTTTCCTGGCTAATGAATTTATCCAAGTCACCTATGAAGGAAGCTACCTGCCAAATTTCATCAAAATCGGCCCAATATTTTGTGGGTTATTGGCATATATATATATATATATATATATATATATATATATATATATATATATATATATATATATATATATATATATATATATAAATTGAAACTGATCCTGGATATGGTTTCTAGGGGCCATAGTTCGCGATCATTTAAAAATGACTAAAAGTATTCATAAAGGACAACAACGGAAATTTATTATTAGAAAAGGAAGACATTGCTAAACACTAGAAACTCTATCTAGAAGAATAGTACCTACTACTACTACTACTACACCCGTCACGCTATTCCCTTTAAGAGGTAGGCACACCACGAAGCCTATGTTATTTCATAGCAATGTTTCTCCATGTACTTCTGTCCTGACATCCTTTTACGCTTCTTCCACATTTATAAATCTGTCAATACGCGCCTTCTTGTTACACAAACTTCTGACATCTTTCTTCTTTAATATATCGCCCACAACATCCGAGCGAGCTTCCCTGGGTTTTTCACGACCTCTCCTACCATCCACATGTTCTCTATAAATGTTGTTTATAATTCTACCATTATCCATTCGTTTTATGTGCGCAAACCATCTGATCACACGACTGCTCTCATATTTACTTTCAAAATACTTTTCTTCATTATATTCGTTCAGAAGGCATTCATTTCTAACTTTATCTCTTCTTGTTTCACCCGCCTCATTTTATATAGTCCATTCCAATAGCATTCTATTATTTTTTTACTTGATTTGCCTGACACACCTAATTTTCATACCCATATAGCACAGTTGGTACCAATACGCTGTTATATACAGCGACTTTGGACCCTTTATATTTTTTTATATTTCAACAACACACTACGACGGCTTACAGCCTAAATACTATCGTACCGTGGGTGTCGACAAGGAGGAAAGAGGCAACTTGAACGTTTGGAGGTTCGGAGGAGAAGGAAAAACATGTGCCGTCAAGAAATTCCACAACTTGCGACAAAAGAGCGGGCATAACAAGATGTTCTATGTCTGGTGACCTGGACAGTCAAAGGGTGCATTCGCTATGTTCCCCTGGTAGATCTGTTGGGTGCAGCAGGTGGAGGAACTCTGGAAGAAAGCTCCTCTGAACAGTGCCCGTGCAGATATCTATAAAAAAAAAGAGAGAGAGAGAGAGGTCACCAACGGCACGTCGGTGGGCAAGGGATGGCAGCCTTTGGGTGAGGGTAGGTCACCGATGAGACGTATAGCTCTCCTTTGAATGGAGTCCAGGATAGCGAGTGTATAAGCGACAGCGGCACCCCAGATGTGGGAGCAGTATTCGAACTTTGGTCTTATTTGTGAAGTATATAAGGTATAGAGATTAACTGGTGAAAAGTATTTGCGAGCCCGGAAGAGGAAACCTAATTTCTTAGCAGCCGCTTCTGCAATTGATGTAACATGTTGGTGCCAATTGAGATTTCGATCCACAGAAATGACAACAAGTGAAAAGGACTCATTACTTTGAATAACTTGGTTGTTCCATGTGATGAGCCTAGGACTGGTGTATCTCTTATGAGAACGAAAGCAAGACTGAGATTTGGTGGGGTTGAATTGTACAAGATTTCTACTTCACCAGTCTAATATTTTTTGGAAATCCAAGGAGACAGAACCCTCCATGAATCTGCGACCCTCATCTAATTGGGCTAAAGAGACAGGCTTACAATATTGTATATGTGAGTGGAGGGTGCTGTCATCCGTGAACTGGGTTGGATGTGCTAGAGAGGAGGTCATTGATGTGGAGAAGAAACAAAGTAGGGGCTAAAGCTGAACTTTGAGGAACTCCTGCATTAATTGGATACAGTTTAGAGGAATGGCCATCCACGACGACAGAAATGCTCCGGTTGGACAGCAAATTTGCTGTCCAGGTACAGAGTTTTGGTGATAGGCCATAGGCAGGAAGTTTATTAAGCAGCACTGCGTGCCAGACCTGGTCGAATGCTTTGGATATGTCTAGAGCGACAATCTGGGATTCACCGCGTAGTTCCATAGACTTGTTTCAAAAATGGGTGACAAAGGAAAGGAGGTCGGCAGTTGATCTACGCTGGCGGAATCCATACTGCCTGTCGTTAATTAGACTGTGTTTTTCAAAAAAATTTAGTAATTCCGTGTTTATTACTTTTCCATCACTTTACAGACGACTGAAAGGAGAGAAATACGCCTGTAGCTGCTAGGGAGCGCTTTGGATCCTTTCTTGGGGACGGGTTGTACACGAGCAGTTTTCCAGTTACTAGGGAATATGCCTCTATTGTAAGAATAAACATACAGTTTTTTGAGAACAATTGCTGGGATTTCATCAAGGCCAGAGGCTTTCCTGGTATTAAGAGAAGGGAGCATCTTTTGTACCTTTTTAGTTTTGAAAATGATATCCGTCATTTTATGCGCGACATTGGGGATTGTTGGTGGTTGAACATTTGGAGGTGGGTTGAGAGTATAATTGTCGGCGAACAATGAGGCAAAAAGTTCAGCCTTGCCCAGAGCGGTAAAACAATTTCTGCCCCTGAAACAAGGGGTGGGAACGTGCTCTTGAAGAAATTATTCCCAATAGATTTAGCAAGAGTCCAGAAGGGCTTGTTGCCGTTGGAGGTTGAGAGGACTGTTTTTGATGTGGTTATTAAACGAGTTTTTTGCCTTAGAAAGAATTCGGACATAGCGATTTCTTGCGTCGTTAAATGCTTGACGGTTTTCTTGACTAGGATTGTGTAGAAGCGTTTTGTGAGCTTTGACCTTTTAAAGTCTGGCCTTGTCACATGATTTAGAGAACCAGGGCTTTTGAGTGGCTGAAGAGGTTTTCTTTGTACGTGGAATAAATAATTCCATGCCAGCTTGGATAAATTCGGTGACGTTTTATGAGATATCAGGGAGTCAGGATGAGAGAAGCAGACAGACGCCCATGGAAATGAGGAAAAGTAGTCCCGAATTTCGTCCCAGTTCGCGGAGTTGTAGTGCCAAACGATACGTGGGTGTGATGACTGTGTGACCTCGGGTTGCACTGCGCAGGAAGCAGTGACCATGTCGTGGTCTGAGCGACCAAGGGGGGCGGTGACTGATGTCTTATAGCATTCAGGTTTTGTAGTAAGAAGGAGATCCAAGGGATTTGAGCTGTGTGTTGGGATGCGAGGAAAGTAAGTAGGTTGCTGAACCATATTGGCTAAAGAATTGCTGACTGAAAAGGCCTCCGCTGCTCTCCCTTGTGGATCGGTTTTTGAATATCCTAGCCCTTCCTCATTATCTACATTGAAGTCACCAAGAATAGTGACCTCGGAGGAAGGATATTCAAAAATCAGATGGTCGGTTTTTTCAGAAAGGTGTTTGAAGAGCTGGACAAAGTTGTTGTCAGAAGGTGACCGGTAAATGCAACAGATGAATTTAGTTGCAGCCCTGAGAGAGAGTTTCAACCAAAGTATGTCTTTTATTCCAGCTTCTAAATTGGGGAGTCTGGTGCAGGGTAGATTGCTACGGACGTATGCGCACACACCGCTATGCAATCTAAAGGAAGTAAGGAGCTCATACCCCGGGAAACTAAGGTGATTAGTGGCTGTTTTGGGACTGATTTGGGTTTCGGTGAGGAAGAGGAGTTGGGCCTATTAGCCTGGAGGAAATGGTGGACGGAATTCAGGTTAGAATTTAGGTCACATATATTCGACAAGGATATGTTAAATCTTGATGCCGGCGCCCCCTGTACACCCCTCTCCCGGAGATCCGAATGCAAGGGGTATTTTATCTCCGGAATCTTTTGTACAGGGAGGAGCCATCATCATTTTTGTTTATAAGGGAAACCGACTCATGCACCAGAACCGGAAACGTCCGTTGGGACTTCACCGGCCCCTTGATGTAAGAGGTGGTACCTCCTCGGGAGTGAAAAAATCCTTTACTATCACGTAAAGGAAAAGTTCACTACCACTTGCTCGACTCCGATTAGTCGACGACTCGTACGACAGGCAGGAGTTACCATGGGCCTATTCTTTTAGTTAGTCCCCGGACTCACAGGGGACATTTCTACGGTAAAGCTCAATATATCCGTTATTATACAAGATACGAGAAAAAATTGTATACGTTAATTATAGGGTGTTTTGAGCTGCATATTATAAAATTAATTTTATAATCACAGGCTGGCCCATAAGTCTTTGGTGATAGCAATTGTCTTTTCTTAATCAACCCCGCCTTATATTATTGCGTTTTTGCATATTCCATTGAAATATAATGCATGTCTGTAAGAAAATAGATTCGGGATGCAGCAAGTGCGTTATGGTAGCGAACTTTCGTTAAATGCTTCAAATTTAAATTTCACAATGGGCTATTAACCCAAGGTTCGTTGGCCAGGAAACCAGGTTTTTCGTGAACATTTGAAGTTTATTTTCCGAAAATGTTTGTACATTTTCGAACAATAAAGTTATTTTGATGAAATATAGTACATTGTTTCTACTATATAGGTTATACTGGTAACCAAATTTGATGCCTCCTTTCATTAAAAAAATATATATTTGCTATTAAAAAATGCAGAAAAAATTGTTTTCGGATTTCTGCGAAAGAAAAAAAAATTCTGTGAATTTTGCCGAAAAACTTTTTGTCAATAATATCTTGGTAGGCGGGTAAACAGCTTGAAGAAATTCGTTCGCCAAGATAATCGGAGCAGTTTTTCCGTGAACATTTTAAGTTTATTTTTGCAAAATTTTTGTACTTTTTCAAACAATAAAGTTATTTTCATGCAATATGGTACATTGTTTTTACTATATAGGTTATACTGGTTATAATGCTCTGATAATACTAATGGTAGTATTACTGTTGAGGTAAGCAGCGTTGGATTCTGACATTACTCCAAATCCATATCACAAATAAATATATTAACTTGGACTTGAGGAAGAGGTTCATCACGTCATACGTATGAAGTGTTATAATGTATGAGTCGCAAAGCTGGATTCTGAGTAAACAGAAAAGAATAAAAGCTTTTGAAATATGAAAATGGAGGAAAAATGTATTGATCGCTGTTGTCCTTACTTGGAGAAACCGTTCTATACTAAATATAGACGTAGATACTAATTCTCTGGCTTCATCATGATGTCGTAAAGTGACAAAAACGACACGGAGAAGATAATAAACAATTGTGAAGCCAGAGAAGTAGTCTCTAGGTCTACATGTAGTATGGAGAAAAAAGTCAGAGACAATATGCACCGATATAAATAAGAATAATGCTAGAAGAGGAGAATTAAAAGAGATGCTTGCTGGAAAAAATTGAGAGGAGGAAGGTACATTAATTGGACATATTCTTGGTCATTATAACTTCCTGACAACATTATTTGAACGTCATATATTTAGAAGAAAGATAAGAGGTAGATAAAGAGGGAAACTTCTGGAAAACCTGGCCCTATTGATGAAGTGTGGAAACTACAATGAAAGGAAAAAAGCTGCTGGGGACAGAGAATCATGGTGGCGACGACAACGCGACATTGCCTTTAGATTATAATAATGATGATATTAGTGAATTTTTGTAGAAAAAATGTTATAAAAAATTATAAGCATTTAATAAAAAAAGTTTGATGCCCAATCATTTCTATGAAAATTCACTACCATAACACACTTGCTGCGTCCAGACGTTTTATTTTCATGTGTTACATAAAACTAATAATTACTATGTCAAGGAAAACTGCAAGTACACATTTTAGTTTTCCTTTATTTAACGATTAAGTTACTTATCTCACTAATTTCACAGTGCTTATATTTTCTAAAATTATTGACACACATTTTATCGACTTTTCTATTATCCTACTCGGTTAATGTGGCATAAAAAATGCAATAGAAACTTTATAGAAATAGATAAATTTTGTGTTTCCTTTCAACTTTATTTCTGATGTGGTAAAATAAATCTAGCGAAAAATTGAGCGATCACGAAATAAGGACAAAAGTAATGTAACTCGAAACCTTGCATATTATTACACTTTTAAACTAAATACATAAAACGAAATAATTAATCCATATTAATTGACAAACAATCTATAAATATCAATTAAAACTTTAAATAATCAGGTACTTACTTCTGGAGTACAGTAAGGGTCGATCCCGGCGTTCCAAATTAAAAGCGCAACTTGGTCAGGTCTGGACTTAACGATTTCCGCCACTTCAGATATCCTCTGCCCCACAATATCTTCCCCATTGACTTCTAGTACACAGTCCCCGGGTTTCAGGCCAGCATTATCTGAAGCTGTCCCAGCATCGACCTCACTGACCCACGGGTAGGGGTCCCACTTTCCCCTGGTCAAATGAAAGCCGCAGTTCCCGGAACTGCTTCGTTCAATCTCCAGCAGTCTCACACTTGGATGGTAATGGTCTTCAACGTCCGTGTCTGCCAGCATGTTGGACTCTAATGGCCGGATCAGCCATTTCACTTTCATCTTTATTTTCACCTTACTCTGTTCAGCTTGCTCAAGGTTCACATTATGCTTATGGTTCTGATCTGATACCTGTTCACCTTCACTCATTGATTATTGGTACTTTGCTAGAGATAACGTGTGGATTTTTTGTAACGAAGGGTCAAATATTTTATATTACAATGTTATAAAACTATTGGGTTGGACTTTTTTTATAGGTTCCGTTCAAGAATCATAAATTGAATAAAAATACTGATGTTTCAGTAATTCTTTATTTATATCACTTTGTCTCTTTTTAACCATCATAAAAACTCGAAATATTTTAGATTTAAAGTATTTGGTTCCGGATTCCAGATGAAGAATAACCTTGTAAATATAGGCTAACCCATATTATACAGGTGGCCTATATGTAATATAAAGTTCTTTTTAAATATCCAATAAGACATTTTGTGAGAATCTGCTACTAGTGTAATGTTTTTCAATTAATATCAGCTAATATAGGTACAGGTGTGTCAACAATTAAATACAGTTTGTCGTTTATGGTAAAATGTAAATATTATACTATATGGTTGCTAAGTGTGCCCATTTTTAAATTGTTTTGGACTAAGTGAGATGTAAGACACGAAACACGTGCCGCCATCTCGTTGCGGAACCAAGTAATATGTTGTCACGGCAGCTCCAAGTAACAGAGAATGTTAAAAAATGGAGACTGTATACAACCAACTAACAATTTAGTAAATTGTCAGCCCTGGCCCATTTCTACCCCAATATAGGGACAAAGTATGTAAGGCTAGATGCATTCTCACCACAATTAGAACCATAGACCGGTTTCGCTCTAATTAGAGCTCGTCAGTAAGGCATACTAATTGCAGCGAAAATACTTTTTTTTATGCAGGAGGGGGAAATGCTCATGCAGACCCCATTCACGGCCCCGTTGGTGCCGTGGGATATCGAGGTACTGTGAGACTGTACTCACTAAAACCCCCTCCCTGGGAGTACCGGACCTTAGTCCATACCTCCGTCGGAAAGATTTACACACAATGACTTTTTGGGTATGAATGTTTCCAGTCTGTTTTTGCCGCGGGGGCGTTATCGGGTAAGTATAAGCTTTGGACGCTTATGCTTATGTGGAAGTTGCTCGTCGTACTCGGTGGCACTACGGAGAAGAGCATTTGGGTGGCAAGCGGCTTTTGCGAATTGAGTTGTGAATAGTTGAGTTATGAACTCAAGTATCAAAGGCATTTCCAGATCAGAGTGAATCTGACTGTTTCTGACAAACCATGGCACTCCGGTAACCATTCTCAGAATTTTGTTCTGGATGATTTGAAGGGTCTTGATGTGTGTTGCGGCCGCGGTGGCCCATGCAGGTGATGCATAGGTCAAGGCTGGCCGAATAATGACTTTGTACATGAGTAACTTATTTTTCATGGACAATTTGGAATTTCTATTTAGAAGTGGGAACAGCTTCGAGATGAACAACGTGGCTTTTTTCGAGCGTGATCGACATGGGGGCGCCATGTTAAGTGTTTGTCGAGGTAAACCCCGAGGTATTTGCCAGGATATTAGACGGTTGTCTAATGAAACTTGTTCGTGAGGTGTGTGTCTCCTCTTGGAAAATAGGACAGCTGAACATTTACTAGGGTTTATGGCTAGAATAGATTTCCTATACCATGATTGCAGCTCGACTACGGCGGTCTGAAGTCGTTCGGTTATTATCCTCGGCTGAGTGGAGCTGCTGAGGATGGTAGTGTCGTCTGCGTACAGTGTGTATGTCACGTTTAGGGGGGCTGTCGGAATGTCTGCGACAAATGTATTGTACAGCAGAGGGGATATAGCAGAACCCTGCGGGAGACCAGCCGTGGCTGGGTACGTTCTAGATCTGGCTCCCAGATGTTTGACCTGGTACTTCCTCTGTTGCAGGTATGACCTGATTAGCAGAATCAGAGGGAGAGGATAATTAAATGATAGAAGTTTGTTTAGGAGGCCCGCATGCCAAACCCTATAGAAGGCTTGAGCAATGTCAAGAAATATTGGACCAGTTGACTTGTTTATATTAAATCCTTCGGTGATGTTTTCCACCACACGAAGGACTTGGTCAGTGGTGGAGTGCTGGTATCTGAAGCCGAATTGCTCATCCGGGAGGATATGATTTTCTAAAGTGAAAGAAGCTAGCGTTTTCTTTTGCCGATGACTGGTAGCAGGCTAATGGGCCTGTAGTTCTGAGAGAACAGCGGATCTTTGCTGGGTTTCGGGATGTTAACGGCAAGTTTCCACATGGAAGGAAAATGTTGAAATCGTAGCATGGCATTCATAATCGTAACTAGGAATACCACGGCTTTGCGGGGGAGGTTTTTCAGGGCTACGTTGGAGATTCCATCGTATCCCGGAGCTTTCCTATTTTTTAATGCTTTGATTATTTGGGAAGCTTCTTCGAAAGTTGTGGGCTCGATAGTTGTGTCTGGGGTGGCGCGAAACGCACTCCTGACCTAGCGGTGCGTTCTTGCTACGTGTGACAGATCAACGCTGTTATAATTCGGGCTGAATTACAACCCCAGATGATCTGCTAATGCAGTAGCTTTCTTCGCATCCGTGTATACGACGCCGTTACGGCCGTCAAGCGGGGATATCGGAAGTTTTTGGGAGCGAAGGGCTTTTGCCATTTGCCATACGGGATTGTCTTGGGTAGACAGGGTTTGCAGGCGCTCCTCCCAATGATTGTTGCGGAGTTCTTGTAGGGCGGATCGTACTTGTTTGATGAGTCTGTTAGCGTCCGGTTTATCGGTGGGGTTTCCGGTGTGTTGATCTAGTCTACGCACGCGGTTCTTTTTGAGTATCATTTCCCTGATACTGGACGGAAAAGGCGAAAATACACTTATAAAGTAATACGGTTATGGTAGCCAGCCCTCCAAAACTAAGTGAGATGTAAGACACGAATCACGTGCCGCCATCCCGTTGCGGAACCAAGTAGTATGTTGTCATGGCAGCTCCAAATAACACGGAATCTTAAAAAAATAGAGACTTACATTGTTTTGGAGTGTATAGAGTGTACCAAATAGCAGGGCAGTACAAAGTTGGTATTTTTTTATGGAACCATAAATGTCAATAAGAAATATCAGTAAGATATTGAATAAAATAGAAAAATCAAACTAACTAAAAAACAATAAGATACAAGTATAGAAAAGTTGTGGGTGTTTTTGATTCTCTTTAACATACCATAAAAATATACAGGAGTTCCATTTTAAAAAGTTATCTTTTTGAATTTTAAGTTTTACAGGTTTGATCATATATTTTAAACATCCTGTAGCTTTTATCTTTAACATTTTTTGGACAAACTACCATAAGATTAAGCCTTATCTTCCCTCGATCAATATATAAACGTTTTCCGAGCAAAATACAGGTTAGTACATAATAATAAAGTGATACTCGTAGATGTGATTTTTTGGGCAAAAAAAAAAATAATTAAAAAAACATAAATTTAACATATACCCACCTATAATAAAAGGTTTTAGAATTACACTTGCCCACAACTACAAAGACACTTATCAACTCATAAATACTATTTGTAACGATCAGTTGATTGAAACAAATTGCCCTATTTAGGGCTTCCTTGATCACCAGTCCTAAACCCGCTTGATTTCTTTTTGTAGGGTTAGTTAAAGAACCAAATTCACAAGCAAAACCGTTAGGGAAAGAATAAACCAGCTATATGGTAAGACCATACCAAAGACAGTTCGAGCAGTTCAAAAGCGTGCACAAAAATATATTGAAGAAAGAGGTAGTACTTTTGAACAGCGTTTGTAAACTAAGTGAAGATTGAAACTTGTGATGAGCACTGATAAGTACAGTTGGAGAACCCAAATCACCACAACACATTTTAAGAGACCTGACGATCGTTTCATAACCAAGTTAGCGTCATCAGATGATGAAAAATTCTAACTACTTTAAAAACTAACGTCACCTTATATTCCAGATCTTAGGTAAAGAGATCGAACTGAGATGGGAAACTAGTCGCAGGCAAATTCCGCAGTGTATTGTATTTTTATCGCCGGACGAGGTCTTTGCACTGTCCCTACTAACTTATCTAAAAGGTGTCCATCTCTAATAATTTTGGGAAGGTTCAACGACAACCAAATTAACATAGTTTCCTTTGGCGGAAATATCTGTGTTCTTATATTATCTTTAGGACGTGTTGAAACGTGGGAATTTATTTAACAAAGCAATCGATTAGGTGACTCGTAATCGGCGATGGTTGAAACGTTCATACATTTTTTGTTGTAACTATATTTCGCAATATATATATATATATATATATATATATATATATATATATATATATATATATATATATATATATATATATATATATATATATATACTTTCGAACGCGTCTAGCTGTCCTGGTTGTCTAACATTTTTTATTAATTTTAGATTATCTTTATTAACGTGATGATTATTATCCCAAATATGTCGGGCGACAGAAGATCTATCTATAGTACCCTAACGTAATTGGGCTAAGTGTTCTTTGAATCTAATTCCAATCGATCTTTTTGTTTGTCTGACGTACTTAAGATTACAATCTTTACAACTTATTTGATAAATTCCTGACATTTTGTCCGTGCTATCCTTGTCTTTGGGGTTACCTAGCAATACCTTAAAAACTTGCTAAGATAACCGAAAAGACCCTGGGCCACCGAGGCTGCAGAACCATTTTGTACAGAGGATAACTTTCGAAGAACTTAAGATAATGACTTAATATTTCTTAGATACAATCCTTGTAATTGTGAAATGAATTGTCGACTGTAAAATATTTCTGTTATTCATTTGATATATAGAATATAAGACCTTATTGGCTCTAAGAAACTCAACAACTCACTAATTCCAATGGTAGTTCTTCATAAAAATATTTACGATTACAAAATAAAAGTTGCATCAAAATGAACTTGATATAGTTATTAGTATACTTAATATTGCTGAAAGGCATTCAGCAACGTCGAATGGAGCCAGGATATTTTACTTTTAATACAGCTTTACTAATTTTCCTTTATTTATAGTGAAGAAGAGCTAGTTTAGCTGATGTTTTAGTTGAGCTGCTCGTTTAAAAATGGGTGTTGTGGTTTTTGTGGAACTAAGATTGAAAAGAACGCAACCTTTAACGTGTTGCCTAACACAGTTTTAAGATTTTTAATTAGATTATCGCAATAGTGTGGATAGATCTGTCACTTTCATTGGGTTTAGTTTTATGTAATCAGTTATATCACTGATTTATACAACTTTGGAGGTAGGAAGTCCTTTTTATACGGATAACCGAAGAATGCATGATAAACAAGTACCTATGTAACTTAAAATCTTTACATCTTTTTTGCTTCTAAATAAATATTCTATTTAAAAAAAGGTTATCTATATTGGTTTTTATATATTAATAATCCTGACGCAGCCAGTGCGTTACGATATTGAATTTTTGTATATTTAGGGTTTCACACAATACAGACAAATAATGGCTTAGTTTTGCAACCAGACAAAATCCACATGTCCTCGTTCAGCCAAGAATGCCCTAAACAATACCATATATTGATAAGTATAACACAACTTACTGTACAACCATGACCAGAATGAAAGTAAACCATGGCTGTTTTTCAGCTAACTTGTACCGGGTGTTCCATTTAATTTTGACCCTTTATAAACTTATATAACTTTTGAAATAATTGGTCTGAAGAAATGCGGTTTTCGCCAGTTTGTTTCTGGGTATCTGTCTTTTTATACTCACTTTCGCTTTAACCGGAAATGACAAAACGTATTTTCAAGGATAAGGCGACTTTGTAATCTTAAATGAAACACCCTGTATATTTACCCACAGTTTAAAAGCCCTTTCCAAAAATGCCGTACTTGTTACAATTACTATACAGAGTGATGATTTTATAAGTCTTTAAAATAAATATTGCGTTTTATCTGAAATCTACGGAAAAATGACTTTGGAATTTAAAGACAGCAACAGTGCAAACTTGAAATTAGTTTAATGACAAACAATAACATTTTACTTGAATTGTTACTTAGGATAATATACATGTTAAACTCGATGAAACAATTTGTGGCAGAATACTTATTAAGAAATAAACAAAAGCATTAACATTACTTACAAAATATGTCCAAAGTGATGTCCATCAACTTGAATACATTTATCTAAACATTTTACAGAATTGTGATAGCTTGAACTTAATTGTTCGGGGGTGGTGTTGTTAAAGGCATTTCTAATATTTTCTTTTAGTTGCTCTAAGCTTTGGAGGATCGGACTGTAACACCTGTCTTTCACATACGCCCATATGAAAAAACTGGAACTCTGAGTTCAGGGGATCGAGGTGGCCAACCTATAGGGCCTCCTCTCCCTATCCAACGCTTTCCAAAGATGGCATTCAGTGAGTCTCTGGTTACTGCAGCATAATGAGGTGTAGCACCATCCTGCTAAAAATAGACTGTCCCCAAAAAATTATCCTGTTGTAGTTGAGGGTAAAAGAAAATTTCTAACATGTCTAGATATGATGAAGCATTTACAATAGGATGGTTGAAAAAAAAGGGAGCGTATAATTTTTGTTTTGATACCACACACCAAACTGTAACTTTCAGAGGAGATCTGACGTACTGAACCAAATTTCTGGGATTTTCGGATGCCCAAATTCTACTATTATGCTTATTTACCTTACCATTTAAGTGAAATGATGCCTCGTCGGACATAATTAGATTATTAAGCAAATGCTTCTCTTCTAAGTAAATTAGGAATTATTGAACAAAACTGTAATCGTTTGGGAAAACCAGTTTCCTTTAATTCTTGATGGGTCTGAATTTTATAAGCATTCAAGTTTTTCATAACAGTATGAACAGTAGTTTTCGGAATACCTGTTTCAGATGAAATTTTTCTTGTTGATACTTAGGATCGTTTTTTGTTTCAATTGCCCTATTAAGTCTGTTTTCACCATTTAAAGATCTTTTTTATGCCCTATACAACCAGAATTCCAAAAGTTTGTATACCATGTTTTCACTGAATTTTTTGTTGGAGGCACCGTGTTAAACATAATTCTAAATCTTCTTTGAGTTGTTGTATAAGATTTAGTTTCAGCATAAAAGTTTACACACTTAGCTTTTTCCCTTAAAGTAAACATTGTTTTTACAAGAATTCACGTATCTGCGTTGTCATTAAACTAATTTGACGTTTGCAAGTGTTGCTGTCTTTAAATTCCAAAGTCGACTTTGCGAAACATTCCTTTTTTCGTAGATTTCAGATAAAACGCAATATTTATTTTAAAGACTTATAAAATCATCACTCTGTATAAATTTGTAACAAGTATGGCATTTTTGGAAAGGGGAAAGATTGGGCTTTTAAACTGTGAGTAAATGTACAGGATGTTCCATTTAAGATTAGAAAGTCGCCTTATCCTTGAAAATAGGTTTTGTCATTTCCGGTTAAAGAGGAAGTGAGTATAAAAAGACAGAAACAAACTTATAAAAATAAGAAGAAGGCTGGTGAAAACTGGATTTACCTAGATCAATTATTTCAAAAGTTATATAAGTTTATAAAGGATCAAAATATAATGGGGCACCCGGATAAGAATCGTATATTGGGTGTGGGGATGGAGTTAGGTGGTTTTCTGTCAAAATATTTTGTTTAAATAACTCGAATGCTGTATATTAGGCGTGCAAAATTTTATTGCTTCCTGAAATATGTATCGTGTCAATGTTGGCTGAAGAGTCTGTATATGTGGATATAATTTACTGTAGAAAACGGTACCCATACATTAATAACCGATAAGAAACTGTTCATGGAGTAACATTTATTAGTTCTTTAATACTTTAAACACTATTTAATTTTAACTCACCTACCTTCTTTTGTATTTTATGCTAATTAAAGAGGTACACGAGGTGGAATAATAATATTAAAAGTTCTGAAAAAAATCACTTGCGTTATGGTTAAGAAAGAACACGTCCACAATGAATGCAAATCTTCGGAACACGTGTTCAAATTATTATTCATCTTGGTGTCCATTTCCGACTTAATGGTGCGTCTACACTGGCGAACTATTTCATCATAATTATATTAGTTAAAGACAACAGACATACAAGGATTAGCCTGATAATACCGCTATAACTTTAAAACTTGTTTTATTATACCGACTGTACACAATTTGGGCATTTGAAGATATCATTGAATTATATCGGAGATTAATGAAATCATTGAGCTGAAGTTTTTCATCGGAGGGATTGTTTAAATTTGGAAGAGAGATGTGGTAAAATGCCGCCACGCTGGAAATACGGCCACTACATGTTATCTCGCAATCTCGAGTGTTGGACGTGCATGTGTGATGCTAAACCATAGCGACTATTGCCAAAACACGTAGTCAGAGTCAGTAGTAACTAGTAGTAAGTAGTTAGTAGATAATTTGGAACCAAAGTGGTTAGCTGGTTATTGCAAGCCAGTTACTTTTCGTGAAGACCTCCAGGCTGTCGGTTTTTTCCGAGGCAAGGCTAGCATTGATCATGTATTTAGTGGATGAGTTACAAACCATCATAATCTTAGACGGCTTGTTTGGCATGTACATGTGAAAACCGCAACGCACCGGAAATGCCAACGATTATTCATCAATGGTTATATACATGATATAATGACTTAGAAGAGATATGATATTGCGCATATGCCCCGCCCCCTCCTATGACGTCACGTGGTGAGTAACGTTATAGAAGTCCAACTACACATTTAAAACAAAGTCATTCGCAATCAAAAAGGTTCTTTACGTCAGTTTAATGCGGTTGAAATTACGCCTATATTGTCTTTTTCAGATAATATAGATCGCAGCACTAAATTTAATCTTTTTCATTTTTATTACTTCCAACTGTATGCACTTCAGTATTAGTAAAATACGTGATTTGTTAAGAGGTTGTCAAACCTCACTGCACGACAGCATGTTATTGTTGCATTGGACTCACCACTTGACATCATGCGCGTGACAGGTCTAAAAATAGATAGTCTGAATATCATATATCTCGTTATTTGTATCATGGGTTATATAGGCTGTTGATGTGTATGACTTGTTTCTATAAGAAATTTCCATGTTTCCCGTATATGTACAAGGGGATCGCTTTGAAGCCTCTCAGTCATTGTTTATTTTAGAATCTCAAGTAATACAGCAGAAACATGAGACGATTACAACTCATGGTAGCAACATAAATAGACTCCAAGAACACTCTGCTAAGCATTCGTTTAGCATTAAGGTAATTGTCTTTGATTGCTGTTGAAGAGAACAGCAAACCAATCAAAGCTAATAGTTCTTCTTTGCATATCTCAGAAACCGTTAGGTATTTTTGCATATTTTTCTGCCCTTCACCTTATCGATTGCCTAGTGTGTTGAATAACTACTTGAACCATACGCTGGTTGAAAAAAATGGAGAAAACAATCAACTGGATCAAACAGTTTTTGGATTGGCTTGGAGTTTTATCATCTGTGTCGGTACTGCAGCTAATGTTTTCGGCACCAACTTCAGTCGAAGAAGCTTTATTATTGCTATTTGAACTAAGTTTAGAAAATTCCATCTTAGCAGAACATCTAGCAACCCACTAAGTAAGTTCAGCCACGGAAAAATGACCTGGAAATAATTTAGCAGTCCAAACAACACCATCCCTAAAAGCCTAGGTTCATGGGCTAAAATGGTCTACTACTTTAATAGATTCGTCACAGCATAATATAACATTGAGTTATATTTTTCAATAGAATCAAATATAGTAATAGTATATGAAGTAAATATAACATCCTGCATATTTCTTAACGTAGATGAAACAAGTTATTTTTATATTGTTCGTTTTCTTGATTTTATACACATGGCCACGCCATTAGTAACGCAAGCAAAGAGTTTTCTTGTAACTTGTTGTACATAAACCGAAGTGGAGATCGATTTTCACACTATCACTACAATAATCAGGGATCTTTGAAAAATAATATATAAAGAATAGAATGACTTTTAGAAAAATAACAACGAGATTTGATTAATGTCTTAGGTATATAATTGTCTCCGATATTATGTTAAGCTGTTTGACGATAAATATAAGGATATAATATGTCAAGGATTCCCGAGTGACTAATTGATATATGATTAAATAGCATTTGTTACCATAATCAATTTACAAGTGATTAATTTTAAAGAATTAATTTTGAGGTAATTTTTTTACCTAAAACCAGTTAGTATGAATTTTGTTTCCATTTTTTGACCTCGAGATTTGCCCATACGGCCATGTTGGAAAATTAATTACGTATTTTGAGTACGTATAAAAAGCATAAATAAATATCTATAACACTGTGAGATGTACGATAGGGTCCTTATCTCGGTGCGGAACTAGGTAGTATGTTGTCACAACAGTTCCAAATAACACAAAATGTTATAAAATAGAGACTGTGTGCAACCAACCAAGAATTTTGTAATCTGTCAGCCCAGGCCCATTTCTTCCCTAATATAGGGACAATGCATGTAAGGCTATATGTATTCTCACCATAATTAGAACTGCAGACCGGTTTGCTCTAATTAGAGCCAGGGATGACAATTTAAAAACTGTCAGTTGGTTGTACATAGTCTCTATGTTAGTGAATTTTCTTTAAAAAATTTACTCATGAGGAGATTTCGACTTCGAATTTCTTCAAACGCGCGCGATTTAGGACCACTGGAACGCAAATCCGAGGCCGGTTTCAGACTTTATATGTTTATATATATATATATATATATATATATATATATATATATATATATATATATATATATATATATATATATATATATATATATATATATATATATATATATATAAATTTATGTGCCACACCATAACTCGAAAAATAATAGGCCGATTTTAATAAAATTTGGTGTGTACCTTCCTTGGTTTGGATGAGTTCGTGAGTCAGAAAAATCTCCTTAGTTTAAATAGGTTAAAGAATGCTTCGTTTTCCCTAAGCGAAGATTGGAACCTGTGATAAGCACAATGCTTTTTAGTGAATTTTCGTAGAAAAAATTCACTAATGGGGAGATCCCGACTTTTGAATTTTGAAAAAATTTTTGCAAATGAGCGCGAACTAGGACCCGTAGAACCCATATCCGGGGTTAGTTTCAATTTTTATATGTTTATATATATATATATATATATATATATATATATATATATATATATATATATATATATATATATATATATATATATATATATATATATATATATATAGATATATATAGATATATATGTATCACACCGATAACTCAAAAAATAATAGGCCGATTTTGATACAATTTGGCATGTACGTTTCTTTTGTAAATAGCTTGGATAAGTTCGTTAGTCAGGAAAATCGGACGAGGTTTTCCGGGAAAATTTTGAGTTTTCATTCGAAAAAAATTCTTATCTCAAAAAGTAATAAGCCGATTTTAATAAAATTTGGCATGTACCTTCCTTTTGTAAATGGCCTTGATAAGTTTGTTAGCTAGGAAAATCGAACGAGGTTTTCCGGAAAAATTTAGTGTTTTCATTCAAAAAAAATTTTTATCTCAAAGAATAATCGGCCGATTTTGATAAAATTTGGCATGTACCTTCCTTTTGTAAATATATTTGATAAGTTCGTTAATCAGAAAAATCGGACGATGTTTTCCGGAAAAATTTTGAGTTTTCATTTGAAAAAATTTTTTATCTTAAAAAATAAAAATTCTATGATAACCAAATTTGGTAGGTAGGTTTACGATATAAAAAGTAAACTATACACCAAAATTTAGATTTCTATGTTACAAGAAAAAAAAGTTATGATAAAATATTTTGTGCCAGATCATTTTAATGAAAATTCACTACCATAACGCACTTGCTGCGTCTTCGACTTTTTTAAAATTAGATAGTCGAATTCCCCCAGTCCGTGCCAGTTCTGAGCTGAGCTTTAATGTATCGCATTTCGATATAAATTATAATGCATGTTTGTAAGAAAAGAAATTGGGGACGCAGCAGTGCGTTATGGTAGCGAATTTTTATTAAATGCTTCAAATTTGAATAGCTCAATTTGCTATTAACCTATAAGGTTCGTTGGCCCGGAAACTAGTTTTTCGGGAACATTTAAAATTTATTTTCAAACAATACAGTTATTTTGCAGAAATATGGTACGTTTCTACTATATATAGGTTTTACTGGTAACCAAATTTAATGCCTGCTTTCTTTAAAAAACATATTTGCTATTAAAATATTTTAATGAAAATTTACTACCATAACACACTTGCTGCGTCCAGACTTTTGTATTATTTGGAACTTTCGTGACAACATACTACCTTGGTCATACATCTTACAATGTTCTAGGAGGCTGGCTACCATAGCCGTATTACTTTATAGGTGTGTTCTCGCTGTAATTAGTATACCGTACGACGAGCTCTAATTAGAGCCAACCCGGTTTGCGGTCTAATTACGGTGAGAATACATCTAGCCTTACAAACATTGTCCTTATCTTAGGGAAGATGGACTGACAATTTACAAAATTGTTAGTTGATTGTACATAGTCTCTATTTCAGTGGAGGCTCGTGACTTTGGGAGTCGGTGAAGCAGAATCCACACGGCCCCAAGGGGGGCGAAGTTCAGGATTCAGTGGGGCGAAGACGCCCTCTGCGTCGCAGACGAAATTTTTCTAAGATTTTCAAGGCACGCGTGCTCCTGGCACTTCAGTATTTAAATGAAAAATCCATTTGTACAAAAATATAGACTTTTACAAGGAATAATTTTCGGAATAATGACTACGAATACTCGATGAAAGAATATAAATTAATTAATTTATTATTATTTACCTTATTTTTGTCACTCTGTATACGCATGAGCACGGTAATATAACGGCGCGTATTATGTAAATCTGTTTATAGTGGGAGGAGCTACAAGCATTTTTTTCAAATTCAAGGCCCTTCTCTTTTTTATAACTTGGAATTTTGTAACTAATATTTTATTATTTTGAAATTATTCTTTTATAGGTGACAATAAACAAATCAATTCTACTTACCAAAAAGAAACATGAAAAATCCAGCTTTTCAAAGTCTGTAAATGTGACACATACCAGATTATTTAACGTCACCATAGTAAAAATAAAAATACGTGTCTGACGATCCGACTAAATCTAAATAAATGACGGAAACTAAGATTTGAAGCAGGCTCAGAATTCTGCATCATTCGTGTGGCCATAATACACACCAACTGAACAGCGCGCGTGCCGTTGACATGACAACCGTCGCATGTAAGCGATAAGAAATTGACGCAGCATTTGTATATACACGATTCTGGCTCAGTTCAGTCCTCAGTTGCTCGTTGCTCTGAAATAGTCTGTGCTTTCCAACACATAATACGCTGCGCGTTGGGGCATATTGTGTAACATTCGATTCGGGAATCAGGGGCTAGCAAATTATAACGTACCATAAAATACTATAAAAATACATTATCAACCACGGCGCAACGTAACCAGGCATTTTTATGTGGTTGTACCAAATGAATTTGAGAGAGTGAAAAAAATTAACATTATGGTGGATTTTGAATAAAAAAGTTTAGTTTAACCGAAAATATAGGTAAAGCAGCGCTTCACCTGCGTCATCTAACAAGCCGCCACTGCTCTATTTTATAACATTTTGTGTTATTTGGAGCTGCCGTAACAACATACTACCTGGTTCCGCACCGAGATGGCGACTCACAATGTTCTAGAAGGCTGGCTACCATAGCCGTATTACTTCATAGGTGTGTTTTCGCTGTAATTAGTATACCGTACTGATAATTATAGCGAAACCGGTCTGCGGTTCTAATTATGGTGAGAATACATCTAGCCTTAAATTTCCATGTTGTCATCATCAACGTCTAAAAGCGGCATCTAGATTTTCGTAGAAAAAAATCACAAATGGGGTGATCCCGACTTTTGAATTTTAATACAAATTTTGCAAGTGAGCGCGAACTAGGACCCCTAGAACTCATATGTTTATATATATATATATATATATATATATATATATATATATATATATATATATATATATATATATATATATATATATATATATATATATATATATATATATATATATATATATATATATATATATATATATATATATATATAAACATATAAAAATTGAAATGTATCACACCGGTACCTCAAAAAATCATGGGCCGATTTTGATAAAATTTGGCATGTACCTTTCTTTTGTAAATGGCTTCGATAAGTTCGTTAGTCAGAAAAATCGGACGAGGTTTTACGGGAAAATTTTGAGTTTTCATTGGAAAATTTTTTTTATCACAAAAACTAAAAGAGCTATGATAACCAAATTTGGTAGGTGGGTTTATGATATAAAAATTAAACTATACACCAAAATTCAAATTTCTATGTTGCAAGAAAAAAAAGTTATAATAAAATATTTTGTGCCAGATCATTTCTATGAAAATTCACTACCATAACGCACTTGCTGTGTCCAGACTTTTTTTCGTTTCTCCTATTAGCACTGTCATCAGCGTACTTTATGCAATTGAACCCTTGTCCGTTTATTTTGATTTCTGCTGTCTTATCTTTCAGCCTATTTATATTAAAATGGTGTTCTTAAACGTGTTGAAGTAGGGTAACGGGAACCGAAATTATTTTTTTAGCTCGGACGTCATAAAAAGTTTCAAAATGTAAAAACCTGATTTTCGAAGAAAAAATTATGTGGGTCCGTCCATCTGTCGGTTCCTAAGTCGGTCTCTCAACTCTTCTGTCTTTTAGTTCTCGTGAAAATTTTCGAAGGGATTGGTCTACCGACTTTAAACAGATAAATACGTAGGGCATATAATAATATTTCATTTAAATTAATTTTTGTCTTTTGAATTAAACCTGTAATCCAGTTATTTTCACCTTACCTGCGTTTTAGCGAATTTTTTTTAAAAAAATTCGCTTATTAGGAGATCTGTGTTTATATATATATATATATATATATATATATATATATATATATATATATATATATATATATATATATATATATATATATATATATATATATATATCCGACCGATAACTCAAAAAATAATGGACCGATCTTGATAAAATTTGCAGAGTACCTTCCTTTTGCGAGTGGCTTGGATAAGTTCGTTAGCCAGGAAAATCTGACCAGGTTTTCCCGGAAAATTTTGTGTTTTCTTTATAAAAAAATTCATATCTCCGGAAATAACAAAGTAAGGGCAACTAAATTTGGTACACGTGTTTGTATTATAAAGAGTGAACTCTGTACCAAAATTTAAGTCCATAGCTCTAAAGACAAAGAAGTTATGGGCAGTTAAAGCAATAAATGTAGGAGTTTTCCCCAAAACGTCAAACTTGCAATATTAAACGTCAAAATTGGCAATGTTTAGGCAAAGAATGTAAAACAAATACCATTTGTGAAAAGAAAATGTTGCAAGAAGAGTGTTCTGCAAACCCTTAAGTTTCAGATTCAACCGTCATTGCCCTTCATTTTACTAAAACGTTTACAGGAAATCCATTTCAAATAGACCCTTTCTCTGGTGCTTTGGCTGTCAGTTTAGTTAAGTTTGGTAGCTGTTTGGATATTTATTTGTAGGTTTAGTGAAATTTATGGTTTAACGGCCTATAATTTTTTTTAGCTAATTATCGTGGAACAAATTTGTTAATGCATTTTTGCATTTTTTATCGAAATATGATGCGTTTATCTTAAAAAAAAATCTGGACGCAGTAAGTGCGTTTTGGTTGCGAATTTTCGGTAAATTTGCAGTTAAGCTCCCGAACGCTTTTCAAAACACTGTTTTCAGAAACCTGCCTAGAGCCCCCCCTGGGTCCACAAACCCCAAGAAAAATTTGTTGTTCACACTCCCCAAGGAAGTTACGGGACCAGGAGTGAGTAGGGGTGCATAATTTTTTTAGCTAATTTTTTTAGAACAAATTCGTTAATGTAATTTTGCATTTTTTATCGAAATATGATGCGTTTATAAGAAAAAAATTTGGACGCAGTAAGTGCGTTTTGGTAGCGAATTTTCGGTAAATTTGCAGTTTAGCTCCCGAACGCTTTTCAAAACACTGTTTTCAGAAACCTGCCTAGAGCCCCCCCTGGAGCCACAATCCCCAAGAAAAATTTGTTGTTCACACTCCCCAAGGAAGTTACGGGACCAGGAGTGAGTAGGGGTGCATAATTTTTTTAGCTAATTTTTTTAGAACAAAATCGTAAATGCATTTTTCCATTTTTTGTCGAAATATGATGCGTTTGCAAGAAAAAAATCTGGACGCAGTAAGTGCGTTTTGGTAGCGAATTTTCGATAAATTTGCAGTTTAGCTCCCGAACGCTTTTCAAAAAACTGTTTTCAGAAACCTGCCTAGGCCCCCACCCCTCTGGATCCACAAACCCCAAAAAAAATTTCTTGTTCACACTCCCCAAGGAAGTTACGGGACCAGGAGTGAGTAGGGGTGTATAATTTTTTTAAACTAATTTTCGTAGAACAAATTCGTTAATACATTTTTGCATTTTTTATCGAAATCTGATGCGTTTGTAAGAAAAAAATCTGGACGCAGTAAGTGCGTTTTGGTAGCAAATTTTCGGTAAATTTGCAGTTTAGCTCCCAAACGTTTTTCAAAAAACTGTTCAGAAACCTGCAGGTGAGGTCCTAGTAATGTCTCTGAAAACAATTTGTTGAAAAGCGTTCGGGCGCTAATCTGCAAATTTACCAAAGTTTCATTAAATCCTTCAAATTTCAATAACTCAATTTGCTATTAACGTAAGCTTTGTTGGATAGAAAACCAACATTTAAGTTTATTTTCGGAAAATTTTTGTATATTTTCAAACCATAAGTAATTTTGATAAAATATAGTACATTGTTTCTACCACATAGGCTATACCGGTAATCAGATTGATGCCTGCTCGCATTTGCTATTAAAAACATTTTTATGGAAAATCACTTCCATAACACATTTGCTGCATCTAGACTTTTGAAAAATGTTTATATATTTTCAAACAATAAATTTGTTTCAATGAAATATGATACATTGTTTCTACTATATAGGCAACCAAGTTTGATGCCTGCTTTCATCAAAGAAAGACATTTGCTATTAAAAATATTTTAAAGAAAATTCGCTACCATAACGCACTTGCTGCGTCCCGAGATTTTTTAAAGTCGGTTTATTTTTTTTTAATTTTGTTTTTTTGGTTAATTATTACAAAAAGTGGATATAAAATTTGCACGAGGAATTTTTACAGGTTTACCTGACATTTGTCGTAACTCGGTTATTGTTCTGCGCAGTGTTAAAAAAAGTTCTGGACGCAGCAAGTGCGTTATGGTAGTGAATTTCCATAAAAATGTTTTTAATAGCAAATATGTGTGTGTTTTTTTTCAGAAAGCAGGCATCAAATTTGATTACCAGTATAACATATATAGTAAAAACAATGTGCCATGTTTCATCAAAATAACTTGATTGTTTGAAAACGTACAGAAATTTCCAAAAGCAAACTTAAAGTGTAACCGAAAAAATCCGTTTCTTGGTCAACCTTATAGGTTAATAGCAATTTGAGGTTTTCAAATATGAAGCATTTAATCAAAATTCGCAACCATAACGCACTTGCTGCCTCCAGAATTTCTTAACTTACAAACATGCATTATATATCGATGGAAAATGCAAAAACATAAGGCGTTTTCGACAAAAAAAAATTATTTGTATCACCAACGACTTACGGGCCACCCTGTGATCGCAGCAATAATTTTTTAAGATGTAGCTCAAAACACCGTATAATTAATGTATACAATATTTTTTCATATCTTGTATAATAACGGATATATTAAGCTTTATTGATTTTTTACGAAAATTCGACAAAAATTATATACCATTAAACGATAAACTCTATAGCTAAGGCTACTTCCAAGCATCAGAGAAAGGGTCTATTTGAAATGAATTTTCTGGAAATATTTTAGTAAAATGAAGGACAATGACGGTTGAAACTAAGACTTCAGGGTTTGTAAAACATTCTTCTTGAGACATTTTCTTTCCATAGCCCGTATTAGATTCAAGTTATTTGCCTAAATGTCGCGAATTTTGACGTTTTCAATCGTCACTTTGACGTTTTGAGGAAAACCCCAATTTATTTTTCGTTAAATGCCCATAACTTTTTTGTCTTTTGACCTACAGAGCTAAATTGGTAAGTGGTACACCTATAACGATATAAACCAGCTTACCAAATTTGGTTGCCCTTACGTTGTTAATTTTGGTGATATAATTTTTTTTCGAAAGGAAACACAAAATTTTCCAGGAAAACTTTGGCGGATTTTCCTGGCTAACGAACTTATCCAAGCCACTTGCGAAAGGAAGGTGCTCACCAATTTTGACGTTTAAAATCGCGATTTTGACGTTTTGAGGAAACCCCAAATTTATTTTTCTTTGAATGCCTGTAACCTTCAACCTAGGGAGCTAAAGTTTGGTAGGTAACTTGCCTATAATGATATAAACCCGCGTATGAAATTTGGTTGCCCTTACTATGTTAATTTTGGAGATATAAATTGTTTTCATTTTTTTTTTCGAAAGAAAACACAAAATTTTCCGGGGAAACCTCGGCGGATTTTCCTGGCTAACGAACTTATCCAAGCCACTTGCGAAAGGAAGGTACTCATTAAGTTTTATCAAAATCGGTCCATTATTTTTTAAGTTATAGGAGTGACACATACATACATATATATATATATATATATATATATATATATATATATATATATATATATATATATATATATATATATATATATATATATATATATATATATATATATATATAAAATTGAAACTGACCCCGGATATGTGTTCTTGGGGGCCTAATTAGCGCTCATTTGAAGAAATTTTTTCAAAATTCAAAAGTCGGGATCTCCTCATTAGTGAATTTTTTTAAAGAAAATTCACTAAAAAGAAGTTTTACTGAAGAAATCTGAAGACAATGTTGTATTATATTAATATAAGAAATATTACCTTTGTCACTTCTTTCCTATCTAGGTGAAGGTTAATCAATAAGCCATATTTAAGTTTTGCTTTGTTTTATAAAATTCATCTCTGTTGAAAGTTAAGTTGCTATATATGGAGGGTTCAGAAAAACAATAACACAATTCAATAAAGGCAACACTTGTTGGACAGTATTAAAGTCACCACAGTTGTTATTTTTCTGGCAACATTCTCACTTGATATGTCATGAAGTGACGAAACGCTAAAAACATTTCTCATTTAGATACAGATGTAGAGATTCCTTCTCTAGCTTCACAATTGTATTTAGTATGTAACGATTTCACCAAGTCAGGGAAGCAACAATTAATGAAGTTAACATTTAAACTATAAAATTCAATAGAGATTTTAAATACCACTTAAGAAAACATTTTATCAGTTACTTAAGAGATGCCTTCTTGTCGATCTTATACTGGAAGTGCTCTATTCTGTTGGATGTTCAATAAATGATGACTAGGTATCTAATTTTTTCAAAACAAAAATTAATCTTCACATATCTTTTGTTGGCAATGCATCTTGTTGCAGTAGAGCAAAAATCTTTGTGGTTAAACGTTTCTCAAATATTTTTAAATCCCAGGTTTTCAATTTTTCATTATTAAAGACTTGTAAGAAATTCGAATACTTTGTATGGGTCATTATGCATAAATGATAATGTAAATGTTAATAATAAGAGCATCGGTGGTTCAATGGTAAGAATGTGTGCCTCTGAAACGAAGGGTACTGGGTTAGATCCGAGAGTTCGTTCTCCTTTTACTTTTTCAAATTGAATATCTGCACTTCCTCCCTTCGGACGGGGCGTAAAGCCGTCGGTTCCGTGTCCATTCGATATTGAGAACGTTAAAGATCCCCCTCCTTACAGAAAGGCAGGAGTTCGGCAAAATTTCCAGGATAGTGAGATGGAACTGCTCCCTGGCGTCGGTGATTGGCCGTAGTCGCGGAAATAGATGGACGTTAAAGAAACAAAAACACACACACACAAATATTAATAATACCTACAAGTTATTTTGCAGCTTTCTGTCTATAAATTCAGGTTTAGTCTAAGCTAATGAAGCATATCACCTCTGTTTGTTTCAATGCAGTCTCGAAAGCCAAACAGCAGTGACAATAATTATCTATTATTCTCGAACATTTTGTAGGACACTACGGAATAATCAATTAGTCACTTTACCTTGATTGAATAAATATTAGATGGTTAATTAACACCATTGATTGCATTCTATTCAATAGATCCCAATAAACTGAATATCTGCTCAATTGGAATTACTTCTTTAGAAGTTTCATTTCTTTATTGACATGAAAATAATCTTACAACACAATTTTTTTTATAAATATTATGCTATCTGTTATCTCTTAGTTTTAATATATCTATATCTATTAGACGAATTCAGAAATGTATTGGAGTCCTCGCGTTAAAAGCTGTTTGTACAAGAATACGATTCCAAACGTTTTGAGCCCAAACATTACAAAATTAAAACAGTTCTAGACGCACCAAGTGCGTTATGGTAGTGAATTTTCATTAAATGCTTCAAATTTAAATGACTCAATTTTCTATAAACTTCGAAAGTTGAATTTTGGTATGAAGTAAGGTCTTTCCCAAGGAAACATATCCACCAAATTTCATTAAAAGAGCTTTGTAATTTTCGTCGAAAAAAATTTCTTTCGGAAGAAAATTCAAAATTATCCGGGAAAACCTTGTTCTATTTTTCTGGCTAACGAACTAATCCAAGCCATTAATAAAAGAAAGGTACTTGCCGAGTTTCATCCAAATCGGTTAATTATTTTTTGAGTTATGGGTTGGATACATACATCCATACATATATATATATATATATATATATATATATATATATATATATATATATATATATATATATATATATATATATATATATAAATTGAAGCTGACCACGGATATGGGTTCTAGGGGTCCTAGTTCGCGCTCATTTGAAAAAATTTTGGCAAAGTCTCACCATCGATACCTCTCTATTAGTGATTTTTTTAAAATAAAAATTCACTAAAAATGTGTAAACACAATTTCTTTATGTTCCATTAAAAATTGTGAACGTAACGTTTAAATTTAGATATGTTCTAAATACATTAATCGAAAAATGATGAATTCTTTACATTCTTTCTTTCGAAGTTGAAAATTCAGTTGAATTAGTTTTATGATCCATTTTTAATGTTAGGTACAGTATTTTAATTGCAACTTTCAATTTTTTCATTCGGAAAGAAATCATATTGTACGAGTACTTGTAAATTTGAATTTCACGCTATTTTAACCAATCATAATCGTTTTTTCACCTGATTATCTAAACAATTAGATGTTAATTTTTCACTTTTTAACGAAATTTGCATCGAAGAATGTCTCCTAAAATCATCCGCGAAAGCACGAAATTTTTTCCTTATACATAAAAGAGAAACAGCTCTTACTCTTGCTTTTAAATTGATTTCATCCAATAACCCAGACAGTTTTAGATGCTTATTATTTTATAATAAATAGTTTCGATTATTCGCAACAAATGCCGTTACAATTATGAATGAGTTTCGAAAGCTGATTTTAAAATCTGTGAAATTGTCGTTACAATTATTAAAAAATACAGCAGGTGTGTTATTGTAGCAAATTTTTCTAAAAATTTGGTTTCCTTTACACAAAGAGAGTTAATATGTTAAAAAAAATTAAAATATATAGAGAGAAATCGTGACAATGCAGTCTTCACATTCAAGGCTCGATACATATTTTCTCTGCCTGCCGATGTCATAAAAGACAAAACCGGTTTTGAGGAAAAATAAGCATTTGTTAAGCCACATAAAAAGTATCTACATTTGTATTTACTATGGAACGGTTTCCCAAAGCAATGGCAACGGTCAATGAATTGGAAAGAATCATTTTAGTTTAAATGCTTGCCAAAATATCCTGATTTTTCGCTTTTTTAGGGAAAATTAGATACATACAATAAAAACCAAACTTGTTTATTAATAATGAAAAATAAAATACATCATTATTTTAAATAGATAACAAAACGTTACGTTTTGGTTCCTTTTGCTAAAATCCCTGGGTATAAAGAAACATTGCCTTGAGTAAAAGCAACCACCATATAAACTGCATAATTTTTCTGATTTAGTGTGTTTTAATCACCTTAAGACCGTACCTACCCTTGCAGATATCACAGATATAGACACGAGCATTGTCGTTACCTAATCGATGGGCTATTTTTTGGCAACGGTAAACTACAGATAGTCAAATGAAAATTTCTCTTTGCCTTTCGATTAAGCCGTCGGTCCCATGTCATGCGATGTTGGGCACGTTAAAAAGTGGTGTTAGCATCACTGACTGCGTAGGGACATGATAGTATAAATGAGCTGGAAGACGTGCTATGCTCAATATAGTGCTTTTTTCAACTTGCTGTGAACATTATGGTTTAGCTGCATCTGGAGGAATGTTTTCAACGTTTTTGGCAACGGATTCATCTGTGGTTTGATTCCCTTCGCTATCATATTCCGTGCCTGAATCTGGCGCAAAGTTAAGGTCAAAATCTGTTAAGACATCAATATTTCCATCAGGTAGTCTGTCTTTTTTTAAATTATTTATTTATAGCATTTTGGGGAGTGGCGCTTTCTAAATACGTTAAGGCAAAAATTTCTCCCAATTCGTGTAAAGTATAATGTTCTGCAGGGTGTTGTTTCTGCAATTTGTCAACTACTTTTTCAAAGTATCAGTATACTGCCACGTTCGCTGTTGTTTATGGGTACAGTGCGAATGCACGGGGACTAGGTACTACAACGTGGTTTTGAGAAAGGTATTCTAACACATCCAATGAGCGAATATGGTTGGGTAATAGTGCAATTTTCCTGGAATGGATAAAGTTATTTTGTAAAATCCGTAAGACCCACGTAGAGAAAAAGTGGTTATTGTTTCTTGACAATCACATGTGGGACATGTGACTGATCTTTTTTTTAAATTTTTGTTGCTTTTGTAAAATTTTGCATACTCTCTTAGTTTTTGCGCAAAATGGTATTAAGCTAACCACTGATGGTTGCATTAAACGATACTTAAATAATTAAATCCTGTTACTATGGAAATGAGTTTGATATATGCGTATTTTGACACTACAGCTTATTACTGCATTAATAGTATTTGCCAAAGTGAAAAATTAATAAGGTAATTTTTTTGAATATGGCCCATGTTTATAGTTTTTCTGAGCAAGTAGATATGTTTTTAGTAGTAGGTTTGTGCCAACATAACTTCAGCACAAGTGTGCAAGTCTACAGGGAGAAATTTTCAAGTAGGCAAACTCCTGATCGCAGAACATTTGCGTCTATCGAAAGACGTCTAAGGAAGACTGGAATGCTAAGTGTGCACAGACCTAATACTGGCTGTAATTCTAACGTCCGCCGTCTTCGTGAAGAAGAGCAAGTATTGGATATCGTAAGTGAGAATCCCAGAATTAATACGAGGCTGTTGGAGCACCAAATTGGATTTCCAAAAACAGCAGTCAATCGTATACTGAAGCAACAGCTACTGCACCTATACCATTTATAACCTGCCCAAGAACTGCTGCCTGGTGACCATAACGCACGCCTTTTACTTGCACGCATTATGCGTCAGAAAAGAAAGCTAGATGCAAACTTTCACAAAAAGGTGCTTTTTACAGATGACGCATGTTTCACGCGGCGAGTGTTATAAATTTTCATAATGAGCACCATTATGCAGACGAAAATCCTCACGCATATCATGTAAGGCATTTTCAGCGCGAATTCAAAATTAATGTATGGTTATGAATAATTGATTGTCATTTGATTGGGCCCGTAAGGTTACCTAATAGGCTAACAGCGGAAGGCTACTTACACTTCTTGCAAGAAACTTTGTCAGCATTTTTAGAAGATTTGCCGATCGCATTACGTCCTGATATGTGGTACATGCATGACGGTGCACCACTCCATTTTGGACGCATTGTGAGGGATTACCTTAGTGAGCAATTTTCCAATAAATGCGCGATGCTCCTGTTCCTTGGCCAGCACATTCACCAGATTTAAATCCTTGCGAATTTTCACTATGGGTGGAGAACTGCGACGTCTACCGAAAGTAAATAACAAGATTAGCGCGACAAATCTGAATTTCAAAATATTCGAATGATTCCTTTTGCCGATATGGTTCTTCCTACCCGAGTCTCGCGCAAATATATTAGAGAGTAAAACTGAATGATTCATATAAGCCCAAAGAAGTCCCCTGTGGGTGCGGGAACTAACTAATAGAATAGGCCCAAGGTAAATCCTGCCTGTCGTAAGAGGCTACTAATCGGAGTCAAACACTGGCGGGGGTCTGGTCCAGGTGATCTTGGAGGGAAGCGGATATCTCTGAGGAGTTATGTGCACCTGGATTCTGAGGCCTCCACTGTGGGCTTAAAAATGGACAATTGACCTCGCTTGGTTGTTACTCGAGAGCGGGGTTCCAAATGATACCGCTTTGGGTGGAGCGCTGGCGGGTGTCGTGTGTCCAGACGACCCGGAAGGGGTTGAGATCTCTGATGAGTGGTATACACCCGGAGTTTGAGACCTCCACTGTGTGCTTCGAAACGGACGGACGACCTAGCTTGCGTGATGCTCAATGGGATTACGCATTGAGTGTAGGACTGGTGGGTGTCGGGTCGAACCCGGAGAAGAGCTGAGATCTCTAGGGGTGGATTGCAATTGGAGATTGAGGCCTCTTCTCTGAGTTTCGAAAATGCCAAACGACCTCACTTCGATGCTGCTCGAGTGTGGGACTTCATGGCACCGCCGCGAGTTAAGCACTGACGGATGTCTGGCCTAGACGAACTCGGAGAGAGGTTATCCCTCTTTGAGCTTTGAAACGGACATGCGACTTTACTCAGATGGCAGTACACCTGTCAAACCAACTTCCACCCTAAAAAATATCGTCTCCTGCGGGGAGCTCGATTTTTTGGGTGAAATTTAAGCAAACACTGGCGTGTATCGGTTCTAGACGAACCTTGGGGAGGACTGATATCTGTAGGGGTGGACTACACCTGGAGATTAAGGCCTACTCTGTGAGCTTCGAAATGGGCTAACGATCCCGCTTGGATACTGCTCGAGGGTGGGACTTCGTGATACTTTCTCGAGTAAATGAAACCCTGGTGGGGGTCTGGTCTAGGTGATACTGGAGGGAGGCGGATATCTCTGGGGAGTGATATGCACCTGGATTTTCGCCTACAGTCTGGGCTTAGAAATGGACAATTGGCCCCGCTTGGTTGTTACTCGGGAGACGGGTCGCAGATGATACCGTCCTGAGTTGAGCGCTGGCGAGTGTCGTGTGTCCAGACGACCCGGAGAGGGTTGATGAGTGGCATACACCCAGAGTTTGATGCTTTGAAACGGACTGACGGATATCGGGTCCAGACGAACTCGTAGAGAGGTTATCTCTCTTTGAGCATCGAAACGGACAAGCAACTTCACTCAGATGATGGTACACCTGTCAAACAAACTTTCACCCTCAAGAATCGACTTCCGCAGGAAGCTGGAATTGATGGGTGAAATTTAAATAATTAGATGTGAGCCACAATAGACGTAAGGTCGCGGTGGAGGGACTGGAAATGCCCACTCACAATGAATCTAATCTAATCTAAGCCCAAAGAAACTTTAAAAACTTTCCGTATGCAAATACTGGTATCTTTTTCTTTTGCAGAAGCTTTGGTTTTAAGGCCAAATATCTTCTTAATTTCTTTTCACATTTCTTGTAGTGTACGAAAATCCCTACTATAACGTACTTGCTGAGGTAGGATATTTTTGTTGGATTTATGTGCGACAGCGATAAATAAACTACAAAAAAAAAACGATAGCAAAGTATGCCTCTTGAATAGAGTACAAGTAACACGACAGCTGTATACATAGATTTAGCAAGAGTGCTAAAAAGTTTTATTTTTCATTTCTTTGATAGCAATGAAATAATGTTTAATTGGTCTTCTTGCACCTGTAACCTTAAAGGGAGCGTGTAATGATTTATCTGATTTCGTCACGTTTCTGCAGTTTGATTATTGGTAATGTATTTATGGTAGACCACCCGGAGTTGATTGTTACTAAAAAGAGCCATTACAAGGAACGTTAAGAACTTAATATGCTTTATTACCTATGCCCATTTGGTTTTACATTCCAACTGCTATAAAATAACGCTTTAATGCTTACCTTAATGAGAAACCTATACAGTACGTATTTCACATCTCAATTTAAGAGCCCTCTCTTCGATCACGTACCTACACCATCTTATATGCTACATATCTTAACAAAGTGAAACTAAATTTAAGTAAGGTAATCCGTGGTAATGTACAGGATTTTAATCTGCATATTATCTAATTTGCCTTTTACCAATTAAGTCTTCTATAGGTTGTATGTTGTATTTGTAGTTCTCTTTAATTTCATGATTTCTTATTCTATATCTTCTAATTATTGGTTTTGCTCTTCTCAAATACTTCATTTCAAGAGCTTGTAACTTCATTAAGTGAAAATTGGAACCTGTGACGAGCACTGATAAGTACACTTGGAGAACCCAAATCACCACAACACATATGTTTTAAAGACCTGACGATCGTTTCACTAACAAGGTTAGCGTCATCAGAGGATAAAAAATTATAAACTCCCTACTAATCAACATCACCTTATATACTGAGTTGTAGGTAGAGACCGGATACCAAGAAGGAGACTAAATCGCAGGAAAATTTTCTGCGTATTGTATTTTTATTGCCGGACGAGGTTTTGAACTTCCTTTATCACTTTACGTGGCAAGTTTCGGACTATTTTATCTGTATCAGAGACAGATGGCAAACAAAAGAATATAAATCAGTGACAGCGCTCGGTTTAAGAAACTTTTGTTTTTTATTGGCTGAGAAATATAAATACTTTCGTCTACATCTAGCTTCGCTGGCTGTCTAACATTTTTGATAAGTTTCAGATTTTCTTTATCAATGTGGTGGTTATTATCTCAAATATGTTGTGTCACGCATGACTTGTCTATACTACCGTATCTCAGTTGTGCCAGATGTTCATGAAAATTCACTAAAACAAGCAATTGTGAAGCCACGGCAACAGTCTACGACTGTATTAAATATGGAACGGTTTCAATAAGTTAGGGCAAGAACAAACAACCATATATTCTATTTAAATTGAATTAAGTCTTATAAGTTTTCATCTTACATTTATTAAATTATTTTTTATATAAAAACTCGCTAAAAAATTCATCGGAATAACAACAATCTAATCAGATAACGGTAAAGAGAAATTAGACTAAAAAAATTGATAAAAAGTGTAGTCACTAACTAGGATTAGAACTCGTCATATAGGACTCGATTATCGGATATACAGAGCTTAGCCTACTTGGCCACGTTCGACATAACATACTAGCAGGTATATCCAGTAGTATGTTAATTGTCTAACATCTTTACTATTTACACCAAACAATTTTGATTTTTTACAATGGATTTTTTGCTCATATTTTAACGAAATGGAGGAAAATAACGATTTAGAGACAGATATAGGAGCTTGTTAGTCATTTCTTGTCGTATTTTTCACTCCTACCATAATTAGCAATATTGACGTTTTAACTTTCTTAGATTTAACTAAAAATTAATTTACCTCTAACTTGTTTGTCTTTTAACATAGAGATCTGAATTTTAGTACATAGGATACTCTTTATGACAGAAACTAGCTTACTAAATTTGGTTGGCCTTACTTTGTTATTTACGAAGATATAATTTTTTTAAAGAAATTACAAAATTTTCCGGGAAAACCTGGGCCGATTCTCCTGGCTAACGAACTTATCCAAGCCACTTGCAAAAGGAAGGTATTTACCAAATTTTATCAAAATCAGCCCATTATTTTTTGACTTATCGGTGTGATATACACACACAGATATATATATATATATATATATATATATATATATATATATATATATATATATATATATATATATATATATATATACAGTGTGGAACAGCCAAATGGAATAAATTCGATAACGGATAAATGAGGGCGTGTTGGGAAAAACGCTTGGACACGTTGATTTGTATTTTTAACTGCGCATCTTTTTCAAGAAAAAAAATTATATAGGGTGCGTCATGTGACAGTGGCCAATACCAACTTTCTTATTTTAAATACAAGCCCCTGTATATTATTAATTTTTTGGATTCTTCAGAAAATTCTAGACATAATTCATGTACAATGTTCTATACCTATCTTCAACTGTTTCGGAAATATTAAGTATTTTCAGATTTATTACAAAAATTAACATTAAAAATAGAAAATTATTTTATTTCACAAATTCTAATAAGAAATACTGATTATTTCTTAATAATTTAAAAAAACAAAAAAAAATTAATGTCAATGTAGTAAATGTTCAAATTGCTCGCCACGAACATCTTGGCAACATGCTAATCTGGTATAGAAATGTCTTCTAACATTACTCAACATCTCAGGCGTGACTGATCTAATCGCAAGCGTGATTCGTCTTTTTAAGTCATCTAAGTTGAGGGGCTTAGTTTTGTATACAATACTTTTGACATATCCCCACAAAAAGTAGTCTAATAGCGACAGATCAGGAGATCGTGCTGGCCATTCTATCGATCCGCGCCTCCCTATCCACCGATTTGGAAAAATTTGGTTCAGGTACTGCCGGACATTGATTTGGTAATGGGGCGGTGCTCCATCTTGCTGAAACCATATTTTATTGGCAGGAACTTGTGGGTTTGCTGGATCTGGATATAAGTTTGTCAAAGTTGGCACGACATTATTTTGGAGCAGTTCTAAATATTTATCCCCATTCAAGTTGCCATCAATGAAAAAGGGACCTACGATATGATTTCCAACAATTCCTGCCCAAACATTAACTTTTTCAGGATATTGCGTATGTTCCTCTCTCATCCAATGAGGATTCTCATTAGACCAATAGCGGCAATTTTGACGATTAACATGACCGTGAAGTGTAAATGTGCTCTCATCAGAAAACAAAACATCTTCTAATTGGATCACATTGTTATCTAACATTGCCATCATTTGTTCACAAAAATACGTTCTCCTATCGAAATCGTCCTCCATGAGCTCCTGAGTTGGTATCATTTTATAGGGATGCATTTTACTTTCCTTTAATGTTCGAAAAATTGCTGTGTGGCTAACGTTGAATAGTTGGGCTGCTTGTCGACCAGAAGTATGTGGGTTTTCTTGAAACTCAAGCGTAATATCCAATTTCGTATCATCACTTACTGCATTGGCAGCTACTTTTTTTATCTGTCTCACATGACCAAGCTCGCGAAACTGCTTTTCTATTTTGCTAATTGTTCCTTGGGATACAGGCGGCAAATTTGGAAATTTTTCGTGAAATAAGCGAGACACTTCCATCTGTGTCCGTGTGTTATCTCCATAACCAATCATTTGTAGAATGGTTATTTTGTGCATTTCTGTTAAATGAACCATTTTTCTGGTATTATTACGTACAGTTAACGAAATTCAAACGACAATAGCACTGACACTAATCACTACTGTCATGCAGGCAGACAACAAGTTGCTAAGGCTACGAGTTTTATACGAACAGAAAGAAAACTGTTTTTGTTTTTGTTTCATTTCATATCAGTAAAAAGAAACGCAGGAATGGTTTTTGTTTACTTTCTCATTATCAAGAGCTGAATGGGAAATAAGTATTGAATGCAATGTAGCGAATTTGTGAAATAAAATAATTTTCTATTTTTAATGTTAATTTTTGTAATAAATCTGAAAATACTTAATATTTCCGAAACAGTTGAAGATAGGTATAGAACATTGTACATGAATTATGTCTAGAATTTTCTGAAGAATCCAAAAAATTAATAATATA
The DNA here is from genome assembly GCA_964006375.1 of Tillus elongatus. Taxonomy (NCBI): domain Eukaryota; kingdom Metazoa; phylum Arthropoda; class Insecta; order Coleoptera; family Cleridae; genus Tillus; species Tillus elongatus. The sequence goes on from OZ023269.1 coordinate 133,517,094, forward strand.
CAGGGGCTTGTATTTAAAATAAGAAAGTTGGTATTGGCCACTGTCACATGACGCACCCTATATAATTTTTTTTTCTTGAAAAAGATGCGCAGTTAAAAATACAAATCGACGTGTCCAAGCGTTTTTCCCAACACGCCCTCATTTATCCGTTATCGAATTTATTCCATTTGGCTGTTCCACACTGTATATATATATATATATATATATATATATATATATATATATATATATATATATATATATATATATATATATATATAACATATAAAAATTGAAACTGACCCTGGATATATGTTCTAGGGGGGCTAGTTCGCGCTCATTTGAAGAATTTTTTTCAAAATTCAAAAGTCTGGATCTCCTCATTAGTGAATGTTTTTTACAGAAAATTCACAACATGATATTACATTACAGATGTCTTGCGTATTTTAGTCGGGTATTTGTGAAGTATGTCCCGTATTGATCTTTGATAAAATTAGAGTTCAATGCTTTATTGATAGAACATTTTAATATTTATCAGGAAATTATCGTATTAAGATAAATGTGATAAATTAATATTTTCATTTGCTTAATCAGTTCTGTGTATTTATGTCAACAAAGAGATCACGGTGGATAGAATTGTTATTGATCTTTTTCTGTACATTGTGGAACCAAATGGAATATTTGTCTGTACTAATTAAATGATTTTGTTCCCCATTCACAATATTTTCCTTTTACGCCCTCCTCACCTCCAGTGGCGCCCAATTATTTTTTCTATTAAATGCTTTTAACTTTTTTTTTAACTTAGAGTTCTAAATTGTTGTATTTAGCATACTCTATATAATGAAAACCTGCGTAACAAATTTGGTTACCATGGCTGTGTTAGTTTCTGAAAGAAAACCCAAAATTGTCTGATTTTCCTAGCTAACAAACGTATTCAAGTCATTTACAAAAGGAAGGTACTTACCAAATTTAATCAGCAATGGCCCATTAGTTTTTGGTGAATTTTTATTTTAAAAAATTCACTAATAGAGAGGTATCGATGGTGAGACTTTGCAAAAATTTTTGCAAATGAGCGCGAACTAGGACCCCTAGAACCCATTTCCGGGGTCAGTTTCAATTTATATATATATATATATATATATATATATATATATATATATATATATATATATATATATATATATATATATATATATATATATATATATATATATATATATGTATGTATCCGTCTGATAACTCAAAAAATAATTAACTGATTTCAATGAAACTCGGTAAGTGCCTTTCTTTTAGTAATGGCTTGGATGAGTTCGCTAGCCAGGAAAATCAGACGGGGTTTTCCGGAAAAATTTTGAGTTTTCTTTCAAAAAAAATTTTTTTCTCCGAAAATAACAAAGCTGTTTTAATGAAATGTACTATATATATTGCCTTAGGAGAGACCTTACTAAGTACCAAAATTCAACTTTCTCAGTTTATAGAAAATTGAGGTATTAAAATTTTAAATTTTCTTTCGAAAAATTTTTTTTTCTCCAAAAATTACAAAGTTATTTTAATGAAATTTGGTAGATATCTTGCTCTTGGAAAGACCTTACTACGTACCAAAATTAAACTTTCTAAGTTTATATAAAATTGAGTTATTCAAATTTGAAGCATTTAATAAAAATTCACTACCATAACGCACTTGCTGCGTCCCGAGTTTTTTTATTTATTGAAAGTGACCCCAAATATGAAATCTGGTGTCCTAGTTACGCTCATTCGAACCATTTTTTTCAAGAAAAAAGACTATAATAAATTTTAAATTTAGATTTATTTTTTTACAGAAGTAATATGAGCCCTGAGGGAACAAAAAAAAAAAAAAAAAAAATATACATATAACACATTTTACAAAAATAACGTGGCCATCTCAACAATTTATGCATATTTATAAAGGACTAACTTAAAACAAAAACAATAAGTCGTAATTTTAGATACTAAGAAATTCAGGCCATTCTAACTCTTAACTAATTAATAAAGCACATTTTAGTTTAATTTTACGAGTTAAGAGTGATTAAGTTTCTTTTGTGTTTAATGTTTTGTATAATTAAAATGTAGGCACTGGTCTATTTATTAAGTTTTTTGAAAAATTAACATTCTTTGACTAATCCATAATAACAAAAATTACTTTTTTGTTAAATGACGTAATATAGGGTCTATCAGATCTTTTGCCACGTCAAATATCAGATTTTCCACTCACAAATAACTTTAGAAAAATACAAAAAAAAAACAAATTCTATTGGATGCCAAACAATAAAAAATGAAAATATATGCAAATTGAAATTAATCATTAAATTGGTGGCAAATTATTTGTAAAATTAACAATTTGTAAACAATACACAAATTTGAAATATATTGACAGTTTTGATAAAACAAAAGTGCAAACTTGTAAACAACAATCGTGAAGTATTGCTAACAAATTTGTAATTAGATACATAGGTATAATTATAATGAACGTTCTTGGGAATAACCTTCAAATAATGCTGGTAATTTAAATGATTTCTAACGTAACAGCTCAAAAAATTATCTTAATTGAACACGGCTGAAATGTCTAAACGATATGAGCTCTTACATCGAATTGGAGACTAATTATTTACGGCAAATTATTGTTTATATCGGTTTTTAATATTCAAAATATGGGTTGATGCAATTATTCAGTTATTTTGTTAAATACTCGAAAAATTATTTCACATTTGTCAACCATTATCCAAGGCAAGTCAAATACGAAGCCTATTAAAGATTTCAGATGGGATTTCTCAACATTTTTTATGTAAAACAACATATAGGGCAACGAAAAGTTATTCACAGCATTTTTTTAATGTTACAAACGTTATCTAAAGTTTTTAAAATTGTTTGTAAGAAAATAAAATTGGTTCAAGTATATTAAAGTATAAAAAATAAACGGTTAAGTCATTGCAGAAAACTATCTATTTGACAAAAATATATAATATGTAACATTGACATAGGGAGGTGATTTAACTGCTTAAATTGATTTTATTATTGATATTTTTCTATATATTGTAATATTGTAACAAGTTTTCAATCAATATTACCCATTTAAAAATTGAGTTTGAAGCCGATAATGTGAGACAGGAAAAATTGTTTTGAATTCCAACGCACATGCCTCTAAAATTTCCTTTAGGCACTTAAATTTTTACGTAGACAGTGGAGTAGGGAATGTTTTATTTTGAGTTTTATGCGAACGTTTCTGAAACTAAATTATATGCAGGTTTAACCTTGTAATTAAGTTTAAACTATTTATCAGAAAAATAAGTAATACGATATAGAATTTTGCAGATTTAAAATCGAACATTATTTTTATTTTTCGCTAAAATGGTAGCATTTTGCGACGAATAGAATACAAACATTTTCTTCCAAATAAAAATAACAAAAAAATTAATATTGTTCTTCAAGTCTGACCTTATATTTTTCACTATTCTTATAGCCTTTTTTAAAAACAGGGTTTGTTTAATTATTTATACACAAACATAATTTGTTTTTAATTATAAAAACGGAATTATCAAATAGACATTTCATTGTATTTTTTAGGTACCTACTGTAAAAACTAAGAATATATTTTCAACTATTTAGAGAAAAACAAACTGAAATGAAAGATTCAACGGAAAATACTTTTTACATGAAGTTATGTTTTCTTTTACCTATATCCAATATTCCTTTTTTCTATGTCATTATTACAGTCTAAAATGGGACTTTTAATGTATTATATAGTTTATATACGTGGATAAACAACAATGTATTTTATGGGATAATAATATAAATTAATTTCCAATTCGTGTTAGAAAACACAATAGTTTTACACATCGTGACATTTAATAGGTATTTTGTGACGCGCCATATACGCAATAATATACTTTGCTTTTTATGATACTGCATAATTAATTATTTTCTCAAGTTTTCCACACTTCTTCCAGTGATCTCTCTATCACATTGTGTTTATTTCTTAACAGGAGAAACTGACTCAAGTTTAAAACAACGGAAACTGGGGTTTTCTTTTCATAGGTTATACGTTCTTTGTAGAAATTTCTTGGTGTTTGTTTTGTTCACCAAACTTCACCTCTTTCTATTTCTTATGATTAAAAAAGAAGTGAAGTTTGGTGAACAAAACAAACACCAAGAAATTTCTACAAAGAACGTATAACCTATGAAAAGAAAACCCCAGTTTCCGTTGTTTTAAACTTGAGTCAGTTTCTCCTGTTAAGAAATAAACACAATGTTATAGAGAGATCACTGGAAGAAGTGTGGAAAACTTGAGAAAATAATTAATTCTGCAGTATCATAAAAAGCAAAGTATATTATTGCGTATATGGCGCGTCACAAAATACCTATTAAGCATCTTACCTATATAGTAAATTAAATAATCACGTAAAAGTAATTGCGAAAAAGAGCATAGAAGCTTCCCAGAACCAGAACCCATTTTCTTTAACAAACCTGGAATATTCTATCTTCTTAAAAATAATGGTCGCAATAGAAAAATGTTAAAAAATTGTATCGTTAAAGTGTAGGACCTGTTAAAAAATTATTACATATGCCAAACAGCCTGACCTGACCTGACCTGCTTTTGGGTACACTTTTAACGAAGCTTTGAGTTGTATTTCAGAATCTATTCCTTTGGTCTCAAATAAAAATTTTGTTCATTTTTTTATGATAAAAAACTGTCCTTTTTGGTGTACGGAAAATGTTAGCATTATTGGAAAAAATATGCTCTTTTAGTACAGATGCAGATCTTACAATTATTTCAATATCGTTATTTTTAAGAATGTTATGGGCTTCTTGAATAAAACGGGTTTTAATGCCACAGAAGCTAGTTTTTAAAGAAATTCTACACGTTTTATGGCCATTTCATCGTAATTGTTTAGTTAGCCTAATTTCACTTCTTTGGGTGTGATAATATAAGTTTCTTATTACTAAAACAACGGTACGTTTCTTGTTATGTCCGATGAAAAAATATAAGTTAAGTTAAATGAGCTAAACAATCAGAACAAACGTCAAAAAGCGAAAGAGATGGAGAGAGAGAGAGAGAGAGAGAGAGAGAGAGAGAGAAGCACCTGCCCAAAAATCGACTTCTGTGCCAAAAAGATCCTGGTTTCTTCGGCAAACCTAAAGCATCTAATCTTAAAAATACCGATGTTCTAGTATCATGAAACACTTTATATTAACTTTTAAGAGTGTACAACCTACCCAAAAACTGGCATATGTGCCAAAAAACTTTTTCCCGGCAAATATGAAATACTCCATTACCACAAAAATAACGATACTTAAGTAAAAAATAACAAAAACATCTAACAAAACCTTAGGACATTATCCTTTGTTAAGCTCAGATGCAGTGATTTCATCTTGCAACCATTATCAATGATCATATTTTATGTATTATAAAGATACTATTAACTAGGTAAGTGAGAAAAAAATGGATTAAATTTAAGGTCAAAAAAATACTATATTAAATTTAAACAAATGGTCGTTGAGATACCATTCAAAAGTTTATGGGAAAACCTTTTCTTTTTCTAGGGCAGATAATAGTTTCCGCCTGTCGTACACTCTTAAAGTTTTTCATTTTCTTTCCCCGTGGTCATCACAAGATCGTTATTTTTACGAGGATAGAGTATTTCAGATTTGTCAACGAAAAGCGGTCATTATTTTGGAAAGCTGTTTTCTGAGTAGGGTTTACATTTCTAAGTGTTTGTTAGATACAGAACTTCACTTCTTGTTTTGCTTTGAACTAACATAAAACGAACTGTTCTTTGGTAATTTAACAAGAAAATTATCTCGCAACTCTTAAAGGAAACCAAGTAATGGAGTTTAGGAAGCTCAACAAACACCAAGAAAAAAGCGCAAAACCTGCCAAAATAAGATACAGGTAACTTAAATGATCATAGGATAAAAATATGGAAAACTATATTTAATTTACAAAGAGTATTGCATTAAACACTTCGCCTCCAGTTTAAGATTTGGGATATCAGAGGGATAGCTGCTATGCCAGTATATAATACGTTAAGGTTTCACGAAGTTTGGGCAAACACAATTAATGATAACATTTTAGTATGGACCAGCACTTAAACAAATAAATATTTTTTAAGGGATATAAGTTTAAAATGACCAGAAAAATAAAAAGTATATCAATTATCAATATCTTATCAAGGATTGTTTCGAGTATTTTTCTAAAAATAAATGTGTGTGGACTTAAAAATATTTTGACGTCAATGATATTCATGGTTTTCTAGAATATTTATGTTAATTTCAGTATTTGTGGTTTGTATGAGTAACGTGGTATTTTGCGTTTCTTTTGATTGAAATAGGTAAATGATTTTTAATAGACGTAAATTATTTTGAACTAGCTAATAAGTAAAAATAATGAAAGAGAAAAGTACAGTATAATTGCTGGAATGTAATCGAGTTTCCACATGATTTAGTGTCGCCTTACTGATTTATGTAACACCTGTATAATTCAATACTAGCCTATTCAACGTGATATTTCAGCAAGGTCACTTTGTAATGTAAAACCATTACGGTCTTCGTAACAGAATTATTGTTTACAACAATCTCGAATATCGGATTTAAAATAATAAAAACTAACACTTCACGTGATCAAAATCAAAGTTTCTGCACAATATCAAACTTCTGTTTAAAATCCATGGCTTCTTTTTTGGGGTCGAACTTCTTTTTGGCTGCTAATTTTGCTCTCAGTTCGGCTGCAGTCATGCTGAGATTTAAAATACCATTTTCTCGCCCGTTTTCTTGTTTTTCTTTCTTGGATACATCATTATTCTTTTCAAGGGTTTTTGTGGGTTCTGTAGGGATGATCCCGTTCCCGTCATCATGTGGATCTACAACTAGGAGTTTTGTCTCATCTGAGTAGGTTTTGATGAGCTCTACAACTTGTTTATGCGTTTTGTTGGCTATAGGTTCCCCATTTACCTCAAGAATTCTGTCTCCCTGTCTCAGACCTGCTGCTTCTGATGGAGACCCTTCATCTACTTTCCCTATGTACTGCCCTGGCTTGCCTTTTTCTGCATGGAGGTTGAAACCGTATCCATCGAAATGCTCCCACTTTTTAATGTGACAGAGTCTTGCGTTGGGGTGAGTTTTTGACACGTCGTCGCTATTAGTGGACATGACAAAATATTTAAAGCAAAAATACGCAAAGTAAATGTCTATTCACACTTCACTGAAAGTATGCGGAGTAATTAAAACGAAGAAGTAAGTCTTAAGAAGACGCGAATCATCACGCGCGTTGAATTGTCACTCAAGTATCTTGAAAAGTTGGTTCGCAATTTAGAACACGCGGCAAACAACTGGAATGTTCACTTTAAACAACAAACAACACATAAACAGAAAAGAGAAACGAGTAAACGTGTAGTTGGGTTGCTGTCGGACCGGCTGTGTGTCTACAAGTACCTACTATAGTATAATATAAGTACGATGATGACCGTATGGACGATTTCTGGCTGGGGCTCTGCTGGTCGACCGTCGATGGTCGATGACGAAAACGTGATATCAGAAAACTGGAAGTGGTAACTAAACTAAGCAGGTAAGGTGAGTGTATCTGGTTTCCCCTCGCACCAGGTGTGTATTCTCCAGTCTGTATTTTGTGTCTGCGGCTATACAGAGTCGCCGACATCACCGGAACACTGGGACTTAAACTCAAGTCTTCAAAGACACTAGGTATTAAAGATTCCACTTATCTGATTCATAGAGAGTTTATGAACGAATCGATCGATGATCACCTGTTATCTCAATAGGTAATAAATACACTGTCATCTTTATTTTTTCTAGATAGACGATACCTGTGTCAGTTTGTTATCTCGATAAAGCATATTTTAACGAATTTTCAAAAATAAAACTCCATTTACTTCAAACTTTAAAAAAATCGATATTCAATGCACGTTTCAATTTTTAACGAATGAAATTATCTTAGAATGACCAGTACACGACTAAAAAGTTCGAAAAATTAGTTCAAATAGATAATCACACCAATAACTCAAAAAATAATGGGCCGATTTTAATGAAATTTGGTGGGTACCTTCCTTTTGTGAGTGGCTTGGATAAGTTCGTTATCCAGGAAAATTGGACTAGTTTTTCCGGGAAAATTTTTGGATCTCCTAAAATAACAAAAGCTATGACAACCAAATTTGGGATATACGTTTCTACTATCAAACTTACCCCATCTGCCGAAATTGAGATCTTTACGTTAAAAGGAAATAAAGTTATAGGCATTTAAAAAAAATTGGATGCCACTGGTGATCAGAGGAAAGCACAAGAATAAAATATTAACAAAACCCATTGAATATTACATACAACGGTTAAATTTTCCTGGCGCAAAAAGGCCAAGAAGTAGCAGAAAAAATGTTTTGAAAATTTTATAATTTTTCTTCCTAAAACGTCAAAGTCGCGAGTTGAAACGTAATTTTAAGACAACGAATCTGAAAGAAATATGAATTATGTAGAAAAAATTTCTTAATAAAGGTGTTTTGCAAAGCCTTAAATTTCAGCTTCAACCATCATTATCCTTTATTTTACTAAAATATTTTCGAAAAATCGATTTCAAATGGATACTCTTTCTGATGCTTTGCCAGTAGTTTCAGCTATAGAGTTTATGGTTTCATAGTTTATATTCTAGCAAATTTTCGTAGAAAAAATTCGTTATTGAGAAGACCGCGACTTATGAATTGTAAAAAGATTTCTCCAAATGAGCGCGAACTAGAACCCCTAAAACCCATATACGGGGTCAGTTTCAGTTTTTGTCTGTTTACACATATACAGGCTGACGCATTTCTACGGTAAAGCTCAATATATCCGTTATTATATAAGATGTATGTATGTATGTAATCAGCTTCGTCAGGAAATGAGAAGATGAGAAAAAATAATATGCCTTAAAAAACTTCACTATCGAGGAGATCCTGACTTTTGAAAAAAATTCTTCAAATGAGCGCAAACCAGCCCCCCTAGAACCCATTTCCGGGGTCAATCTCAATTTTTATATGTTGAACTTAAAATGGTTGGGTCGTCAGGAAAATCGGACCAGTTTTTTATTTATGTAATGTAATTTTATTAGCGAATTTTCTTGTACAAAATGTTCTTGAAATAGCGAATTTTCTTATAAATGAATTTAATGAATTTTCTTTCAAGAAACATTTGAGAATTTTTGTATGAAAAATTATCCAATTGATGGAACATTTTTTAGGTGAAATTCGTCGAAAATAAGGTTTTAATGGATTTTCGTGCAAACAAACTATTTTATTTTCAATTTTAATTACAGATTAGGTATATAATTTGAATTTTATGTATGCTTTTAGCAGAATTTTGTTGAAAAAAATATTTTGCCAAATTTGATGCCTGCTTTTTTAAGACTGTCAGCTCTGTATGTATATCAATGAAATACAACACCTGTCTACTACCCAATTTTCAACAACAAAACACATTTTTGTGATAATTTCAAACAGTTATTAGAAGAAAAATGACGCAAATGTAAATTTCGTTTTGAAAATGATTTATGAACGTTGTTTACTTATCACGTCTCTTCATGTTTTACACATCAGTGATCTTAATTATTTCATGACATAAAAGCTAATCTAATCTTAATAGGATCCTACGCATTTTGCTTTTGGTATGTTTGTAATCAGCTTCGTCAGGAAATGAGAAGTTGATAATTATTTATATTTGCTTTATTTAGTATCAAGTTTCAGGTTTACTTAGAAATCACATGCATATATTTATCACTATTCTTATTTTTATCTCTCATTTCAATTCGTAAATAAACTATTACTTCAACAGAAACCAAATAGCATATGTTTGTCAATGCTAAAACTTTATAGAACGACCAATCTAAATTAAAACAATCAAATATTTTAACAAATTTATAGATTTTTAACTAATTAACCACCATAAAAATATACAGGGGTAGTTCTCCTAAAGTGTGACAATCTTTTGTTACATATTTCTCTGGAAAACAAAAAAACAATGATAACAAGCTAATATATAAATATAAGTCGTGATGCAGCAAGTGCGCTATGGTATCGTATTTTTATAAACATTTGCGTCTTTAAAAGAAATGTAAGTTTTTAGTAAACAAAATGTCAAAAAAGACACCGAAGCAATTATAGGGATGCCTAGGACCAAGTTGATCCAGACAAATGAAATAAATTCGGTATTTCAATTATTTTGCATATTTCTTATGTTAGGAAATATATTGCAACCTTTACTAGCTGCGAGAATATTACTTCGTATAACACAATTTACCTACATGGTGTGCTAATTCAAACTTCCCACCTGGAAAATATCGGAATTAAAAAAAAAGAAAAAAAATCCGAGACACGTCGGCTTTGTTTTCAAGGACCTAAGTTTTGGTGTCTTGGAACCTATTCCTTAGGCAGGGGCGTAAAGTACCTCAAGTGAGCTTGTTTGTGTTGCATAAATTTTCGACTTCAAGTGTCCCCATAGATAAAGTCTGAGGGTGTCAAATCTGGCGATCTGAGACGGCACTCAAATGAACCTATGGGTCCTACCCAGTGATTTGGTAAGCTCTGGTTAAGAAAATCACGCACAGCTGCGGCGTAATGTGGTGGAGCACCATCTTGCTAAAACCATACATCATTTTCTGCCAAAGCGTTGTCATTTTCCAATACTTCCACATTCGTCGGGTAGATATGCGTTTCCAGTAGATACGTGTTTCCATCCAGATTTCTTGGTAGGAAGAAAGGCCGTATAAGGTGGTCTCCCAGTACGCTCGCCCAAACATTAAATTTGCCCGGATGCCGGTAATTATGACAGTTCACTTGGCCATCCAGTTGGAATGTACATTCATCGGAAAAACAGATTGAGCTAAGAAAGGTTGTATTATTTTTGGCACGATCACTCATTTCTTCACAGAACTGCACGCGGCGATCAGGATCGTATTTATTAAGTTCCTGTACCAAATTAATTTTGTATGGGTGATACTTATTACTTTTTAAGATTCGGCGGTAACTAGCTACAGAAATTCCTGAACTTACAAGTTTCCTAAGACTCAAATTTGGTTCCATTGCGATGTGACCCAGGACAGCTACCATATTACCCTCATTACGTAGGACCGGCTCACATTGATGGTTTTTGTTTGCAACCGATCCAGTTTCCCAAGATGTATGCATTAAATCTAGGACGTACCGATGCGAAGTGTTTTTCTCAGGACGACAATCATTAAAAATCTGTGCTGTCTATCGTTCACAGTTGTCATTCTTGTAGAACAAACGAATTATTTACACTTTTTCAGCAACTGTCCATTTTCACGAATTGGAATTCAATAGACTTTGTGATGATTTTACGGGATATTTACTTGTCTCGTTTAAAGTAAAACAGGTAAGAAAGTTGGATTGATAAAGTTTATTAAGAGATAAGCAAATAATCATAAAAGAAAATATTTTAATCGAGAAATTATTTTTAAAAAAGTCGTCAGATAATGCCCGATATGCTTCGAAATCTTCGTTCGGAAATGGAGCAAAGCTTTATAATTTGTATGTACGTGGAGGGAAAACAACTTAAACATTTAATTAAAGAACATTCTTTCATTCATTGATAGATATTTTGTTTATTCTTTAATTGATAATTTTATTGCCGTATCCAAATCAAAATTGAAACAGTCGTATGTTGTCGTGAACAGCATTGAGAAATGAGGTGTCACTGAACATAGGATGTCATTTAAAATTTAAGGGTACTTTACGCCCTTGTCTAAGGGGTAGGTTTCAAGACATCAAAACTTACACCATCATGTGGAAACAAAGTCGCTGTCTCGAGTTTTTTTCTTTTTTTTAATTCCTATATTTTCCAGGTGGTAAGTTTTAATCGGTAAATCTGTATATATTCCCCTTACAGAATTGAATAGATTAATCGGGCGCCACCTAACATTACGATTCGGTTGTAGAATCATTTACCTGATAATATTCAAAATCTTTTTTTTATTTCAACAACATACCACGAGGGCTCACAGCCTAAATACTATCGTACCGTGGGTGTCGACAAGGAGGAAAGAGGCAACTTGTTAATTCTGGACTTGAAGGTTTGGAGGTTCGGAGGAGAAGGAAAAACATGTGCCGGCAAGGAATTCCACAACTTGGAAGTCCTCGGGATAAAAGAGCGGGCATAACAAGATGTTCTATGTCTGGTGACCTGGACAGTAAAAGGGTGCATTCGCTCTCTTCCCCTGGTAGGTCTGTTGGGGGGCAGAAGGTGGAGCAACTTTGGAAGAAAGCTCCTCTGAGCAGTGCCTGTGCAGATATCTATAAAAGAGAGAGAGAGAGAGGTCACCAACGGCACGTCGGTGGGCAAGGGATGGCAGCCTTTGGGCGAGGGTAGGATCACCGATGAGACGTATAGCTCTCTTCTGAATGGTTTCGAGGATAGCGAGTGTAGAAGCGGAGCGGCACCGCAGATGTGGGAGCAGTATTCGAGGTTTGGCCTTATTTGTGAAGTATATAACGTATAGAGATTAGCTGGTGAAAAGTATTTGCGAGCCCGGAAAAGGAAACCTAATTTCTTAGCAGCCGCTTCTGCAATTGATGTGACATGTTGATGCCAATTAAGATTTCGATCCACAGAAATGCCAACAAGTGAAAAGGACGCATTACTTTCTACTTCCCAGTCTAATATTTTTTTGAGATCCACGGAGACAGAACCCTCCATGTGTCTGCGATCCTCATCTAATTGGGCTAAAGAGACAGGCTTAGAATATTGTATATTTGAGTGGAGGGTGCTGTCGTCCGCGTAACTGTGAACTGGGTTGGACGTGCTAGAGAGGAGGTCATTGATGGGGAGAAGAAACAAAGTAGGGGCTAAAGCTGAACCTTGAGGAACTCCTGCATTAATTGGATACAGTTTAGAGGAATGGCCAGCCACGACAACAGAAATGCTCCGGTTAGAGATGACATTTGCTGTCCACGTACAGAGTTTTGGTGGTAGGCCATAGGCCAGTAGTTTATTAAACAGCGCTGCGTGCCAGACCAGGTCTAATGCTTTGGATATGTGTAGAGCGACAATTTGGGATTCACCGTGTAGTTCCATAGACTTGTTCCAAGAATGGCTTACAAAGGAAATGATGATCTGCGCTGACGGAATCGATACTGCCTGTCGTGGATTAGGCTGTGTTTTTCAAGAAATTTTAGTCATTCGGTGTTTATATACTCTTCCATCACTTTAGAGACGACTGAAAGGAGAGAAATAGGCCTGTAGTTGCTAGGAAGCGTTTTGGATTCTTTCTTGGGAACGGGTTGTACTCGAGAAGTTGTCCAGTTACTAGGGAATATGCCTCCATTGTAAGATGTCTGAAACAGACGAGTCAGGAGAGTGGCAAGTTCTGGTGCGCATTTTTTGAGAACAATTGCTGGGATCTCGTCAACGCCAGAGGCTTTCCTGGTATTAAGAGAAGAGAGCATCTTTCGTACCTTTTTAGTTTTGAAAGTGATATCAGTCATTTTATGCGCGACATTGGGGACTGTTGGTGGTTAAACATTTGGAGGTGGGTTGAGAGCAGAATTGCCGGCGAACAACGAGGCAAAAATTTCAGCCTTGCTCAGGGCGGTAGAAACAATTTCATCACCTGAGACAAAAGGTGGGAACGTGCTCTTGCAGAAATTATTCCCAATAGATCTAGCAAGAGTCCAGAAGTGTTTGTTGCCGTCTATGTAGCCTTAAACAGTTTAAACTTACGGTAAAATGTTTTTTGAGGGGGCGTTTTTCATTCTACAGACGAGCATTTAAATTTTAAATTTTAACAGTGATAAGCTGTTTGTTGTTGTTTTTTGTGTTCTGTGGATTTTGAGTGTTTTGATGTACGTTTTGTTTGCTTTACGATTTGTATACAAAATTTTGTATACAATAAACTCTGTAATTTGGGCATTTTTAGTAAAGCAATTTTGACTATTTCTTATATCTTGTAAATTATCTACGGAGCAGTTTCAACAATTCATTAAATAAACCCAGCATTTATTTATATATTGCATAAAAGTTGATAACCCAAAAAACCCTTTGGGGCTCATAACAGGTTGCATAATGGTACTAGAAAAATTTACACGATAAACATACTTTAGTAAACAGATAAAGCTATATAATCTCTTATCCTATAAAAAGTTTTTTGTTTTTGATTACTATTAGAAACAAAATTTTTGTATCTAGATGCGAGCAAAAAGCTAATTTTTAATAATATATAAAGCTATAATACTGCAATTATCTCGCAATAACTTTATTGGTATCATCGTTATCAGTGTATAAATTTTATGATCCTAATATTGAAGAAAGAAACTAAACTAACGTCTTGAAACGAAGGTCTTTATTAATTTTATTTGTAGTGTTTTATTAAAATTGTTTTAGCCTCATACAAATAACAAATATTCAAAATATATAAAAGCGCTCACTGGCGTAGTTGTTTATTATTTTAAAGGATTTTGTTTTATACTTTATACTATATTTTATGAAGGTTTTGTTATAGAGGTACCTACCACTTTATTGATTTATTTAATCTACGGGTATTTACTTTTTTTGAAGTTTCAAACTACAGATTTTTGCTAAAATATGTAAAATTCGTACTTTTTAGTTTTGTAAATGATATCCATCATTTTATGCGCGACATTGGGGACTGTTGGTGGTTGAACATTTGGAGGTGGGTTGAGAGTAGAATTGCCGGCGAACAACTATGCAAAAATTTCAGCCTTGCCCAGGGCGGTAGAAACATTTTCATCCCCTGAAACAAGAAGTGGGAACGTGCTCTTGCAGAAATTATTCCCAGTAGATTTAGCAAGAGTCCAGAAGGGTTTGCTGCCGTTGGAGCTTGAGAGGACTTTCTTTTTGATGTGGTTATTAAACGAGTTGTTTGCCTCAGAAAGAATGCGGACATAGCGGTTTCTTGCGTCGTTAAATCCTTGATGGATTTCTTGACTGGGATTGTGTAGAAAGAAGCGTTTTGTGAGCTTTGACCTTTTCAAGTCTGGCCTTGTCACATAATTTAAAGAACCAGGGCTTTTGAGTGGCTGAATAGGTTTTCTGTGTACGTGGAATAAATAATTCCATGACAACTTGGGTAATTTCGGTGACGTTTTGTGAGATATCAGAGGGGTCAGGATGAGAGAAGCAGACAGACGCCCATGGAAATAAGGAATAGTAATCCCGCTTTTTGTCCCAGTTCGCGGAGTTGTAGTGCCAAACGATACGTGGGTGTGATGACTGTGTGACCTCGGGTTGCATTGCGCAAAAAGCAATGACCATGCCGTGGTCTGAGCGACCAAGGGGGGTTGTAAATGTTAGAGCGAGTCATATTCAACAATTTGAAACAAGTACAGACGCCAAAACTCCATGCAATGGCTTCCAGAGAGATAACCATAAGGTTCTTACTGTATCTACAGAAGCTAGGAATTTGTTGAGAAGATACATGTAAAGAAATTTTTCTCATGCTTGTAAATGTTAGAACGAGTAATAATCAACAATCTGAAACAATCATGGACGCCAGAGACTTTTGCTAAGGCTTTTAGGTTTAGCATACAAAATTGGCCATTTAATCTGTCTCAAAATCGATATCTAGCCGGTATTGGAGTTGTAGATTCCCAATTATTGACCAGAATTTGGTAATTTAAAGTAGCAGCATTAATGTGATGTTAAGTTTTTTTAGTTATTATCAAATTCGATTTAAAATCAAAGTCGGGAATCTATAACTGATTTTTTAATTATTATTTCTCAAAACAAATATTCATTAATTCTTCGATGAATACTGTGTAAAGATTAAATAAAACCAGTTGTTCTCAGTGTCCAAATATTATTTGTGAGTAGTTTACTACATTTCAGTCAGTGTATAATAATTGAAAATGTTTGTGTGTCAGTGTAGAATAATTCTAGAGTAGGTGTGTTATATCGATTTTTTGTTCTTTTTGCGTTCATCAAATTAGGTTTTGATCGAAGATGCCCTTGAATTAGTTGACATTGCTGCAAATTGTTTATTATTCGTTAGTATATTTGCATGTATTGTACACCCACATATTCTATTTAAGTTGATGTCTAATTCGCAATACCAATTTATACGCTCTTTTTTTTTAACAAAGAATATACATTTGTTCACACAAAAACACGATAAATCCCATTCGCGCGACAATTAGGTACAAGCGAACTAAATAAATTAACTTTATTAGGTTATGTAATTCAATAATTGTTAAAATATTTTGTATCCGTTTGATGCAAGCAATTTTTAAATTATGTAAAAACCACATGACTAGGGAATAAAAAGCCTGGAAATATGATGGTAAATTTATTTAACCTTGCAAAATGCTATAAACATATTTGTATTTTAGAGAGTTTTCGCAGAAAAAAATCGCTTAGGAAGAGTCTCGAATTGGTAAAAAATTGTTAAAACGGGCTATCGACTTCACTCAGATGGCAGCACACCTGTTATATCAACTTTCACCGTCAAAAATATCGACTCCTGCAGAGAGCTGAATTTGATGGGTGAAATTTAAGTAATTAGACAGTGGTCAAAATAGACCTAAGGAGGAGGGACTGGAATAGCCCAATCACATTCAGTCTAATCTAATCTAATCCATGCCTAGTGTGCGAGATGGTGTGTTAACACTAATCAAACTTATAATGATTAATATAGCAAAAATGAAAGTAATGAAGATAAGTAAGGATATGATTGCTAAAATGGACGTAAAGCTCCACAACCAACAACTTGGACAAGTACAAATATTTACGTACTTTGGGAGTATTATTCCGAATGATGGTAAATGTAGCAAAGATCTGAGAGGGAGCATCGTAATGGCAATGTAAGCTTCAATAAACGAAGTACTTTATCTCGGACCGGAGGAAAAAGTTGATCACGTCGTACGAATGGAGTGTGGTAGTGTATGGGGCGGAAAGATGGACTTTAACTTGGCAGATGGACATGAACAAATTGGAATATTTGGAAACGTAGACATGAAAAAAAAACCGACATAAACACTGTACACCGATAGAAATATGAATGAAAGTGTGATAGAAGAGATGAGAGGAGAAATGTGCTTACTGGAAGAAATTGAAAGGTGGATAGCAAAATTTATTGGACATATTCTGAGGCATAATAACTTTTTGACAATATTTGAAGGGCACATGTTTATAAAAATTTCGGGACGCAGCAAGTGCGTTATAGTAGCGAATTTTCATAAGAATTGTACATTATAATTATACGGCATATTAGTAAAGTTAATACTTTAAATTTACACAGACCTTGAAGATCGATTTTAGAGGTCCTAGTACGCGCACATTTGAAGAATTCTTTCGAAAGTGTTACCATCGATATCTCTCTACCATCAAACAAATCTTACGTTCTAACTCCTTTTGAGAAAAATGCCCAAAACAAAATTTTCTATGAAGCTAAAGAACTAAAATTTACTATATATGTAGAAAGTGTAAGTTTCTTTAAACGAAACTTGTATTACAAATTTCATTAAAGGTGTACAAACGATTTCCAGAAAGAAACTTAATTCATATTCAGAAAAGTAAAGTATCTGCCAAATAATAAACGTAGCAGTTATTTTCCCTTGTTAATCGCTAGTATGATTTAGTTTTAGTCGACCTAATCAAACCGGTTTTTTCATTATCTACAATAACAAAATTATAATTTCAGACTCAAAGGTGACAAACTTATTCAGACGTTTTAGCCAAAATGAGATCTTGATCTAGACTGAGAGGAGAACTTCTGGAAAACTGATGAAATATGGAAGTTACAATGAAATGAAGAGAGCTGCTGGAAACCGAAATCATGGTATTGCGACGACTTGGAGATCTCGCGTTTAGACTGTGATGATGATAGTAGAATCAGTCATATCGAGGTGTAATTAAGTGGATGTACCTTGTAGAAGTATACAATGATAGATAAGAATCAAGTTATTTAAAAATTAACCTGGTTTATAATTTATAATACATAATTTCTTAAAAATATTAAATAACTCTTCCTGAAATCGTCAAGGTTGTCACTTTTCTGATTTTGTAAGTAAATAATCCTTTTCTAAATCCTGATAGTTACACCTTGATGTCATGTCATATTCAAAACATGGATTTTCATGGTGAGTGAGAGGTCTACCATGAGAATCCGTGCTGATATCATTGTTATCGCTATTCACATGATTAAAATTACACTGAGTACATAATTTGTGTGTTCATTCACTAGTAAAAGTCTAACATACGATAACTCTCTGTAAAATGTACTTATTTTAGCTAATTTAACATCAGACTGACGTCATATCATCCTTGAAAATATCCATATATAATGGTGAATATTAAAAATGATTTTATGATGAAATATCATAAGTACATTTTGAAGAATGTCAAATCACAACACAATTCTACAACAAACGATCGTTTCATCAGGGAAACTTACTGCATTAGAAGAGAAAATATAGTAAATATTTGGGAGCCATCTATAACAACCAACGTATCAATAGATTTAGTTTTAGTGAATTTTCTTAGAAAATATTCACTAATTGAGAGATCCCTACTTTTAAATTTTGAAAACATTTCTTCAAATGAACGCGAACTAGGACCCCTAGAACCCATATCCGGGGTCAGTTTCAATTTATATATATATATATATATATATATATATATATATATATATATATATATATATATATATATATATATATATATGTATGTATGTATATATATATATATATATATATATATATATATATATATATATATATATATATATATATATATAAATTTATTTATTTATCATTACTGTACCCAACAGGACAAGCCCAATTATTGGGTAGGAAATACAGAAATGACTGAAAGAAAACAAACAAAAAAACAACTACGTAAACCTTACAATGAGGCAAAACTAAAACTAAAACTAAAAATAAGCACTTTAAGCCATAATTTACAACTAGATAATAGAATGTAAGTAAAACAGAAAAAGATAAAAAATTACAACAATAAATAAAGAGTAAAAAATAATTAGATATACAAATCAGTCCTCTATAAACTGTGAGACTGCTAACCTTCTGAGCAACCTTTGATCCGACACAAAGTATATCAATGCAAGACGCGTGGCTGTTGGCAACCGAACACAATCTATAAAGCGGCGAGAATTTCACAAGATTAGTTCGCGGCATAGGTAACCAAAAGGTGAACGGATTCCGCGAAGACATTTCGGAACATTAAAGTTAAGTTACTCAAGTATACGAGAGCAGTCACAGGATCGCCTTACTAAAGCATTTAAAAAAATTAGTGCAGATTGTTCCCTTCTAGATTCCAGACTTGGTAGCAAGAAATTCCACTGCATATACTCTGAAGGGTAGCCCACAGAGGGATATATACCATCGAGGCGGAAGTAAAGATACTTCAGAAAGCGTCTCTGGATCCTTTCTAACTGGATAATATGGTTCTGGTAACCTGGAGACCATACAATTGAAGCATACTCAAGTCTACTACGGATAAAAGTACCGAAAAACATTTTAAATAGGTCAATATTACTAAACTCGCGGCAATTCCTAATAATAAAGCCCATTAGCTTAAATGCACTGGATACAACATTCTCAATATGAGATAATAAAGATAATTTTCTATCAAATATTACGCCCAGATCACGGATAGATACCGGCCTAGCCAGAGACACATTATCAAGACAATAATCAAATTGTAAGGGCACCAACCTAAGAGTAAAGGAAAGACAACTACATTTAGCAATATTTAGAGAAAGATTATTTATATTGCACCACTCCTCCACTGCCTCTAATGCTAACTGAAGTCGAATACAATCATCTACCAACCTCACCTCACAGAAAATTTTGATGTCATCGGCATACAGGGGACATTCAACCCTCAACCCACCAAGATCGTTAATAAAAAGATTAAATAACAAAGGACCCAAAATCGACCCCTTAGGTACCCCTGATGCAGCTGAAATATATTTTGATCTGCAGCCCTCCACAACCACATATTGCTTATATACATATACATATGTATCACACCGATAACCCAAAAAATAATGGTCCGATTCTGGTAAAATTTGGCATGTACCTTTCTTTTGTAAATGGCTTGGATAAGTCTAACCAAAATCTAACCAGGTTTTCCAGGAAAATTTTGGGTGTTCTTTCGGAAACAATTTTTATCTCAAAAAATACAAAAGCTATGTTAACCAAATTTGGTAGGTAAATTTACGATATCAGAAGGAAACATGCCAAAATTTGTATTCCTATGTTACAAGAAAAAATTTATAAATTGACTACCATAACGCACTTGCTGCGTCCAGACTTTTTTGGTACTCTAACGTCGGCCTATTTCCCCGACTATGGCGAATCACTGGCACCAGGGAGCACTTTCACCTCACTATCCTGTAAATTTTGCCAAACCCCTGTCCTTCTGTAACAAGTGTAGCGATCTTTAAAGTTTCCAAACATCGTATGGACACGGCACCGACGGGTTTACGCCCCCTCCAAAGGGCGGAACGTGCAGACGTTCAACTTGGTCATGCAGACGTTCAATTTGGTCAAATATAATATCACAACCTTGGTTAATGTTAATTTTTCATGCATTTTGTACTGGAAAAGTGGAAGGGGAACCCTGGGAATCGAACCCAATACCCATCGGTTCAGAGGCACACGTTCTTACTCCTGGACCACCGAGGCTCTATAGTTTCACTTAAATTATTACAGTATGAATTTCGTGTGTAAGTTTTTTTTACACAAACCTATTTTTAATTTTTAGCGAATTTTCATAGGAAAATTTTCTGTTGAGGAGATCGCGACTTTTAAATTTTTAAAAGATTTCTTTAAATGATGTCCGGCGTTAGTTTCAATTTCCATATATTAACAATTTTTCTGGAAAATTTTGGGTTATCTTTCGGAACATTTTGTATCTTTGAAAATAACAAAGAAATGGCAATTGGTACGCAGGTTTCTACTATAAAACGCTGTGTGTTGTGTGTGTGTTTTGTTTCTTTAACGTCGATCTATTTTCGCTACTATGGCCAATCACCGACGCCAAGGAGCAGTTTCACCTCACTATCCTGGAAATTTTACCGAACCCCTGCCTTTCTGTAAGGAGGGTATGGATCTTTAACGTGCCCAACAAGGGACTGCCGGCTTTACGCCCCCTCCGAAGGGCGGAACGTGCAGACTTTCAACTTGCTCAAATACAAAGCCACAACCTTGGTTGATGTTAATTGTACAGAATGTACTGAAAAGGGAAAGGAGAACCCTGGGATCGAACCCAGTACCCTTCGGTTCAGAGGCACACGTTCTTACCACTGAACCACCGAGGCTCTAAAACGCATCCTGCATACCAAAATTTTGATCTTTAAGTCAAAAAAGTTTATTAGCATTTAAAAAAAAATGAGTGTCACTGGTAATTAGAGACACGCACAAGACCAAATATTTTGTATGGTTTACAAAATCTATTGAATATTACAGACAAAGATTAAGTTTGATTCGAGTAAAAAGGTCAAGAAGTGCCAGAAAAATTACTTTAAAGGTTTTGTAGTTTTTCTTCTTATAACGTCAATGTCTTTATTTGACACCTTAAAATTGGCAATTTTTAACCAAAGATTCTTAAATGAATGCGAGTTGCGTAGAAACAATGTAATAAGAAGCCTATTTTACAAAGCCTCAAGTTTATACTTCAACCATCATTGTCCATTTTTCTAAAATATTTGCGGAAAATTCATTTCAAATAAACCCGTTCTGTGCTGCTTTGGCTGTAGTTAAGGTTATAGAGTGTGTGATTTAATGTTCGAATATTTTTTTATTTAACAAAATAATTTTAAAAAGGTCACTCTCTTCAGGCAATAAATTGAGAAACCGACAACCTACATATCCAGTAGTAAGAGTTCGAACGTAGTAAGTGCGTTAAGGTGGCACATTTTCATGAAGAGTTTATTGAAATTTTAATAACTAACTTTATATTAAAGTATTATCAAAAATGATAAATCAGAAATTTGTTTCGTAAGTAGCCCATATAAGAGACTATAACACGTCTCAAATTTCGAAATTATATCTTTATGGAAACCCGAAGTTTCAAAATTAAAAAAGAGTGCATGAGATTTCGTCTGTATCACATAAATTAAACTACTCCACGTGGGTGGTGGTGCCTTCGGTAGCAGTCAAGACTCATCCTCGAGGATGTTGGTTTGAATTTCCCTAGGAAATCAGTTTACAAAAATTGTGTTGATGTTTGTGTGGGAAAATAGACAAAAAAAATAGTAAATTTTGAACTATTAATCTCAATACCGATATATACGGGTAGATTTTTTCGGT
This sequence comes from Tillus elongatus, assembly GCA_964006375.1. Taxonomy (NCBI): domain Eukaryota; kingdom Metazoa; phylum Arthropoda; class Insecta; order Coleoptera; family Cleridae; genus Tillus; species Tillus elongatus. Next base: position 133,539,365 of record OZ023269.1, read on the forward strand.
CTAATAGAGGATTGGGATAAATAATACCCGGACAGGGGCGGGTAATCAGCTAGTATGTAATGTTAAGGTAAAGTTAATATTTACTCAACAGAAATGTAAACACTGCCTAGTTTTGTAATTGAATAAAAATGTGTTAAATTTACAGAAGGTTTAGTTAATTTAATTCTCCTTTCTGTTTAAAATTATATTCAACATGGTTATATAAGATAATTACAAGTTTAGGATCGCTTCATTATAAGACTGAATGAAAACAACATAAGCATGATGTGAGAAGGTTTTAGACAATAGTGCAATAGTAAGATATTAGCTTTTCGTTCATAGAGGCTGCATTTTAAAATGGAATAAATATTAGCAGAGTAATTAATTAGAATGCAATGATGATTCATAATTAAAACCTGTCTTCGTATTTACATCATCATCATTTTTCACATAAATAAGAGAACTGTGGTTTTTCGCTATACAAAGTTCTGCAAAATTCTTATATAAAAGTTATTTGTATTCAGTGATTTATTATTTAAAATAATGCTGGGAATTTAGAACAGATTTCAATATATAATAAATGATAAAATAAAATAATAAAAAAGTCTGGACGCAGCAAGTGCGTTACGGAAGTGAATTTTCATAAAAATATTTTTAATAGCAAATATGTCTCTTTAAAGCAAGCAGGCATCAATTGTTCACCCGTATAACCTATATAGTAGAAACAGTGTACCATATTTTATCAAAATAACTTGTTTGAAAATGTACACAAATTTTCCGAAAATAAAGTTAAAATGTTTCCGAGAAAACTCGTTTCCTAGCCGACGAACCTTAGGTTAATAGTAAATTGAGTTATTCAATTTTGAAGCATTTAATGAAAATTCGCTACCAAAACGCACATACTGCGTCTCGATTTTTTTTTACAAACGTGCATCATATTTCGATGAAAAATGCACAAATGCAAAAATGCAATATGGGATGTTCAAAAAAGATATTTTAGGTATCACCAACGACGTATGGGTTACCCTGTGATTGTCAAAATAATTTTATAAGATGCAGCTCAAGACTACCTATAAGTAACGTATATAATTTTTTTTTCGTTTATTGCATAATAACAATTATATTGTAGTTTACTGTAGAAATGCGTCACCTTGTATATATGTAAACAGAAAGTAAACCCGGATATGGACTCTAGGGGGCCTAGTTTGCGCTCATTTATAGAAATCTTTTAATTCAAAAGCCCGGGTCTCCTCATTAACGAATTTTTTCTACGAAAATTAGCTAAAAATTATAAACCGTTAAACCATAAACTTAACTAAAACTACTGCCAAAGCATATTTGAAATGAATTTTCTGGAAATATTTTATTAAAATGAAGGGCAATGATGGTTGAAGCTAAAACTTAAGTGTTTGCAGAACATTCTTTACATAATCCGTATTTCTTTCAGGTTCTTCGCCTAAATGTTGCCAATTTTGACGTTTCAATCGCGACTTTGACGTTTTGAGGAAAACCCTAATTTTTTTCTTTGAATGCCTCCTTTGTTTTTAAACTTACAGACCCAAATTTTGGTAAATTGTACACCCTATATATATATATATATATATATATATATATATATATATATATATATATATATATATATATATATATATATATATATATATATATATAATTGAAACTGACCCTGGATATGGGCTCTAGGGGGGCTAGTTCACGCTCATTTAAAGAAATGTTTTCTAAATTCAAAAGTCGGGATCTCCTCGTTAGTGATTTTTTTAAAAGAAAATTCATAAAACAAGCACTTGTGAAGCCACGGGAAAAGTCTACGACTGTATTAAATATGGAACGGTTTCACTAGGTTAGGGCAAGAACAAACAACCATATATGCTATTCAAATTGAATTAAGTTTTAAAAGTTATCATCTCTTTTTTATTAAATTATTTTTTTACAAAAACTCGCTAAAAATGTATCGGAATAACAACAATCTGACTAGATAACGGTAAAGTAAAATGAGACTTAAAAAATTGATAAAAAGTAAAGTGACTAGGATTAGAACTCGTCATGTAGGATTCGATTATACGATCTACAAGGACTTAGCCACTGAGCCACGCTGGACAAGTATTTACTAGCAGGTATCTCCCATAATAACTGTTCAACATTTTACAATTTACACAAAACCATTTTGATTTACAATTGATTTTTTGCTCATATTTTAACGAAATCAAGGAAAATAACGATTTAGACACATATCTAGGAGCTTGTTAGTCATTTCTTGTAGTATTTTTTACTTACATTCGTACTCAATCAATTTTGACGTTTCAACTTCCTTGAATCAGATTTAATTAATTAAAAATTATTATACCTCTAACTTTTTTGTCTTTTAAGATAGAGATCTGAATTTTGGTATATAGTATACCCTTTATGACAGAATCCAGCTTACTAAATTTGGTTGCTCTTACTTTGTTAGTTCCGGAGATATAAATTTTTTTCAAAAGAAAACACAAAATGTTCCAGGAAAACCTGGACCGATTTTCCTGACCAACGAATTTATCCAAGGCACTTGCAAAAGGAAGATATGTGCCAATTTGATCAAAATGGGATCATTATTTTTTGAGTTATCGGTGTGATAGATACATACATACATGCATATATATATATATATATATATATATATATATATATATATATATATATATATATAAACATATAAAAATTGAAACTGACCCTGGATATGGGTTCTAGGGGGCCTAGCTCGCAGTCATTTGAAAAAAAAAATTGAAAATTCAAAAGTCGGGATCTCATTAGTCAAATTTTTTTATTGCTTTGGCAGTAGTTTTAGTTATAGAGGTCATCATTTAGGTCTATAATTTTTAGCAAATGTCCGTAGAAACAAATTCGCTATTGAGGAGACCGCCACTTTTACATTTTGAATATATTTCTTCAAATGGGCGCGAACTAGGTCCCTATAACCTACACCGGGGGTCAGTTTTAGTAATTATCTGTTTTCATATATACCGGGTGACCCATTTCTGCGGTAAAGCTCAATATATCCGTTATTATACAAGATACGAGAAAAGATTGTATACGATAATTATAGGGTGTCTTGAGCTGCATCTTATAAAATTATTCTTACAATCATAGGATGACCCATAAGTCGTTGGTGATACCATTTTTATTATTTTTTTAATCAAGCATGCCTGATATTATTGCATTTTTGCATTTTTCTATCGAAATATATATTCCATGTTTGTAAGAAAATAAACTAGTTACGCAGCAATTGCGTTATGGTAGCGAACTTTCATTAAACGCTTCAAACTTCAATAGCTCAATTTGCTATTAACCTAAGGTTCGTTGGCCATGGGACCCCCCCCCCCTCGAATCCTCCACTTACTTAAAAGAGATTCATCTATGCACGGGCAATCATACTTCTCTAGATCACAGGACACACCTTGAAGATCTCTGCGTCTTTTATCGATCCTATCATAGACATTCCTCCCCAGAAACTGCTACGTTAGTACCTCTGCTTACTGCATTTAATCGGACAACCCGCTCAGTCAAGAAGAAACACACGCCTTTAGTGTGAAGTTACCGACTTGTCGAACAGTTCGAAATGAATGTTCGAGTCTTCGTTCTGTCCTGGATAATATAAGCTGAGAAGTGTGCTTCCGGTGCACATAATTTCGCAGACATATTAAAGAAGCGGGTAAACACCCATCCTGTAGCACTACAATCTAATTTATGGGAAAAAAATAAAAGAGGTAGACCAAGGAAAAAATTTCCGGAAAGCCTGACACAACTGATGAAGTGTGGAAGTTACAGTGAAATGACGAGGAGCTGGAGACAAAGTATCATGACTGGGGACATTGCCCTTCGGGTGATTTTCCGGGAAAATTTTGAATTTTTTGTTCGAAAAAATTTTTTATTTCCGAGAATTACAAAGCTATTTCGATGAAATTTGGTGAATATGTTGCCTTGTGAAAGACCTTACCACATACCAAAATTCAACTTTCTAAGTTTATAGAAAATTGATTTATTGAAATTTGTAGCATTTAATGAAAAATCACTACCATAACACACTTGCTGCGTCCAGAACTTGTTTGGTTTCGGTTAGTTAAAAAAAGCAAATAGGAACTTTTTACAACTATTTGTAATAATAATGATGACGCGATTAGAAATAGTGCTAAGATGTTTGCCATAACTGCGGTGAAATGAAGTAATTACTTTTACATATTGCAAGGTCGTCAATCATTTTGCTGTGAACAGAAGTAGGTATCCAGTAACATAACATCAACAACAAATTAAGATGATCCTGCAATCTTTGTGAAGAAAAAACTTCATTAATGTAACAATCAGAATTGCTCTACCTATCATAAGTGCAATAGAATTATTTAGATAACAATGAACAATTATGGAAAAGTTCTCATGTTTATATATACACAGTAATTGGGTTTCTGCCTGCGTTACATAATAACATTAAGATTACTGACCATTGTTGAAAGATTTCTTACATTCTAATAAATAACTTCTCGAAGCATATATTACAGAAGAAGCAAAACGATATGAGTTTGAGTTTAGCATAGTGAATCTCAATCTGTAAAGCGCTCTACCTTAGATACGAGCGACATCTTTTGTTGGGAAGGTTAATATAATAATTTTGCCTTCAATATAGCTTTAGTAAAAATATAGAACCATCTAGTTATCTCTGCAATAGTTCATTCATATAATAATCAGCATAAAAGTAACATCAATTTTGCTGTAGCACTTCCGGTGGTATCCCAAATAGACATGAACTTTGTTATTTTAAAGCGAACATTTCGGCTAGCTTAAATTCCACTTTAGGTTTCACAGGCAGTCCATCAATTGTATAAAACCAAATCAAATTTAAATTTACTTTATATACTCCAAACCCATATCTTAATCAGTACAAGTAATTTGGAGGCTTAACAAAGTCAACAGGAGAACGTGGTTAGACATGTTTATGTTCAGTCAATATGTTCTTAAATGCTCTTAAGTTCATGCTAAAGATGTCAACATGCTTACACATACACAGTCTGTTATAACTTGAGCACATTCTATAAATCGGAGAACTGAACAGACTATTCGTTTTGTATCTTGGTATACAAAACAGTTACTCTAGTCTACTATCCCTTTGAGGAACCCTTAACTGAATCCTGCCGAAAAATTCAGAAAAATTTACCAAGTTCCTGACGATTCTAAACAAAAACACCAGGTCCGCAACTATGCGCCTGCTCCGAAGACTGGTCATATTAAACACAGCAAGCAAACTCCCATAGGGTGTAAAATTGGGATAAGATCCAAAAAACCTAAAATGCAGAAAACGAACAAACCTCCGCTGAACTTTCTCCACCACATCAGAATGAACCCTGTAAAAAGGATTCCACACCACCGACAGGTACTCCATTTTTGAACGTATATATGAATTAAAGAGAATTTTAACCGTTTCAACTCTATGGAACCCTCTCGAGTTTCGTATAATAAAGCGCAAAGTTTTAAACCATGAGGCAGCAATTTTTTCCACGTGCTTCGCAAATGTTAATTTAGTGTCAAACTCAATTACTAAGTCCCCAAACTGAGTCCTATGCAAAAGTTGGTTACCTCCAACAGTATATTGGTACTCAATGGGAGCAAGACGTCTCGTGAAAGTAGAAACAAAACATTTCCCAATATCCAGGAACATTCTATTTACAAAACACCATTCTGACAGTGCATCAATGCTCATCTGTAATTCCTCACAATCACTAATGCTTGAAATAACACGAAAGATCTTTAAATCGTCAGCAAACAACAAACAGCTATACTTTTCGGCAGACCATTAACAAACAACAAAAACAATAAAGGTCCCAAGTTTGACCCCTGGGGCACCCCAGAAGGTGATGAAAACAATGAGGACTCGCTTCCACCATAAACCACATATTGTACCCTTCCAGTCAAATAAGATGTAAATAGCTCAATGTTGATACTTTAGTCAGCAACATGACTTCCTGGAACTACATTTTTAGTCACATAGTAGCCCAAAAATTAATTGAAAATTTCATATTTCCAAAAATAACTCTATAAATTTAGAATTTTAGCTATGTTGTTTCAAAAGAGAACACCAAATCGACAATATCCTAAACGATCTTTAAATTCCCGCAAAGATTTTTGTGGGAATTCGTCTGACATTTGAAGCAATAAGTTGCTTATTGGTAACTCCAACACGTTTAAAGTTGTATGTGTGTGTATCAGTTCTTGGCTTTAGGCTCAATGCCTATTTGGCACAAAATATTCTTTTAAAGTTGCAGATCCGATTTTGTAAGCTTTGGAATTGTATGATGCTGCACCTCCGGCGGGAACATTCGCATTTGTTCATTAAACCGATCTAAAATATTTTTAGGTAACCGTAACGTACAGTAGTAGTAGTAGTATTAAGATGTCAGACCTACCTTAAGTACTTAGAGGTAACCCAGCAACCTAATCAATTTATGCTTCAAATTTATTATTGTCTATCAACGATTTAACACGCCGGAAATGAGACAAATTGTATGTAAAGAACTCGGCAAAGACAAGGTTAATTTTAATAGCTAAGCAAAGACAAAATTATTGAATCACTGAGTCGGTTATTAATAATAATCAGCTAATACTTACGGTAATGTTAGTCTTGACCAAAAATCTGATATTTGTGAGACTTCCAGTACAAGACGCTTGTTCTCAACAGAAGTTCATAAATAGAAGAATCTAGATAAATTCAAAATTATTTTCTTTAAAATACGGGTATTGCACTTATAGAAAATTACTTGAGGAACTGATGTTAAATCAAAAACAGAAGTAAAACACAAATATACATTCTTTATTTCAATTTATTTATTTAATTATTTATTTATCGTATGGCGCACATCACATAACAATATCGTGTAAATCAATGGTACAGCATATAGCACAGTGTAGAACACAAGAATAAAACATAATTCACAATTGAATGTCCAATCTATTTATATAATCAATTGAGACTGGTGTCGCTGTCAGGAAATCACCTGGATAACCCCATATGCCATTAGGTTGTAATGCTCCGTGATGTGGCGGATCGTCTGCTTTTCAGAGCCGCAGTCACACTGTGGGGAGGGTATTATGTTCCACTTGTAGAAGGCATCGGCACACCTGCCATGGTTGGTTCTAATCCGGTTAAGTGTTGTCCATGTCTTGCGTGGTAGTTCGAAGCCGGCTGGAGGCTGGAGTAGTTGTTATCCACGGCATGTTATGAAGCTCCCGTTGGGCTACCTCGGTCCAATTCCACCTCCACTCGTTTATTGGATTTAAGTCATCGGCCACCAGGTCTCCAGCTGTTCTGATTGAGGGTTCTCTTGAGCGTAGCCTATTCCTTCCTATGTCATCGATATCTGTGTTTATTGGTAGTTGTAGGTTTTGAAGAATCTTTTTGTACTCTCTGACAAGTGCAGTGGATCTCCGTATCGCTGGGGGCGGAATGTGGCTCAGAACTGGTAGCCAGTAACCTGATGTAGATCTAATTGTGCCAGAGATTAAGCGCATCGTATGGTTCAATTGGACGTCGATCATTTTAACACGTGGGCTGTTTTGCCAGACTGGAGCACACTACTCCGCCGTAGAGTAAACGAGCCCTAAGCCGGAGCATAGAAGCGTGGCATCGGAGGAACCCCATGAACAGCCGCATAGTTTTTGTATGATGTTATTTCTTGTTTTGAGTTTTGAGGTAGTCTTAGTTAGGTGTTGTTTGAAGGATAAAGTTCTATCAAGAGTTACTCCTAAGTATTTAGGGTATCGGTTATGGTGAAGCAGCCTGTCACCGAAGTACACGTTGAGTTCTCTATTGGACATGCGGTTGTTTAGGTGAAAGCATGCCACCTCCATCTTCATCAGTTGCGGAAGTATTTCCTTAGGGTGTCCAAATCGTCAGTTAGCGTTTCCTCCGTTTCTTCCATTGGTTTGCTTCTGGTTGCTATTGCCCAGTCATCAGCATAGCCAAATTTTCTGGATCTTGTTGTGGGCATATCGGCGAGGTAACAGTTGAACAGGAGTGGAGCCAGAACCGAGGCCTGAGGCAGACCGTTATTAAGTTTCTTTCAATCGCTCAGAGCATTTCCCATGACGACACGGAACAACCTATTGCTCAGCATGTTATCGATTAGTCCCACAGTTGTTTTACAGGGTATTTAACGAAGGAGTTTGTAGGGCAGTCCTTGTTTTCAAACCGTGTCATATGCCGTAGTTAGGTATATGAATGCGATAGATGTTTTTAGCTGCATCTGATACCCGGCCTCTATATGGGTTGTAAGTAACAGGACTTGGTCGGTGCAGCTTCGACCCGGCCAGAAGCCAGCCTGCTCAACTGGTATGCTTTCTAGGATCTTTGGGCTTATTCTGTTGTACAAAATCCGTTCTAATACTTTGTAACTAGCACTTAGGAGCGCGATGGGATGATAGCTCTCTGGCCTGTCGTTCCTTGTTTTAGAATCGCTAATATATTTGTTTGTTTCAATAAGCGAGGGATAATTCCTGTATTTAGAATGTTAGTGAGGAGCCTAGCCAACCAGTCACGGGCGTTTTTTCCTAGATTTATTAGAAACTCAGCGTATATGCCATCGAATCCCGGAGCCTTACCCGGCCTAACATCCTCCAGTGCCTTTGTAATGTCCTCATGGGTGAAGGGTCGAGAGTATTCTGACTGCAAATCGGTGACGGGTTTCAGGCGCTTGGCAACTTGGGTGGTGTGTTCTAGGTATCTGGGAGCCCTAGAAGTAGAGACAATATGTGAGGCAACAGCATTTGGCGTTACAGCAGGGTTGTCACGGATCGGCACACTACCACTCCCCAGTTTACGTAGGAGGGACCATGCCTTCCTGCTGGATTGTTTGAAGTCCATGGCCTCAACTGTTTCGGACCACTTTAGTCTGCGTGCAGCGTCCAAACTATGTAGGAGCTCGTCCGCCACTTCCTGGTCACCACTCTCAAGAAACTCTTGGTATAGGGTTTCGCTTGTATTACTTCAGCCAGGGATATATTCCTTTCGGTAGCCTCTAGGGATGGTCTTCTTGACTGTGCTTGTTACCAAGCCTACAAATTGTTCGTAGTTTGCACTCGTTGCTGGGATAAATCTGAGGCATTTTTCAAGCTTAGTGTTGAAGGCGGGCCAGTTTGATTTGTTAAAGTTCCAGCGTGGTCGGGGAATAGACGACACCAAGGGAACCTGAATACCAATCTCGATGAGGACGGGTCGGTGCTGGCTGTGTAGCAAGTCAGGGAGCACCTTACGTAAAGGTCACTAGTGGAAGGTTGTTTCTGTCTTTAGAGACAAAGCAGAGGTCGGGATTGTACTCCCTTTGCCAAGCAGCAGATTTAAATATTCCACGATCTTTCGCGTCGAATACTAACTGCAAGTTATGATCTTCGGCCCATCTGGTTAGAAGTTCGCCATTCATGTCGTTGCTTTGATACTTCCATTCCTTGTGATGATTGTTAAAGTCACCAATGTAGACCGCTTTATTCCCAGACAATTATGAATATTGTATCACTTCGAATTCAATTCCAATATTCTAATAATGTGTATAGGGTATGCTTTATATGTTTTTTGTTTGTTTTTTTAGTTATTAATCTAAGGCTATTGTATTCCTTAATTGTATATGAGTATATGTACTTGTTTTATTTATAATATACTATAATGGGAACCCTGCTCTGTTGGGTATTTAAATAGATAAATAAATAAATAAAGACTAGAACATCGACATTACTGCCGACACCATGTTATCACACCGCTATGAATAAGGTTTTGAAGAAATTTCACCACCTTTACACATGTAAGGCACAGAGGGGACATGATCTAATAAGAGAAAAGAGCAAAAAAGCTACTGTTCAACTGCTACATCCTTATTGGAAGAAATTTTTAAAAATTAAGGAAATAAGGTATTGTCAAAAATCTGAAAAAGTCAAGCATTTTCTTAAAAGAAAACTCTCAGAAAGTGACGACGAAGACATCTAAGTGATGTTAACAAAATACCAGGAACTAGAAAAACTAAAGAGGACACTACATTAAAAATAAAATTAGTAGAGAGTGAAGATGTAATCGACCTCTAGATCTTCGAAGACTATAAAGATTCAGAAAATGAAGACAACGCTGCTTGCATTTAGTGTAATTAACTTTATGCTTGTTCTAAACACGGTGAAAAGTGAATTACGTGCATGGTATATTCCAAATGGACATTGATTAACTATAAAGAGGTTTCTTAGAAAACGAAATCGTTTATTTGTCAACTTTGCAAATAAATATTATTCTATTATACAGTTTTACCCTAATATGTGTGGGTAAAATGGCACAGACCAACATTTATTATTTCTTTGTATTATTCAAGAATTACTTTTTATTTATTATTTATTTTTTTCATTATGTAGGCATGTAAATAATATATCACATTTAGTAAAGTGTAATGTTTTTGTTAAAGCTTAAACTTTATTGAGATCATTACAGTGCTTTAAGTTTTTGGTATGTGATTTTAGGCACAATTCCCCTACGTGAACCCGCAGCCCAGCAAACCAAGACCAAGAGACGCCGTTGAAATCAAAGCTTAGGTATATTTTGGTCACTGAGTTAACATATGATAATAAAGGGAGGAAGCTAATTTCTGGTAAAAATTAATAAAATAACATCAAAGTTAATAATACATTTAATGAAAATTAGCCAAACAGTTCAAAGATACAACAACACAGCCTTTAACAACTAGCGTTTTACAAAAAATATAATAATAGAATAAAATGGTATGTTGTTATAAATGCGAATCAAATAGGAACTAAAATTATTAGGTAACGTTGTAAATAATAATACACATAATACATATTGAAATTGTGTTATAAAATATAGTAATATTTAATCCCTGATGTTTTTCATTTCTGCCTTAAATTCTGTTAATGCAGTGTGTATTCTGAAATGAAGTCTCGATTCCAGTGAATATCCTGAGTAATTTTTCCTGAAAGGAAAGATAAAACATTAAAAACTAAGATAATCATAAATGCTATTAAAAATAATAATGTTTCACAGAAAAACCAAAACAAAGTGTAAATTATTAAAACTCGAAAGATTTTTTGTCAGAGCGTTACATAAATAAGTAATCTACATCAAAAATTTTACATAGAAACATCATTTAGGTATAATATTGGTTTATACATTATTGTTATTGGTGTAAAAAAATGTTATAAAGCATGTTTTGAGTCAGGGGCTCTCGTCACGGTACTTAAAGGGTTAAGGGGATTGCAGGTATTTCATGAGTTAGGTAATGGTAAAATAAAATTGTCTATTGAATTTATTGTCTTTTTGTGTATTTGTAATGAAGATATAATAGGTTTCCAAGTAATCGGAACACAAAGACCATCATCTCTCTTATTTAAACAATCGTGACGTTTTTGATCTCGATTGCTTCACGGATAATTCTGGTTCTAAAGTTGTAAACCGGGGCTGTTGTTTTGGCATTGCCGAAGTCTATTTTGTGTCCTGTATGAATATGTTGCATGGCCAATGCCGATGAGGGGTCGGATTTTCTAACTGCGAGGGTGTGTTCATATATTCTATTGTGGATGCGTCTATAGAATATATGAACACACCCTCGCAGTTAGAAAATCCGACCCCTCATATATATATATATATATATATATATATATATATATATATATATATATATATATATATATATATATATATATATGTATGTATATATATATATATATATATATATATATATATATATATATATATATATATATATATATATATATATATAATTCATTTTGCAAGATAAATACTTACTTAGCATCCTCTAAAGCTAGTATAGCCTTGTCTTTAGAACCTTTATCCCATTCTATCAAAGCTAATTCAACTATTGCATAGGGTACTACATATGTATCTTCAACAATATCTTTTTGCAATGCAATAGCACTTTCTAAACATTCCAACGCCTGAAGAGGACTGCCCATTTGCCTTAAACATGCACCTTGGAGAAGAAGAACTAATGCTCTATTATCATTGTCATATTTGGAAGGCTTGGAGGTTGAATTTATTCTCTTCAAGGCTCTTTCTATCAACTTATAAATATTGTTAGCTACGCTAAAATTCTTAAAGGTTTTAAATAGATTCCATAAAAATAAAAGCTCTATTACTGGCAATACTAAATCTTGATTTTGGTTAAAGTATCTATCAGCCTTTTTGCAGGCAAATTTTTCCATTGGTAACGATTTTCCAGCAATACGTTGTTTGTATTTGGGAACATCTCTAAAAATAAGCAGAAAGTTATAGATAATGTGAAGATGGCATGGTAGTTGTGGTTTATTACTTCATTAATTCATCAATAACCATAATATCAGTAGGTGAGAGGTCTTCTTTCATCATCAGCATTATGGCTGCTTTTTGGTAACTATAAATTGTCCTAGACCAGCGACTGCCTTCAATCAAGAAATTGCTGTATACTAAAGCTTCTTTCCAGTCAGTTTTAACACTAAAAAAGAAACAGAGTTATGAAAACCTAGATGTATAATATTTTTAAAGATTTTGTAAATATTTATTTTATTTATTCATTAAAAATCCAATAAATAGGCTAAAGTAAAAGGCATCAGGAGTTTAAATAAATGGACAGCAGTGCCATGGCATAATGTACACTGATGATAGCACGATAACACTGATAGAAGAAATATACAACTAATTACAAGGAATATCAAGTGGGATAAATGGTTTGTTGGAAACAATTAAATACAAATCAAAATGAAAAAAAAAAGAAATCAAGAATAATCAGTAACAGCCAACGACTTGAACAAGTACAAATGTATCTTGAAAGTATCATTACGAATGATAATCAATGCAGAAATGAACTGAGAATGAAGCTGGTGATAGCAAGGCAAGCAGTCGCTAAAGAAAAAAATCTCGGGACGCAGCAAGTGCGTTATGGTAGTGAATTTTTATTAAATGCTTCAAATTTGAATAACTCAATTTTCTATAAACTTAGAAAGTTTAATTTTGGTATGTAGTAATTTTTCAAAAACTTAATAAATAGACCAGTGCCTACATTTTAATTATACAAAACATTAAATACAAAAGAAACTTAATTACTCTTAACTCGTAAAAATAAACTAAAATGTGCTTTATTAATTAGTTAAGAGTTAGAATGGCCTGAATTTCTTAGTATCTAAAATTACGACTTATTGTTTTTGTTTTAAGTTAGTCCTTTATAAACATGCATAAATTGTTGAGATGGCCACGTTATTTTTGTAAAATATGTTATATGTATATTACTTCTGTAAAAAAATAAATCTAAATTTAAAATTTATTATAGTCTTTTTTTCTTGAAAAAAATGGTTCGAATGAGCGTAACTAGGACACCAGATTTCATATTTGGGGTCACTTTCAATAAATAAAAAAACTCGGGACGCAGCAAGTGCGTTATGGCAGTGAATTTTTATTAAATGCTTCAAATTTGAATAACTCAATTTTCTATAAACTTAGAAAGTTTAATTTTGGTAAATAGTAAGGTCGTCCCAAGGGCAAGATATCCACCAAATTTCATTAAAATAAGTTTGTAATTTTCGGAGAAAAAATTTTTTTTCGAAAGAAAACTTAAAATTTGAATAACTCAATTTTCTATAAACTTAGAAAGTTAAATTTTGGTACGTAGTAAGGTCTTTCCCAAGGCAACATATATAGTAAATTTCATTAAAACAGCTTTGTTATTTTCGAAGAAAAAAATTTTTTTTTAAAGAAAACTCAAAATTTTCCCAGAAAACCCCGTCAGATTTTCCTGGATAACGAACTCATCCAAGCCATTAATAAAATAAAGGCACTTGCCGAGTTTCATTGAAATCGGTTAATTAGTTTTTGAGTTATCAGACGGATACATATATATATATATATATATATATATATATATATATATATATATATATATATATATATATATATATATATATATATAACATATAACAATTGAAACCCCGGCTATGGGTTCTAGGGGTCCTAATTCGCGCTCATTTGAAACAATTTTTGCAAGGTCTCACCATCGATACCTCTCTATTAGTGAATTTTTTTAAATAAAAATTCACTAATACTAAAGTATTTCATTTTAGAATGGCGGCTATTCCATATCACAATTTATTTTTAGTGCTCTGAAGCAAACTTGCAAATGGAACACTTATAGCCTCACTTCAGTGTTTGTTTGTTTAACACAAGCTCCCGGAGCTGGAGGGTGTGCAAGCTAGAGACTTGAATATTATCATATTTAGACCTTATTATAGCCTAATGGTGTGGTTTTGGTATGTATGAAGTATAAATGATTAGAATAATTTAGGGTAATAATGTATGGTCAAATGGGTTATGAAAAAGTTTGAAAATTTTAACCCTATCGAGTGGGGTGTCTAATGAAAGCTAGTAACGCATAGAAAACTATCATGCTTAATGTTTAATAAAACATCATTAAATTTTTTAAGAAAAATATATAAACCCCGAAAATTGCTTGTCTCATTCGATTTATTCCTAAAATATTAATTGGAAGATTAAAAAATAATTCAGCAAGTATATTGTGCCATCAACATTATAGGAAAGGTATACGCACCATTGTCAATTATACTGTTCTGTTCTGAGTAAATTACTGAATAACATTTGCAAAACGCAATTACGATCTCTCCGGCTTCACTTTGTGGAGTAATTTGTCAGTACTTTTTTCACGAATGTCCAGGTTTCTGTGAGGACCTTACAAATTGTGATATAATAACTCCAGTTGTAGAGTAATTGACAGACATATAACCTAGTTTAACCGAATTGTTGTTATTAGTTAAGCTATTGAGGTTGTGATATTGCTGTCTATTAAAAAAGGCTTTTGCAACGCCTAGTCCTGAATTTGCAGCAAAATCTGTACACCACTTATATATGTTCTGTTCACACCTGAAACATGACATTTCAGCTTGGTTCCTTATTCTGGTGAGACAAAACTAAATGTGTAGTGATTCGGTGACCAACAAATCTTTATCGCCTTTTATGTGAGTAACACCTGAAATCCCTCAGACTACCCACTTTCTCTAAAAGGCGTCTCCGATGTGACTTCATACATATGTATAAAATCACTCATCTCATGTATCCACCATCCTGTGATATAATTAATGAGCACATACTTTGAAATTAAAGAAAGTATCCCTACCAGCTACCCACAGTCTTAATTTATTTCCAAATCGACCATTTAATAATTAGAACAATATGCGGGAGGATATATTTTGTAAGGTTAGATTCATTCTCACCATAATTAGAAACGTATATCTCCTCAGTGCGCTATACTAATTACAGAGATAACACACCTAAAGTCATTCAGATAAGGTAGCCAGACTTAGGTGTGTTCTTGCTGTAATAAGTATAGCGCACTGAGCTCTAATGAGAGCGAAACCGGTATGCGTTTCTAATTATGGTGAGAATGCATCCAGACTTACATAGGTACATTGTCCCTGTATTAGGGAAGAAAGTACCAGGACTGATAATTGACATAATTGTTGGTTGGTTGTATCATAGTCCGTATTTATAAAATTTTGGGTTAATTAGAGCTGCACTACCTGGCTACACTCCGAGATGGCCTCCCTATCGTACATTTCACAATGTTCTCTTGTACATACCGTAAAATCTGAATTTAACGAGGTGTCAAGGGACCAGCAATAATATCTCGTAAAAACCGGAACTCGTTATATCAGAACCAAGAAGTCACTACAGAAAAATATAGGTATGTACATACTGGACAACTCCCCTACGAATCTTTCCATCAATATTGGAATTTAACTGTAACCTTTTTTTATTTTAACAACACACCACGAGGGCTTACAGCCTAAATACTATCGTACCGTGGGTGTCGACAAGGAGGAAAGAGGCAACTTGTTAATTCTGGACTTGAAGGTTTGGAGGTTCGGAGGAGAAGGAAAAACATGTGCCGGCAAGGAATTCCACAACTTGGAAGTCCTCGGGACAAAAGAGCGGGCATAACAAGATGTTATATGTCTGGTCACCTGGACAGTAAAAGGGTGCATTCGCTATGTTCCCCTGGTAGATCTGTTGGGGGCAGCAGGTGGAAGAACTATGGAAGAAAGCTCCTCTGAGCAGTGCCCGTGCAGATATCTATAAAAGAGAGAAAGGTCACCAACGGCACGTCGGTGAGCAAGGGATGGCAGCCTTTGGGTGAGGGTAGGGTCACCTATGAGACGTATAGCTCTTTTCTGAATGGAGTCCAGGATAGCGAGTGTAGAAGCGGCAGCGGCACCCCAGATGTGGGAGCAGTATTCGAGGTTTGGTCTTATTTGTGAAGTATATAAGGTATAGAGATTAGCTGGTGAAAAGTATTTCCGAGCCCGGAAGAGGAAACCTAATTTCTTAGCAGCTGCTTCTGCAATTGATGTGACATGTTGGTGCCAATTGCGATTTCAATCCACAGAAATGCCAACAAATGAAAAGGACTCATTACTTTGAATAACTTGGTTGTTTATTGTGATGGGACGAGGGCTGGTGTAACTCTTATGAGAAAGAAAGCAAGACTGTGATTTGGTGGGGTTGAATTGTACAAGATTTCTACTTCCCCAGTCCAATATTTTTTCGAGATCCACGGAGACAGAACCCTCCATGAGTCTGCGATCCTCATCTAATTGGGCCAAAGAGACAGGCTTAGAATATTGTATATTTGAGTGGAGGGTGCTGTCGTCCGCGTAACTGTGAACTGGGTTGGATGTGCTAGAGAGGAGGTCATTGATGTGGAGAAGAAACAAAGTAGGGGCTAAAGCTGAACCTTGAGGGACTCCTGCATTAATTGGATACAGTTTAGAGGAATAGCCATCCACGACAACAGAAATGCTCCGGTTGGAAAGTAAATTTGCTATCCACGTACAGAGTTTTGGTGGTAGGCCATAGGCCGATAGTGTATTAAGCAGGGCTGCGTGCCAGACCTAGTCGAATGCTTTGGATATGTCTAGAGCGACAATCTGGGATTCACCGTGTAGTTCCATAGATTTGTTCCAAAAATGGGTGACAAAGGAAAGGAGGTCGGCAGTTGATCTGCGCTGACGGAATCCATACTGCCTGTCGTGGATTAGACTGTGTTTTTCAAAAAAATTTTAGTAATTCGGTTTTTATATACTTTTCTATCACTTTAGAGACGACTGAAAGGAAAGAAATAGCCATGTAGTTGCTAGGAAGCGCTTTGGATCCTTTCCTGGGGACGGGTTGTACTCGATCAGTTTTCCAGTTACTAGGGAATATGCCTCTATTGTAAGATGTGTGAAACATACGAGTCAGGACAGAAGCAAGTTCTGGTGCGCATTTTTTGAGAACAATTGCTGGGATCTCGTCAAGGCCAAAGGCTTTCCTGGTATTAAGAGAAGAGAGCATCTTTCGTACTTTTTTAGTTTTGAAAGTGATATCCGTCATTTTATGCGCGACATTGGTGGACTGTTGGTGGTTGAACATTTGGAGATGGGTTGAGAGTAGAATTGCCGGCGAACAACGAGGCAAAAAGTTCAGCCTTGCCCAGGGCGGTAGAAACAATTTCATCCCCTGAGACAAGAGGTGGGAACGTGCTCTTGCAGAAATTATTCCGTAGCCAGGAAAATCTAACTAGGTTTTCCGGAAAAATTTTAGGTTTTCTTTCGGAACTTCTTTAATCTTAATACATAGAAAAGCTATGGTAACCAAATTTGGTACGTCAGTTCACGATATGAAAAGGAAACTATATACCAAAATTTGTATTTCTATGTCACAAGAAAAAAGTTGTAAAAAATATTCGGTGCCAGATCGTTTTTATGAAAATTCACTACCATAACGCACTTGCTGCGAGCAGATTGTTTTAATATAGACTTAATTTAGTGCTAATTGTATAGGAATATGAGTATAGCACATAAACGTAATGAACACAACGCTGTTCTAATCTAGTTTGATGATGAAACTTACCAGTTTGCCCAAAGAAGTTCCCAAAAACAAACGTGATGGAATTGAGGCCAAAGTGCTTGCGATTTCCATGATTTTTTATACCATTCTATGGCTGTATCTAAATTATTTTTCATAAATTCTAACCTACCCTTAAAGAATAAAAACCATACACCATCCGGATGTTTTTTAAATTGTTTCTGTAATATTTCGTCACATAATTTGAGATCCCCTTCTTGATGACTTAAAACGTAAAGTACTATTAAATTATAACCTAAAAGTGTCATTATGCATAAAATTTGTCTAAGGCCTTCCATTTCATAACCTTCTCTTAATTGCTTTAAACCAACATGCTGGAAGCAAATAAAAATTAAATTAGAAAAGAGACATCACAGAAAACACAAACACTGTTATACCTATATACAGATGTAGATACTTTTTATGTGGCCTCACAAGTATTTATTTTCTTCTCTGCAATCGATTTAGGCTTTTACGAAACAAACACTTATGAAGCCTGAGAAAAAGCCTTCACATTTGTATATAGGTAGTATGCACTGATTTCACCAAGTAAGAGCAACAACAATTATTATTATCAACTTTTTTTCTTCTAAATTTACGGCAAAAATTGACGACCATCAATTACATTACAGTGACAAAGTCGAACAGAAATTTTTCTCGAAATCTATCTATAATTTCCGGAGTTGTGTGTTCCATCTTCCTTCCGAATGCGTTCTCTTAATTCATGCAGATTTTGTGTTCTATTATAATTTACATTATTTTTAAAGGCTCCCCTATCCCCCTGAAAGACGTTGTCCAAGTAGTTTCTTACCAATAGAGTATAGTGTGCTAGTTTCTTACCATAAAGTATAGTAAGGGGGCACCATCTTGCTGAAACTACAAATAATTTCTGTACAGCCGATCCAGTTCGGGGAGCAAACATTGTAAACATCGTCGATCCGTCGATCTTCCCTCAAAAAGTTTGGTTCTATAATCCCATCATCTACTATTCCATCCTAAACATTCACTTTCTGTGGGTATTGAGTGTGATATTGCTGCATCCAATGTTGATTTTCAGTTGTCTAATATCGATAAGTGTAAGGGGTTTGCATGACCCTTTAGGAGGAATGTAGCTTCAAACAGTTTTTTCAATTAATTACAGTTAATTTTTATCACGAAAATTTCGCAAAACTATACCCATTTATCAAACTCGTCTTCCATAATATCCTGAGTTCAGTTAACTTCGTAATGATACCACTTTTATTTTCTTAGTGGTCTAAGAACTGTTGAATTATCAATGTTATTACCTAAAGTTGGATTCTGTGAACTGTATGGGGATTTTCTTGAAATTCTAGTAGAAAATCTATTTGTCTGGTTTCCAGTATTTGTTTTCTAGCATCTTTAGCGGCGACTTTTACCTGACCAGCTTCCCTAAACTTCTTCTCAATGTTGCTTACTAGGAATTGAGAAATTAGTTATTGGTTCCCAGTCCTGCTTTTGTTTCGACAACCAATCACTGTTATAATTTCAAATCTTGCAGTTTCAGTAACCCTCATGTTATTTAATAGAAACAATTTGAAATATTTCAAAAATATCACTCTTGATCGTTTGAGAAACAGGATAACATACCAGTTTCACTCTTATTCGACCAGCTTTAATGTGAGCAGAACCGGTGTGGGTTTGTAATGATTGTCAAAATGCATCTGATCTTACATTCTTACATATGTGTATATAGTGATTAATTACACGAGAAAAAATACGGTTTATAATATAACTTTTGTTACCTAAAATTGATTATTAATACATAAATCATAGTTACTTTATTTCCTGAGAAGCCGATGAACTCCAAGAGTTTAATTACTCGAGAAGGTAACATTGATATCATTAAATTAAATGTGCCTATACCCATTTTGACACCTCCTTCAAAGTGTGGCCTCGTAGAATGTTTTTCCCAACTTCTTTTTAATAAAATTTGTTGACATTCCCTGAAAGAAAAGTAATAATTCATATTAAAATTTCTATTTAAACAACTTTAAAATATAATCGGACAGAAATGTAGGAAATCAAGATGACTATGCATGTAAAGAAATTGTGAAAAAATATAAAATTACATGAACATCAGACAAACCTTACTAGCAACTGAGAAAGCAGATCAGAATGTAGTCATAAAAGGGATAACCATGGAAAGGTATTGCTGGAAAAAGAAGACATTATCAAGCAGTGGAAAGCCTGACGGAAATCTTGATGTTCAACTAAGTAGTGTGTTTTGTTTCTTTAACGTCGGCCTATTTCCGCGACTATGGCCAATCACCGACGCCAGGGAGCAGTTTCACCTGACTATCCTGGAAATTTTGCCTAACCCCCGCCTTTCTGTAAGGAGGGTAGGGATCTTTAACAACATCGTATGGACATGGGACCGACGGCTTTACGCCCCCTCCGAAGGGCGGAACGTGCAGACATTCAACTTGCTCAAATACAATGCCAGAACCTCGGTTGATGTTAATATTACAGTTTGTACTGAAAAAGTGAAAGGGGTACCCTGGGATCGAACCCAGTACCCTTCGGTTCCGAGGCACACGTTCTTACCCCTGAACCACCGAGGTTCTATTCAACTAAGTGATAATGTAGAAAATAAAAACTTTCCAAAGTAGATATTGAGCAAATGAGAAAAAAATCTGGACGCAGCAAGTACGTTATAGAAGTAAATTTTCATAAATATGTTTTTAATAGCAAATGTCTCTTTAATGCAAGCAGACGTCAATTTGGTCACCGGTTTTACCTATATAATAGAAACAATGTACCATATTTTATCAAAATAACTTATTGTTTGAAAATGTACAACAATTTTCCGAAAATAAACTTAAAATGTGCCCGAGAAAACTCGTTTCCTAGCCGACGAACCTTAGGTTAATAGAATATTGAGTTCTTGAATTTTGAAGCATTTAATTAAAATTCGCTACCAAAACCCACTTACTGCTTCTCGATTTTTTTTAAACATGCATCATATTTCGATGAAAAATGCACACATGCAAAAATGCAATAAGACATGTTTAAAAAAAATTGTAGGTAACACCAACGACTTATGGGCCACTCTGTGATTGTGAAAATAATTTTATAAGATGCAGCTCAAGACACCCTATAAGTAACGTATACAATTTTTTCTCGTAACTTGCATAATAACAATTATATTAAGCTTTATCGTAGAAATGCGTCACCCTGTATATATGCAAGCAGAAAGTAAACCCGGATATGGATTCTAGGGAGCCTAGTTTGCGCTCATTTGAGAAATCTTTTTAGAATTCTCCTCATAAACGAATTTTTTCTACGAAAATTAGCTAAAAATTATAGAATTATTTTAGTAAACTGAAGGGCAATGATGGTTGAAGCTGAACCTTAAGGGTTTTTGCAGAACTCTCTTTACATAATCGGTATATCTTTCAGGTTATTTGCCTAAATGTTGCCAATTTTGACGTTTAAAATGGCGACTTTGACATTTTGAGGAAAACCTCAATTTGTTTTCTTTAAATACCTACTTTTTGGTCTTCAAACTTGCAGACCCAAATTTTGGTAAATGGTTCACCCTTTTTAATACAAACACGTATACCAAATCTGTTTGCCCTTACTTTGTTATTTCCGGAGATGTAAATTTTTTCCGCAACACAAAATTTTCTGCGAAAACCTGGGATATGGGTTCTAGGTGGCCTAGTGCGCGCTCATTTGAAGACATTTTTTCTAAATTGAAAAGTCTGGGTCTCCTCATTAGTGCATTTTTTTGAAGAAAATTCACTAAAACGAGCACTTGTGAAGTCTACGACTATATTAAATATGGAAAGCTTTCAATAAGTTAGGGCAAGAACACACAACCAGATATGCTATTCAAATTAAATTAAGTATTAAAAGTTTTCATCTCCTCTTGAATTATCTTTTATACAAAAACTCGCTAACAAATTCATCGGAATAACAACAATCTGATCAGATAACGGTAAAGTGAAAGAAGACTAAAAAATTCATAAAAAGTGAAGTCACTAACTAGGATTAGAACTCGTCATATGGGACTCGACTATCAGATGTACAGGGCTTAACCGACTCGGCTACGCTCGACATGACAGACTAGCAGGTATATCCGGTAGTAAGTTAATTGTCTAACGTCTTTTCTATTTACACCAAACAATTTTTATTTACAATGGATTTTTTTCTTTGATTGTTGTTGCCCTTACTTGGTGAAACTGGTCCAAGTCTGTATGTAGAATGGATTTTTTGCTCACATTTTTACGAAATGAAGGAAAATAACGACGTAGATACAGATCTAGAAGCTTGTTAGTCATTTTGCGTCGTATTTTTCACTCACGTTTGTACTCCTACCATAATTATAAATATTGACGTTTTAACTTTCTTTCATCAGATTTAATTAATTAAAAATTAATTTACCTCTAACTTTTTTTGTCTTTTAACATAGAGATCTGAATTTTGGTACATACTCTTTATGGCAGAAATCAGCGTACCAAATTTGGTTGCTTTGTTATTTTAGGAGATGTCGTTTTTTTAGAAAGAAAACACAACATTTTCCGGGAAAACCTGGGCTGATTTTTTGGCAAACGAGCTTGTCCAAGCAAAAGGAAGATATGTACCAAATTTGATCAAAATCGGACGATTATTTTTTGAGTTATCGATACCTATATATATATATATATATATATATATATATATATATATATATATATATATATATATATATATATATATATATATATATATATATATATATATATATATATATATATATATATATATATATATATATATATATATATATATATATATATATATATATATATATATATATATATATATAAACGGATAAAAATTGAAACTGACCCTGGATATGGGTTCTAGGAGGCCTAGTTCTCGTTTGAAGAATTTTTTTCAGAATTCAAAAGTCGGGATCTCAATAGTGAATTTTTTAAAATAAAATTCACTAATAAAGTATAATAATGGAGAGATGAATAAACTAATGCTAGAAAAAATAGGGATCACATTAAAGGGACAAAGGTGAAACACGTAAGACGTATCTTGAGATACAATCAGTTCCTAACAACAGTATTTTGAAGAACACATAAAAGAATAAAAGAAAAAGTAGATTTAAAAAAATTGTCTAAACTTATTAATTCCGGAAGCTACAACGAATTGAAAAAAAGTTATTGGGAATAGAGAGTCATGGTTTCGACATCATCTTTGGCCTATGATAACTTTTATGATTTAAGTTTTATGTTAATAAAGTTACACTTACTTGTAAGAATTAAAACAAGACCTGATTTTGATTCCAGCTTTGATAAAACTACTTAAAGTTTCATCTTCCATAAAAGTTAGCATTGATTTTAACAATAAACTTTCTGCATGACATAATTCTGCATGGGCTTCTTCTTCGGTGTATTGTTCATAATTGTTTTTCTTGACTATTTTTCCTAATGATTCGCCTATTGTATTTTTCTTTCTAAATCTATTACATACACGTAGAGAACTTTTGAGAGCTTTCGATGCGTTAATGATGTGTTGTTGTTCAAAGGTTAAAATTGCCTCAAGATATAGAAACACTGAATGTCCTAAAGCGTGGTACATACTGACATTAGCACTGAAAATAAAATTATTTTAATCAAAATCGAGGAACCTGAAAATTAAACTATTTATTCTATCATTGTGCATTTATGATCTCTACCCCACTTATTAATTCAATAAGTTAGGACATATAGTTTTTATGCAACCCTCGTAGATTCATGCTCACTCTGATAATTTTGATTTTTTATTCTCTTTATTTAAGACTTTAAATTTTGTGCAAAATTCTATTTCTAGCCAATATTTTACGGTAAAATTATGCTCCGTTATTTTAAAAGATAACGAAATATTTTTTTACTGGCAAAAAAAATCAAATATGTTGTGTGACATACCAAATGTAACTACGTGTATTGTTAAAATTCACTATGTTTGCAAAATTTTAAGCTCAACTTTTTGCAAACTCAACAGCGAACAATGTTTCAAAAAAATACTTACTAGGGTGTCGTCAAATTTCTTGCTTCCTCAAATTGGTTGTTGAAAAAATAATTTACTGCCTTTTGTGCTTCGTCAAGTGCTCGCTCTAGTGTCATATCTTGAGGCCTAAAATAAGGTTTTACTTTTTATCAAAATGTAGTTAACAGTTTGATAGAAACTAAAATATGTATAAAAAAATTAAAACTGACACGTTTGATAAGAGATTATGCCTAAAGTATCAAATTTAGCTCATGTTAGTTTACAATACGAGGGCGGGTCATCAGTCCGTGACTTTTTGAATGGAATACAGGTTTTTTGACAAAATATCATTTTATTTCTCAACATAGTCTCCGTTGAGCTCTTTACACTTCGTCCAACGTTTCTCCAATTTTTTTATTCCTTCCAAAAAATTAGATTTGTCGAGTTCCTCAAAATAGGTATTTGTTTGTGAGATGATTTTATCATTGGAGTCAAATCTCTTTCCGCCGAGCCATTTCTTTAAGTTTGGAAACAAGAAACAGTCACTCGGGGCTAAATCCGTAGAATAGGGCGGATGAGGGAGCAATTCGTAGCCAAATTTATGCACTTTTGCCATGGATACTTCACATGTGTGCACCCTTGCATTGTCTTGGTGGAAAAGAACTTTTTTCTTGGCCAAATGCGGTCGTTTTTTCTTCAAATCATCATTGAATCGGTTCAATAAGTTGGTATAAATTTCACCATTGATTGTTGTTCCCTTTGAAGGTAATCAATGTGGATTATACCGTGTGCATCTCAAAAAACGGTCGCCATGACTTTATTGGCTGACAAACCCACCTAGGCCTTCTTCGGCGCCGATTCGCACGGAGAAACCCACTGTTTTGACTACTGCTTGGTCTCTGGTGTGTTGTGGTCAATCCATGTTTCGTCCACGGTTACGAAACGGCGCAAAAACACGTCCCTATTGCGGTTGAACAACGCCAAACACTCCTTCGAAGTTGTCACACGATTGCGTTTGTGGTCGATTGTGAGCCAACGCGGCACCCATTTTGCGGATAGCTTTCTCCTACCCAAGTGATCATGCAAAATCAAAACCACTTAGCCATGTGATATGTCTATGGCTTCCACAATCTCCCGCACTTTCAATCTCCGATCGGCCAACACCATATCGTGAATTTTTTCAATTGTTTCGGTTTTAGCGACCTCAACTGGGCGTCCAGAACGTTCGGCGTCATTTGTGCTTATATAGTCGCAACGAGATTCAGTAAACCAGTTTTTTACCATGGAACTTGATAGTGCAGAGTTCCCATAGTATTTATCAAGCTTAGCCTTGGTTTGAGTGAAGGTTTTTTTCCGCGAAAAATAATGTTTGCTGAGCACACGAAATTCACTTTTCTTAATTTTCTTTATAACTCAAGAGGTCTGCTTTCAATGGCTATCTAACACAAATTAAATGACGCAGCTTGTTCAAAATTTGACAGGAGTCAACTAACAGATGCTTGTTGACAACAGCAGTGTTGCCCTTCCTGTGAAGAGGCGGGAAATTTAAAAAGTCACCGATTTATTGACCCGCCCTTATATACTAGAAATATACTGAGCTCTAAATAAATGTAACAACTTGTATATGTAATTTGACAAACAGCACACACAGTAATTGTTCCAATTTGATTCAAGAATTAAATAAGTTACTTGTGCATGATTAAAAGAAACAGTAGCCAACATCTTGCTGAAATTTAAATTAATTTAACTTGTTGTACAGGTTAATAAGATTTGACCACCATTAATTTTATTTTTCGACTTAGAAGAAATCATGATCAAAAGGCTGTAGGATATTAGCTTTCAAGTTTAATCTACATATCAGAAACACAATTGAGGATCGCGTTTTTGTGATGGAAACTGCATATTATTAATTGTTTGTAAGATGATAGTATTTTCCTTGCGTTAATATATACATTTTATATGGTTCCGTCAGTCATGGGTCGTTTGCAAGTTATAGAACTTGGAAATTAGGAACTTCATCTCAATCCAGCACCCACTGGCCGATTGTTAATCAACCGAAGACCAACAAAAATGTTTTATTTAATATATGTCGTGCATTTGAAAAAAACTATTACCAAAGTTGTTGTTGAGTTTCTTGTTGTACTAAAATGCTGTGCCAAACATTATCTTACAAAGTATAAAACATTTCTTGATGTTTCCTAATTTTAAGTAGCCTTTTGCGTAATAGTGAAATAATCCAAGAAGTTTTATAACTGAAACACATTTATTTCTTGAGATTAAAAAATACCCATATTTTAAGATGTTACGAGATTATATTATAATAATTATTATTATTATTGTGTTTTATTGACCAGAGTTATACGGTTAGAGTGCGGACGCGGTTGGTAGGGGTTTATTTCTTCCTTTGCGTTTCTATAGGCTGTTTTTTTACATCTTGCATTTGTATTTTCTTTCTTATATATTCTTCCCCGCCCAGCTCCACCATTTGCTCCGGATCCGGTAACTTTCTTGGGGATGAAGCCACAACATTTGTCTGACGGTTTATGCATACAAAGGTATAGTAGATCTAAGCATGTTTCTCAAAAATATATTTTTGAGAAAACCGACGGTGAGATAATCTGCAAAATGACCGAGTGTTGATTTGCAATGGTGACAATCGGTTGAAGCTACAATTTCATTCTATAATATTTTTATAACAATGTATTAAAAAAGTAATCATCAAATTTACTTTTTTACTCCTAAAAAGCGTTACATTGGTTTTGAGCTTCAGTATATGTTTGCGTGATTTTACTTACAATGGTATGTCGTTGGCATCTTCGAACTGCAACAAAAAAAAATTATATAATGGCCTTTCAAGTACATAATATATAAATTATTGCGGAAATTAATCTTCTGACTTCTGTTATTTAGTGTGCCTATTTTAATAAAATTAAACCTATATATTATCATATTTCGTTGTATTTCCTTTAGTGCATTTTCATTGCGAAAAAAGTATCTTAAGTGATCGCCAATGCGGCTCCCGCCAACCCGATCTACTGGTGATAATCTGACATACGTCACTCATCAATGGAATTCTGCTCTCGAAAAATTAGGAGAAGATCATGCAACTTCGTTGGATATTTCTAAAGCATTCGATCGGGTCTGGCATGCTACACTGCTCAATAAACCAGTTTTTATTAAGGGTTGTGAAATAGTGGAGACAGCAGAGATGTCCAGTACAGCGTCATATCTTCTGTTATTATTCGGTTTGGATGCTTTCATTTGCTTATGAGTTTCTTAGGATGTATCGGAAATATCATGAAAAGAAGTGGCATCGAATAGCTATGGGAACGTGTGTATAGCAAAAATACTTTGAAAAATGGGAAGAGTCAGACCAAGAAGTACACGTCTGAAAAACTTAACCCAGTTGATGAAGTGAAAAACTGCAATGAAATATGAAGAGGAATGTTGACGACAGAAAGTCTTACTGACAACAAGGTGACATCAGCTTTAGACTGATGATGTAAATATTTATTGCTTAAATTTGTACTTTTCTTACCTTGCACATTAGTCATCATTAAAATTATAATTATTTAATAATAATAGTAATAATGCCGTACAAATTGCTAGTTTCCAACATTGACATTAATATTAGATAAAAATAAATAAATTCATTAAAAGCAAACACTTTAGTAACGATGCATTGTTTTGTAGAAGGTTAACAACCTTATTATTCAATATTAAATTTTAAACTTTAAAGAGATAAAATTCATTATTCTTTTCTGCTTATTTTTTATCTTTCTGATAAGTGAATAATCTAATGATATACATGGAAAGCAGATGCGGAAAAGTACGAGCTAAAAAGAAGAAAAAGCTAGAGCAAAGAAAGTCGTGGATTACACCACAAATATCAAATTTAGTACATGCAAGAGCCTAACTAGTGAAGAAAGATAAAAAGATAAGAAGCATGCACAAAGGTTAAACAAGTTAAACGCATGATCGTACAGAAACTTAGAAAAGTTTGGGACGCAGCAAGTGCGTTATGGTAGTGAATTTTCATTATATGTTTCAAACTTGGATAACTCAATTTTAGATAAACTTAGAAAATTGAATTTCGGTATGTAGTAAGGACTTTCCCAAGGCAACATATCGGCCGGATGTCATTAAAATAGCTTTGTAATTTTCGGAGAAAAAATTTTTTTCGAAAGAAAACTCAAAATTTGAAAAACTCAATTTTCTATCAACTTAGAAAGTTGAATTTTAATATGTGGTAAGGCCTTTCCCAAGGTAACGAATACACCAAATTTCATTAAAATTGTTTTGTACTTTTCGAAGAAAAAAATTTTTTCGAAAGAAAACTCAAAATTTTCCCGGAAAACCTTGTCCGATTTTCCTGGTTAATGAACTCATCCAAGCCATTAATAAAAGAAAGGCACTTGCCGAGTTTCATCGAAATCGGTTGGATATATATATATATATATATATATATATATATATATATATATATATATATATATATATATATATATATATATATATATATATATATATATATATATATATATATATATATATATATATATATGAAGAAAGGTTTAAGGGCAAAGCCGCAAGGAGACAACCGCAAACACGTGTTTCAGGCTAATTAGCCATCATCAGTACGGTATAGCCAGGTGAAGATGGTAACACTCTGGATAAAGATGGAAAAATATACGGAGTCCCAACAGGCAACCAGTGCACAATTGCAGCAACATTTGGAAGACCCTCAATCCGAGGGAAACAACCAAAAAAGCCACGGAGGCAAAGAAATCACCTGCTTTGCCCTTAAACCTTTCTCCTTGTATAGTACATAAATGCCGTGTTATCAATCCTGTTTTAGTTAATATAACTTCCTGGGCTCCGGATGTTCACGCAGGTGATTTCTTTGCCTCCGTAGCTTTTTTGGTTGTTTCCCTTACGTTAATAGCAAATGAGTTATTGAAATTTGGAGGATTTAATGAAAATTTGCTACCAAAACGCATATACTGCGTCCAGATTTTTTCTTACAAACATGCATCATATTTCGATAAAAAATGCTAAAATGCACTAACGAATTTGTTCTACAAAAATTAGCTAAAAATTATAGACCGTTAAACCATAAACTTCACTAAACCCACAGCGAAAGCCTCAACTTAACTAAACCAACAGCCAAAGCATGAGAGAAAGGGTCTATTTGAAATGAATTTTCTGGGAATATTTTAGTAAAATGAAGGACAATGACGATTGAAACTAAGACTTCGGGCTTTGTAAAACATTATTCTTGAGACATTTTCCTTCCATAGCTCATATTAGTTTCAGGTTCATTGCCTAAATATTACCAATTTTGACGTTTAAAATCGCGACTTTTGACGTTTTGAGGAAAACCCAAATTTATTTTTCTTTAAATGCCTGTAACTTTTTTGTCCTTTAACCTACAGAGTTAAATTTTGGTAGGTAACTTACCGATAATGATATGAACCCGCGTATAAAATTTGGTTGCCGATTTTGACGTTTTAAATCGCAACTTTGACGTTTTGAAGAAAACCCCAATTTATTTTTCTTTAAATGCCTATAACTTTTTTGTATTTTGACCTACATAGCTAAATTTTGATGGGTAACTTACCTATAGGTATATAAACCCGCGTACTAAATTGGTTGCATTTACTTTGTTAATTCCGGAGATATACTTGTTTTCCGATTTTGTTCGAAAGAAAACACAAAATTTTCCGGGAAAACCTCGGCGGATTTTCCTGGTTAACGAACTTATCCAAGCTACTTGCGAAAGGAAGGTACTCACCGAGTTTTATCAAAATCGGTCCATTATTTTTTAAGTTATAGGTGTGACACACACACACACACACACATATATATATATATATATATATATATATATATATATATATATATATATATATATATATATATATATATATATATATAAACATATAAAGTCTGAAACCAATCTCGGATTTGGGTTCCAGGGGTCCTAAATAGCGCTCATTTGAAGAAATTTTTTCGAAAGTCGGGATCTCCCCATTAGTGAATTTTTTTAGAGAAAATTCACTAAAAGATAAAATGCCAGCTTTAACAGATGAAAAGTGAAACCAGAAGATTGTCCTATAGATTTTAATATATTTTTTTTATCTGTACTTTCATCTGTTTTTATTTTGCTGACATAATTGTGGTGTGATCTTTGCAACTTGTATTCCGTTTCCTTTAGCGTTGTTTCCTAATAATAGTGTGTAATAACTGGTAGAAGATTTCCTTGTACTTTCAATCGAGATAATTATTCTCATGTTCGAAATGAAATAATCTTCCTGAAGTGTTTTTTGAATTGGTACGGTATATTAACGATATATGAATAAAATATAATTGTTGATCAATGTTTAAGTTTCTGATGAACTTTATTTTGAATGATTGTAGCCGCACCTTTGAACGAACAAATTGCGTACTCTTATAATGTTGAATAAGAAAATCAACTCTCACTTGTAACTATACAAAGAGTTTATTTAATATGTGAAAGTGGTCATAGTAACTGCGTGTTTATGTTGATTTTTTTATAAATTATTTATTGACTGCTCAGTTGTTTAGTAGACTGCGTTATTTAGTAAAGTGCTTTCTGATTTTCATAACATTTATGTATGTCTAAAATAAAATACCAGGCTGAGCGAAAGAAAAAGATTCGCTAGTAAACAAATGGAACCTGACTATACTTACAATATTCTAGCTTGTGCAAATAGTTTCAAATTGTTTATGAATTGTTTCCTTACTAAACAAAATTGGTAGATGTTCGTATAAAAACTGAAGAAAAAAAAATTATAACGAAAGGCTTGACGAGTACTTAGCTGAAAAAACAATACAACAAAAGGAGATCTGAAAAACGAAATGAAAAAACTTTCAGTTCATTTGACTTCAATTTATATAAAATTTTCTTTTGTTTTTAGTGAATTTTCTTATAAAAAAAAACTAATGAGGAGATCCTGGTTTTTGAATTCTGAAAAAATTTCTTTAAATGAACACTCATTAGGCCCCCTAGAACACATATCCGGTGTAAGTTTGAATCTTTATATGTTTATATTATATATATAAACATACACACCGGTAACTCAAAAAATAATGGGCCGATTTTGATCAAATTTGGTGAGTACCTTCCTTTTGCAAGTGGCTTGGATAAGTTTGTTTTGTGTTTTCTTTCGGAAAAAATGTATATCTCCGGAAATCAGAAAGTTAGGGCAACCACATATGGTACGCGTGTTTCTATTATAAAGAGTGAACAATGTACCAATTTAGGTCTTCCTCTTTGAAAAAGATAACCGAGAACTCGACTCCGCTAATCCGCTAATACCTTAGAATAAGGTACTTATTGTTTACTTTTAGTTTTTACTCTTCATGTAGTGTATGGAAAATTTGAGGTAAATCAAACTGCATAATATCATACAGTAGTTTTAATTATACTTATAAACAGATGTTCAGTGTAAATTATTTAAATTTTAATTTCAAAATTTTATATTGTTTATATTTATTTATTTCATTTTCAAAAAGTATCGATACAGCAATAGTAAATAAGTCTTGAAAAGAGTTTAGGTGCAGCATGTGCGTTGTTATAGCGAATCTTCGGAAAATATTTCAAATGGTGATAATTCAATTTCCTAGTAAACTAGTATCTTCAATTGTGATACATACTAAAACCTATATAAAAGCAGCCTAGTTACTAAATTTAAAAAATAACACAATAAGCTTCACAGTCAACCACAAATTTGTTTTAAAAACCATTTTTGTCATTTTGTTTGCAGAAATTGGTTCGATTGAGTTGATAAGACGAATCATCCAAGCGACTAATAAGGAAAAATACCTGCCACTTACTTGCTTATATCTCTACCAAATTATAATTTTCTAGCTGCATAGGAACTAGAAATTTCTTCAAATAATCGCCAACTGTGACATCTAAAACCGACCTCCAAGGGCCATTTAAATTTAAAGAATTAGTTTTAGTAGTACAACTTACTAATAGTGCAATATTCTTATGAAAATTCACTATTATAATGCACTTGCTACGTCTCGAATATTTTATTTTTATTATTGTTTACAGAGTTTCTTGATTAAAACTCCATAACGTAGCAATGGATTTTTATTTACAGTTGACATGAATGCGTATAAATAATTCAAATGATGCCGTCAAACGGCAAAACCGATTACAAAGAAGAAAAACAAACACCTGTAAAGCAAGAGAAGTGGTCTCTATATCTGTATTTATCTCTAAAAAAGTAAAAAGAAGTACCGGTGACGAAAGTGTTGTAAGCAGGATATGGGTTTAAAAAGAAAAGATTAACATATTAAAAGCATTAGTAGATTGGTGCATTTCTACTGTTTTCTAAGTGTTTAAATACCTGTTGTTAAAACTAGGTCATGATCGTTTTATTTTGCCGTATAAGTTCAACCTTGACAGACACCTTGACTGAACATTACATACTATAATTATATAAGGAGGTATCTTAAACAATATAAAACCTGTTTAAGGTTTAAATATTTCTCAAATATTGATCGTACAAAC
The DNA here is from genome assembly GCA_964006375.1 of Tillus elongatus. Classification (NCBI taxonomy): domain Eukaryota; kingdom Metazoa; phylum Arthropoda; class Insecta; order Coleoptera; family Cleridae; genus Tillus; species Tillus elongatus. The sequence continues at coordinate 133,571,836 of OZ023269.1, forward strand.
TTTTCCGACAAAATGTTTTTTCAAGCTGTATCATGTATTTATTATAGAGGTAAGTAAACAGAAAAGCCCCTCCGATTGCCAGATTTAACCTCGTTAAACATTTTTAGCATCAACATCATTACAGTCAAGAGACTATGTTGCCTTATCAACGCAACCCTTGCTCTGTCTTCAGCAGGTATTTCCTTTGCGTTACAGCTTCACATTTCAGTAATTGGATCGGACTAACTAGAAGTCTTTCTCCTGGTTTGCCTCCTTCAAATATTATTGTCAGAAAGTTATCATGTCTCAGAATAAGACACATAATCTCTTCTTCCTCTCAGTATCACGCAGTAAACCATATTTTCTCTCTCACTTCTATTGGTACACTTTTATCCATCTGCTTATCGATGGACCCAGTTTTTGCCATTTTTATCAATGTCCACGTTTTAAAAGCTCTTCATATATTGCTTATTATAACATATGGTTTTATTTATAATTGTATTTCTATACATTATTCATTAACAATTATTATTGTCGACTTGAAGGGTTTTCACAATGCCTCAAAAAAGAAGAATCGCTCATCTCTGGTAACTCGATACCAAAGGGATTAAGCTCAAGTTGTTCAGCCCTGAACGACAACACGCCACCTCCTCATTTCCCGCACAATATGGGCAGTTTGGATGGCCGCTTTACAGCCTTATAAAAGTGCTCCCTCCAAGGTCCAATCTCTTAATGTTATCTCGAAGATTCTTAGGAACCACGCCAGTTGACGACAATAATATCGGGATCACTTCGGACACCATCTGCCTTCCACTGTCTCTTCACTTACTCTCAAGGTTTCTGTACTTGATAATATGTTCGTTATACTTTGTCTCCCAATTATTGGTATTCGAAATAGCCACATCAATCAGCGTCACTTGTTTGCAGGACTATTATTATATCTAACGTGTTGTGGGCACCTCGTTGAAATATACGCACGGTTCGATATCAGTACAACCTCTGTCCGGAGTTCTGCAGAACAAGCTCACGTGTGTATCTATAGTAGCGCACCTTACAAAGCTTTAAAAGTCCCGTTTTTATAGGCGGTAGTGGTTATAGTATTTTCAAGATTTCGTCGTGCCTCTTTCTGTACTCTGTTACAGCAAACGCTTGACGCCTTCCAGTGAGGTGTTAGATAGTCTCTGACGACTGACACCCAAATCGGCATTTGTCATCTTGGACTGAATGTTCTCCAACTATATACTTCCAGTAGTTTCTTGTTGGAATGTCCTGATCTTGTGGCCAGCAAAAACCCCCCCTGTCTCTGGAAACGTGTCCGGACACCAACCAGTAGTTCGATGCTGATTTTTCAACATGTGCCTGGGAGGCCTCATTCAAATGTCGCCTATAGAGAGACTTCTGCATCCAAGATAGCATTTTGTCCTGATTAGTCCGATGGTGACTTTGAATTTCACCTTATTTTAATTGTAACGTTGTTGTACTATCTGCATCGCATATGGTACTGTGTAGTTCGGAAGTAAGCGCCTGCCGATGGAAATATGAACGCAGGTTCACTATCTGCTGGTCCAAATATTCACTAATATATAACAATCCTCTTTCACCCTGGTGTCTAGCTGGGGTTATTCATTCAATGACACTATAGAGTGATGCTTTTTGAATTTTGCGTTCGCACTTTACATTGTAGATTTTTTATGTCCGTTTTACTCTAGCGCTCGCACTAACTGCTTTATTCGCTTCGTAACTCATTTGTCAGATCGGTGTTCATTACTGAGTGGTTTACTTTCCTCGCTTGCTGTATTCCCAGGTATTTATAACACTCTTCCACGTCCCTTGAACCAATTTGCTTACGATTCTACATTTCATATACACTTGGTTGTATTTTTCCTCTGACTACACACAAAGTGCCACATTTATCAAGCCCACAATGCATGTTAATATCTATGGAAACCCTTTCACCACTTTAAGGTGTTGTTCCAGATGGTTCCTTTTGGAGGCTATCAGCTCAAGATCATCCATATACAGCAGACAATTTAAGCCCATTTGCTCTTCTCCATTGCTTTCTATACCGATCCTATATCTGGTAGGCTTCAGATGTTTTGACAATGGATTGAATGCGAGACAGAATCATTTTATTCTTTCCCTCAGGGCTCGTCCGCGGCCTTGCCGCCCCGATAGCACTGCAACCTTTGGTTGATTGTGCATACCCTTAGTCTTACTCCACCCATTCCAAAATCACTGTGCCTTGAACTAGTCTGCACAGCCATTGGTAGGGTGAAGTTTTATATTGCTCTGTCTCCGGTCTAGACTGATCGTAGATCAGTTGTCTTTTGCAGTCCAGAGCTTTACACTCTCACAAGATGTGCTGGGCTGATTCCTCTCCCTCGCCGCAGAGTCTGCATGCGAGGTCCCCTTCGAACTGCCTCATTTTATGCTGGTGTTTCTTGACGGCCATGTGTCCCGTCAAGAGACCTGTTGTGTTTCTGAGCTGTCCTCTGCTAAGATTTAACTGCTCCACAGCTCTCTTTGAACTATGTCCGTCAATTATTGACTTCCCATGTCTGAGCCCTGGACAGTCCGCCCAGTACACCTTGTGTTGGTTTATGACCCAGGACTTAATGGCTCTCCTGGCAGTGGTCTTTGTCACGCCCAGAGCCGGTTCTGGTCGCGAGACTGTCAGCTTCTTCATTGCCTTTGACCCCGGAGTGACCCGGCATCCAGATGAGAGTCACTTCATTTTGCCCAACCAGGTCGCTCATCTCGTCTCGGCACTCACTCACCAGCCAGGAATGTACCCGTGGGCTACTTAGTGCCTTAAGGGCTGCCTGGCTGTCTGTGGCTATGAGGATCCGCTTGTTGGTGTAGCCCCTCCTCTTGAGAGACAGAACCATAGTCGTCTTGAATGTACCTCTCCTAATTGGTGTCTTATTAGTAACAATGCTATCACCCGTTTGTATCCGTAGCTGAATTTCGCTCTCCATGTACACATTGTGTTCTAGGAACTTCATGGTATAAGTGTCGATCTTATACATATTCAGCACATTTATAGGCTATTCGTCTGGGGATGCACAAAACGCAGCGCTGAGAAGCCAGAGGCCAATACGACTCGTTAAACAATCTACAAAGCTATTCGTGTGGAAGTGAATCAAATGCCTTCTTGTAATCCACCATTACGTTTATTATTATTGTTCAGTCTATCTGCAGCCTTAAGTAGATTGCGTGTAAGTTATAGGAAAATGTTTTAGTTTATCTTTCGTAGTTAAATAATTTTCGGACTGTGTAGCAGGTCTGAAGTAGCGCCGCCTTTTGTACGAGTAACAGTATGCAGAACGGAAGCTGGAGATTTTCCAAATTTCCATACTGTTATTACTATTAATAATATCATTATAATAATTATTATTAACTTCATCATAAAAAGGATTTTTGAAAAATTTCGAAAAATAAAGATTGCGTAAATTAATTAAATTAAATTGATTTTAAAATAACTGTAGCGTTCAAAGTACAGAAAAACTTATCATTTAATGCTACATTGTAACAATGGATGATTGATATATGTATAGCAGACAACTAATGCATTATTATTTGTGCAGAATATACATTTCCTTATTCAAATCTTGATTAGTAAGAAACTATATTTCAGGAAATGATCAATGGATAGATTTAACTAGATGACAAAATAATTACCTACATTTTCTATAAAACATGTATTTTTAATGCATACAGTAATCAGTTTAATAATTACAAGGCAGGGACATGCATCTAAGTCAGCTATACACAAATGTTTTACTTCCGAAATAACCTTAAATTAAAAAACCTTGAATAAATGACCACTAAAATAAGACACATATTATTTATTAATATGTTTACATTCCAAAGCACATTTCTTATAGTAGCACGTATTTGAATACTTGTTTCCTAAATGTACAGGAGTCGTCCAAAATATTTCTCTAATGCTCTACGGCCAATCTATAAAAAATTAAGCTTGGATATGTCAAAATTCAAGTTCAGTCAAAATTACAAACCAATTAACCATATTATGTTACGGTCGACTTTTTAAACCGTCGTACAATTTTAACTGCTCTACCAATTTTAAATGGCTGTTGCATTTTTCTAAATAATGAATAGCGAATAAACGTCCTTTAGAAAAATATACGAAAATTCGCTATAAATTATTTTGGTAATACGCCTCTGACCTCGTTTAAATATTTTCAAGAGGCATTAATAAAAAGATTAAACTACAAACATATCGGGCACATAAAGCCATGGTTTCAAATAAAGATGTTATTCTTGAACCTGCTTATTATCATAAATAGAAGCCAAGCTCGTGTCAAAACAGCATATCAACTAACAAAATATTATACTTTGATATTAGATCATATTTTTTCCACATAAAGATTTTAGTGAGACTAATCGTTTTAGATATTACGAATGATTGATCTATACAAATGGAATTAATTTGTTTTAATGTTTATCTACGTGTCTATCACTTAAAGGTAATTAATTTAAAACATTTTTTTACCAATTTTTCATATACTATTTTCTTTCTAAACAATGAAAGAAGCAAACAAGAGATTTTCAGACAGTTTAAAACAGTAAAAAATTGTGAAACCTTTAAAAAGAACAACAAATCTTGAAAATGTCCATGAAGCAAAACGCATTGTAAGAATAAATCGTAAATCCAGGAAAAATACCTATGAATTTCTAAGAAGCAAAATTGTGAATTACTTTGATGAAGGTTAGTTTGAATTTAAACCTAGTCGAGGAATTAGAAAGTAATGCTATCACTTACATAAAACTGGGGAAAGGAGGCTTGAAAAAATATAGATTATACCTCTATTGCTTTTGTAGACCTGAAAATGCATTTGATAATATAGACTGGAAACTACTATTTCAATAAATAAAATCTCAGTTCCGTCGTAATATTTGAATATACATAGGTATGCGAGTGGTGGACGTGGTGCCATCTAGTTGTGGAACCAAGTAGTATGTTGTCACGCCAGCTCCAAATAACACAAAATGTTAAAAAAATAGACTGTATACAACTAACTAACAATTTAGAAAATTGTCAGCCCTGGCCCATTTCTACCCCAATATAGGGACAAAGTATGTAATGCTAGATGCATTCTCACCACAATTAGAACCGTAGACCGGTTTCGCTCTCATTAGAGCTCTTCAGTACGGCATACTAATATACTAATACTATTTTCTGTTATTTTTAAACGGTCGTCGAGCCGTAACGGTAACCACCAGTTTTGGATTTATAAAAATAACAGGTACAAAATAACGCTTTTTACACTAAACTAGAATTCGGACTCGTATCTGTTTCAGTTCTACTGCAACTAAGTTCGATGAATAAAAATCGGTTTTCATCGGCAACTGTTAAATTTAACTATTTAGCGGGATGAATGGACATGAGACTGGGAATGATAAATATGTATGGGTATGCCATGCAGTATAGAGCGGACTTTACTTCATAACATATTACTTAACAGGTAACACGTTATTTATACTAGTGAGCTCGCTCTCGCTCACAGCTTTGGGAATGTAGGATACTATCGATCGACTATCCAGTTCAAAATAACAGATATATAACTGAAGCTGTTATTTTCAACGGTTATTATGAAATAACATAAACGGCTTCAACTGTTAATAGAAAATAACGGTTTTGCACATCACTAGCAAAAATGCACCAAAAGTAATACGGCTATAGTATAGCCAGCCTTTCAACATTAAGTGAGTGGTGGACGTGCGGCCACCTAGTTGCGGAACCAAGTAGTATGTTGTCACGCCAGCTCCAAATAACACAAAGTGTTAAAAAAATAGAGACTGTATACAACTAACTAACAATTTAGAAATTGCCGTAGTATGCGAGATCTCTCTGAGGCCTAGGGTTGAACACACTGAGACCTCACAGAGGATCTCCGGCGAGATTTGGGGAGTAGGCAGATTGAGACTCCGTAATCGAGCTACAACAACCCAACCCACCTTTGTCCACCACTCTAAGGAGTAGGCAGATTGAGGCATTAGAGTGTCCTTACATATTTCCTTTGCCCACCTTTGTCCACCACTCTAAGGAGTAGGCAGATTGAGGCCTTAGAGTGTCCTTACATATTTCCTTTACCCACCTTTGTCCACCACTCTAAGGAGTAGGCAGATTGAGGCCTTAGAGTGTCCTTACATTTTTCCTTTGTCCACCACTCTAAGGAGTAGGCAGATTGAGGCATTAGAGTGTCCTTACATATTTCCTTTGCCCACCTTTGTCCACCACTCTAAGGAGTAGGCAGATTGAGGCCTTAGAGTGTCCTTACATATTTCCTTTACCCACCTTTGTCCACCACTCTAAGGAGTAGGCAGATTAAGGCCTTAGAGTGTCCTTACATTTTTCCTTTACCCACCTTTGTCCACCACCCTAAGGGGTAGGCAGATTGAGGCCTTGGAGTGTCCTTATATATTTCCTTTGCCTCTTGAAAATGGCTCCAAAACAGGAACCGAAACGTCGAGTTTTCATAAATTCTGGACGCGGTTCAACCCGAGAACCAATTATGTCTCATATATATATATATATATATATATATATATATATATATATATATATATATATATATATATATATATATATATATATATATATATATATATATATATATATATATACAGGGTCGCTGATAAGTCTGGAAACGGTCGATTATCCGGGAAAATATACAAGGTGTCGAAAAAAGTTTTATACAAAAGTTTTTGGGTTCTTCAATGTCTACTAGGCGGTGATAATTTCATTTATACAGGGTTGGTCATACAGGCGTGGCACACCAATATTAATTTTTTTTTAATGGAACACCCTATATATTATTCGATATTTCAATCCTTCTCTTAATTTTGAGCAACATTTATCAGAAGCATGATGTACATAAACTCAATCGTTTCCGGGTAAAAAAATAAATAAAAATAAACGCTATTGTTTTTAAAATCTATTGGATGAAGAACAAAAATAAATGAAAAGTAGAATATCTCTTGAAAACAATCTGTGAGTGTGAAAAGAACCGGTTGCGATGTTTTTAACATTGTTTGAAATCCTATTTTATAAGATGTTCAAAGTGTTCTCCATTGACCTCCTGACAATAATGAATTCGCTTAACAAAACATTGCACTGCATTTACAAGAGCGTTTTGAGGAATGTTATTAATTTCATGCACAATCCTTGCTTGCAACTCTTCAATATTCTGCGGTCTATTTTGGTAAATTAAATTTTTTACATGACCCCACAAAAAAAAGTCAAGCGGCGTCATGTCGGGAGACCTAGCTGGCCATTCAATAGTTCCCCTGCGCCCTATCCATCTGCCAGGAAAGGTTTGATTCAGATATTCCCGTACCTCAATTCCAAAATGAGGGGGTGCCCCATCCTGCTGAAACCATATTTCTTCCGCTGGTAGATTTGGGTCGTTATTGTTCGGAAATAATCGACTAACGTCTGGAACAATTGATTCTTGCAAAAGTGTCAAATATCGAGCAGAGTTCAAATTACCGTGTATAAAATAAGGTCCTATGATATGTCCACCAATAATAGCACACCAAACATTTACTTTTTGCGGTCTTTGGGTGTGAATTTGTTCCATCCAATGTGGGTTTTCGTCTGACCAGTACCTACAGTTGTGTCGGTTGACTTGTCCATTCAAACAAAATGTAGATTCGTCGGAAAACAAAATGTGGTTGGCAAAGTTAAAATTTTGGCGTAACTTCTCCATAATAAGTTCACAGAACTCGATTCTGCGATCAAAATCGTCTTCACTCAGTTCTTGCAATAAATGAATTTTATATGGACGGAACTTTTCCCGCTTCGTAATCTTTTGAATTGAATATCGACTCATATTGTGATTTAAAGCCAATTGCTGTGCCGAAGTTTTCGGATTTTCCACCACATCCAATATTACATTCAAAGAATTTTCTTCATTTGTAACGGTTACTGGCCTTCCAGTTCTAGGTTTATCCTTGATACCGCCAGTTTCGTGAAAACGATGCAAAGTTTTCGAAACTGTGGATTTGGAGATCGATTCCCGCTCAGGATGCAACTCATTGAACATAATCACCACTTGAGCAAAACTTCGTGTTCTATCACCGTACCCTATCATCATTAAAATTTCGATACGTTCGGTTTCACTTAAACTTGCCATTTTGCACAAAAACTGTTGACACTAAATTACTAATGTTTCAAAACTGTTGACACTGAATGAATGTTTGACATTCGTTGTCCTGGAAACATTTTAAAACAAAAGAATAATACTGCGTTTCTTATGGGCATCTTATCTTATCTTGGGATTCCAAACAATGTTAAAAACATCGCAACCGGTTCTTTTCACACTCACAGATTGTTTTCAAGAGATATTCTACTTTTCATTTATTTTTGTTCTTCATCCAATAGATTTTAAAAACAGTAGCGTTTATTTTTATTTATTTTTTTACCCGGAAACGATTGAGTTTAGGTACATTATGCTTCTCATAAATGTTGCTCAAAATTAAGAGAAGGATTGAAATATCGAATAATATATAGGGTGTTCCATTAAAAAAAAATTAATATTGGTGTGCCACGCCTGTATGACCAACCCTGTATAAATGAAATTATCACCGCTTAGTAGACATTGAAGAACCCAAAAACTTTTGTATAAAACTTTTTTCGACACCTTGTATATTTTCCCGGATAATCGACCGTTTCCAGACTTATCAGCGACCCTGTATATATGTATATATATATATATATATATATATATATATATATATATATATATATATATATATATATATATATATATATATATTTAGTTAAATGTGCTAGTACTATAAGCGGGTTCTAAAGAAAACTTTTCAATACCACATTTTACTATTTTAAACTAGTTTCAATTTTTTAACTTTCCAAACACATTGTAAAAGCCTGAGTGGTTCGGGGGCAAGAATGTGTGCCTCTGAACCGGAGGGTACGGGCTTTGATTTCCCAGGGTTCCCCTGTCACTTTTTCAGTACATATTGTAAAATTAACATCAACCGAGGTTCTGGCATTATATTTGAGCAAGTTGAATGTCTGCACGTTCCACTCTTCGGAGGGGCGTACAGCCGTCCGTCCCGTGTCCATGTGCTGTTGGGCGCGCTAAAGATCCCTACCCTCGTTACACAAAGGCAGGAGTTCGGTAAAATTTGCACGATAGTGAGGTGAAACTGCTCCCTGGCGTCGATGATTGGCAATAGTCACGGAAATAGACCTACGTTAAAGTAAAAGAAAACACCTGTACTTGCAATCTTACCTCACTTCATGACAATCTTATTTGCAAAGCAAGCAAAACATGTTATCAAGAATATAAATTGAGTCTCAGTCTTACATACATACGATATAATTTCTACATAAACATTATTTTCCACAGTTCTACGCAAAACTTTGCAAATGATATCTGTAAATCGTTAAGATAACAACGTGATTACCCAAAGAGCAAAATTTTATTACCTTAATAAAATAATCAGTGCCTACATACATAGTATTAAGAACAATATATTTCGAATCAATTCTGGGTTTAACGCCTTTAGAAATGATAAGCTTATCTCAGCCAATTATTTTAAGGAGTAACAATTAGGAAAAGTTAATTAAAAAAGTTATGGTCTCAGCAAGTGCGTTATGGTAGCGATTTTTTAGTAAATGCTTCAAATTTAAATAAATCTATTTGCTATTAACCTAGAAAGTTGAAATTTGGTGTATAATAAGGTCTTTATCGGGGCAATATACCTGAAAAATTTCATTAAAATAACTTTTTATTTTTTGAGATACAAATGTTTTTTAGAATTTTTTTTCCAAAGTCTCACCATCGCTACCTCTCTATTGGCTAATTTCTTTAAATAAAAAATCGCTAAAAACCAAAAAGTAAGCTAAACCCATTAAGTTAACTTACAGCTGGAAACAATATTAATACATTTTTACTTACTAGATGCAATATTAGAAGGAATTTAATTTCTTGAATACATTTTTTAAATTTATATACAGCAATTTCTTCATATTTCAAAGTTTGGATGGATTTAGTCACAGAAATAGTTGTTCCTTCTTGAGTTTATTATTTTGTTTGTTTATTGTTGGTAATTCTACTATGTTTTGCGAGTGGCTTCACTGCAAACAACCTCAGCTTGTCAATAATTTGAGGTTATTGTACACGTGGCAGTGATTTTGTGCACACGGTAATTCGTGTAAACCAGATTCTACCACATTTTCAGTGTTTTTTTCACGAGTTTTTGAGAGTTCAGCATCATTAGAATGTAACTAATAATTAGCTATTTGTTAGATTAGCTGCTTTTAAAGTTCAAAATCATTTTTATTGAGCAGATTTTGATTTTTTTTAGAATCTCCTCTGAAAGTGAGAGAAATTCAGACATTACTGACCCATACCTCTCATTCTCAGAGAGATATAGCAGCAATCACGGGTGTTTCCAAGTCATTGGTCAACAGAATCAAGACAAAAATTGAACAAAACCTACCCTTGGAAGCCAATCGTATTGGAAAATGTGGCAGAAAGAAAATAACCACCCCTCGCGGTGACCGTAAAATAAGGGACGTGTGCCTACAAACTAGAAAAATGTCTGTGGATCAGATCACCAGACTTGTTAACCAAGGTGGAATAAATGTTTCAACGAGACCAGTGCAAAGACGATTGGCCAAGAAAAATCTCATTGGTCGCCGCCCAGACAAAAAGCCACACCTTACGCAGGCAATGAAGAGGAAGCGCTTGGAATGGGCCAAAAAGCACAGAAATATGTCTGTTGAGGACTGGAGTCGTGCAAGTATGGCTTCCATGATTTGATATGTCTGAATAATTGCTTTATTATGACCCTGTTTAATATTGCAACAGCTTACAGATGTACTTTTCCACCTTCCAAATTTTGATGGACAAGAGCTCATTTGTGAGGCGACGCCCTGGAGAGAAATTCCATCCAGACTGCATAATGGAGAATGTTAAACATCCTCTAAGCGTTATGGTATGGTCTATGATCTCTGCTAGAGGCATGGGCCGTCTCTACATCGTAGAAGGAACCATGAGACAGGACCAGTACAAGCGTGCACTTCAAAACCGCCTTCTTCCTTAGGTCAGAGAATGGTTCCCTGATGACGATAATTATATCTTCATGCATGATTCAGCACCGTGCCATAAAGATAGAAGTGTAGCAACTTTCGTAGAAAAGAAAAATATCAAAGATTTGCCCTGGCCGGGCAATTCCTCGGATATGAATCCAATAGAGAACTTGTGGGAACTGACCAAACGTGAGATTGCCAAAACTGAGATAACAAATAAACAGCAACTCATAGAAACGCTCATTAGAGTCTGGCATCACGATCCCAAACTGCAAGACAATGCGAGGGCCTGCATTGAAAGTATGCCCCGGCGTTTGGAAGCTGTCATTGCAGCCAAGGATGATATCACTAAATACTGATACTGTCACCCTAAAATATCTAGCACTGTGATTTATGATTAGAATGTATATTAGAATAATAAGTTTATGTTGCGTTCATGTTATGAATGATACAAAATAATAAAGAAATTATTAAATCACTTACAACTATGAATTGGAATCAATTTCGCAGCTAAAACTGCAAATTTTCAATTTTAAATAGGTGTCCCTAATAATTTGGCAACCCACTGTATATATATATATATATATATATATATATATATATATATATATATATATATATATATATATATATATATATATATATATATATATATATATATATATACATATTCTTTCCAATTATTAATAAGTATTAAGAATACAGAAAGATAACAAGTTCGTAGTAACATAGTCCAGACGAATCACCTGCGACATCTCCTGACTTGACATACTCGAACTTCTTGGTGGCTATCTGATGGCAGCCAAGGATATAAAAAGGAGCCAAAAAATTTGGAATATAATAAACAAAATATATTAAATTTAATATTCAAGGAAACTTTTGTAGACAAAATATTTTAAAACTTAAAAACAATGAATTAATCTATATATACTTATTGGTGAATGTCAATTTCTTTCTGGTGTGTAAATTAAACTTTATGTTACAGTAAATGAGCCATAAAATGTAGAAAACCGGTTTGGAGCAACATACGTTTTCCCAGCAGCGAAAAGTTTAGGGCCTAAATCAATCATGACACATGACATTTGACAGTAGTACTGCCACTGCCCTGCATCTTATGCACAGTAGAAGACCAGCATAATACCATGGACAAGATTCTTCCTAATTCCGTTAATTGGGCTCTATAAAAATCCTGTGTGTCCATTTTCAAATTAATCCCATTATTTTTTCAACACTCATACGCCATATTTCTCAGCTGCGATTTTGAATATTTGGATTTTAATTCTAGATCCCACAATTGCTCCATTTAAAGTCCTTGTATGTTCCTTTTCAATCCGATCAGATGATCTTTCAGAATATTCATTCTCCATTGATTATTTTTTTAACACTTATCTGGTATATTGCAGCCGCCATCTTCATTTTTTTTGCAATTAGCAGCAGAAGTATATGTTTTCGCTAGGGTTGTGTACCTGTACTAAATTTCAAGCGAATCCGCTAATTGGAAAGGGGTTAGAATCGATTTGCCAGGTTAACTGGAAAGGGGTCAGAATCGACTTGCCAGATTTGACCTAAATACACATACTGATGTTGCACCCCAATTTGATATGGGCAACAGGGAACGGGTTCAAAATTGACTTTCAAGATTTGACGTAAAGACATTGACATGGCAGGTGACGTTAAATAAGAGCGGAATAAACGCGTTTAAAAAAGCTTTTAATTAGTTCGTTTTTATTATCATTAATTGTTAACAGGCATGTAAAAAGGCCACATACAAAATGTAAACAAGTTTAGAGTGTTGAATTTTTAAATAGAAAATTTAACATTTAAATTAGATCTGTACAGCCAGCTCATCTAAGATACATACAAAATAGGTATATGCAAATTGTAAAATAATATGTGAAACAATATGTAAAAGAATGGCTTGTTTTGATTCTAATTTTTCCTAAGCAGTTGAAATGCTAAATAGAAGTAGATTTATGGTATTTAATTAGTTAAATTCACATATTTATATAGTTTCAATTAATATTTATCAGTAAAATCAGGTAAAACTGCGTTTGAAATTTTTTATATTTTGACTTATTGGCTCCAATCCTTAAGATGTCTTAATGTACTTCATACTGAAAATTCTTAGGAGCTGGTTTTTAATTCCGGATACCAGTGGAAACATGAAGTTTAAAGAAATCCTGACGCAGCAAGCGCGTTAGGGTAACGAATTTTAATGAAATTTAACTTTCACGAGCTACGTAATAGAATGTCAAAAAGATAAAAAATAATTAAATACAGATGTAGAGAAGGCTTTCTGTCTGGCTTCACAAGTATGTACTTGTTTTTAGCAAACTTTCGTAAAGGAAAGTTCAATAATGAGAAAATCGCGACTTTTGAAGGTTTTCAAATTTTTTTAAATGTGCGCGAACTAGTACCTCGAGAACGCGTATTCGAAATCAATTTTAATTTGAATGTTATATATATATATATATATATATATATATATATATATATATATATATATATATATATATTTATACCTTTTTGTGCTATTCCCAACTTTGGATTGTCACTTGTTTTTGAGCTACAGGTATCAACGTTTGTTTTTATTATGGCAGCCATTTTTTTGTCATTTGTTTTCTGGTATTGGATTTCATAGCCCACTATCCTCAAAACGGTTTTTCTCAAAATTGCCAGTGCAATTATAAGATTTCTCAAGCGTTTTGTACATCATTGGAAAGCTCTTTTCACAGGCTATCACATGAGCAAAAAATCCAATATGGTTGCCTTAATAAAAACAAACGTTGATACCGGTAGCACAAAAACAAATGACAATCCAAAGTTGAGAATAGCACAAAAATATTACTCTGTAAAAAGTGTCCTCATAATGAGCAAGTCTTAGACATGTCAGATCAACGCCTACTTAGATATTGAAGAAAAAGAAATCGACAAATGTTGTTTTTTTCAAAATAACTCGAAAACGAAAAGAGATAGGGCAAAATACAAATCATATTTGGAACGAGTATGAAATTATACAAAACACTGCTAATTTAACCGTTTCCTAGCTCTAATAATAACGGAGATAGCAATACATTCCCATCCAGGTTGGGACACACTGTATACCAAAATTTAGATTTGTAACTTAAAACAAACAAAAAGTTAATAAGCATGTAAAAAATTTGGATGCCACTGGAGGTCAGAGGTGGACACAAGATCAAGATATTCTTTGTGGTAAACAAAATCTTTCAAAAATTACAAAGATTAACTTTTCTAGGCGTAAAAAAAGTTAAGAAGTAGATACGGGAAAACCATTTTTAGTATGTATTTTTCAATTTGAACCTCATTTGATCAGATTATGTAATATCAATAAAATTTTTAACGATTTCTTTGCAGAAATAAATGCTAATGAGATGTTTTTTTCTGTAACCGGTTTCGCTTCTTACAGCATCGTCAGTCAAAAAAAATTAGAAACATCTCTAGGTCTGTATTTAGATCAGATTGTATTATTTTATAATTATTTTATTAACATTTTTTTTGCACAGAATGTTCTTGTTATAGCGAATTTTCTTACAAAATGTCAAAAAAATATATGAGCTGCAGGCGGGGGAATTTGCGGTTAAAAATATGTTGTATACGGTAGTGCTTTTCAGAACTCTAAAGAAAAGCATTTTCATATAATAGAGAGGTATCGATGGTGAGATTTTTAAAAATTTATATATATATATATATATATATATATATATATATATATATATATATATATATATATATATATATATATGTATGTATGTATGGATCCAACCGATAACTCAAATAATTAACGATTTTGATGAAACTCGGCAAGTGCCTTTATTTTATTAATGGGTTGGACGAGTTCGTTAGCCAAGAAATCTGGACAAGGTTTTCCGAGAAATTTTAGAGTTTTCTTTCGAAAAAATTTTTTTCTCAGAAAATTACTAAGGTATTTTAATGAAATTTGGTGAATATGTTGCCTTGGGAATTAACTTACTACATACTGAAATTCAACTTTCTAAGTTTATATATAATTGAGTTATTCAAATTTGAAGCATTTAATAAAAACTCACTACCATAACGCACTTGCTGCGTCCCAAACTTTTTTTATTTGTTGGGGGAGTTTCGCCGAGAGGCCGATAATTTACACGCCATAAATAGAGATATCTTTTGGACATATACTGCACCTAAAATATTTCAGAAATTTGAGATATTTTAATTTTGCCTTACATTGGAAAAAAGACAGCTAAGGTTGAGAATTAATTCGAATATCAAAATTTTCAGAATGTTTGATGAAGAAAAGTGAACTTTCGCTTGGCTTTTAGTGCAAAGTAAAAAGTATGAAAAGACTTGCTAAAAACTTACAAAGGTTTATCAAGTTCAAAAACAATATTTTGGTTTTGAGACCAGAACACTGTGTCTTTGCTATTTTTTCACTTTAGTATTCTTGTTTACATTTGTTGATTCGATTGAATTATTGACGATAATAAATATGTAGTAAGTAGAATAATAAGTTGTACAGGTTGTATTATAAGTATCATGATAATAACAAGGAAGAACTAATAGGAAATAACTATAAAGAAATTACCTCATCATCCACATTTTGATCCTCCGGATCGCTTTCCTTTTCCTCCTGGTTTGGCATATCCATAAGTACCAAAAGCGTCACTAAAACAACGAGACACAGTTACAAACAAATACAATAATGAAATGATGTAAAATATGAACATACTGTTTGTTTATTTCTGTTTAATTTTATCGTTAATATGTTTCTATCCAATTAGCTACGAACTTTAATCTTTTGATCTGATTATAGCCACTCAACAATTGCTACTAATGACAAATCATATGTGGCGCGGTAGAAATGAAAATCTGATGAAAGTAGGGATTTAATACTAACCTTCCTCGCTACTTTCACTCACTCTTCAGTCTAAGTCTACTCAGGCCGGAGATGACCCCTTCTACTTGTACTATATGCTATATTGTGTCTTATAATCGTGTATATGATATGTAGAATACACCTCTCAGCTAGTAAGGTAGCGATAAATACTGAATAACCTATGCTATGATGTTGTTTATATCGTTTTACGATAACAAAAATAACATACATAAAAATGAAACAATTAAAGTTTAATGACGACAATGCCTAACGTACCAATCATCAAATAGAGTAGGTTGTAATTTGACAAGTAATTAATAAAGACTATTAATCAAACAAGTAAGTTAATATTCATTATGATTAGACGGGAGTGGATATAGCGGACCTACAATTCTAATAAACCCTAATTACTGTGAGAATATTTGCTCTATGTACCAAGAACGAAAACCACAGAATCTAATCAATTTGGACAAGTAAATCTTAGAATACGCAAGGCCTAGTAAGTCTTGTCTCCTTGAAAAGAGTAAATCAAAGGAATATCCTTCCTGTCGTAAGAGGTGACTGACGGGGACAGCTGATGCCGCTGTACAGTAAACATTTTTCCTTCGTGGTCTGAATCATTTTCACATTACCTGTTTTCCTCTTCATCCCAAAAACTCCTTCTAGTAAAGGGGAGCGGAAGACATCGAAAAGCCATCGCATTGCACACCCCTTTCCCAAATTCGCAATATGATAAACAAAACAGAACGAAACTTAGTTGTCACTAGTCATAAGGATCGGAACTGAAGGCCCGAGAATACGTACTGGACACATTTCTCAGGCTGTTATTGTGAGAATGCCTGTCCTAAATCCAGCAGTTAGAACACCAGTTAAAGAAATTATTAGAAAGGATGTAAAGAAGAAAAAAATCAAGAACTCGTTTAATACAGAAACATGGAATGTTAAAAGCTTGTTAAGGGCAGGAACACTGGAAGAATCAAAGAACATAATGAAAAAAACTCGATATATTTATAGAGTTTGTCCACGTTTCGGATTAACCACCCAAGTAAAATCTTTATGTTTTGGCCGATTTTGATTTACTTTTCCTTTGTTAAGTAGGCTTTAAAATACTAGGGCTTTTTTGGAAAACAATTGACAACGGATTCTTATTTTGAATCGCTTTAAAATACAAGGTTTTCTATAAAAAAATTATTTGGCAAAATTACCAAATAATTTATCCAATTACTATTATGGAATTTTTTTAAAAGAAAAGAAAACAACGACGTATTCCTATTTACAGTGCCAGCCTTAACCACCCAGGCGCCCCGGGCGAGTCAATCATTTGGCGCCCTTTATTATATGATAATGATATAATACTTATGTATAATTATATATTAAAATAACAAAAGAAGTTAATTGGGTAGCACATTTGTTTTAAATTTAAGATAACTCTAAGCTTGTCTGGCAGTTGGTTGAACTTGAAACGTGTTAAAACTTTAGTTTTCTAGCTTTTTTTCAGCAAATTCTGTAATAAGACAAGCCAAATCTAGGTTTTCTGCACCTTGATTAGCCATGGACAGTGAGGCCAAAATGGTCAATCTGGTTTGAGACATTGTAGACCGCAAGTAGGTTTTTATCAATTTCAGTTTGGAAAAACTGCGTTCACGCCTTGCAATAGTCACTGGTATTGTTAACAGAATCCGCAACGATATCCAGGTGTTGGGATATAATTCTTGAAGGTTATGCTTCTTGATAAAGTTTAAGGCTTCAATAGGCGTTGCTTGGTTGTCTTCAAGATACTGTCGCAGGCGTAAAATTTCATCGCACAACAAATTGCCATCGATATCTGATTTAAAGTTGACAGTTAACTGTTCCTGTAATTTAGCACAATGTTTTAATAATCGTTCTTTATTTTGATTATTTTTTTATGTTAAACAAGAAACTCCAAGTCGTAGAAAAATCTTGCACCTGTTCAAATATCTTTCTTTTATAGATATAAGCACAGTATCCAAAATCCAAAAGAGCATTAGAAAATTCGCGGCGCCCCTTTGCTCCGGCGCCCTAAGCGACCGCACGGGTCGCCCCCCCCCCCCTCACCCCCCCCCCCCCTAAAGCCGGTACTGCCTATTTAGAATCCCGCTTACATCTGCATTTTTATTGTTTCAAAATACAGGGTCTCCATTGATCAATTGAACGATTTTGACTTTTCTTGCAATATTCAACTGGATTGATGTTTGGTAAAAAAAACCGTTTGCTGTGAAAACAAAAATTTTATCTTACTTGTCAGCTCTCAGATAGTAATAGTTTTCTTGTTTATGGTATTAAACTGTTTCAAAAAAAGAAAAAGCACAAATAATGTTATATTCCGTAGAAAAAAAGTCGAAATAATAAAGATTAGTTGGTGACGGAACACATAATTTTCGTAGAACAACTAATGAGTTTAACCGACGACATCTATAACGCAACATACAGAGTGTAGATTAGATTAGAATAGATTTAATGTGAGTGGGCTATTCCAATCCATCCATCGCGACCTTAGGTCTATTGTGGCTCACGCCTATTGCTTAAATTTCACCCATCAAATCAAGCAGGAGTCGATTTCTTTAGGGTGAAAGTTGATTTGGCAAGTGTAATGCCATCTGAGTAATCTCGCTTGAGAGATAAAGTATCTCGAGTTCGTTCGGACCCGACATCCGTCATTGTTTGACTCGAGGCGGTTTCATGAAGTCCCGCTCTCCAGCAGCATTCAAGCAGGGTGTTAGGCCGTTTTGAAGCTCACAAAGAAGGCCTCAGTCTTCAGGTGTAATCCATCCATATAGATCTCAGCTCTCTTCCAGGTTCGTCTAAACCTATACACGCTAGTGTTTGCTTCAATTTCAGCCACCAAATCGAGCTCCTCCAGGAGGCGATCTTTTTGATGGTTAAAGTTGGTTTGACAGGTGTACTGCCATCTGAATAAAGTCGTTTGCCCGTTTAGAAACTCAAAGGGAGATAACCTCTCTCCGAATTCGTCTGGACCTGACATCCGTCAGTGTTTGACTCGAGGGGGTATCATAAAGTCCCGCACCCGAGCAACATTCAAGCGACGTCGTTTGCCCGTTTTGAAGCTCACAGAAGAGGCCTCAATCTCTAGTTGTAATCTTGAGAACTCACCTCTCCTCCGGGTTCGTCTAGACTCGACACCCACCAGTGCTAGACTCAAGGCGACACCCCACCGAATCCCGCTCCCGAGTATCAACCAAGCGAGCTCGTTTGTCCGTTCGAAGCACACAGTGGAGGCCTCAAAATTCGGGTGTATACCACTCTCCAGATATCACAACCTCCACCGGGTCGTTTGGACACCCGACACCCGCTACCGCTTAACCAAATGCGGTATCATCTGGAACCCCGCCCCCGAGTAACAACCAAGCGAGGTCAATTGTCCATTGCGAATCCCAAGTGGGGGTCTCAAAATCCGGGTGTATATCACTTCCCAGAAGTTTCCACCTCCCTCCAGGCTCGTATGGACCAAACCCTCGCCATAGTTTGACTCCAATTAGTCGTCTCTTACGACAGTCAGGAGTTACCTTGCGCCTATTCTTTTTTAGTTCGTTCCCGGACCGTCAGGAGACTTGGGGATGGAACAGTTGAACATATCAATAATTTTTTTGACAAACATGGAAGATATGAAAGGCTTCAAAACCACCATCGTAATCGAGAATCTATATCAAATCAAATGATTATTAATTATTGTAGTGATAATTCATATTCAAGCTGTAAAGATGCTAATAGGAATTTATATGTTTCTAAAAGTCATATCGCTACCCTGGACTCAATTCAGAAGAGAGCTGTACGTCTCATCGTTAACCTACCCCCACCCAAAGGCTGCCATCCCTTGCCCACTGACGTGCTGTTGGTGACCCATCTCTCTTTCTTTTATAGATATCTGCACGGGCACTGCTCAGAGGAGCTTTCTTCCATAGTTCCTCCACCTGCTGCCCCCAGCAGATCTACCACGGGAACAGAGCGAATGCACCCTTTTACTGTCCAGGTCACCAGATATAGAACATCTTGTTATGCCCGCTCTTTTGTCCCAAGGACTTCCAAGTTGTGGAATTCCTTGCCGGCACATCTTTTTCCTTCTCCTCCGAACCTTCAAGTCCAGAATTAACAAGTTGCCTCTTTCCTCCTTGTCGACACCCACGGTTCGATAGTATTTAGGCTGTGAGCCCTCGTGGTGTGTTGTTGAAATTTTAAAAAAACAATGTCGATATTCTTAGAGCACAACTGAATGAGCTAATCTTCGATGATATAAGTTCAATATGTGGTTTCCAGTTTAGTTGATAGTCGAGTACAAGACCCAAGAATTTGACATTCTTTGATGTCGTCAAAGCCTCCTCTCCATACAAGTAACTACGTGGTTCACCAACAAAGTAACCAAATGAAATAAGGTGGGTCCTATCGACATTCTGTATATTACGTCTTACTTTAGTTTTTACGGAAAGTGTATGTCCTATGCTGTCAAAATAGTACAAAATCGCCGTTTCCTCGTTATCTACTGAGTTTTGACGGAATACGCAATGAGAATGAAATACGTTTTGTAGAAAATAGTTATCTTTAAATATTACTTTTGCAAAAAAGTCACCTGTACGCTAATAAAAAGTATAGAGGGAAATAATTTAACAAACGAAAATACTATATTAAATTAAATAAGTGAATATCTATTATATACAAAAAAAAAACTCTGGACGCAGCAAGTGCGTTATGGAAGTGAATTTTCATTAAAATGTTTTTAATTACAAATATATCGCTCTAATGCGAGCAGGCATCAATTTGGTCACCGGTATAACCTATATAGTAGGAACATTGTATTATATTTTATCAAAATAATTATTTGAAAATGTACAAAACTTTTCGGAAAATAAACTTTAAATGTTTCTGAGAAAACTGGTCTCCTAGCCA
This sequence comes from Tillus elongatus, assembly GCA_964006375.1. Lineage (NCBI taxonomy): Eukaryota > Metazoa > Arthropoda > Insecta > Coleoptera > Cleridae > Tillus > Tillus elongatus. The sequence continues at coordinate 133,592,697 of OZ023269.1, forward strand.
ATGAACCTTAGGTTAATAGCAAATTGAGTTATTGAAATTTGAAACATTTAATGCAAATTCGCAACCAAAACGCCCTTGCTGCGTTCATACAAAAATTTTCCGAAAATACAGTTAAATGTTGGTTTTCTAACCAACAAAACTTACGTTAATAGCAAATGAGTTATTGAAATTTGGAGGATTTAATGAAAATTTGCTACCAAAACGCACTTACTGTGTCCAGATTTTTTCTTACAAACATGCATCATATTTCGATAAAATATGCTAAAATGCAGTAACGAATTTGTTCTACGAAAATTAGCTAAAAATTATAGACCGTTAAACCATAAACTTCACTAAACCTACATTGAAAGCATCAACTTAACTAAACCAACAGCCAAAACATCAGAGAAAGGGTCTATTTGAAATGAATTTTCTGGGAATATTTTAGTAAAATGATGGGCAATGACAATTGAAACTAAGACTTCAGGCTTTGTAAAACATTATTCTTAAGACATTTTCCTTCCATAGCTCATATTAGTGTCAGGTTCATTGTCTAAATATTACCAATTTTGACGTTTAAAATCGCGATTTTGACGTTTTGAGGAAAAGCTAAATGTATTTTTCTTTGATTGCCTGTAACTTTTTTGTCCTTTAACCTACGGAGCTAAATTTTGGTAGGTAACTTGCTTATAATGACATAAACCCGCGTATGAAATTTGGTTGCCCTTACTTTGTTAATTTTGGAGATATAATTTTTTTCGAAAGAAAACATAAAATTTTCCGGGAAAACCTAGGCGGATTTTCCTGGCTAACGAACTTGTTCAAGCCACTTGCGAAAGGAAGGTACTCACCAATTTTGACGTTTAAAATCGCGATTTTGACGTTTTGAGGAAAACCCAAATTTATTGTTCTTTAAATGACTGTAACTTTTTTGTCCTTAAACCTACAGAGCTATATTTTCGTAGATATTTTACCCATAACGATATAAACCTGCGTGTGAAATTTGGTTGCCCGTACTTTGTTAATTCCGGAGAAATAAATTTTTTTCGATTTTTTTCGAAAGAAAACACAAAATTTTCCGGGAAAACCTTGGCGGATTTTCCTGGATAACGAACTTATCCAAGCCACTTGTGAAAGGAAGGTAGTCACCAAGTTTTATCAAAATCGGTCTATTATTTTTTTAGTTACAGGTGTGACACATAAATATATAAATAAATAAATAAATAAATATATATATATATATATATATATATATATATATATATATATATATATATATATATATATATATATATATATACATATAAAGTCTGAAACCGACCTCGGATTTGGGTTCCAGGGGTCCTAATTAGCGTTCATTTGAAGAAATTTTTTTAAAATTCGAAAGTCGGGATCTCCTCATTAGTGAATTTTTTTTAAGAAAATTCACTAAAAATGCTTACGATTGTGCAATAAAATAAGACTGCGGAAAGAAAACAAAATGTCAGGTAATACAAAATAATTGCTTAAACCTTATCACAAAAATTAGCAATCGTATATCTACTACTATAAATAACTAACAACGTGGGCGGTGTAACTAAATTGAAACCAAATGTAAAACAGCTTATTATTTTCGTTAACGTATTTTAAATTAACAATGGCAAAAATATAACGATATCATATTACGCTAAGTGAAGATTGGAACCCGTGATGAGCACTGATAAGTACACTTGGAGAATCCAAATCACCACAGCACATCTTTTTAAATACCAGACTATCCTTTCACTAACAAGGTTAGTGTCATCAGAGGATAAAAAATTCTACTAGAATTAGCGTCATCCTCTGATGACGCTAACCTTGTTAGTGAAACGATCGTCTGGTCATTAAAAATATGCGTTGTGGTGATTTGGGCTCTCTAAGTGTAGTTATCGTTACGCTAACTTAAAAAATAGTTTAAGTCATACAAGTATTCTATAGTTAAAAATTTAAAAGCAAAAGAAAAGTAATGTTGAAATAAGTCTGTGGTCTGCGGTCAAAAGGACGTAATTCGAAATTTTACCAAAATGAGTTAAAAGTACCATTATCGGTCATGAAATACACCATATTCTCGTCTATTTACAGGATATAATTACAAAAAGTCTGGACGCAGTAAGTGCGTTATGGTAGTCAATTTTCATAAAAATGATCTTCCACCAAACATTTTTAAAATTAAATGCCTTAAACTTTTTTTCCTGGTAATATAGAGATCTAAATTTTGGTACACAATTTACTTTGTATAACATAAAGCTAAGTATCAAACTTGGTTGCCATAGATTTATTAATTTCGGAGATGAAAGTTCACAACATTTTTCTGGAAAACCTGGTCGGATGTTCCTAGCTAACAAACTTATCCAAGCTATTAACAAAAGTAAGCTACCTGCCAAATTCCATCAAATTCGCCCATTATTTTTTGAGTTATCGGTGTGATATATATATATATATATATATATATATATATATATATATATATATATATATATATATATATCACACCGATAACTCAAAAAATAATGGGGGAATTTGATGGAATTTGGCAGGTACCTTACTTTTATATTAGAGATTTCCTGGCAATAGCTTAGGACATAACTTAAATTCACCACTAATACGTGATCCGACCAAAAGACACATATAACTATGTACTTGTGTCATCTCTTTTGAAAATTGTTTCGCACAAAAGGACATAATAGTAGAATTATACTTGCTTGCTAAATATATATTTTTAATGAGTCAAAATCAAAAGGGCATATTTATATTTATGGCCTTTTAACATGAATTTCCATGCTATTTTCTTGAAATCTATTAAGTAGTTTAAAGGGCAGAAGTTGACTTAAGTCTTTTTGGCTAAAATCTATCTACACTTGCCTAGAATACTAGGTAGTTAAAAAGACATAAGTTAACTTATTGGGCGAGTTCACCAGGCGCCAAAACTAGCCAGCAGCAAAATTTATATGTTTAAAAATGTTGACAAATGTCTACAGTTTGCCAACATTTTTTGACATAACAATGCAGGGCTGGCAGCTACTGGCGCCTGGTGAACTCGCCCATTATCTTTTTAACTGTAACTTGTCCACCTTTTGATTGCGATCTAGATCGTATAAATATGACTTATGTCTTTTTAACTACGTCTCAATCCAGTGATAACAGTAGACGTTGGTTCTGTGGTAAATCTTTTCTTGTTTATAAAGTGTAGTCTGGCCATGAAAACATTTCAACAAAGACGAAAACAAATTTTAACAATACATCCAGAATGGCTGGTTTCGGTAGCACAGAACTCCTACAGTTATAGAAGCATAAGTACACTTGGAGAACCCAAATCACCACAACACATATTTTTTAAAGACTTTACGATCATTTCACTGACCACGTCAGCATCGTCAGACGATGAAAAATTCTAGTTTTTTTTGCTTTAGAATTTTTCATTCTCTGACGATATATTTGGGATAAGACCGTGTCCGGCGATAAAAATACAATACACTGCAGAATTCACCTGCGACTAGTTCCCCTCTCGGTTCCGTTTCTTTACCTAAGATATATAAGGTGATGTTTTTAAAGTAGTTAAAATTTTTCGTCCTCTGATGACGCTAACTTGGTTAGTGAAACGATAGTCAGGTCTTTTTAAAATGTGTTGTGGTGATTTGGGTTCTCAAAATGTACTTATCAGTGCTCATCACAGGTTCCAATCTTCACTTAGTGCTTTAGAGAAATAAATGTTCAAGAAGAAAACAAATTAATAGGCAGCATTGCTTGCACTTTCAAAATTGAATGACATTTATGTCACATGACAGGTTATGGTAACCATACTTTGGTGACACCAAATTTTCGTTGCACCGTTGCCGGCCTTATTATCTCTTTAGGCAATATTATCATTTATTCAAAACGTTTTTTCCACTTTGTTATCGAGCTTTTAAAGCAGTTTAAGTTTTGAGAATAGACCTGACCTGACAAAATGACATAAGTAGACATATTATTCCTTTTTGAGGGTCTAAAACTGTAACAAGTCGTGTTTTTCCCGAATAAGAGGGACATTAAAGTATTGCTTTTTTCTGCAAGTAGCTGTTTTCTCTAGTTTAATAAACGGAATAAGACTAACACGATCTTTTAGAGAGAGAAGTTAGGACTCTAGCCATCGAGGAAGCAGTCGGTGGAGGATCCGCACACAATTTCCATTGCAAAATAAAATTTGACATTTTGTAATTTGAACTTTAAAAAAAATACGGAAAATTGATTTAACGCTAAAACAAGAGATAAATATACTCACAGAATAGAAAGCAAAATCACAAGGAACACAAGTAACTTGCTGAAAAAATACATTGCGCTGAATTATTGAAAGATATACGCAAAGAAAGTCAAAAATTTACTAACACTTGCTTGAAGTGTTTTCTCCAATATATAGGTACTTATACACCGCATATCCTATGATAATATTCCAACACTTCGTGCAAGTTTTTCCCAAGACAAAAATTACTTCCGCCAAATTTTATTCCGTGATGTACGTGAATATTAAACGATTAACGACCCAAAGCGAAAATTTTCCCTTGCGCAAATCCAATTAGTAACGTAAAAATAAACTTATTTAATTATAGATTAACAACAGAATTTGCTTTTAAAATGTAAACAATATAAAAAAAGTATCACACAATACTGTATCATTATATATAAATTAAATGCATACAAAGAATATCAGGTTGCAAATTTTAAGCGAGTCTGCACACTGACGACAGTTCCATTAAAGCAACACAGTACACATATATTAAACAAACTAACACAAACTAAAACTGATATATTTTTAATAGTTTTCCGAGTATCGCAACCTAATTTCTCTATGCAATTATATTTGATACCGTCAGAGATTTCATAAGTTTGAATGAAACATTGTTATAACCATACACTGATTAATTGACAGGATATACGTATTATAGAAGTCTGTGGTATTTCCATCTACACATTTATGATTATGAATTAAGTGTGTGGGTATATAATTGCGAAGGACAACAATGACTAATTATCTACACTCTATGCTACATCAAGTACATACTAATACATATTATTCATATAAACCCCGCTCTAAGCGCTTGCCAAAATGTTACCACGTAAAAAACTTTACCCTAAGCTTTTGCTGAAAACCTGAAAGGCTAACCTAGACTAAGAGCGCTTTAGAAATCAAAGCATCATTCCTGAAAGTTGCAATATCAAAATATAAGTAACATTTGTACCCCAAAATTTATACAACACTCATTACAATTACACGTAGTTAAATATAGGAAAGCATCACTCAGGCTATTCTACAAAATGATTACTTTATTTGCTATACAAATTCTAATAGATACTGAAAAGCCAAAAGATAGTAACTTGTTGCTAGTTGTAGCTTTTTAAATTTAATCTTTAAATACATTTAAGTATTCATTGTTTTTATTGTTTTCCTCTGACAGTGCCACATAGTAGACATAGTAGATTACTTCACCCGCTCATCATCATGAAATGTGGCGAGACGTTTGCAGATATGATATGCCTTTTCAAATAGAATACAGTTTAAAGTCAGGCAATTACATTTATTTAAAAGGGATAAATGACCAAACGACACTATTGTAAGCTATGCAAATAAAACACATGCTAAAAACATAAAACACAAACATTACTATTACTACTGCGGTTTTAGAAAGCATCAACTAGGAAAACACAAACTGGAAAAAATTGAGAAATCTTACATTATAATTCATTTATTTGTTATTTGTCCTTTATTAGCATGTAACCGTTGTCAACAAGAAAGATTAAATTTGGCAATTATGCTACGTCAGTCAGTGCCCTATTATTAAATTACTGATAATCGTACAAGTTGTGTCACTTCTACGACTTATACGCCGCCATAATAATAAGGAATAAACTACTTGAAAAGAGATGTTATCTAGTGTAATTTAAAACATATTCATTTGATATTAATGAAAAACCGGCGAAAAGATACCAGAAAATGCATTAACTACACTATTCTGCTTTCTGTTGTTGACTTGTTGACGTAAACACTATTATTGACAGTTGCAATTTGTGTTGACATAATACGTGATTACAGTACTATCGATGTCAAAAACTTAACCTAGAACCTAGAACCAAAGTTAAAAGTTTTAAGGAGAGATACTTATTATAAAAATACATTATGGATGATATTTTCCTTCGTTGCGAATCCTTTTAGAAATATAAAATGGATGGTTCACGTAACCATGATATAGAGAGAAATTCATTTTGGAAGAAAAATAGCAAAAATGTCCCGGGAAGGTAAATGTTTTCACGTACAATATTTACGTGTACTAAATATACTACTAATATTTATTTCGCAGGCCCAGTCCTAAAAAGGAGTCTAAAAGTAGCAGTAAATCAAAAACGAGCGGCACAACTTCCTTTCAAGACTTTCAAGATTCTGTTAGTGATGCATGGGCCATGGATGATGATGAATTTTGTATTCTATCTGGACTCCAAAGTAAGAAATGACCCCTTTTCGATCTTAGACATTTAAATTTATGGTGAATTTGCAGTTTAGTCCACGGACAATTTTAAATAAATTTACTGCTGATAGATAAAGTTTGGCATCTTACATGCACATTGACACTATTTTTACCTTTTGCTTCCTTGTCTTTGCTGAGTTATTTACATAAGTAGACAGGTCCCGTCATTTCATGCATTGTGAGAGCGGCATTACCGGACGCTGCTTATTGCTCTAGGGGCCTGCCTGACCTACAGGGCAGGTCAGGTCAGGTAAGATGGGACTCTAGAGCCATAAACACCGTCCGGCAATGCCGCACTCTCGATGCATGTACGGGACCCGTCTACTTAAGGATCGCCTTTAAACTTTGTGTGGTAAGTTAAAAATGAAATTTATTTTTCACAGTTTTCTTTTTCGCTTGCTATATACATGCTTCTTTCCCGGTACACCCCTTCCCCTGCAGTTACATATAAGTATCTATTTCTAAGATTGCACTATCGTGTTTTTGACTGAGGGGGAAGGCAGTGGGTTAGGGTCGATACTTCTTCGTGGGGTTTCCTGCCCATCATGCATGCCTACAACCATCCTCAATGCACAAACAACAAGAAACATTTTTTGGGAACAGCCCCCAAGACAATTACGGGACCTGGGGCGAATAGGGTGGTGTGTGGGGTAGAAAGGCAGCGTTTTGAGGTCCAGCTAAGCTATTTTTTTCACATTTTCTGTTCATATTTTCTTTTTATTCTTCCTCACCCAGCACCCCTATTCCCTCTTGGTCCTGTAACTTTCATGGGGCTTCTTTGCAAGAAATTTTTCTTGTGGTTTGTGAAAAATTTTCTAAAAATCGTCCGTGGATTAAACTGCATACTTACCAAATTTATTATTATTTATTACTTTCATCAGCTTTTTTAAATGTTTCACATGACTTTTCAATAGCAGTTCAAAAGTGATATAGTTTGGGCTAACAGTTCACATAAATCTGTCTGTGGAACTGCTAATCTTGAAAATCTAGAAAAACTAAGTTCTCACTGATTTTTCTTTAGTACTAGAATCAAAGATATCCTTTTACCTCAATGAAATAAATCAGTGTATTTGAAGTTAGCACTCAACAGTTTTATATGTCATTCTCATTGTCATCTTGAAGTTAGTAGACCCAACGGTGTGGAATAACAGCTCTTCCTCTCAATCTGACACTTTTGTAAACTTTCACTTCATTCTTCATTTGACTCAGTAGTAACCTGATAGTTAAGGCAGATTTAGTGTGATCTGGGCTTTCTGTAATGTCCTGCCCTTATTTTAAATGTTGCAAATTAATATATGTTGCAGTTTTATTTATGTTTAAAGATTAATTTTTTTCTTAAATAGGTATGAAAATATCCAAAAGAGTAGCCGAATCTGCAGCTTTAAACGTCTTAAATACACATCGTAGTTATTCCGGAGATAGTCCAGATACTCCACGATCCGAGGTTGAAACTAGAAGTGAAGGATATCCAACGAAATATGCCAGAGTCCCTGGAAGACCTCGTCAGTTACGTTGTGCAAATCCACCACAAGATGAAGATAGTGATTCAAAACTGGAGCGGTTTGAAAATTTTCTTGCAAATGATATGACACTTCAAGAACTCTGCAAACTTAGTTGGTCAGGAATTCCAGTCAAAGTGCGAGCTATAACCTGGCGTTTACTTTCAGGTAATGATGAAAACTTTTACATTGCTAATAATATTGATAAAAATTATTTAATGGCAGGAACTGCTTAATAGCAGTATATAAGAATGACATTCGAATCTGGATGATGTGCATGCGTTTTTCATGTTGTTTTTAACCTTTTATTCTCAAAAAATGCGCACCAGAACTTGCTCCTGTCCTGACTCGTCTGTTTCAGACATCTTACAATAGAGGCATATTCCTTAGTAACTATGAAAACTACTCGAGTACAACACGTGCACAAGAAAGGATCTAGAGCGCTTCCTACAGGCCTATTTCTCTCCTTTCAGTCGTCTCTAAAGTGATGGAAAAGTATATAAACACCGAATTACTAAAATTTCTTGAAAAACACAGTCTAATCCACGACAGGCAGTCTGGATTCCGTCAGCGCAGACCAACTGCCGACCTCGTTTCCTTTGTCACCCATTCTTAGAACAAGTCTATGGACCTACATGGTAAATCCCAGATTGTCGCTCTAGACATATTCAATGCATTCGACCAGGTCTGGCACGCAGCTCTGCTTAATAAACTTCTGGGCTATGGCCTACCACCAAAACTCTGTACCTGGACAGCAAATTTCCTCTCCAACCCGAGCATTTCTGTTGTCGTGGATGGCCATTTCTCTAAACTGTATCTAATTAATGCAGGAGTCCCTCAAGGTTCAGCTTTAGCCCCTACTTTGTTTCTTCTCCGCATCAATGACCTCCTCTCTAGCACATCCAACCCAGTTCACAGTTACGCGGATGACAGCACCCTCCACTCAAATATACAATATTCTAAGCCTGTCTCTTTAGCCCAATTAGATGAGGATCGCAGACTCATAGAGGGTTCTGTCTTTGTGGATCTCCAAAAAATATTAGACTGGGGAAGTAGAAATCTTGTACAATTCAACTCCACCAAATCTCAGTCTTGCTTTTTATCTCATAAGAGTTACACCAGCCCTAGACCCATTAGAATGAACAACCAAGTTATTCAAAGTAATGAGTCCTTTTCACTTGTTGGCATTTTTGTGAATCGAAATCTCAATTGGCACCAACATGTCACATCAATTGCAGAAGCGGCTGCTAAGAAATTAGGTTTCCTCTTCCGGGCTCGCAAATACTTTTCACCAGCTAATCTCTATACCTTATAGACTTTACAAATAAGGCCAAACCTCGAATACTGCTCCCACATCTGGGGTGCTGCTGCCGTTTCTACACTCGCTATCCTGGACTCCATTCAAAAGAGAGCGAATGCACCCTTTTACTGTCCAGGTGACCAGACATATAACATCTTGTTATGCCCGCTCTTTTGTCCCGAGGACTTCCAAGTTGTGGAATTCCTAGGCGGCACATGTTTTTCCTTCTCCTCCAAACCTTCAAGTCCAGAATTAACAAGTTGCCTCTTTCCTCCTTGTCGACTCCCACGGTACGATAGTATTTAGGCTGTAAGCCCTCGTGGTGTGTTGTTAAAATTAAAAAAATAAAAAAAATTCATACGCCGAAGTACACTATATACACTTATATTAACTGTACAAAATATACATCTATCTCAACGAGATATTTAATACAACATCTTTGAGTTATGGGCTTAAGAACTAAAATTAGATTGCAGAATGACTGAATGTTGAATGAAAAATATAGAAGGAATGCTACATAATGAATACTATAGAATGAATGCCTTTCTGATGTAACAGAATGAGCTTATATGCTTGGGAGTGGTGACTTACAGTGTTGTCACGTTGAGCAATACGGAACACACGGTACACTACCTTTTCTAATATTTTTGACAAGAATTAAATACTCTTTTTACCTGCTTATAAGCCTTATTTGACAGTATTTTCTTCATATAATTTTCAATTGATTTACTGTTTTCATAATTATTTTGTTATTTTCTGGCTCTTGATAAATAAATTTTGAAACCATGCAAGCATTTTGTCTTCTTTTTTTCTCCCTCGGGGCTCGTCCGCGGCTTCGCCGCCCTGATAGCACTGCAGCCCTTGGCCTATTGTGCATGCCCTTAGTTTCTTCACTCCAACCATTCCAAAATCAATGTGCCTTGAACCAGTCTGCACAGCGATTGGTAGGGGGAAGTTTTATATTGCTCTATCTCCGGTCTAGACTGTCCGTAGGTCATTTGTCTTTTGCAGACCAGAGCTTTACACTCCCACAAGATGTACTGGGCTGATTCCTCCCCCTTGCCGCAGAGTCTGCATGCGAGGTCCCCCTCAAACCGCCCCATTCTAATCAGGTGTTTCTTGACAGCCATGTGTCCCGTCAAAAGACCTTGTTATGTTCCTGAGCTGTCCTCTGCTGAGATTTAGCAGTTACACAGCTCTCTTTGAACTAGGTTCGTCAATTATTGACTTCCCATGTCTGAGCCCTGGACAGTCCGCCTAGTACACCTTGTGTTGGTTTCTGACCCAGGACTTAATGGCTCCCCTGGCAGTGCTCTTTGACACGCCCAGAGCCGGTTCTGGTCCCATAAATGGTTCTGCTGACCTCTTTTCGCGAGACTATCAACTTCCTCATTGCCTTTAACCCCCGAGTGACCCGGCACCCAGATGAGGGTGACCTCATTCTGCCCAGCCAGGTCGCTCATCTCGTCTCGGCACTCACTCGCCAGCCAGGAATTTACCCCTGGGCTATTTAGGGCCTTAAGGGCTGCCTGGCTATCTGTGGCTATAAGGATCAGCTTGTTATTGTAGCCCCTCCTCTTGTTCTCCCGCACACAGTGCAGGATGGCGTACATTTCGGCCTGAAAGATCGTTGCATGGGCTCCGAGGATAATACTATGACCTTACCCTCGGTCCTTCCGAATAAACACCTGCCCCCGTCCCACGCTCCCCGCTGGATCCGTCCGTGAACCATGCCTCGCAGTCAGGGATTTCCACTGTAAAGTTGTTTTCCCTGCAGTTTCGCGGGCTGATCTCATGTCAAGCATGGGCTCCTTCACGATCTTCAGTCTACCATTGCAGACTAGTCTGTATAGTCCTAGCCCCAGGCCTCCCCCCCATAATAACTAAGTGAGCATTTTGTCTTGCATTGTTATCTTTTTTAGCTTTAACTTTCCAAGTTTGTCTGTAATTTAGAGGTTCTTGGAAATTAAACCACGTTATTTCAACAATAAAAACATGATTAATTTCTGCTTCCAGGTTATCTCCCTATAAATTTAGAAAGAAGGAATGGTGTTTTAGATAGAAAAAGACAGGACTATTGGAGTTTAGTTGATAAGTATTATTATACAGAGCATGATGAAAGTGGTCGAGAGATTCAGCATCAAATCCATATCGACGTGCCAAGAATGAATCCGTCTATTCTGTTATTTCAGCAAAAAACTGTACAAGGAATGTTTGAACGCATATTATTCATCTGGGCCATCAGACATCCTGCATCAGGTTATGTTCAGGGTATTAACGACTTAGTTACCCCATTTTACGTAGTTTTTCTACAAGAATATTTAACAGATGATGAAGCTTTCGAAACAGTTTGTGTAGATACTCTCTCAGAAGAGATTTTAAAAATTATCGAAGCCGATTCATTTTGGTGTCTTTCGAAATTCTTAGATGGCATTCAAGATAACTATGTATTTGCACAAATTGGTATACAGAAGAAAGTGAACCAGTTGGGAGAATTGATTAAACGTGTTGATGAACCTTTGCATCTTCATCTTAAGCAACATGGGGTGGGTTATATTCAATTTTCATTCCGTTGGATCAATAATCTGCTCACAAGAGAGCTTCCATTACGATGTTCAATTAGATTATGGGATACTTATTTAGCAGAAAGTGATTGTTTTGCATCTTTTCAGATATATGTTTCTGCAGCTTTTCTTTTATACTGGAAAGAAGATATAATGAGGCAGGTTGATTTCCAGGAGTTACTGTTATTTCTACAGAATCTGCCGACACAAACGTGGACTAGTTCACAAATTAGTATATTAGTTGCAGAAGCATATAAGTTGAAAGTGATGTTTGCAGATGCCCCAAATCATCTAAATAGTAATACAAGTGGTGATAGCTGATCTACCTCTGTTACTATTCATTTTTGATTTGAATTCTGATACTCAACAAACGGTTTGTTAAATAACTACTGTTATTCTAAGTTTTAGTAGATTTGTGCTTATTGATAAATACTCATATTTTTATCTTTAAGTTATTGATAATTTGACTGAACTATGCTAAACCAATATTGCTAGTAACTAAATGTGACAGCAATAATTTGTAAATATCAATTGCGTACCTCACGTTTCCATACTTATTTATTTATTATTATTCTAATTATTATTATTATTGTGGCAAGGAAGTATGTATAGTGTTAATGTTTCAAGTATCGATCCTTCAAACACACTTAAACTTTATTATTTAACAGGTAGTAGTACCACGACAAATAGTCGTCTTTTTTTTATTTGTTCTCGTGTTATCACAAATATCTGAATAACTTTTAATAACAATAAAACTTTATCATATATTAAAAATCAACCTCACATGTTCCAATTGAATCGGTTATTTAGAAAACACCTCGGCTCTAGAAATATTACAACATTTCATTTTGGTATTAGTTTCTTTTTCAATAACAAAAATAACGTAAAAAAACAGATCCACTATAAAATTTTGTTTGCTTTGGGAGTTGTGGCCTTTTATGCAAACCAACATTAATGGTTTAATGACTGGTGATAGAAAACTCCAGTATTGCCAATGGAGAAATTTATTTTATGAAAAACATGTCTACAAGTTGTAAAGGGCTGACCCATTCTTAATAATATTAATAAAAAATTAGGGAACATTTTACAAAAAATGTCAACTGGAACGAACTCACCCAGAAAAATCCTAGGCAATACACCAGCTCTGTACTCTGCCTTTCCAGCCCCTATGGCCGTTGAACCACGATCTTTCTCGATAACCACCCTTTCAAACAAAAGCTAAATCTCTCACTCAAATCTCACTTATTTTTTCAAATTTACTTAACAGAAACCCTTGACATTTATCGCTGCGGCGGCAACTGCCTAGCCCGGAGGCAGCCGCCTGAACACTGCTCCTTGTCTAATTATTTCCTCACTCTTGCAGAGTCCCCAAAACCACTTAGTTTGCAGAAATTTTCTGTTGCAACTCAAGTGGCTTTCTTAGAGGTTACGTACCTGTCCTATCGTCGTCGTGCCGTTTAGAATTACATTTCCTTTCATTTTTTGCACTCAATTGATCGTTGTACCTCACGCTTTAGCCGGCTCAGCTGGTTTTTATTTACAAAATTAAATACCACACAATTTCAACATTGCTCGCGGTCTATATATTTTTATGCATATTATGCTGGATATATTTACGCCTAAAATATTCAGCTCTATGGCGACTTTTCATAAACTTTCTGAGATCAAATCAAACATTTATGTATGTAGACATATTAAAAATCTAGATACCAAACTGTAAGCACCTTGCTTACACCTGACCCCAACTTGAAGACAAAATTTATCCGTAGGAAAATTATGTCTCAATATGAACAGATACTTAAACGGGCAAGCATCCTGTTTACAAAGTGAAGAAATAGTGGTATTTAATAATCATCCTCTAGTAACTCATCATTGGTAGGAGTAAGCCATAAAATCAACTTATAATAGGAAAAAAGAATTATCTGGTATATACGGACAAGTTTCTTTATATTATTCATTTTCTTGTAATTGATAATGTTTTTTGTATAAGCAGGCTCTGTTGGTAGATTAGAACAAACTGCAGCTGGCTTCTCCAAGGAAAATCCATAGAAAAGAAGTCCATTAATAAAACAGGTGTACTTCAGGTATCTCAAGTTTTCTGCAATCATTTTCGAACTTGTTATATTGGGAAATTTGAGAAGTTCTTATTTCATCTTTGGCTTTTTACTATAGGAGTATACGGACAGTATGATTTTCTTGTAATGCTTGGGCCACCATTTCTTAAAGTCCAAAATTTCCTCATTATGCAACCTTTTTATTGAGAAGAGAGGCTTTCTTGAGGATTTTTCTATTAGCTCGATATTCTTCAGGGAGAAAAATCCTGCTTACGAATAAGCCTTTTGGCTGGTCCAAGGTCCCTGTTGCATGAAAGAAGTTAGTGATCCCTGATTGGAAAATCGTAGAAAATTTGTTTGAATCTGCCTGAGGAGGCGAACACTGAAAGTAAACGAATTACTGTGTGATTCTTATTTTGGCTTACACATTCATCTTGTTAAGGTAGAGGTCCAGGCGTATACTGATGATCTAGTCATAATGGTTAGGGACAAATATGAGGAGGAATTAGCAAGTACTCTTCAGGAGACACTAAATGTAGTGAATGATTGGTGTCAGAGGGAACAGATGTCTGTGAACCCCCGCAAAACGATCATTGTTCCATTTACCAGAAGAATAAGGTTGGACAAATTAAAACCACCTATTCTTATGGGGGAAACGATTCCATTTTCGGAAGAAGCAAAATATCTGGGGGTTACCCTAGATAAGAAGCTCAACTGGGACATACAGTTAGAGAATGTAATTCGCAGGACTAAACTGTCCCTGTGGACATACCGGAGAATCTGTGGAAACTGGGGAACAAACCCCCAACATGTACTGGCTCTATGTAGTGGTTATCAGACCAATGATAACATATGGAGCCATAGTTTGGTGTCCTAAGGCACTTCGTGGTATCGCAAGGGCCAAACTGGCTCATCTACAGAGACAAGCTTGTCTGATGATAACGGGAGCGATAAGCAACGCACCACCAGCCGCTCTGGAGGTCCTCCTTAATATTCCACCTCTTCACATATGGTTGGAGAGGGTGGCGAGGTGGACAACGCACAGACTAAAACAAACGGCTGACAGTATGTCGAAGGAAATCAGTCTGGGAGGGTCCAGACTCCTCGATGACATTGAGGGTCACAGGATTCTGGGAATGGTCTCAGACTTGATGCCTACAAAGATCAGTAGAGATCTGTCTTTCAACACTGTCCTCCCGGAAAGGGTGGACTGGGAGCGAAATCAAACGACCCTATTGAGAGCCGATCTCTACTGGTACTCTGACGGCTCCAAAACCAATATGGGAGTAGGAGCCGGAGCATATGGGGGCAGCACCGATGCTAGACTATCAGCTAGCCTCGGCAAGTACGCAACCATACACCAGGCAGAAGTGTATGCCATCGAGATGTGTGCAAGGGAAAGTATAAAAAACCAGTGCACACACAAATCGATAAAGATATATGCAGATAGCCAAGCTGCAATAAAAGCGCTCGGTTCCTACCGGTGTAATTAAAAAACGGTATGGAGTTGTAAATCTGCCCTTAACAAACTGGTTAGCTGTAATGAGGTGTCGCTGGTCTGGATACCGGGTCACTCGGACCATGATGGCAATGTTGCGGCCGACGTGCTTGCCAGGAGTGGTGCCCAGAGAGACTGTCGGACCAGAACCAGTGCTGGGGATAACATCATGCACAGCAAAACACACCTTAAAGACCTGGACAGAAAGAATGACAATCCAGTATTGGCAAAATCTTCCAGGATTAGCTCACTCTAAGGCCTTAATAAATAGCCTGTCTAAGTCAAGGGCTAAAAAACTTCTAGAGTTAAACAGACAACAACTGAGTACTCTAGTCGGCATGTATACAGGACACTGCCGCTTGCGTCACCACATGCACCGTATTGGAGTCGGTCAGGAGACCGAGTGCCGACTGTGTATGGAGAGTGACGAGACAGCAGAGCACATACTGTGTTCCTGTCCGGCAGCGGACGGGACTGCATACCTGCTCTTTGGCAAAATAAAGCTTGCTCCGGAGGATCTGGATTAACTTTCGCCCACAAAGATTATCGACCTCTGCAGGAGGCTGGCTTTGTTGGGCGAAATATAGACTATTAGGCGTGAGCCACAATAGACCTTATGGTCGCGGTGGAGGGACCTGTATGGCCCACTCACAATTAAACCTAACCTAACCTACACATTCATCTGAAAATATATGAAGATCTTTTACATTTTCAGTCACCGCATCCTTAAAATAGTGTTTCAAAAAGGTGCACACTTTCTTGGATCCTTTGACAATGGTAGTATCTACTATATAGGTAATACTGGTAACCAAATTGATGCCTGCTTGCATTAAAGAGACATTTTTTTTTATTTCAACACAAGGGCTCACAGCCTAAATACTATCGTACCGTGGGTGTCGACAAGGAGGAAAGAGGCAACTTGTTAATTCTGGACTTGAAGGTTTGGAGGTTCAGAGGAGAAGGAAAAACATGTACTGGCAAGGAATTCCACAACTTGGAAGTCCTCGGGACAAAAGAGCGGGCATAACAAGATGTTCCATGTCTAGTGACCTGGACAGTAAAAGGGTGCATTCGCTCTGTTCCCCTGGCAAATCTGTTGCGGGTAGCAGGTGGAGGAACTATGGAAGAAAGCTCCTCTGAGCAGTGCCTGTGCAGATATTTATAAAAGAGAGAAAGATCACCAACGACACGTCGGCACGGGTAAATTCCTGGCTGGTGAGTGAGTGCCGAGGCGAGACGAGCGACCTGGCTGGGCAGAATGAGGTGACCCTCATTTGGGTGCCGGATCACTCGGGGGTCAAAAGCAATGAAGAAGCTGACAGTCTCGCGAAGAGAGGGTCAGCAGAACCATTTATGGGACCAGAACCGGCTCTGGGTGTGTCAAAGAGCACTGCCAGGGGAGCCATTAAGTCCTGGGTCAGAAACCCACACAAAGTGTGCTGGGCGGACTGTCCAGGGCTCAGACATGGGAAGTCAATAATTGACGAACCCAGTTCAAAGAGAGCTGTGGAGCTGCTAAATCTTAGCAGAGGACAGCTCAGAAACACAACAGGTCTATTGACGGGACACATGGCCGTCAAGAAACACCTGCATAAAATGGGGCGGTTCGAAGGGGACCTCGCATGCAGACTCTGCGGCGAGGGGGAGGAATCAGCCCAACACATCTTGTGCGAGTGTAAAACTCTGGACCGCAAAAGACAACTGATCTACGGTCAGTCTAGACCGGAGACAGCAATATAAAACTTCACCCTGCCAATTGCGGTGCAGACTAGTTCAAGGCACAGTGATTTTGAAATGGGTGGCGTAAGACTAAGGGTATGCACAATCAACCAAAGGTTGCAGTGCAATTGGGGTGTCAAGGCCGCGGACGAGCCCTGAGGGGAAAAAACTACACGTCGGTGGGCAAGGGATGGCAGCCTTTAGGTGAGGGTAGGGTCACCGATGAGACGTATAGCTTTGAATGGAGTCCAGGATAGCGAGTGTAGAAGCGGCAGCAGCACCCCAGATGTGAGAGCAGTATTCGACGTTTGGCCTTATTTGTGAAGTATATGAGGTATAGAGACTAGCTGGTGAAAAGTATTTGCGAGCCCGGAAGACGACATATTTGCTATTAAAAACATTTTTATGAAAATCTACTTCCATAACGCACTTGCTGCGTCTAGACTTTTTAAGTATAATAAACAATGAGTGAAGATTGGAACCTGTAATGAGCACTGATAAGTATACTTTAGAGAACCCAATTCACGTCAACACATTTTCAGACCTAATGATTGCTTCACTAACAAAATGGGCGTCATTTAAGGGATGATTTAACTATAAATAGTAAATAATACTCTTGTTATACATGTTTTCAGCAAAAATTGCCATTGCCTTCTACATTTCGCTTCTATACCATTGTTTTTTGAAAAACATGTTGGTTTAAACTACCTGTTTATATAGAAAATATATGTATGAACAGGATTATTTTGAATAATATTTTATATGTAAGAAAAGTTAAGTATGGAAACGTTTTATTATATTCATAAGACATACAGATTGTTCCATAAGTTATATTTTAGCTGAAACAGAAAAAAGTATTATCTATAATAGAAAACATGTGTTCTGAGGGACCATTATCGGAAAATCGCTCAATCTAGCATTACATTTCACAACATATTTACCATATTTTCAATAAAATACAATTTGTAACTTCTAAAAACCATTTTATTGCAATAAACTACATGCAATAGTAAGTAATAATAATAATTACACTACAGTGGACAAATTGCTAACCCTGTAGTCTTGGACTTGTCCAAGGGAGCTTACGCACGCATATAGACAAAGGATACCATGAATCATCAGAATCCGGCTCTTCCACATTCGAGTGAAAAAATCTGACTTACGAAATACAGGACGACATACAATAATAAATAAACACAGTAGAAAAACTGCGCACCCAGAAGTCTTAGACTTGTTCATGGGACTACATAAACATATTGAAAGAGGGCCCTACTCATAAATCAGAATCTGGCTCTTCCACCTTTGGGTACAAAACCCGTCATGCCAAATACGGGACTCTAACCTGCTACGTCATAAACCGCGATCTAGAGGTTACCTTGCGAACTTTGCCTATAATACTAATTTTGTTTAGCACAATCATTACTGTAAATAATCTCGGCACCATATAAAGATTACTATTTCGTTATTGGGGCGTTAAAAGAAGTGATCTAAACTTAATACTTTATTATCGATTAAAATGTATAGTAGAAATGAATATTGCATTCTTTAAGGGTTAATACGAATAACATATAAAGGAATCGCATTCGCGTGAATGTTCTTTAGCTACTCTGCCTCTACATACCGTTACTCACTGCTGGCTCAACTACACTGCTACTAAGGGCGGTTGGCGGTTCTGGTGGCGCTGCAGTACTTGTCGTCCTTGATCTAGTGTGCGCCGACTCTAAAGTTGGACCGTACCTGGTGCACGCTCTTTGCCATTAATATATTTTCTACAATTACCAACTACACTACATTTGTCACACTTGTAAAAATTCAAGCTTTTCGAATCTGTTGTACATATCCCCATTGTAGCGTATTTTATTAACATACTTGGCATATATTCGGAAGCGACATTTCCTCCATAAAAGCACATCATATCTCCTTAACACTTACATGCCTATCTCAAAGAAAATAATTCTTGTGAATTTGCTAGGAGTTTGCGAAATCTTGCTGGTATTACAGCTGCAGTATCGTCTCTGATTCTAATGCTTCTTCTGCTTGTGCTTTTATTAAATCTGAGGTGAATGAGTGATATTTGTAAATGAGGCGACCTCTTGTATTTTTTTCAAACAAAGAAAGTACATTTTCGTCCTAAATACAAATGCAAAGACTACTTCTCTGGCTTCACAAGTGTTTGTTTTCTTGTCTGTAATCGGTTTTGCAGCATTGTGAAACAGGAAAACATTGAATTTATTTATATGTATTCATGAGGACTGTAAATAAAAAATCGTTACTATGTTATGGTGTTTTGTTAAAAAAATTCTTTAGAACAAATATTATAAAAATGACAGATTACAACTTTAAAATTACAGTATTTAATAAGATAACTAATTAACAATAACATCAATAACTGTTTCTATATAACGAAAATATTGACATACACCAACTTATTACATTATTACAACTATCGTTAATATAGTTGGTTATATTTTGTTTGATATATTTAATTGAAAGAAGAGTTTCGAAGAAAGGGGAATTTCTCAAATCAATTTGCTCATTTAAAACTAGGTAGTTATTGGACGAGTTCATCAGGTGGCAACAGCTGCCAGCGCTGCATTGTTACGTCAAAAAATGTGGACAAAATGTTGACATTTGTCAACTTTTTTAGACATAACCATTCAGCGCTGGCAGCTACTGGCGCCTGGTGAACTCGCTCATTGTGTATGTGCCTTTTAATATCTAAATATTCAAAAAAAGTAAAGTTTGCACTTGGCTTAGCATACGAATTTTGTGGCTTTATGCAATTATTGACTGTACGTCTATGTTGAATATCGATAATATGACTTGCAAATTTAGATTTGTCAGTGTGGTTATTTCTAAGTGCAGAAATATGCTCCTTGTATCTTGTATTACTTCTGGAAGTTTGGCCAATGTGTACAAGCTAATTTATTAATTCCAGCTTTTGTCAAGAAATGTGATTTTTCTTTCACTTTAAATAGCAAGTCACATGTAAGGCTAGATGCATTCTCACAACAATTAGAACCGTAGACTGGTTTCGCTCTAATTAGAGCTCGTCAGTACGGCATACTAATTGTAGCGAAAATACACCTATAAATTAATACGGCTATGGTAGCCAGCCTTTCAACACTTAAGTGGTGAGACACGAAGCAAAGTTGCGGAACCAAGGAGTATGTTGTCACGCCAGCTCCAAATAACACAAAGTGTTAGAAAAATAGAGGCTGTATACAACCAACTAACAATTTTATAAATTGTCAGCCCTGGCCCATTTCTACCCTAATATAGGGACAAAGCATGTAAGACTAGATGCATTCTTACAAGTTAGGCTTACAACATTTCAGACACAAGTCACGTGTCGTATTGTAAGGTTTAAAAACTATCTTTGTATTTGTACTGCATTTAAATTTTTTGACATGTTTTCCGAAATGTTTCCAAAATAAGTTATCGAAACATATTTGTTTAAACAAACACTTGTAAAGCCAGAGAAGTAGTCTCTACATCTGTATATGGAACGGTTTCACCAAGTAAGGGTAACAACATTTGATTAACTAAATCTTCGTAATGAGACTATTCAAAGATGGAACAAATTCTGATCAATATTTTTATTTAAATGCTATCTGTTAGTATTTAGTCTATTTGTTGTTTTTCCTTAAGTTCAGCCTGACACGTTACAGCTTTTTCTTTGTATGGAGAACTATTTTTACAATAATCTCTCAAACAATAAGTTCCAAATGTCAGTCATAGTATGTTTATGTTCTTGTTTTCTTATTTCGACCGTCAATCCTGGAAGTACCTTGATGATATGAGTATGTGTTTTATTCCTAGAAGGCTCAATTGAATGAGTGATTATCTTCCTTATGGCCAAAAGTTGTTTCAGTTAGTAATCAAATATTTACTTTGTCATTTTGGTGACCTGTGAAATTCTTATCTTCAATATCCATAGCACACCTGGCGGTAGATTCGTCCAAAGTCATTGTCGGAGTCTCTGAAAATATAAAAATATCACCAAAGGCCATTTGGCTTTCACAGTTCAGTATTTTCAGTTAAGGGTGATTATCTTCCTTATCGCCAAAAGTTGTTTTGGTTAGTAATGAAATAGTTACTTCGTCATTTTGGTGACCTGTGAAATTCTTATCTTCAATATCCATAGCACACCTGGCGGTAGATTCGTCCAAAGTCATTGTCGGAGTCTCTGAAAATATATAAATATCACCAAAGACCATTTGGCTTTCACAGTTCAGTATTTTCAGTTAAGGGTTAAGTACAGAAAATCAATGTACCATTTATTTTATCTCTAAAATGAAAATATAAATAGTTTTTGGAGCTGCCTAGACAGGAGGTATTGTTGAGAATTGTAATTAATTACATTGCCCCTCCTGTGATTTGTTTGCATGTGAGTAACGGTAAATAAAACAGTCACTTGTTTCTATGTTAATAAGTTAAGTTAATAAAATAAATATATACGATAAACCCAAAGCATATCTACTCATTAAATGAGGAACCAATCAATTTGATATTAGCAGCAATAAAAATTATAACATACCAATATAAAAATGTTTTTGAATAATTTCCTCACATGCAACGACGTTTCTTATTATTATGTTAACATTGACAGCAAGGGAACAGCTATTAGGTAAAGAAGATAAAACTTGTTACCTTGAAATGTTTCTTTGAAATTGTTAACTTATGGGACTCTGTATGTTATAAAAAGAGTTGAAAAGAGACATTCAAATGCTAATATATTTAAGCAATAGTATATTATGTAACATTAATTTTTGTCACTAGTTATAAATAATTTACATATCTTTATTTTTATTAGTTTTTAGGTTGTTTTGATATACATTGTCTAAAACAAAGGTTCTACATGTGCTTGCAATAAAGCTTAAATAGTGTTTTGGCTATTTAGAAATATTAGAAATTTAATATTTTAGTCTAAACCTATTTTATAACATTGTTTGAAAAACCTGTTTTAATTTTTTATACCTAGTCTTATTAGCCAGCAAATTTAATTTGTGGGTATAACAGTTTATGCCCGTTATTTATATTTTTGTTTTTCCTTACGTGAATAATGGTCATATTCATGTAAGAAAAACAACATTTTACTTGCAAAGAGTTGTCTTAAATTATATATGTTTTTTGTGTAATTTTTTCTGTAATAAAGCTACATAATGTCTTGCATTGCGTGCCCAAGCTTGAAACAATGCACTAGAAAGTTACAGAGATCCTTTTATTATGAGCAGCTGCTCCTTCTTGCTGAGTCTATATATAGTGATCCTAAGTAAATGAAAACATAATGAATGAAATATAGAGTGAATTAAC
This sequence comes from Tillus elongatus, assembly GCA_964006375.1. Classification (NCBI taxonomy): domain Eukaryota; kingdom Metazoa; phylum Arthropoda; class Insecta; order Coleoptera; family Cleridae; genus Tillus; species Tillus elongatus. The sequence goes on from OZ023269.1 coordinate 133,615,138, forward strand.
TTGAATTATAGATCGAATTAACTTTTCGTATTATGATTTTTAATTATGTTATCTTGCTTCTCATTAATACAGATCTCTTGTATCATATTTATATTTTTTAATTTTCGATACCTACGTCTTAATACTTGTCCTCTGAAGACCATTGTAATAATAAAGATACTATACTATATTTTTACAAAATCTGTCCATCCTTATTACACCGTCCAAAATATAATTAAAAATTCTAGTCTTCAGGGATTAAAAAGTTGATGCAAATTTAATTCTTGTTTTGCTTTTTATAAGTAGATTAGATTGTGTTTGCCACTGAATAATGCAAAATTTTATTTCATATAAAATTTAAAACACAAGCTGGGCTAAAAGTTTTACCTATTTTTATTAATTTTATTTGTTGTTAATTTATGGATATTTATTTATTATATCAATGTGTTAAGGAACGACCAAGGCGATTTATATTCTAAAAAAATTATGTTAAATTTCTGATTTAAATTTGATGTTTATCATTTTAACCATAGATATAGTAAAAATTGTACATTATCAAAATCAAATTTCTACATAATTTTTAAATAAAATTGGAAATTATTTCGAGTTTAAAATCAAACTTGTGCATAATTCTAAATTTAAACTGGCAGTTCAAAAATGTTCGATCATCACTGTTTTCTACACCTTATAAACTGTTGCTGTTTTTTAATAATAATAATTAGTGAAAAATAATTTTAAATGTTATATTTGAGTGTGTTTATCAAATTTTTTAACATTGTAATTGAAGGGTCCAATGTAAAATCGTGCTAAGTCGACTTTTACCAATTTTTTAAGGAGGTTGAGAAAACGTAATTATGGGTTTGCCATTTTATTTAAAGTATTAACATTGATGAAAATGAAATTATGCCAATATTTGTTTACTTACCGCTGTATTTGTAAATGTTTCTCCTATCATGGGTAGAGTTCTGAAATTGGGCTAGCATTTTTGTTTTGATGTAACTTATTTGTATATTTTTGTTAATCCAGGGTGTTAGAAATTTCGTTAAAATATTTTCAATTGAGGTTTTATTGATTTTACTCTTTTAATTGACAATCATTTGAGTATAGATTTATTTGGTGATATTATATTTTTTTATGGGTCAAATTAATCAGACTATATAACTACAAGGTATAATGTTTTATTTCTGGTTATTTAAATTCGTTTGAAAAACGCATAGCTATATCAAAAATTATTATTGACCGTTGTCGATATATCACACAAATCAACATCTTATTTTATCAATGAATTAAATAAACTATGCTCTATTAATTCGGCTTTTATCAGCATAACCCCCTTAATATTCTAAACATACACAAAATTCATCAATGTAACTGAAATCCTTAAAACTAAACACAATATAAAAAAGTCTGCACATTTATAATTACAATATTCACAAGATTGACCTACTGGTGAGTGTCTCTAGTTGGTTGTTCATTGAGATTTGTATTATTATTCGCCATTGTATCTACTGTTTGGATTTTATCACTGCCACCATTCCATTGGGGCAATCAATTGATATCGGGCTTATTTTGGATAGCCCTTTGTGTGGAAAATGTTCTTCTACCTTGACTGTTATTGCTGATTACCTGCCATCTTATATTAAGGCAGTTTAAAATCGAGTGCTAATTACACTTATACTTTCCCGGTTTCACACCAAATAACTTTTACTCCACCGGCAGTTTATAATCGAATGTTTTACTATAACTCACTTTGCCGCAGTCTGTCATGGAATACCCAACTCGCATTGCCGCCGTTTAGTTTAAATATCTAACCTTCTCTCACAAAAACAATCTCCTTTTTGTTGCAGGCTGTGTAAAACAAAGTTCATCAGCCCTGCATCTTCCATTGTCCAACTTCTTATTAATTACACTTATAGCAACAAAAAAAAGCGTCCCCGCGTTTCACAAATCAACAAAAAAACTATTATTAACTGAATACATGATGAAAAAGTATACGTTGAAGCATCTATGTCATATTTTTGTATATGTCGCTACTGAAATCTGACGCTAAAGTGTCAACATTATTTTCTTTATACAGATTATTGTATTCCTCAATGTGCTTTATATAAAAATTTTCTAAATGACTTTTACAGTCAAAACAAATGTATAGAGTTATTTATATTACTTCTAAATGTATACTTGCTTTTTGAATGATATTTACGTATTCGCTAGATAGTAAATATTTTGTCGTAATTTCGCTTTTCCACTTCTGTTTTGCCAAAGCTACGAATACATGGCAAAAACTGCACCCTGGTTCAGGTTACCTATAACATTACATTGAATTTTCCGTTATCTACTAAGGTGACAACAATTTTTTATTATGAGATGCGCACGTGTCTGTATATATTATCTTTGGAAAAGTTTTCACGTTCATCTGTGGGAAATACTTAGTTCTCGGGTTGAACTGCATCCAGAATGTGTTAAAACTCGACGTTTCGGCTTCTGTTTTGGAGCAATTTTCAAGAGGTTAAGTAGGTTAGGTGAGGTTAAATTGTGAGTGGGACATAACGGTTCATCCACTGTGACCTAATAAGCCAATTCCATCACAAGAACATAATAGCTTTTGCAAATGACACTAACCTCATAGAAAGAGCTGCAAAAAGGGAAGTGTTAAACAAGAAAACATTGGCCGGCATGGAAGTTGCTGAAGCTTGGTTTGAGGCAAACAGTTTGGTTGTTAATTCTTGCAAAACCAAAAAACTAATCCTTACCAGCAAAACATGCTACTATTTTACTACTGTATTTTGTAGTTGATGACACGCTTTCGTGGATTCCGCACATTGATGCACTTTGCCTTAGGCTGTCAACTGCCATATTTTCCATAAGCAGAATTTAAATGGTTGTCAGAGAGGGTGCAGCATTGTTAACATACCATGCGCATTTTCATAGTGTGGTGACGTATGGCATCATCCTTTGGGGTGCTGTGGGTGGTGCATCAAGAGTCTTCCTGAAGCAGAAAAAAATGATGAGGGTGTTGGCTGGTGTGCCTCAAACGACAAGTTGTCGGGATTTGTTTGTGAAGTACAGAATACTTACCATCCCGTGCGTGTACATCCTTTGCTGTCTGTATTATCTCCAGAGTCATCAAAGTGAATTTGTTAGGTACTCAGACCTTCACTACCACAACACAAGAAATAGGGACAAATTCATCACACCAAGGCATCGCTTAACAAGTTTCCAGTCTTTCTGTGTATTCACTGGCGTTAAATTGTATAACAAACTGCTGTTGGCTTTCAAGGAACGAGAGAGTAAGATATTTAAAAAAAAACTATAAAGAACTTTTCATTAAAAAACGTTTTTTATTCTGTGGATGAATATTTATCCTGTCGCTTTTAGTCATGTTTTGTCAAAGTGTCTTATTGTTGTGTTGTAATGGTTTATTACTTGGAGGTTGCCCAATTGCCTTATATTTTGCCCAACAAACCCAGCCTCCTACAGAGGTCGACAATTTTTGTAGGCGAAAGTTGACCCAGATCTTCTGGTGCAAGCTTTGTCTTGTCAAAGAGCAGGTGTCTTGCCCTCTCCGCAACCAAACAGGAGCACAGCATGTGCTCTGCTGTTTCGCCACTCTCCATACACAGCCAGCACTCAGTTTCCTGACAGGCACCAATTCGGTGCATGTGGTGACGCAAGCGGCAGTGTCCTGTATACAGGCCGACTAGAGTACTCAGTTGTTGTCTGTTTAACTCTAGAAGTTTTGTAGCCCTTGACTCTGACAGGCCATTTATGAAGACCTTAGAGTGGGCTAATCCTGGCAGAATTTGCCATTGCTGGATTGTCATGGATCTGTCCAGGTCTTTAAGGTGCGTTTTGCTTTGCATGATGATATCCCCAGCACAGGTTCTATGCCGATAAAGTCCTCCTGGAGAGGTTAAGTAAATATGAAAGGAACTTCAAGACCTCACTGCCTACTCTCCAAATCTCACTGGAGACCGTTTTGGTGTGTTCAACGCTAGACCTGAGAGAAACCTGATAATTTTAAAATGCGCTCACTTAGTAATCATATAATATAATATATACATTTTATTTAAAAGTTTGCCCATAAACGAGAAACCTACTTCATTAGTCGTTGACTCGCCCTATACAGGAACATGTTGTTAACTAAAATTAACCTAAAAATTGGACTAAGCCTGTTATTGCATTGGACCCTTGAATTGTAATTGAGTATTTATCAATAACACAACATTTTAATAATTAATGTCTTTTGAAATTATCTAAAGATTTAATATGAATGTTTACGTATCATGTTTGTATTTCTTCACTTAATATTATTTGCAAATAAGTGAGTTTATAAATATTTTTATAATTATGAAATGTGATCCCACTGGAGTTATAGCCAAAAGAAAGTGAATTGTCGACCCAGTGAAAATTTTGCACTCTTGATATGTTTTTGATGTTTAATAGTAATTATAACATTGTTGATATTTGTAATACACATTTTAAAAATAAATTTGTTTCTCTTAAAATCATCACATATGTATATAATAATAATAATAATAATAATCTTCTTATATGATAATGTACAAATAGAATTTTGATATAACGTCTAGGAAACACGTATACCTTCCCTATTAATTACTGGAGAAAAATATCCTTGTTAGTAAAATAAATCACTGGAAACTATAGAGGTCTTCAATTATTTGAAATGTTTGTTAAAATATCTAATATTTATTTTGTTTTAAGCATTATTTACATATACAGTATACTCGCGATTGTCCGCGGGCTAATGGGGGGGGGGGGGGGGTAGGTGTATCGGTAATACGAACATTATATATATATATATATATATATATATATATATATATATATATATATATATATATATATATATATGTTCAGAAAGATTTCCGCGGTCTTTATTGTGAGACATACTTGGTTCTCGGGTTAGAGTGTCCTTACATATTTCCTTTACCTAACTTTGTCCACCACTCTAAGGAGTAGGCAGATTGAGGCCTTAGAGTCTCCTTACATATTTCCTTTACCCACCTTTGTTCACCACTCTAAGGAGTAGGCAGATTGAGGCCTTAGAGTCTCCTTACATATTTCCTTTACCCACCTTTGTCCACCACTCTAAGGAGTAGGCAGATTGAGGCCTTAGATTGTCCTTACACATTTCCTTTACCCACCTTTGTCCACCACTCTAAGGAGTAGGCAGATTGAGGCCTTAGAGTCTCCTTACACATTTCCTTTACCCACCTTTGTCCACCACTCTAAGGAGTAGGCAGATTGAGGCCTTAGAGTGTCCTTGCATATTTCCTTTACCTACCTTTGTCCACCACTCTAAGGAGTAGGCAGGTTGAGGCCTTAGATTGTCCTTACACATTTCCTTTACCCACCTTTGTCCACCACTCTAAGGAGTAGGCAGATTGAGGCCTTAGAGTGTCCTTACATATTTCCTTTACCCACCTTTGTCCATCACTCTAAGGAGTAGGCAGATTGAGGCCTTAGAGTGTCCTTGCATATTTCCTTTACCTACCTTTGTCCACCACTCTAAGGAGTAGGCAGATTGAGGCCTTAGATTGTCCTTACACATTTCCTTTACCCACCTTTGTCCACCACTCTAAGGAGTAGGCAGATTGAGGCCTTAGAGTGTCCTTACATATTTCCTTTACCCACCTTTTTCCACCATTCTAAGGAGTAGGTAGATTGAGGCCTTAGAGTGTCCTTACATATTTCCTTTACCCACCTTTGTCCATCACTCTAAGGAGTAGGCAGATTGAGGCCTTAGAGTGTCCTTACATATTTCCCTTTACCTCTTGAAAATGGCTCCAAAACAGGAGCCGAAACGTCGAGTTTCCATAAATGCTGGATGCGGTTTAACCCGAGAACCAAGTATGTCTCATATATACATACATACATATATATATATATATATATATATATATATATATATATATCTATATATATATATATATATATATATATATATATATATATATGGATGGACACGGGACACACACACCAAAGCAATAGAGGTTCAATAAAAAACTTACAGTAGATCAATTTTCAATTTTTTGTTTCGTGGTTGAAACGTGCCTTTTGCATTTCAGCGACATGCTGTATGTATACCGAATTTAATAGAAAATATACTGTGAACAAGCAAACTTGCTTTGGGATCGAAAATCAACTGACGAACTAAGTAAATTCGATAGCCTTCATAAATTAAAATGAAAGTGCATCCAGAATGTTTAACAGCTATGTCTTTCTCAAGAAAAGTTCATTTTGTTCCTTTCTACCTGGCTGCCCACGCAATCACGAATGAGATCAAGTGTAAAAAGGTAAGGGCAATTAAAATGTATGACCTTAACATAAACATTCCCGGATATAAATCTTTCTCGGCGTTCCTATCATAGTGACAGTGGCACGTTCGGAGATAAATAGAAATTCACCACAACAAAATAAGCAATCTGTAACAGTTTATTCTGCAAATACATACAAAAAATTTCCCCATGATTTTTACAACGTAGTAATTATAATAGGCAGGCCCGTACTTAGTACTGGTCGTTGTTTTTATTAGGGATATTTATACTATTTATGTGAAGGGAAACGAAAAAAATTGAAATTTCGATCTATTCCCGATTTGAAATTTTGACCAATTTCTTAGCACGGATAATCCACAAACTGGATAATCCGCACACGGATAATCGAGAGTATACTGTAATTCGAAACATATAGATAAGGATAATTTGCTTTGATAAAAGTATAAAATAAATATTTTTTCTATTTTTTTGTTGTTTTAATTTTCATTTAATTTAGAGGAATTAGGATAACAAAAACTTATTTATTCAAGATAATCGTCCTCTAAGGCTCGCCATATTCAGCAGAATTTTCATAAAGAAAAAAAATTATCTTGCTCTTCGAACCACACAACAGTATTGCAAATTGTGATAATATTATAGAATTATATACACTTATTTTTGACTGTACAGTTAGATATTTCTTGCATCTTGCAAGGACTCCTATTCATTGGCTGACCTTTTTACACAAACTGTCGATATGGTCATCAAACTTTAATTTTCTGTCTATAATAATCCCCAAATACTTATGAGTACTTACGAATTCAATATAAACATGTTCAGTTTGTAATTTGTCCCGTTCATTCATACTATTTCTGGATTCGCCAATTATCATCGCTTTTGTTTTATCAACATTTACTATAAGCCTATTATGTCTTATCCACTCATTTACTGTTGTCAAATAATAATAATAACGCCACATAAACAAACTCCGCACCCAGAAGTCTTCGACTTGTGCGGGGGGAGTTTACATACACATACAGACAAAAGACACCGCCCATAACTCATCAGAAGCCGGCCTTTCCATATTTGAGTGAAAAAGATCGACTGTCTGATTACGGGACTTGAACCCGCGACCTCATAGTCCGATTCTAGAGGTTACGTGCCTCGCGAACTGAGCTATTCGGCCTGCCAAATCATCATTTACATATTTTATTACATCACTAGGATTATTGCCAGCTAAATATATGAAAGTATCATCTGCAAATAGGTGATACCTGGAATGTGTGATATTCAACCCTCTCTCGTTGATATACATTGTGAACAGTACAGGGCCAAGAATACTTCCCTGAGGAACCCCTACATTCATACTAGTTTCAGTTGAAATTAAGTCATCTATTTTCACCGTCTGAGTCCTTTTTTCATTAACAATCCACTATCTATTGTTTCAAAAGCTCGTTTTAAATCCAAGTACAAAACTATTATTATTTCATTGTTATCTAAATTTGTTTTCCTTTTGTTGATTACATATTGTAGTGCCATTTCACAACTATCATTTTCTCTGAAGCCTGACTGGTACTGCTCAATTATTTTCTTACTTCTTATATGTTCTAGTATTTGTAAGTATGCAATCTTTTCTAATATTTTTTCTAATGCTGTCAGAGTATTAAGAGCCCTAAATTCTGCAGCTTTCACTGTATTGATTACTTTGGCTGCAGGTATTACAGTTGAAATTTGTAATCTCCTAGGGACTGTTCCAGTCTCAAGTGAGGTATTTGCAATATTTAAAAGTGGCTTGTGCAGTTCTTCAATATGTTCTTTTCAAAATATCATATCTAAATCATCTGGGCTACTTCTATTATCAAACGAGAAAATTATATCTCTTAATTGTTCTTTATTGGTTAACTTAAAATCTTCTACGCTACTTAAATCTGTTACATTTTTACCACTTGCATTTATACTTGTTTGAGGTATATCATTCTCTATGCTACTTTTAAAGAAACAATTGAATGCCTCAGGCATTTGGCTTCCCTTGGCAATCCTGACATGATCAAATAAGATTTCATTGAAATTTTGATTTGTTTGTGGTGAGATAATTTGTTTAAGTGTTTTCCACATTTGTTTTTGGTTTCCCCTATTTCCATCTATAGCGCACTCATAATAACGATACTTTTCATCCTTTATAACTTGAACAGTACTGTTTCTTATTAATTTATAAATACCCCAGTGTTCAGAGCTATCAGTTAATACAAATCTCTGTCAAGTTGAATTTTAGCGTGTAGTAAGGTCTTTTACAAGGCAACATATCCAAAAATGATCATTGAAATAGCTTTGTAATTTTCGGAGAAAAATATTTTTTTTGAAACAAAACTCAAAATTTTCTCGGAAAATCGGAAAACCTTATCCGATTTTCCTGACTAACGAACTCGTCCAAGCTAGTAATAAAAGAAAGGCACTTGCCGAGTTTCATCGAAATCAGTTGCTTATTTTTTGAGTTATCAGATACATACATATATATATATATATATATATATATATATATATATATATATATATATATATATATATATATATATATATATATATATATATATATATATATACACATATAAAAATTGAAGCTGACCCCGGATATGGGTTCTAGGGATCCTAGTTCGCGCTCATTTGAAAAAAAATTTGCAAAGTCTCTCCATCGATACCTCTCTATTAGTGATTTTTTTAAATGAAAATTCACTAAAAATGAAGTGCTTTTTCCCCGAAAATGTATTATAAAAAAACCTACTTACTAAATTAACTAAACTTAATAATTATTAACTACTTACCAAGTTTTCCTCTAGTTAGTTATAGGTTATGGTGGTTAAAAAGTCCCTTAAAAAGTTAACCTTTAAAATATTATCCACTGAATTAATCACAGTATCACAATTACTTGGCCACTTACTAAGCAACCCGAAGTAGTAGCCATCATAATAATAATAGTTGTCTCGTTAAACATGTAAACAACGAAATGATCTAATTAAAATCAATCTGACGCGAAGCACTGCACGAAAACTACTACACACACCCTGCGAAAAGTGCACTGCAAGTGTGGAATTTTAAATCGCACAACCAGGTTGCTTATTCGGTCGTTTTTGACGAAGATAGTCGATCATTTCGCATTGAAGTATCGCATTTCCTTAGAGCGCCGAAAAATACACACCGCCGCGCGACTGACGTATATGGATGTATATAACGTTTGCAACCATTAACACTGTACTTTTTCTGATTTTGTATTAATGGCTGCCGACTCTGCGATCCTCGATATACTAATTTTGTTTGTTGAATGCAGGAGGTAAAAAAGTAAATAAAAATTTATTAAAATATAGCATAGCAAAAATATTTTTTTTTCCACAGCAGTGCGCCCCTGATTTACTATATCGTTTATGAATAAGCTGAATATTAATAAAACATATTTAACTTAGAAGTCTTGTTCTTAAAAATAAAAATCATCAGTTTTTGTTTATTCTTACAAAAGAATGGGTTATTTTTCTTATCTATAAGTCATTTACACATGAAAATGAGGGAAAATAATACTAAATCATACAATGTGTTATAATTTTTATTAATATTTAAGAAATAAAATAGACACTTAAAAGCTAAGACATGTCAACCAACTAAAAATAGTGTAGAGTAAAAACAAACAACAAACTCATTACAACATAAATAAGTGTTTTGCTGGAAAATATGAATTTGTGGTTGAGTGACACAAAATAGCATAAAAACTGTTAAAAACTTAGCAAACTGCAATTGCATCTGATAATAAATAGAAAACGCCTTCAACAATTGTTACAGTTCATTTATCACCACATATTTCAGGGAACTTTTTATTTTTAACATACATATTTTGAAGGAAAGTGAACTTTTGCTTGGCTGTTCGTAAAGCATCTTCGGTAAGTAAAAGTGAACAAAAACAATTGGTAAAACACCACACGAAATACTTTATTCAATTCAAACAACCAAACTATTATTGATGTATATAATGCTCACCTTGAGAATGATCACGAGACCAAAACACTGTTTCGAGCTTAATAAGAGCGTAACCCGTGTAGTTTTAATAAGTGTTACCGCAAGTTTTAGTTCCCTTTTACACAATGGCCATCTAAAATTTAAAAACAGTAGCAATCTCATTTAAAAACACACATTACATTAAAACACAATAAAAAATTTTATTCTATTGAAAAAATATTACAAGATTTTTCATGGAAAGATGTATCCATGGGTCTAGCAGCGTACTTCAGTTAAGAGGAATGCAAAATAGACAAACTTATAATTAACTAATTAATTTTTTCCAGCTCTTTTGTTTTCCTTTTAACACGTTAACGGCCACAGATATTTTTGTACATTTACTTACTGGCCCAAAAATTTGTTTTTGATAGTTTAAGGTAATTTTGAGTTAAAATGTTGAAAAAGATGGTACAAACTAATTTTAAATGGTTTTTTACCTAAATTATAAAAAATTTGCCGGCAGTCCCTAGTGACAGCTGCGGCCCAGTAAGAAAATCTCTATTGTTTAGCACTAGCGGTCCCGATCGGTTCTTGTCACATGTTATCTGCAGCGTGTGCGCATGCCGTATTCATGCTGTAAGTTGAAAGTTAGATTGTTTCCTCAGTTATAGTAGTGTTGCTTTCAACTGATTTTATGTTAAAATGGCTAGTGAACGAACGAAACTGTTGCAGAATCAGAACGAAAAAATGCCAGTTGTAATATATAAATTTTCATGACGACTATGTTGAGAAAAGTGGGATAAACCCAGAATTAGCAGCTGCATTAGTAAACAACAGTCCCTTTGATTTTTTCTGTTTGTTTTTTTTTGATAAGGATGTAATTAACCTAATGGTAGATCAAACGAATCTATATGGTACACAAGTTATTTGCTCAGGAGAGGATGTGCTGAAATCTTCCAGATTGCATCATTGGACTCCCACCACACACGAAGAGATGGTAACATTTTTAGGGTTGATAGAATATATGGGCCTAGTAAAGATGCCAAAAATTAGACATTATTGGAGCAGAAAATGTATTTTTTCTTGTAATGGTGTTGTGTCTAATACAATGAGCAGGAATCGTTTCAAACTCCTTCTGCTATTATGAAAGTTTAGCGACAATGATATGTGCCCTCCTCGCGATCGAGTATATAAAATCCAACCATTGCCAGATTTAGTGATAAAAAAATTCCAGAATGTTTTTACACCACAAGTTACTTTTTGCATTGATGAATCGGTGATCCCGTCGTCTGGTATTTAAATAATATATTCCTCTAAAGACTCATAAATATGGAGTAAGGATATTTAAACTGTCTTGCGGTCCAGGCTACACATGGAATCTGAATTGTACTGTGGCAAGGAACAAGATACTAGTGGAAGTGTACCTATGAAGATAGTGATGACACTCTCCGAAAATCTGCTAAGACCAGGGAAGAACAGCTATAACAGACAATTGGTATACTAGTATAGTTAGCCAATTAACTGTTGAATTGTGAAACCCATCTTTTGGGAACGCTTAGGTCAAACAGGCGAGGCAATCCCTAAAACGTAACACCAAAAAACTAAAACGTGGAGAGAAATAGTCAAAGAAAATGCACGTGGTATCACCATAATGAAATGGAAAGATAAAAGGGACGTGTTGTTACTTCCCACCAAGCACACAGATGAAATGTTGGACGTACATGTACGAGGAGAAACAAAAAGAAAACCACTAGCTGTATTAGATTACAATAAGGGTAAGAGCTCCATAGATTTGTCGGATCAAATGGCCAGCACTACGAAAGTCTATAAAATGGTATCGAAAAGTTGTCATAGAAATACTATTCGGTGCCTGCATGGTCAATGTGCACTATCTTTATGAAAAAATCAATGAGACTACTACAACAATAACAGAGTTTCGAGAAAATGTTTACGAAAAAATGCTTTTCACAGACCTACATAATAACATGGAATTGAACGAAGAAGAAAATCCTACTCCTAAAAAGCAACCCAGTAAGCGTGAGAATCATTTAGGAAAAAAAGAAGGCCCTTCATACAAAACGAGCAAATATTGCAAAAGATCTTATCAGAAAAAAACAAATGGTGAAATATCAAAAAACAGTGTTAAAAAAGTATCTACATACTATACTGATTGTTATGATCAGCCTCATTATTGTCTTGAGTGCTTTAACACGCTGCAAGAATAAGATTAATTACAGATCAGTGCAATTACTAAAATTATATAAATTTAAAAAAATAATAAATATGTAGAAATTTATTATTTAGTATTACAATAAAGAGTTAAGTTGTTCTCTTTTAGTCAATAAATAGTGTTCAAGATGACATTTGGTAGTTATTTCCCTTATAAAATAGCTTTTCCAGAGAAAATGTCAAACAAAAATCTTTGGAATTCTTATGTCTAGCCTATTCTACTAGACAGAGAGGTCCCATGTGTTCGCTTAAATGTAGATGATAAGAGGCCTAGAGATAGAGAAACTGAAGTTCAGTGGCGGCGGACCTCAGGGACCGCCGCGGCCCAGCAGGCAAGTATGGCAGCGATCCCTAAGGACTGCTCTAGCCGTTAATGTGTTAAATATGCAATTAAGTTCATTATTAATATTTACACTTTGTTAAGTACTCAAAAACCTAATAAAAAATATATGTTCCAACTATAGAAATGGATATTTTTAAATAAACTAGCATAATTTAAAATTAGATACCTTTAAGATACATATTTATGACACAAATACTTGAAAATTGCGCAAACATTTAAATCTTCTTAATAAAAACATTTAAATTGTATTAATACTATAACAGAAAAAATAAATAAACATCAAAAAATCAACAATATGTAAATTTCTACTAATTTGATATATAATTAACATATAAAGCATGTAGCACATGTTTAAATTAATTATTAAAGCTTTTTTTTCAATTTGAGGTACACAGTATTTTCTAAAATGCACCTTAACATATTTTAAAACAGTTTTATGTATAAATGGTGTTACAAAATAGAATAATAAATAAATAAAATTCTATTTAAGTACAGAGCGATAAATTAAGTTTGAAGTATCTGATAAATTTTCTATAATAAAACAAAATATTTAAAATACAATTTACTGGTAACTATCTTCTAATGTTATATACAATATAATCTTCTCAATATACTAGAAATACAGACTATACACTATACATCCACAAAATTAAAAATGCCATTTTAGAACTGCAATTTGAACTTATAACAGGTGCAAGTAAAACTTATTTACCGACGAAGCTGACCAATAAAATCAGCTAAGAAACATTCGGCAGGCATCCAATTTTTATTTGAAGGATTAGAAACGTTGACAATTCTGTTTCCTTTGTTAGACTTATCTGCAAAAATAAGAAAGACAGTCAGTAAAATACTCAATAAATGATTAAGGTATCTACTAGATGATCAAGAGTTCATACAAAAGTTACATAATTTTCACAACTCCAGTTGTTATAGAACTGGTTACGCTATACAAAAATTCTATCATCCTTATTATACTATTGAAACAAGAAAAGAAGAAAATCATAAAACCATTAATATCATGAGCAGAGCGAGAAAAAAGTCCTTAAAAGAACGAAACACGTACATGCAAACAGAAGTGTGAAAGGAAAAAAAAAATGTAATCGGTTCACGGGGGCTGTTTGAAACTGCTCTGTCCTAGACCAACGTTAAGAAGTATGTAAAAAGTGTCCATTAAAAATGGAATTGGAACAATTTTATCAGGACAAAAGGATTTTCCGGAGGCTCAGAGACGTTAACAATCGAAAAAACTTATTTTTGACCTGAAAATGTTCACAACTCCGAAGCTGCAACATACGGAGAGCATACCTAAGAGCAGTTGGTATTGAATCTTTAAAACTTTTTATTTCCTGTGCACACATGACTCCCATTGATGGTCGGTTGGTTTTAAATGTCAATTTTTGTCTTTCATGTTTCAAGTCTAGGACTGTTTAGTTTTGTTCTCTCCTTTATATTATTTGGAATTACTGAAGATAATAGATGAATTCATTGATTGTTGTTGCCCTTACTTGGTGAAACTTGTCCATACTGTATACAGACTTGGAGAATACTTCTTTGGCTTCACCACTAAAAACCAACAGTGAAGCCAGAGAAGTATTCTCCAAGTCTGTATACAGAATAGATGAAATTTTAACTGTGACAATTTTTGTACTGTAATAGTGTTTTTTTTTTGGTTTTTTTAAATTTCAACAACACACGAGGGCTTACAGCCTAAATACTATCGTACCGTGGGTGTCGACAAGGAGAAAAGAGGCAACTTGTTAATTCTGGACTTGAAGGTTTGGAGGTTCGGGGGAGAAGGAAAAACATGTGCCGGCAAGGAATTCCACAATTTGGAAGTCCTCAGGACAAAAGAGCGGGCATAACAAGATGTTCTATGTCTGGTGACCTGGACAGTAAAAGGGTGCATTCGTTCTGTTCCCCTAGTAGATCTGTTGGGGGCAGCAGGTGGAGGAACTATGGAAGAAAGCTCCTCTGAGCAGTGCCCATGCAGATATCTATAAAAGAGAGAGAGAGGTCACCAACGGCACGTCGGTGGGCAAGGGATGGCAGCCTTTGGGTGAGGGTAGGGTCACCGATGAGACATATAGCTCTCTGCTGAATGGAGTCCAGGATAGCGAGTGTAGAAGAGGCAGCAGCACCCCAGATGTGGGAGCAATATTCGAGGTTTGGTCTTATTTGTGAAGTATATAAGGTAGAGATTAGCTGGTGAAAAGTATTTGCGAGCCCGGAAGAGGAAACCTAATTTCTTAGCAGCCACTTCTGCAATTGATGTGACATGTTGGTGCCAATTGAGATTTAGATCCACAGAAGTGCCACCAAGTGAAAATGACTCATTACTTTGAATAACTTGGTTGTTTATTGTGATGGGTCTAGGGCTGGTATATCTCTTATGAGAAAGAAAGCAAGACTGTGATTTGGTGGGGTTGAATTGTACAAGATTTCTACTTCCCCAGTCTAATATTTTTGGAGATCCACGGAGACAGAACCCTCCATGAGTCTGCAATCTAATTGGGCTAAAGAGACAGGCTTAGAATATTGTATATTTGAGTGGAGGGTGCTGTCGTCCGCATAACTGTGAATTGGGTTGGATGTGCTAGAAATGAGGTTATTGATGTAAAGAAGAAACAAAGTAGGGGCTAAAGCTGAACCTTGAGGAACTCCTGCATTAATTGGATACAGTTTTTGAAGATGGAACAATATCTTTCCCCTGACGATGACCTTTTAGGGACAGAAAATAAAGCATTCAATACATAAAACAAAAAACACGAAGTTTTACATACGTTTTAATGGTTCATTGGTAACACACCTGAACAGCATTGAAGTGGACCTCGATTTGATACTCCTTTCAACCAGTAGTCCTTTGTTTAATTTTTAACCCATTTAATTAGCCTTATATTATGAAACCTAAGATAAAATTGGTGTGAATACAGTAAGTCCCCGCTTAACATCCTAGTTAGGGACCTACCAATCGCGACGTTAAGTGAAACGACGTAAAAAGAATTGTTGGGATGAATATAATATACATGCATCTGTACATATTTGTGGCTGCAAAAGGATTAAGAAAATAAATTTTGGGACATAGCAAGTGCGTTATAGTAGCGAATTTTCATAAGAATTGTAGCCTGATTATACGGCATATTAGTAAAGTTAATACTTTAAACCTACACAGCCCTTGAAGATCGATTTTAGAGGTCCTAGTACACGCACATTTGAAAAATTATTTCAAAAGTGTTACCATCGATCTCTCTATTATCAAAAAATCTTGTGTTCTAACACCTTTTGAGGGGTTAAGGAGTCGCGGGCCAACGGACTCCAGGGGGCAAGCTGAGGAAGTGGAAACAACAACATAAACGTTCGATGCAGCTTTTCCCAAGACCGTCATGCACGGCAAAAAGCCACATTCTGCACGAGGTGACCCTGCTAATAATTAAACATGACGGATCTAGACAAGGAGGTCAAACTAAACTCCACCAATCTACGGTGTCACGTGACCCGTGCCTAGGGATGGATGGTGTCGTGAACGGAACCTCTGGAGTAATGGGCAACCCTCCAGAGTAACCCGCCTTGCACCACACAGGGGGTTCTGATGGTGTAGACAGTATTTCCCCCATTCTCGTGGGAACAACATGAAGATAATAAATACATATAAAACCAAAACCAATAAGGCTCGAGGAGTGGCTTCAGCTACAGACTTGTGCCTTGAGTCTATTCCGGAAACGGAGACAAGCCAGGGGGCGGCAGCGGACTCTGGAGGTCTCACGACCGACGTAGATACGGAGGATCAGGGGGTAGCTTCGGCCAGAGGCCTGTCCCAGACACCCAAGCTGGAGGGCGGCGAGCTCCGTGGACTCCTCCACCAGTAAAGACCCTACTGTAAGGGTAGAGGGACTGCCCCGGCAGTCCAAGCGTCCTTCCGGGGCGCAAAGAAAGAAGTTCCGGAGGACGCAGAAAATGGAGACCAGGACGTGGACGGTCGAGAAACCTGTAAAGGCGCAAGAGGGGAGTGCGAGTCAGAAGAGGACGCGCTCGGACTCTAGCACACCTACTACAGACAGACGTCCCAAAAGGGCCAGGGCACCTGTAAAGACGCCGCGCTCTGGCTCTAGCACGCCTACTACAGAGAGACATCCCAAAAGGACCAAGGCCGGAACACCGGCGCAGACTGGCTCGTATAGGAAGGCTGCGGAGGGCCTCGGGATGGCGGTGATTGACAGACACCATCCTGAGGTCACGCTAGACCAGGAGAAGGCGGAGCTGATCCCGACTGCGGCGGACTCTCTTCAGGAAGGAGAGAGCCCGCCTCAGTTCCACCGCGCGCCTGGCGGGGGGCATCCTCTGGATAACCTGTGCCAGCCCGCAGTCGCGGTACTGGCTGCGGAAAACGATAGGGGGCCTCGGTCAGATTTGGGAGGGGGCGGACTTGACAGCCGTCGAGCCCAAGGAACTCCCAAAGAGACGCAAGGTCCTAGTACGGATCCCTGACACCGTCCCGCAGGAGACGGTGATCAGTAGACTGAAGATCCAGAACCCTGAACTGGGGACACAACACTGGTCGGTTCTAAGCAGGAAGGCAGAGGAGAAAGGACAGACTCTCGCCTTCTCGATCGTCCAGGCATCTTACAGAGCCCCTAAAGGAACCTTCTTCAAGGCATTCTGGGGCCTGGGAAGGGTTAGCTTCCGACCACTGGGGAAGCAACTACGGGTTAATAGGACTTAGGTTCCTTTCACCCACAGCATCCCACCAAGATTCCTGCGTCTTCTATGACCTCTCTTATCCAGTCTGTTATCTGTAGATGCTACTATTCATTCATTAACACTGAGTAGTGCTGAATTATCAGCATATAGTAAAACTTTAACCTTGAGGGCATTTGCTTTCACACTTGCACCTCCAAGCTCACTTCTCTTATTACACATTTAGAATGTAAATAATTTGATACTACATTTTATTTTCCACTATAGAATATCTAAGAATTTTATATAACTAACCTTCTGGCAGTAGACGATGGTATTGAGCTACAGCAAACACTAAAACTTTTTCAAAACTTGTCTTGCATAATTTACTAAATAAACCCTCTGGTTTACATGTAAAAAATTTAGCAAATTCATCCTCACACTGATTTATGAACTCTAGTGACAGGTTCTTTTTCATTTTTATGCTATGTCTGAGCTTAGAAGATATTCTTTTGAACATTTTTTCAGTCTTATCAGTTTTTTTAGCACCATTTTGAGAATTATCTTTTAATTTTTGTGAGAAGTGTTCTACAATTTTCATTTGCTCTTCTTCTGGCTTGTCAATAAATGCATTCCAATACAACATAGCATTATGGTCTTCCATTAAACGTTCAAATGGGTTTTTGTATGATTCCATAATAACAATAGCACACTCGTCATTTTCATCTTCTTCACTCAGTGTTTGTAAGACGTTTCCTACAACGAGCAACAATTTACCTTTCACAGTAAAAAGTTTATATTAATCAGTATAATTTTATTATATATTAAAAACAGAATTTTAGAAATATATTTGCCAACATAATTTTATGATATAATATATGGTACACAATAGCTGAGTTCACCAGGTGCCAACAGCTGAGTTTAACCGTTCATCTGCTGACTACTGATACATTTCAGCAGTTGGAGACTGATGAATGCACTGTTGACTTCAATCATTATTTTGTGAAGTTTGTCTGTCATTTCGCTTTAACAAATCGGTAACAGTTGAGTTCCAGCAGAAACTCATAGGGATTGGCGCACTCAAACGCTGACACAACTATTGGTGCCTGGTCAACTCAGCCAATCGTTCATTTACAATTCTACTTAAAATAATCTTAAAATATTTACTGTTTTTTTTTTAAATTTTTATCTAAAATAAAGAATGTATTTATGATGCTTAACAAACTCTGATTATGCAACATATATTATACGATTTGGTACCCTCCTGGTATCTAACACTTACTGTTATGATATCTTCTGAGTTTCTTTCTACCACAACTTTTTTTAAGGGGGATAGCAATCTCAACCTGTTGTACCTTAGAGGGCTTGGGCCTTCTCCTAATGGGATTTTCCAGGGGCTCATTATGCAAAGATTCTGTATCACTTGTAGCTACACTATTATCCAAACTACAATAACAAATTAAAATTGACAACTAAGTAAGAATTTGTTACGAGCTTGTACTTGTGCTAATACTAATTCCCTTTAAATACTTACTTTAAAGATTCAGTGTCAGAGTTATTAGCAGAATTTCCACAGCCAAATTTTCTGTGCTTTCTATCAATGACAGTCATCCTAGACAAGTAAAATTGTGTTCCTTTGCCTAAATTAGTAAAATCAAAAACAACTGTGTGATAAAATATCACTTAGATATCAATATTTATGAAAATAAGTAATAGATATTAAAAACAAATTTGCTTACTGCTATCAAAATATAAAAAATGACATTTCTTATTACTTGATAATGATAATCTCGTAATAATAATAATCTCATGTGTCACCTGTCATCTTTACGTATACCAACATAACTATTATCACATGAGATTTATACAAATTTTATTCTTTTGGTGACAAGCTGAAAAACTATTTTGCCATTAGTGACAATTACTTGACATCATTCAAGACTTATTTTTATGCATAGGAAATACAGTTTTTTCGATTACTACGACCAGGTAATTATTTTAAATTAAACTTTACAAATGATGTGTTTGGTTTCTTAATTTAATACTTTTATATTTATGTAAAAATGAACTTAAAGGACCTCTTTAATTAAAATTGAAATAGCGATAGTCAGGGTGGATATTTGATGAGAATATATTTTAAAATATTATCAAACAAATGAGTATAACACTTACCTTATATTATTGCAGACGTGCAAAAACTATTAGAATAATTATTGTCAAACATATGTCACAGCAACGATAATTACTTTTTTTTATTGAAAAATGAACACAATGTTTCATTTAATATGCGTTTGCTTGCTTATAATAAGTAATCTAATATGCCTTGGCCAGCTTTCCATCAATTTTTGGCAAGATTTTTTATTTCTTCATCATGGGTTTATATGCAGATCCACTTTTGTTGTTATGCTGGTTTTCTTTAGCTTCTTGACAAGGGCCCAGACATTATCAATGGGGTTGTAATATGGGCTTTTTCCAGATCCCGGTGTGTTCAACCCTCAAATATCTTAAGGCCTAGGGTTGAACACACTGAGACCTTAAGAGACGATCTCCGGCGATATTTGGGGAGTAGGCAGATTAAGGCCCCGTAATCGAGCTACAACAACCCAACCCACCTTTGTCCACCGCTCTAAGGAGTCGGCAGATTGAGGCCTTAAAGTTTATGTCAGTAGATATTTCCTTTACCTCTTGAAAATGGCTCCAAGACAGGAGCCGAAACGTAGAGTTTTAATAAATTCTGGACGCGGTGCAACCCGAGAACCAAGTACGTCATATATATATATATATATATATATATATATATATATATATATATATATATATATATATATATATATATCTTTGCTTTTTTCTGAATAAATTCATAAATTCATTGTAGCAAAGCGGCTGACATGTAATAACATAAATTTTAGGTTAAGGTTGAAAAAAATAAACAATTAATTTTATTTATTTTATTTGCATGACGTAAAATTTACAAAAATGTGTATAAGAAAATAAAGAGAACAAAATATATACAATTTATATTCCTAATAGAGAAACTATTAATTATAATTAAAGCATAACTAATTCATAAAATGGACGAATTATATGGGTATAACCTAAAATCTTTAAATACTGTAGAAAAACTGTATTGCATATTTTTGTCAAATTGTAAGAAGTCTCATATTTTATAGGAAAACTTAATACCTAAAAAACTGTTATTCTAGTTTTTATTTGCAAGCCCGAATAATCTATTAGTTGAAAGAAAAAAATGATACTAACCAATAATACAATTTTAGAAAAAATATATTTTTTATCAAAATTTTATTACATATCAAAGTGAGCTTGGATCTTTTTTAATCGAAACATTGTCATTTGTGTTGTTAAAAGCTTATTAAAAAAGTTTTTGTTTGAGTTACAAATATATGTTTTTCAAAATCTAAACCAAAAACACCATTCATCAGTAATATATCTTATTCAAGGGTTGCGGTGCTATCGAGGCGACAAGGCCGCCGACGAGCCCTGAGGGAACAAATATATATATATATATATATATATATATATATATATATCTTATTAGTTAATTATTTAAATACACAGAAAAGTAATGTTAACGATTTAAGATAAAATATATATCTAAACAAAACAAATAAATATGTATATAAAAAATAAATAAATAATAAGTGTTTATTATTATATATATTTCTGTGTAGAAAACTAAAATTGTATTTATAGTGAATACATATAAAAAAATACTTTTTAACTATAAAGCATTTAGTGGAACTGATAAAAAATTATTTATTAATAACTCTTGGTAGGTAATATCAATTTTCAGCTTCGAAGTAACATGACATTAATTTGCTAAGTGTGGTTATGACGTATAATTTTCTTTAAATGAGATAGATTAGAATGAAAATAATAAATACACTAATGTCCGGTTATAATGAATATTAAGGGAGCGACAAAAACTGCTTGTTGGACCTAAGCAAAGTTCGTTACAAGTGATAGGTCCCCAAATCTACTACACTTATTGAGTAAGTCCATTTTTATTGTAAAAAGTTTTTAATTTAATTTAAAAAATCATTAATTTTAGTTTGGTTTTTAGCGAATTTTTATTTTAATAATAGAGAGGTTTAGATGGTGACACTTTGCAAACATTTTTTTAAATGAGCACGAATTTGGGCTACTACCAGAACTCGAAACCAAGGTCAGTTTGAATTTTTATATGTTTATTTATATATATATATATATATATATATATATATATATATATATATATATATATATATATATATATATATATATATATATATATATATATATATATATATATATATATAGCTGTGTGTGTATATGCACAAGATAACTCAAAAAGTTATAAACCCATTTTGATGAAACTCGGCAAGAATCATTCTTTTATTAGTGGCTTGGATGAGTTCGTTAGCCAGCCCTACCGGATCAGATTTTCGAAAATAAATTCCGAAAAAAAATTGTATCTCAAAAAATAACAAAGTGATTTTCATGAAATTTGGTTGGTATGTTGCACTCGTAAATTCCTTACCACATATCAAAACTCAACTTTCCAGGTTCATAGAAAATTGAGTTATGCAAATTTGAAGCATTTAAGGAAAATTCGCTACCATAACGCACTTGCTGCGTCCTTAATTTTTTTAACAAGGCTGTGAAGCTGTGGAAGTACCACGAAGATATAATTGCCTGTTTAAAGTGGTAATTAGAGGTAATTGACATTATTAAGCGGAAATTTAGCCACTATGTTTATTATAACCAGGTTAATAAACCTGTCTATATAATGATATAGGTATATCTTAGTGTAGTAAAAAATTGAGCCTCATACTTAATTATATCATAATTATATATATAATAATATAATAATTAATAAATAGTAATAGTAATATATTGATTCCAAATAAATTAGACAGTGTATCTTACATAAAAGCATTGGTTTAAGTACAATAAATGTAGGGGTTATTATAGATTCAAAAGTGAACATTATTGATTTCTTATGTACTCTTAAGAAAGTAATAAGGTAATAACAACAAGAATAGAATGAAAATAAATTACTTTAATGCTGAGTTTTTATGTTTATTCACTACAGAGTTAATTATATATTTTTTGTATTTAGAACTAGGAAAACAATGCAAAAATCAAGACAGTATTAGGAAAAAATGCTGACCAATGTCTAACTCCGATAAGTAGACCACATATTGAGCATTTGCAGTATCCAGTTTTGGAATCAAAAATCCAATTATTTAAGCAATTGGATTTCATATACTTTCTGTTATTGGCTTAATGTATTCAAAACATAATAAGTAATCTACACTGTGCACCTTTTACTTTATAATAACCCGGTATATTGGATCAAAAACTGACTAAGCCATATATTGGCTTGAGAATTTCTTGAAAATGGAATGTATTATAGATTATGTCACACGACTTAGAAAATCTTGTAAGAACAAGACTATTTAGATTTTGAAATTAATCCTTTCATCTTAAGATTGAGCATTTATTGGAAAGGGTTATAATCTGAAGGTAACTTAACAAGTTTAAGGCTCTCCTCCCACAAACGTTTGGCATCCTCCATATTTTCTGCTTGTTTTGAAGGCTGTTTAGCAGCACATTCTGCATAATACAGGCCTGTCTCATTAGCACATTTCTCATCAACAGCACAGTATATTGTGGTTTGTGCCCCTTGTTCTGGAGTTTTTGTAAACCATGAAAACACAGAAGACCAAATAAATCTAAGTCCTGGCAAATAGGTTTCATCAAGGTGTCGTCCCAACTCTGTGTTTATTACTCCAGGGTGTAAGCTATATACATTTACACCTTTAATGCCTGCTTCTAAAATGATAATTAAACATTATAAATAGATCTTAACTTAACTACAACTATATACAGGATGGTCCAAAACTAATGGTACACAGCACATCAGTAGATTATCAGCATCAAATATTACAATTCAGCTAAAGTTAGAAGTGGCACCGTCGCATTTTAGAAAATATTTTAGCTAGATAGAGCATGATCGTTTATCACAATAACCAAATTTGCATGGAGGTGCGCTGACTAGTTTGTGTGAAACCTTTAATCTACCATCCACTGTGAATCATGCTATATATATATATATATATATATATATATATATATATATATATATATATATATATATATATATATATATATATATATATATATATATAAATGTATTTTAAATTGTTATACTTAAAAAAGAGGCTACTAACCTTCTAGCCGACGAGCAAGTTCTTTTGTAAACAATATATTGGCTAGTTTACTTTGTTGATAGGCTTTCATTGAACTAAATCTGTGTTTTTCGAAATTCAGATCATTAAAATTAATTTTTCCAGCTGAAATTTAAAAGAAATTGTCATCTATATTATCTGAAGAGACAGAAAAACGACTGGTTTACAGTTTAAAGGTACAGTTTAGATATATATGCAATACTAGCAAATTATCCGGAGTTTTCCGGGTAATACTTATACCAATCCTCTATTATAAAGACAGAAGAAATTGAAAAATCTATATAGGTATCGGTATTGAGGTTAATAGTTCAAAATTTACTAAACACTTTAGTATCTATTTTCTATTTTACTATAAAAACATCAACACCTCGTCGCACCCCTCGCCTTAAGGATTGTTAAAAAGTACTTCATTAATCATTTATTTTGAAGAGTATTATTTGTATTAAGTTTTATTTTACACCATTAAGGGTTGATTTTCTCTAAATGCTGATACGGGTATTTAATTATTTAGAACTCTTGACCTAAAAACCGATTTTCACATCTCCAACTGTAAAAACATAAGACTTTCATACAACTTTCCAACCTCTATTTTACCCCTTTTAGAAGTGACATTTCTGGATAAAAAGTATCATATGTGTTATTAATTCAAGTCATGGTCTATCTGTTTGCCAAATTGTATTCAATACGTTCAATCGTTTAAGCGTGATTGAGTAACAAACCTACAAATACCTCATACAAACTTTCAACTATTATTTTACACCCTTCGATGGTTGATTTTCTGAATATTATTTAGAACTATTAACCTCCATTCTAAAAGTGGGAATTTCACCCCATTATAGGGGTAAAAAGTATCTTATGTGTTAATCAGGTCATATGGTCTATCTGTTTGCAAAATTTTATCCAAATCCGTTCGGCCGTTTATGCACGACTGAGTAACAAACATACAAACACCCAAACTTTCACATTTATAATATATATATATATATATATATATATATATATATATATATATATATATATATATATATATATATATATATATATATATATATATATATAGGCACTTATACAAATTTTAACGGACCCTAAATATGGGTTCTATGGGCTCTAACTCGCCTTTATTTGAAGAAATTTTCTAGAAGCCTCACCATCGTAATCTCTCTAATAGTGAGTGAAGTTTCTTAAAGAAAAACCAATAAAAAGATAGGTAGGTACTTACATATTCAAGACCTAAACATCTAAAATAATCCAAATGTTTTGAACTGAAGAAGTTTGCGAAATGACATATAATACAAAATTTATAAAAGCCTGGACGTTATTGAAGTAAATTTTCATAAAAATGTTTTTAATAGCAAATATGTATGTTTTTTTAAGAAAGCAGGCATCTAATTTGGTTAGCAGTATAACCTATATAGTAGAAAGAATGTACCATATACCATATATAATCAAAATAACTTATTGTTGAAAAATGTACAAAAATTTTCCAAAAATAAACTTAAAATGTTTCAGAGCTGGTTTCCTAGCTAACAAACGTTAGGTGTTAATTGGGTATTGAAATTAAGTATTTAATGAAAATTCGCTACCAAAACGCACTCGCTGCGTCTAGATATTTTTTTCTTACAAACATCCATCATATTTTGATGAAAAATGCAAAATTGCAATAACATAAGGGATGTTCGAAAACAATGTAGGTGTCACCAATGACTTATGGGCCAGCCTGTGATTGTCAAAATAATTTTATAAGATGCAGCTCGAGACACCCTATAATTAACTTATACAATTTTTTCTCTTATCTTGTATAAGAACAATTATATTGAGGTTTACCGTAGAAATGCATCACCCTGTATATATGTAAACAGATTAAACACTGAAACTGAAGCCGGATATGGATTTTAGGGGACCTAGTTTGCACTCATTTGAGGAAATCTTTTTAAAATTCAAAAGTCGAGGGTCTCCTGCTCCCTAACGAATTTTTTGTACGAAAATTAATCAAACATTATAGAATGTTAAAGCATAAACTTGCATGTAGTTGCTAGGAAGCGCTTTGAATCCTTTCTTGGGGATGGGTTGTACTCGAGCAGTTTTCTAGTTACTAGGGAATATGCCTCGTTATGTCAGATATCTCAAACAGACGAGTCAGGACAGGAGCAAGTTCTGTTGCACATTTTTTAAGAAGAATTGCTGGGATCTTGTCAAGGCCAGAGGCTTGGGATCGAGGAAAGTAAGTAGGTTGTTGAACCATATTAGCTAAAGAATTACTGACTGCAAAGGCCTCCGCTGCTCTCCTTTGTGGATCGGTTTTTGAAGATCCTAGCCATTCCTTATTATGGACATTGAAGTCACCAAGAATAGTGACCGCGAAGGAAGGATATTCAGAAATCAGATGGTCGGTTTTTTCAGAAAGGTACTCAAAGAGCTGGACAAAGTTGTTGTCAGAAGGTGACCGGTAAATGCAACAGATGAATTTAGTTGCAGCCTTGAGAGAAAGTTTTATCCATAGTAGGTCTTTTCTTCCAGCTTCTAAATTGGGGAGTCTGGTGCAGGGTAGATTGCTACGGACGTATGCGCACACGCCTCCATGTAATCTAAAGGAAGTAAGGAGCTCATACCCCGGAAAATTAAGGTGATTAGTGGTTGTTTTGGCACTGATTTGGGTTTCGGTGAGAAAGAGGAGTTGGGGCCTGTTAGCCTGGAGGAAATGGTGGACGGAGTTCAGGTTAGAATTTAGGACACATATATTCGAGAAGGATATGTTAAATCATGATGCTGGCGCTTCCTGTACACCCCTCTCCCGGAGATCCGAATGGAGGGGTATTTTACATCCGGAATCTTTTGTACAAGGAGGAGCCATCATCCTTTTTGCTTATAAGGGAAACCGACTCATACACCAGAACCGGAAACGTCCGTTGGGACTTCACCGGCCCCTTGATGTATAGGGTGGTACCTTCTCGGGCGTGAAAAAATCCTTTACTATTACGTAAAGGAAAATTCCACTACCACCTGCTTAACTCCGATTAGTGGCCTCATACGACAGGCAGGAGTTACCATGGGCCGATTCTTTTAGTTAGTCACCGGACCCACAGGGGACATATATATATATATATATATATATATATATATATATATATATATATATATATATATATATATATATATATATATATATATATATATATATATATATATAAACATAAAAAATTGAAACTGACCCTGGATGTGGGTTCTAGAGGGCCTAGTTCGCGCTCATTCAAATTTTTTAAATATTAAAAAGTCGCGATCTCATCTTTAGTAAATTTTTTAAAGAAAATTCACTAAAAATGTCTAAATTTATATATCTCGCAGTTTAATTGAAAACTGTTTTATATGCCAAGCTGAGGAAGTGGGAACAACAACATGACCTTTCGATGAAGCTTTCCCAAGACCGTCATGCGCGGTGAAGAGCCGCATCCTGCACGAAGTGACCCTGCTTATAACTAAACATGACGGATCTAGACGTGGAGGTCGATAAAACTCGCCCAATCCACGGTGTCACGTGAACTGTACCTATGGAGGATGGCACCAGGGTGATGGTGTCGTGAACGGAACCTCTGGAGTACCGGGCAACCCTCCAGAGTAACCCACCTTGCACTACACAGGGGGTTCTGATGGTGTCGACAGTATTTCCCCCATTCTCGTGGGAACAACATGGAGAAGAATAATGAAAGCCTAATGAGAGCAATAACAATACATATATAGTAAAAACTACATAGCAATGGTCTCGAAATATGAAATAATTTGCAAATTGTCTTAATATGCAGTTTAATAGTTTCATTTATTTATCATAAATGCGATACGAATTTCATAAGATAAGAATATTCATTGCTAAACTAACAGGATGCGTTACATCATTATCGGTGACAGAATAGCAATGTAAACTTCACACGTATTATATAATGAACAAATAACATCATGTATCAAAATCTCTACATAAATATTTAACGAATGGTGCAAATTTATAAATTATTATCACAGTTAGTTTAGAGACGATGTCGGCTTGTCGTCTGTCAGTGGCGTCGCTTAGAAAAATTATAGGGGTCGGGGGGCGAAGCAAAAATGTAGGCGTAAATACATAAACTATATATATATATATATATATATATATATATATATATATATATATATATATATATATATATATATATATATATATATATATATATATATATATATATATATAGTGATTATCACGGCGGCGTTCTTGTTCATTTGTACAAAATTGGCATGAATGATTCAACAAAATGCCCATAATACGGCCTCAGACGCAGATCTAAATCATATATTATTTAACTGTCAAGGCAATCACACCATTATATCAAATTTTATCATCTCTCTACTCAACGACCGCGGCCATATAATACGACATAACACACACGTTTACTCAATGCCCGCAAAAGTTACCACTTAATAAAACAACATTATAAATACAGAACAGAAAAATATATACGATATTATAATTGAATCGATTTACAGTGTAAAAAGAACTATATGAACAATCTATCTTTTTTGTATTATAAATAATATCAGCTGAGGCAAATGGATTCGCCTAAACCCATACCAAAAATAAGATGAAGAGATACAAAGTAGGGTAAATGCAGTTTGAAAGATGCTGGAAGCTATGACCATTGTAGCTAGGCGTGAATGTATATCTAAAGAGGCCGAGGTCGTTGTAAACAGCGTACCGCTACCAACTGTGCTATATATGAGTGTGAAAGTTGGGTGTGTCAGGCAACGCATGTAAGAAAATTGAATGCTGTAAGAATCGACCACCTGATACGAGTGACCGGTAAAACATAAGAGGAATAAAGTTACAAATGATTGGGTTATGAACGAATGTAATGTGAAAAAGTCTTTTGAAAATAAATATAAGAGCAGTGTGTTTAAGAGTCTTGGTGGTTCAGGGGTAAGAACTTGTGCCTTTGAACCGAAGGGTACTGGCTTCGATTTCCAGGGTCTCCCTTTCACTTTTTCAGTACATACTGTAAAATTAACATTAACCGAGATTGTGGCATTGTATTTGAGCAAGTTGAATGTCTGCACGTTTCGCCCTTCGGAGTGGGCGTAAAACCGTCGGTCCTGTGCCCATGCGATGTTCTACCGGTTAAAGATCCCTATCCTCCTTACATAAAGTCATGGGTTTGGCAAAATTTCCTGGATAGTGAGGTGAAACTGCTCCCTGGCGTCGATGATTGGCTATAGTCGCGGAAATAAACCGACGTTAAAGAAACAAAACACACATACACACACAGTATGTTTAGATGGTTTTGGCACATTTAACGAATAGATTATAGAATGACAAGTTCAAATTATGGAGAGCATGTGTATAGTAAGAAAGGTTGTAGAAGACATAGGAAGGTTTGGTCGGATGTTGTGCGCTACATTAAAGAAGAAAGACCTTAGAGGTTTATGTAATAGGAAAGCGTGTATGCGAAGATGTATGAATGTGGAAAAAAAGTAAAAATAGCATGCAGGACAGAGGTGCATGGAAAAATATTGTTAGGAAATAGGATAGGTTACGGGGTGTGCCTACACCTTTATGGGAATAGGCGTGACGGATAGTAGCACTAGTGGTAGTAGTCTCCAAAAAATATTAGGCTGGGGAAGTAGAAATATTGTACAATTTAACCCCACCAAATCACAGTCTTGCTTTCTTTCTCATAAGAGATACACCAGCCCTAGACCCATCACAATGAACAACCAAGTTATTCAAAGTAATGAGTTTTTTTCACTTGTGCATTTCTGTGGATCGGAATTTGAATTTGCATCAACATGTCACATCAATTGCAGAAGCGGCTGCTAAGAAATTAGGTTTCCTCTTCCGGGCTCGCAAATACTTTTCACCAGCTAATCTCTATACCTTATATACTTCACAAATAAGACCAAACCTCGCTGCCGATTCTACACTCGCTATCCTGGACTCCATTCAGAAGAGAGCTATACGTCTCATCGATGACCCTACCCTCACCCAAAGGCTCCCATCCCTTGCCCACCAACGTGCCGTTGGTGACCTCTCTCTCTTTTATATATATATATATATATCTGCACGGGCAGTGCTCAAAGGAGCTTTCTTCCATAGTTCATCCACCTGCTGCCCCCAACAGATCTACCAGGGGAACAGAGCGAATGCACCCTTTTACTGTCCAGGTCACCAGACATAGAACATCTTGTTATGCCCGCTCTTTTGTCCCGAGGACCTAAAAGTTGTGGAATTCCTTGCCGGCACATGTCTTTCCTTCTCCCCCGAACCTCCTCCTTGTCGACACCCATGGTACGATAGTATTTAGGCTGTAAGCCCTCGTGGTGTGTTGTTGAAAAAAAAGTTGTAGTAGTAGTAGTAGTAGTAGTAGTAGTAGTAGTAGTAGTAGTAATAGTAAAAATTGTTTAAAAATGAAAATATAAAATTTATCCTTCAGTGAATAGACTGAAACTACGGAAACCTTAGTTATTGTAGATGGTTATTAAATATTTACCATGTTAACAAATATTATCAAAATGTAAAACCGTAGGATTCATGCAACCTTTAAAAAACTTGAATAAGAATTTAGTTTATTTCCATTGGCCAATATATGAATAAAAATTGCTATACACTTCAGCTTTGTTACCTGATACCTAGAGGTACAAGTGGTTTCTTGTGACTAGGACAAATAATAGTAGATGAAGGTTAAGTGGATGTTGCCTACAAATTATCAAATTAATATTAATATATTAATATATTTAAATGCAATAAATGTGATTTGAATATAATTATGAAGAGTTTAAAATGTATGGTTAATACAGACAGTGTTTGAGGCATGGACGTGCAGGTGGGTTTTCAAATAGGGGAAGCAATGGTTTATAGTGGCCAGATTTCTCAGATCAAAAACAGAAAGTTAGAAATTTTATTTACGCATTAAAGCGAAACGTTTTACCTTAAAACACGAGTCCAATGGGCACTTGCTGTTGCTATGTGTTTTGAATTTTATCAGAAAAAATTTCTCCAAATGAGGCGAACTGGGACCACTAGAACCCACATCCGGGGTCAGTTTCAATTTTTATATGTTTATATATATGTATGTATGTATCACACCGATAATTCAAAAAATAATAGACCAATTTTGATAAGATTTGACAGGTACCTTCCTTTTATTACTGTCTTGGATAATTTCGTTAGCCAGGAAAATCGAACTAGGTTTTCCGGGAAAATTTTGGGTTTTCTTTTGGAGAAAATTCATATCTCCGGATATAACAAACCTATGGCAACCAAATTTGGCAAGCTGGTTTACATTGTAAAAACCAAACTCTGCACCAAAATTTAGGTCTCTAAGATGAAAGAAAAAAGTTATAGCCACTTAATGAAGCAAAATTTTAGTTCCACTAAAAGCCAGAGAAGACGCAATACCAAAATATTGGATGTGCTAAACAAAATCTATTAAATATTACAGACAACGTTCATCTTTTCATAGCGCAAAAAGTTCAAGGAGTACCAGAAAAATTACTTTGAAAATTTTATAATTTTTGTCCTATAAATGTCAAACTGGAGATTTTAAAACCTGAAAATTAGAATAACTATTGTGTTTTATGAATCGTAAATATTGCATAAAATGTATATTAGAATGTTCTAGATTTATGCTTCTCTTCTCATTTGTTAAAATAGTTACAAAATATGCCTCTAAAAACCTTACATATTACAAATAAATAACTGAAAACCATTAGGGGTTATCTACATTTTATTGCAGAATATTCTCTTTTAGCTTTTTTTACTTTTTTTCGCATTTGATTCAATTTTAAACTTATCTGATATATTTCCAATATTTTTTAGCGACTTTTTATTCAACAAAAACAGTAATAAAATATCAGGACTTTGAATTTTAATTCAAGTTTAATAGGCAGCTGTTGTTGCCCTTAGTTGGTAAAACTATTCCACAGTTAACATAGACGTGGAGATTTGTGACAACCGGATTAAATTTTTTACAGCATCCACAGACAAAAGAATTTTCTCTGTGAAGCTACAAAATAAATATCTAGTTCTGTATTTAGATCAGATTTTGAGTATTTTCTAATTTATTTAATTTATTTCTATTAGCTAATTTTTTTTGCACAAAATGTTCTTTTAATAGCAAATTTTCTTATAAATGAATTCAATAAATATTTTTTGAAGAAACATTTGTTGAGAATTTTTGTGTGAAAAATTATACATTTGATGGAACATTTTTTAAGCGAAGTTCGTCGAAAATAAAGTTTTAATGGACTTTGGTGCAAACAAATTATTTTATTTTCAATTTTAATGACCGATTAGGTAGGAAGTGTAGTTATCAGTGCTCATCACAGGTTCATCAAGTCATATAAGTAAGGAGATAGAAAGTAATGATGGCGACGACAAGGCGACATTATAATTATAATGTGATGATAAATAATTTTAATATATATTTTAAGTACTTACCAACATGTGCAACAGAAGAAACATTTACGATCCTGGCAGGTGTACTCTTAATAATTTTTGGCAGAAGCATCAAAGTTAACAAAAAATGTCCCAAATGGTTAACTCCAAACTGTATGTCGTAGCCATCCTGAGTTTTCCCAGCAGGACATAACATGATTCCAGCATTGTTTATTAATAAATCTACCTTGCTCTCTGTTTGCAGAATCTTGTCAGCGCATTCTTTTACAGATGCGAGACTCATCAAGTCTAGTTTAGTGACAAGAAGTTCACCAAGATTCTCTTTGCCCTCACACTGCTTCTTGATCTCTTCTAAGGCCTCGTTTGCCTTTTCCAGATTCCTGCAAGCCATTATAACTCGGGCCCCTGTAATAAATAAAATAGAAGATTTTGGATAATTTCATAATACAGACAAAAGTAACAAAACCGCAAGTGACTTACTTTTGAACGTGAAATGACTTGGCTTTTTTATTAGATGTATATATTTAATTAAAACTACCTATACACATTGATGAATGGTGATCATTAGCATTCGAAAAAATAGGTATCATGGGGAGAACTCATAATTGCAATGGCGTTTAGGAAAAAAATGCAATTACCTATGTTAAAAATTGTTTTGCTATGAGGACGACACCCTCAGCCGCGCTAGAGGTCCTGTTGATGCTGCCACCGCTTCCCATCTGTGTCAGAAGGGAGGCGATGGCGTCGCATCACAGAATGCGAGACGCAGGAAACTGGTGCGGAGAGGGAGCAGTAATAGGGCATGCAAGAGTCGCCAAGGAGGTGGAAAAGTAAATTCCGATTTCCGCCATAAAGGTGCGGGATGCCAAGGATGATATTCGGTTGACCAGGCCATACACCCTCAGGATCCCCAGTGGGGATCAGTGGTGGGAAAATGAGGTTGAATTTCAACCCGCAAGCCTGGTTTGTTTTACCGACGGATCGCGGCTAGAGGACCAACAATCCTCCGGGGCAGGAATATGCATCAAGGGCCTGGGGGTGCGCGAGAGCTATGCTCTTGGCGCATATACCACGGCATTCGAAACAGAGGTGTACGCTATCTTGTCTGTGGCCTATAGACAGGATGTGAAGAGGAGTCCCGAGAAATGTGTGTACATATGCTCGGATAGCCAGGCAGTCCTCCGGGCAGTCTACGCGGCCAGAATCAGGTCTACACTGGTTCAGGAGTGCGCTGGCCCCTCAGAGGACTAGCCAGGACAAAGGAGATACAACTAGTGTGGGTTACGGGACACTGTGGCATGGCGGGAAATGAGGTGGCGAATAATCTCGCAAGGCTGGGTTCCCGGCGGCCGTTCTGTGGCCCGGAGCCGGCGATAGGTATAAGTAGGAAGCAATGAAGAGGCACTGGGGGTCGGTTGGTGGCTGCAGGCAGGCGAGAGACTTCGTGGAGGGGCCGGACAGAGATAAAGCTGTCTGGCTACTCGGAAGGAGTCGACCTACGCTTCGCCGCATCCTTGGGGTGCTCACAGGCCACTGTGCCCTTTTTGGGAGTCTTCGAGCAGAATTGTTCGGATCGAGGACTCTGCAGAGGAATCAGGTAAGTACCGTCCAATTGAAGACCGTCACGGCCTTCATCTCGAGGGCGAGGCGGTTTGGCGACGGAAACGAGGAAGAGTAGAGCAAGGTTGCTGGGTTGCTGGGGTTGGCAAAAAGGACCCATTGTGGCCTACTTGCTTGGCGTTGGCCTCCCCACCATTGCTACTGCTGCTACTACTATTTAATTAAAACAACCTATACACATTAATGCATGATCATTGGCATTCGAAAAAATAGGTATCATGGGGAGAACTCATAATTGCAATGGCGTTTAGAAAAAAAAATGCAATTACGTATGTTAAAAATTGTTTTTTACTATTTACTGTTTATTTTTTAGACGTATTAGAAATAAAGGTAGGCTTTTTCAGGTAAGGTGAAACAATACACATTAAAAAATAGACCGAGTAAGCCGTAAAGTTGGGACTATGAGGTCGTAGGTTTAAGTCTCGTATTCAGACAATCAGTTTTTCACTAAAGTCTAAATATATAAAATAAACTGACTGATTGATACGAGGGGGGGTCAATAAGTCAGTGACTTTTTGAATTTCCCGCCTCTTCACAGGAAGGGCAACACTGCTGCTGTCAACAAGCATCTGTCAGTTGACTCCTGTCAAATTTTGAACAAGCTGCGTCATTTAGTTTGTGTTAGATAGCCATTAAAAACAAAACTCTTGAGTTATAACGAAAATGGAAAAAAGTTAATTTCGTGTGCTCATCAAACATTATTTTTTGAGGAAAGAAACCATCACTCAAACCAAGGCTTAGCTTGATAAATACTGTGGGGACTCTGCACTATCAATTTCCATGGTAAAAAAGTGGTTTACTGAATTTTGTTGCGGCCGTACAAGCACAAATGGCCTCATCTATACAAAAATGAAAATTTTGTTCAAATCGATTTCTCAAGTCCTGAAGTATTTCGGGGTGTTATCCGACCTAAAGGGCCATTCAATTTGGCCACGTCTTCCTAACCAGCTGTTTGGAAATATTTCATGAATATATTGTCGCACTGTCGGGGCGTGAAGTGGAGGAGCACCGTCTTGTTGGAATACTAAAGAGTTGTTATCATAGCTCTCGCTATATCGCTCTGTGATATCTGTCAGCATGGAATCAATGTTCTCTTGCAGTAATTGTTAACACAATTTAGCGTCTAAATTTTCCGGTAAGGAGAAAAGACCAACGAGACGGTCACCGAAAATCCCAACCTAAACATTCCGTTTCTTGGATTGCAATCTGACCAGTAGTGGCAATTCTGGCAATTTACAGTACCATGAAGGATAAAGAAGCATTCGTCAGAAAACCAGATATTATACAAAAAACTCTGATTATCTATAGGTAGCACGTTGCGTTGCTGTTTCACAAAATTGTAGAGCGCGATTAAAATCGTCCTCGTTTAGTTCTTGTAGCGGCTTAATTTTGTAAGGATGGAATTCATTTTCTTTAAAAATTATTTGTATATTTTGATAATTTAGGCCTGAAACGTTTGTTAACATTCTAAGGCTTAAGATGGGATCCATCGTGACGTGTCTCAAAACTGCAACTTCTACAACTTCATTCCTCGTAGGCCGTGCCGTAACGCGTTTTTAGTGAATATTTATTTAAAAAATTCACTATTTTATTTGCGATAGAACCAGTATTTCCAAACTTTATAACAAGCTCTAAAACGGACTTTCGAGTAGTCATTTTCTCAGGGTGTTGCTGATTAAATAACTCCGTTGTTGTATTCGCGCAATGGTATTTTCCGAAAAATAAGGCACTAATTTCGACACGTTCCTGAATTGAATACGCCATGATTTTGATACAATGAAAGAGTAAAAATGTAAAATGAAGCACTGTACCAAATTAACACCGTGTTGAATACTCACCGAATTTCATTTTTTTTTGTTTCTATTTGGACTCATATGATGTAATAAGTTAAAAACACTGATAAATACTCCCATTATCAAAATTTACTAACTAAAAATTATAGCAATAATGTAAAACAGATCGAAAAGTAACGTCTTGACCAAAGAACGAGATTGGGGACAGCAAATTCCATTTTGAATTTTCCAATTATTTACAAAACCGAGGTAATTATATCGTTTTCAAGATAATGTATTTGCCAAATTTCAGAAATAATCTTTCAAACAGTACTAAGTATAAATTTGACAAAACAAAGTAAATAAATGAATAAATATCCGAATAAAGAAATGAATGTTTAATTATAAAACAAAACACAGAAAACTTACAAAAAATATTTTTTTCAATTCATATCAAATGGAAGCTATTGACTTTCAAGCATTTGTGGATCCTCTATTAAATTTATATTGGTCGATTTTTCAATATGCTCAGGTTCTAGTGTTTTGAAAGCAGAAGAACTCTGGCCCTCACGTTCTGTTTGGTGGTAACATGCCCTGAAGAAACTAATAAACCACATTATTTATATGTCCCCAAATGCTGAAATCCAGTGGCGTCAAATCGAGAAAGCGGGACAGCCAAAGGTGTGGACCATTATTTGGAACTCATCTGCCCTCAAAATTTTTTATTCAGAAGAGCTACAGCCAAGCCAAAATTATTATCTGGTGCTCCATCTTGTTGGTATCATATAATGTGTCGTTCTTGAAGCTTAATTGAGACTATATAATGCTACCAAAAATCACTTGCCCCGAAATAATGCAGTAACCTATACGCTATCCAAGTTTTTATCGTAGATTTTTAGGCTAAGAATATTTTTTAATGACACAAAATACATTGAAACTACCATTGTCTTGCCATGGGATACATTAAGTACTGGGTCAGAAACGACCATAAGGTGTACTGGGCAGACTGTCCAGGGCTCACACATGGGAAGTCAGTAACTGAGGAACCCCGTTCGAAGAGAGCTGGTGAGCTGCTAAATCTTAGCAGAGGACAGCTCAGGAACATATCGGAGCGGCAAAGAGGCGGACGAGCTCCCAGGGAAAGATATTGTCTTGTAAATGCGTTTGTCGTGTAAGAATCTGACCTGACCAAAAATGGCTATTCTGGCGATTTGGATACGCAGTAAAAAACCAAGGACGTTTATCTCGTTATCTTTGTGGTTAACTATTGGTCAATTTTTGCTTCTGGTCTGTAGACAGAATGCTCCATATTGTGAACAATTACGTAGTACTGATTTAAAAATATCACGAGCTGGTGTAGGTTTATTTGGATAACTCTGTGCAAATACACGACGATGTTCTGTCTATTATACTGCCACATTCTCCATAAATAATAATCAAATTCAAAAAATCATTGTTTTCGAATAACCCAATTGTGTCATTATCAGCTGTTGATATCAAATCTATCGACTTACTGTTAACAAATTTATAGCTTCGAGGAAATAAATAATGGTTTGTATTCTATTGTCTATGCCTTATTTATTCTGCGTATTATAGATTAATTTGATAATATGAGTAACACATAAATAAAATACATTTATGCTTAGATAAACGAGGCCTTACACGCCATAGACTGTATTAATAGATGTACTAAAATTGATTTTTATAGCTTTTCCCATTTTAAGAATAGAAAATAAAATTAGCAAAACAGGCAATTAATACAGTAATAAACTTCTTTACTACACAGATTATACAGTGTAAAATTAATAGGTACCTAAGTACCTATTATGTTGTTTGTTTAATTTGCGCACATAAAACATGACATTTACATTTAATATCATTGCAAAGAAAAATAAATTAAATCTAAATGTTGCAGATTAGCAATGCTTCTATAAAAAGACAGTTTTTTTCTGGATACGCCAGCGATCTTTTCTAATGAAACTAAATAAACAATACAAATTATTTATTAGGTTAGTTTACAAATGTTTCTGTATTCCAAAATGTGTAAAATTACTTTTTGGTCTACAAATTTTAAGATACTGAAGTAAAAGAATCATCATCACGGTCTAAAGGTGACGTATTCTTATCGTCGCAACCACGACTCGCTGAATATGTCTAACAAATGTTGCTTTCCTCCTCTCAGTTTCTTTCAACAAGCTCACCTCTTTTAGAACAGTTCTATTCGTCTGTTTATCGATGTGTATCTTATTCGTGAATTTTCATAGAAAAAATTCACCAATGGGGAGATCCCGACTTTTGAATTTTGAAAACTAGGACCCCTAGAACCCATATCCGGAATCAGTTTCAATTTATATATATATATATATATATATATATATATATATATATATATATATATATATATATATATATATATATATATATATATATATATATACATATACATATATCACACCGATAACTCAAAAACTAATAGGCCGATGTTGATCAAATTTGGCATGTGCCTTCCTTTTCTAAATGACTTGGATAAGTTCGATAGTCAGGAAAATCGGACGAGGTTTTCCGGGAATATTTTCAGTTTTCATTCGAAAAAAAATGTTATCTCAAAAAATAAAAAAGCTGTGATAACCAAAATTGGGAGGTAGGTTTACGATATAAAAAGTAAACTATACGCCAAAATTTCTATGTCACAAGAAAAAAAAGTTATAATAAAATGTTTTGTGCCGGATCATTTCTATGAAAATCCACTACCATAACGCACTTGCTGCGTCCAGGCTTCTTTTGTTATTATTAGTTCTTTAATTTACCAATTAATCTTAAAATGATTATAACTGATGAGAAATTTAAAAAGTAGTAAGTAATAGATAATAAGCCATAATCTGTTCTTCTCCCCTCTCGGTTAAATTAGAGCTTGACCGCCCACTGTTAGGCAAAACAAGACTCCACCCACTGTATTTTAGACTGGCACCGCCCACATCCAATAGATAAGCTACGCCTATTTTATTACTACACAGTTCCATGTAAACATCACGCTTGGCTTGTGTGTGTTGTCAGATTGTATTGGCTGGGGTATGATTACCATTCACACATTTTAAAACGGTTGGCTTAAAAATAAATTACAACAATTTCTTCAAACTTTAACTTGTCCTTGATAAATTTAATAAAGCATTTTAGAACTAATAAGTAAATTAATAGAAGCAAGTGCGTTATGGTAGATAATCTTTACAAAAATTCGTCTTTCGTTTAAAGGAATTGATGTATTTAAATATACATCAATTACCTATCCCTTAACCTAGAAACCTGCATTTTGTACATACCAAAGTCTTTATAAAAACATGTGTAGGTATCAATTTCATTAAAATAATAGTTATTTTCAAAGATTGGCATTTTTCGCAAAGAAATATAAATTGAAAAATTTTGTCTGGTTTTCATAGTCAACCAACTTATCAAAGTCACTTAATAAAATGGTACACCTGCCAAGTTTAATATAATAGTCACTTAGCGTCTGATAAAGCCACCGGGTAGCAACACCGGCCGTACCTACTAGTAGATGTTAGTATAAATCTTGATAGTCTATTTTATTTTACTTCTTCTCTTTAACGTCGGTCTATTTCCGCGACTATGGCCAATCACCGACGCCAGAGAACAGTTTCACCTCACTATCCTGGAAATTTTGCCGAACCCCTGCATTTCTGTAAGGGGGGATCTTTAACGTGCCCAACATCGCATGGGACACAGTAGTGACAGATTTACGCCCCTTCCAAAGGGTGGAACGTGCAGTCAGCTTCCCACAATCTGTTAATGTTAATTTTGTAGTACGTACTGAATATATATATATACATCTGTGTGTGTGTATTACACTGATAACTCAAAGAATAAAGGGCCCAATTTAATGAAATTTGGTAAGTAGCTCCTTTTGTAAATGGCTTGAATAAGTTCGATAGCCAGAAAAATCGGACCAGTTTTTTCGCGAAAATTTTGGGTTTTCATTCGGAACATTTTTGTATTTACGAAAATAACAAAGCTATATGGCAACCAAACTTAGTACGCCGATTTCTACTGTAAAACGTGTACCTAGTAGGTACACACAAAATTCAGATCATTAAGTTAAAAAAAAAGTTATAAGAGTGAACAAACCGTTCCGTGATTTGAAATATTTGTATGAAAATCCGCTACCATAACGCACTTGCTGCGTCTAGACTTTTATTTATTTATCAAACTCAATTTTATCCCGAATCTAATTAGATTAATCCCTTTGAAAAACTTCTGTAGATGTCAACAAGCATATTATCAAGTTGCAAAGCCTGCTTTAAATCTATTGTGACAATTTAAATTAAGTGAATCCAATAAAATTGAAATATTCGGGAAACGGTGCAATTTGGGTATAGGGAATGCTAATACACGTTGAAAGGGAAACCGGATGCAAACCGAAATAGCTCATAAAATATAGGGTGTTCCATTTAAAATAAGCGAGTAATTGTGATTTCAATTTTACCAAATGGCACGGCTAATTCTCATCACCCTGTATATTTAAAAGAAACGCTATGAAACGTGTCGTTTAGTTGCCAATCTGAGGGTCACCCGTGCAAAAACTGAGTCTTCTCAATGGTATTTCCACAGAGAGATAACGTGTAATGTTCACCTAGGTTTTTGCGAGAATTTTCAAAAAAGTAGAGAATTTTCGAAAACGGTTGATTTCTCACATATGGTATGTTAGTAGTAATTTATCTCAAATTCAATGTAGAATTCGAAAATATAATGAAAATCACCATGTTGTATTTAAAATAAGCAAGTTGATGGTCACTTCCGGTTAAACCGGAAGTCTGACATAAAGTAAACTATTTTCACTGAACTGGAATTTGTCTCAAACGTATGCGCGTAAATTTTCAATTTTCAAATCGGAGTAGTTATTGAGAAACGGCTAACTAAAGGTCTTGGCGCCACACCCTGTATAGTGCTTATAATACTCTTTATTTTATTTCTTTTTTTTTTTTGACAATCTACGTTGGTCATGGAACCATAAGTAAGTATATTTAATTTGTATTCATTATTTGTAAGTTTAATTAAACAGAATGACTTTATCTTAAATAAAGTCAAAACAGCTACCATTATTTATACCTATTTGTTAAGTTAGGATGATTGTTTTAACATTGAAGTAAAGATATGTTACAAACATTGTAACACATGTTTCCATACTATTTTCTCATCATTAGAACAGCTGACGCAAATAGGTACCTACTAATCAGACCCATAATTAACAAAAATTCACGTTCAACAAAATAATTTACAAGAGCTAATTACCTTTTTCCATGCATATAACATTTTGAATGGATTTAGTTTTGTTATTTTGGTTGTATTTAATCCTCTGATAATGCTAATTTATCGCTAGCAAAACGAATGTCAGGTGTAAAATACGTTTGTAATCAAAGTGGGTTTTACCAAAGTGTATAGCTATCTACTTATTTGAACCTTTGAAGCAAACGTTATTAATACAAACTTTCTGATTACATATTTTTAATTTCAAGTACGTATCAACAAATTTATTTTGTAGCAATAAAACTGTTTTTTATTCCCACACATATATCTACCTACATTAAGTACCTACTTCAAAAATTGCATTATTATGGTTAGTTTACTATCAGATAAAACATCATGCAATTAATTTAGACTTTATTTCGAATCAATTTTAGTTTTTAAATCAAACCAGTATATATTTATTAGAGCACCTATAATCTATATAAATAAAAATTAAATGCTGTTCCTTGGTAAAGCGCACCACTTGAGAACGGCTGGACCGATTTGGCTAATTTTATTTTTTAAATGTTCATAATAGTCCGAATAAGGTTTTTATGGGAAGAAAAATTGGAAAAGTTGTCCAGAAAATTGGAAAATTCGGGAACAACTGCAAGTGCTTTTTTCTCCGATATATTTATCACATATTTATTCAAATTTGGGCAGCACATCGTCTGTCGGGTCAGCTGATACGTAATAAAAATGTATTATATCGGTATTCAATTTATATTATAAATGACATATAGTCATCTAGGTAGGTATATGAAGAATAATATAATACCTAATATATAATAGGTAGGGACTTTTTAAATTTCCCGTGATTACTAAATAAGTGATTAAAACCAAATTACTTGCCTACAACTGAATTGAAATATAAGGAATTACGATTTCATTAATCATTGTTGAAACGTTTAATCAGACAAGTCTGCGACAAAACCAAGATCAGTGAACCCGTAATGGAAAGCGGTACAATATTGAATGAATGATGAATCTTACCTCTCAAGAAAAAATCTTGGGCCGTAATTTTTCCAATTCCAGTATTGCATCCTGTAATGACAGCAGTTTTGCCGTCTAATCGAGCTAAGGAAGTACATCTTGCGCTAAATATACCCATTTTCACTTTAAAAAAATATTTAAAAACAATCGTAAATTAAATTGAATCACGCTAAAAAAATAAAACTATCAACACGTACAAAATGCTTGTTAACACAAGCAGAAATATTTTATAAACCGTTTCATGATCGTTGATCGTTCTTTCGAAAACTGTCCTACTTCAATCCCCTCTCCGACGGTAACTATTGTGCATTATACATATACAAATAGTAGACTCAGTAGGCCATGGGATCAAGTGCAACATACGAGGGAGGTTCAAAACTAAACTGATGTCCATTGCTTTTTTGTTTAATTAAACACGTCGGTATTTTTCATTAAACATACTCAAAATGTCTATAAGGTCACTCACAATATTTTAGGGTAGATTAAACTTTATTACAGTAAATACCTTTGCAGTATACGGAAATACAAATAAACACATAATATTAATATTCGTTTAAACTTTAAATACATCTCGAAAACTGAATGGCTTCTGGGCTGTTATGTCGTGTTCGAACTCACTCAGTAGGTTGATAGAGGTTTACCAACGATAGCTGGTCTTCAGTAGCTGGATTGAAACTAAACACACATTCCTCGAAGTGCTGGGATATATTTCCCGAACTGTGATTTTTTCACGGATATTAGAAAATCACAGGTAGCGACCGTAGTCGCAGTCGCAAAACCGTGATCACGATATTCCACTTGCTTGAAACTGCGACTGCGCTATGCGTTTACCTGGGTATGTTTGTGGGTTAGCGAAAAATCGTGTCTGTGATATCATAAAAATTACTAAGCTTTAATAAACATTTTTATTCGTGAGGTGACAATGTAACATAGGCTATATCTGTCATTATCATAAATGCAATATGATGGACGCTGCAAGATGGCGGATTTTTTTTCATAATCGCCCCCTGACATGAGTATCCAATTAAAGGAATTTAAGAATAAAATAAAAAAAAAGCAAAGTATTGCTTTGAAAGGGCTTCACGAGTAAAACACACTAGGCTAGGTAATGCTTTTATAAACTCAAAATGGCGACCGACGTAGGATGACGGAACATTTATTTCTCAGCAACCCACTTTAGATGAGTATCAAATGAAAGGTCTTAATGAGTGAAATAAAGTAGGCTAGGTGGCGCTTTCATGAATTCAATATGGCTATTTTACATGTGTTAGTGCAGCTTAATAATATAAAAAGCTTGTTTTTAAAACAATATTTAACTCCCCATTTATTAATTTTTAAACATATACAATTACAAATTTAACGTCTTTTTATTTACTCATTTACTCAGACGTTAGTTTTTTCAAATGTATTTTACTTCCATATCCTGCCATTTCGTTGGGTTTAAACTATTAATCAGGGTAGATATTACTTTATTTTGCTCTTAGATCTCCAATATTTAGAGTGTACAAACAATATATAGCAACAGCAACGGGACATATACGCTATTATACGTTCTAGATATCTGCTACTATGCATGCTATGCGCGCCTCTGTTCTACAATGATTTCACAGCTGTGTTATAAACTGTAAATGTGATCACGTTACTGTTTTTAGTTACTAATATTAAAAAGTCAGTCACGACTGACAATGAGAACAACCTC
Organism: Tillus elongatus; assembly: GCA_964006375.1. Taxonomy (NCBI): domain Eukaryota; kingdom Metazoa; phylum Arthropoda; class Insecta; order Coleoptera; family Cleridae; genus Tillus; species Tillus elongatus. The sequence continues at coordinate 133,658,659 of OZ023269.1, forward strand.
GGTGGTTCAGGGGTAAGAACGTGTGCTTCTGAACCGAAGGGTACTGGGTTCGATCCCAGGGCTCTCCTTTCACCTTCTCAGTACAAACTGTAACATTAACATCAACCAAGGTTCTGGCATTGTATTTGAGCAAGTTGAATGTCTGCACGTTCCGCCCTTCGGAGGGGGCGTAAATCCGTCGGTCCCGTGTCCATGCGATGTTGGGCACGTTAAATATCCCTACCCTCCTTACAGAAAGGCAGGGGTTCGGCAAAATTTCCAGGATAGTGAGGTGAAACTGCTCCCTGGCGTCGGTGATTGGCCATAGTGGCGGAAATAGGCCGACGTTAAAGAAACAAAACACACACATACACACACTGACAATGATATCGAAAAACCATAATATAGTCCTTTACTAATTCTTCTGGTAACTCCTTTTGCATGCACCAGCATGATGCTTACGTCATATAATACAACGGCGTCACTGTCCATAGTATGTGCCTCATCTACCGCTATAATGAAATCATCACGAGTGATTGCATCAGCAATTACATTCACGGGTATAAAGGGAGTTACATGAATAACATGTTTAGTTTTAAACTATTTACTGAATAGACTAACAGCTAATGTTGGCGAAACGTCTAGGAAATCACTGAGTAACAGCCCAAAATCAATTCAGAAATGCACTCAAAGTCGGTCGTGAAAGTCTTGAATCATCAGTATAAATAGGTAGGTAAATATATTAATGAGGTACTCTTTTAAGATTATGGGTAAATTTGCAGATTAGCTCCCGAACGCTTTTCAAAAAACTGTTTTCAGAAACCTGCCTAGGACTCCCCCTGGATGCACAAACCACAAGAAACATTTCTTGTTCACACCCCCCAAGGAAGTTACGGGACCAGGAGTGAGTAGGGTAGGTAGTAGAAAGGAAATATGAGCAGAAAATGCGAAAAAAAACGGGCTTGAAAGCTGTCTTTTTCACATCTTGAAGCCATATCCCCCTTAAACCCTGCCTACCCCGCACAGCACCCCTATCCCTCCAGGTGCGGTAACTTCCTTGGCGGGTATGAACTAGACATTTTTCTTATGGTTTATGCAACGTGGGTGGTTTTATGCACGCGAGAGGGGAAGGAAAATCCCCACGACCAAGCACCCACCGCCACCAACCCACCACCAGCACAAGTTTCACCGTTGAGGCGCGCGTGGGGTGCTTCGTCATAGGCATTTTCCTTCCCCTCTCGTGTGCATACAAACACCCTCGTTGCATAAACCACAAGAAAAATTTCTTGTTCATACCCCCCAAGGAAGTTACGGTACCTGGGGCGAAAAGGGGTGCTGTGCGGGGTAGGCAGGGTTTAATGGAGATATGGCTTCAAATAGACAGCTTTCTTCGCATTTTCTGCTCACATTTCCTTTTTACTACCTACCCCACTTAGCACCCCTATTCACTCCTGGTCCTGTAACTTCCTTGGGAGGTGTGAACAAGAAATTTTCTTGTGGTTTGTGCATCCAGGGAAGGTCCTAGTCATTTTTCTAAAAACAATTTTTTGTAAAGCGTTCGGGAGCTAATCTGCAAATTTATCAGATTATGTATCTTTTGTATGTTCTGTAACGTAAACTTACGGTGCCTGATAATATGATCCTACAGGTATTTTAGATAACCATACTATAAAATAAAATAAAAACGCAACCCTGGTAAAATTGCGCGGGGATGTTCCTTCTCCCTCTCACAAGCATCAACCACCATCGTTGCATAAAGCACAAGACAAATTTCCTGAGAGCAGCCCTCGGGAAAGTTACGGGACCTGTGGCGAATGGGGGTGCTGTGCGGGGTAGGCTTCCTTTAAGGGGGATGGGGGCTTCAAGACGTGACAAAGACAGCTTTCAAGCCGTTTTTTGCTCAAACTTCCTTTTTTTCTTGTGATTATGCATTTACGGGGGGTTCTAAGCATGTTTCTGAAAAAAGTTTCTTAAAAAGCGTTAGGAAAGTAATCTGAAAATGTACCTTAATTTGTAAACCGTATATACAAATAAAATACAGGTCAATTTGAATCTCCCTCGTATATTGTAAACCACATGACGCTAGGTACCGATTAAATTACATTCTAGAACTCTTGAACTATTTTCAAGCAGACAAATATTTATATAGTTCTATTCATTTTACTTAGTTACTGCTGAAATTGTTCAAATTTAAACAAAAAATATAATTGAAATATTAATTTTAAAATTTATTACCTATAGCAGTTACTTTTGCCATTACATGGTTAATACCTACTTCACTCAATAAAATTTCCAAAGCATAATTGGTTTAAATTTATAATAAAGCAATTGTTACGCAAATTATTGATTATTGCCATTATTTTTTTATATGCCACCCCCGCACCTATAAGTGGAGAATACATAATTAACACTTTTGTTCCTCCACATCCCACGTCTAAATAAAAATAAACACAATTTATACAAGGAGAAACCACAACAGAAGAAACATATGCTAGTCTTTATAATTAATAAGTTTTGTGAAACGTCAATGTCATTAAATTTAAGCTTTTCTCTATGATTTTAAGTGAATTAGACTAAATAACATATGACATCAGTACATAATATTTTCTTCTCTATAAAAAAAATATAATACATTTTAGAGTAAAAAAACTAACTTTTTTATTGGGCAACTAATCTGCGAAATCATCGATAATCCGAATATTGAGATGTACCTGAGCGATGTAATGGTTGTTCAAACTTACCAATAGCAATCCATCAACTACTAGACACAAGACCTTTCAAAACTGATGTCAATATGTCAATCGCTAAGCCGACTGACTGACTGATGGTTATAAACTGAACGAGAGTCTCGCCACAGTAATGACCAGTTGCACTGATCATGCGCACTTTGCAGAATATTTATCTAACGTAATAAAATACCTCCCTGACGTGCTGTTTACACACAATCCTCCCAACTGACCTGCCCGGACATCAGTTTGCGCAATTAAAAGCTAAAAGGGGAGGGAAAATCTACCCTACCATTCATTTGAGCATAATGTACTTTTCCTTCTTTTAGCTTTTGATTAGGCAAACTGATGTCAGGGCAGGTCGGAAAGGTCAGTTGGGAGGATTGTGTGTAAACAACACAGCAGGGGGGTCTTTTATTTCGTTACTTAAAATATTCTGCAAGTGCGCAGGATCATTGCAACCGAGTCATTACTGTGGCGACACGCTTATATGACTGACGGCCATAATTTCAAAGTTTAATGGAACCATAAGTTAAAAGTAAACATATATGTAAAACGGCGGCTCTTCTTCGTGTTTAGTTGGAAATTAAGTGTGTTTTATATGCTATATTCATAATTATATATAAAAAATAACTATTAGATTATATTACATGAACAATTAATAGTATTTCATTTGGAATGAAGAAATAGTAAAGGCTCTGCATCAGGAAAGCTATTTAAAAAATTACAGACGCAGTAAGTGCGCGTTATGGTAGCGAATTCTCATTTCAATTTCTGATAATTTAATTACTCTTCAGTCTTGTTATATAAGAAAGTCTACATGTGAAGGCAACATGAATAAGTAGCAGATTTGATCAATAAAACTTTATTATTTTTGGAGAAACATTTATTTAAAACAGCACTCCATGAGAACAACATTCCAATTATTGTGGACGTTGTGTCTCAAACAATGTAAGAAGATGTTGTGAGGAAAATAATAAAACAGAAAGCAAATAAGCTTATTCTGCGCAATATATTATAACATGCCAGCAAAGATCTGCAACTGGTATACCCAATAAGTAGAAGTGGATTTCGTGGACAGTTTTTCTTCATCGATCCAAACTGTAGGTCACTCTTCCTAAGTAAGATGCAATTATGTGGCCTTAAACTTAAAATTGTAGGTCATCTTTCATGGAGTTCACTTCTTTTAACTCCTCATTGTTAACGAGCTAGAGGCAGATATTGGACAAGTAAATGAAATATATGTATTTGTCCAATAGAAAAATACAGATTTGATTTTGGAAAACCTAAAAGTTATAATAGTCAACTGTGTTGCATATTTTTTAAATAATAATAATTATTTGTTACGAATAATTGATTTTACTATATAATGGTCATGTTTTGTTCATTACCGTAACTCTCTTACTGACATAACGAGAACCCCAAAGGAAGCTTAAATAAGAAAAGGTGGCTTTATTTTTGAAGAGTAATTCAAGTTTTTGTTTTGAAAAGATTTATTGAAAATTCGCTATTGACATTTACCATCGTAGTGCCCTTACTGCATTCCCTTTATATTCGTTAAATTAAAATATCAACAGGTGGAATATTTGTCTTAAGGAAAAATATCGTTATTTATTACAATTTCCTACTAAAGATGTTTGTAAGTTGGAAATCGAGAAGCAGGAGAATATCGTTGCAGAGATGAATATTTACTCCACAATGACGTAATAACATGATCTAAATCATTAGAAACTAGAGGTGGAAATACTAACAAAGATGCCGAAAGTCATAAAGTCAGAAATTTATGAGACAAGTTGACAACTGAAAGAAAGGCCGACAAAGCAGGCGCTATCATTAAGCAATAAAGTATATTTGACAGATACTGGTCGCAAGACCGTGGGGCCTGCGAGGCCTCGACGGAGCCCGTGCGGAAACTGGCGCGAAACACATGCGTCTCTCTCATACACATTGAGGTAGATGGGTAACTAAAGGAGAGCGAGAATATCACCAGCATAGATCGACGCACAGAACAAACCCAGCCTGCTACTCAAACGCGCGCAATGCCTGGATCGCGACGGTCTGCCGACAGACACTACAGAAGCAAGAACTGCGCTACCTCTCGACTTTAGTTTAGGAAAGGAAACGCCTAGTGTAATTATCGTGCAAGTGCTGCAAATAATTTGAGTTTAGTTTAGTGTATTGTAACATCCCGCTTTAAAGAAAAACGGATTGAACAGTGAGTCTTTAGTAAACCTCTTAATGCAGTGACAAATTGTTGACGGCAGTTTCAAGTAGACACTTTCGAGTTTTCAAGTTCAAGGCCTCAATTTCAAGTTTGCCTTTATGTCCGATTTTTCCGTGTACGTTCAAACATACCTTTGTCTCAGAATTTACCGTTAAAATACAGTTTTGCTGTTCCGATTCAAGTACATCAAGTTTCAACCCCACTCTCTTCCTGTGTCCACTTCTGTAAGTCTTTTCTACCAGTTGCGGACTCCTCTCTTGGGGGAAATTAAGTGCCTATGTTCAGCGCCAAATTGGTCAGAACAAGATTAATGCTATTTGATTATCTTTTCATCTTGAAACCAAACAATGTGTTCTTTATCTTACAAAATAATAAATCTGAGATAAGTGCAAATAGGTTAGGGTTTGGGAGGTGATTATGGCCTCACGATTGACCGGATTTAGATCCAATTGAAATCTGTCACGAGATATCAATTGCGGACAAACATCAAATAAATACACTCTGCTTTTTTGGCTTAAATTGGCAAAACTATTAAGAAAATATCGAATTATTTTTGGCATGATTAACAAAATTCAAATAATATGGAAACTTACGAATTGTTAATGAAGTTATTGGTGTTTTTTCCTTTTTAACAAACTTTTGTAAAAGTAATGTACTTGAATATCTGAGAAGTTCTGTAGATTTATGTAACTTTTTAGTGGTGAAAGTTATTTTTAATTTCTTTAAGGTAAATATTGAAAGCAGGGTAAGATAAGAAATAATCAGACTGTTACTTTAAACTGTTTATTGTTTACATAAATGCCATTAACAGATATAAATGATAATTTTCAGTTTGGCATTTAGGTAATCATAAAAAATAATATACGTTGAAAAGAATACAGTATTATCACAGAACATTTAGTCCTAATGTTACATTTAATTGTCATCAGCCATGATAATGGTGATAGCACTAGTAGCAGAAGGTGACTGATCAGTAAAGTATCTGCTAGTGGGGTTGGCTCTTCCTGCAGCGCCGCTACTCAGAGACCTCTGCAGTGGTCTTGATGCTGGCCTCACCCCACACTTGCTGTTCAGAGAATCCAACTCGTGGGTATCCGAAATGGAAGAAGCAGCTGGCCGGGCTCCTTCCATGACAGTCGCTTTCGGTCTATTTACCCAGAACAGTACCCTGGAGTAGCGGAACTGGCCGAAATGGTTCTGTGGACCAATGATAGCCAACAAAGCTCCTAGGAAGAACGTAGCATAGATCCAACTAATACTCATCACAGTCACCAAGAAGATACCAATTTGGATATATGGAAGGATCACAGACGGCATCATGAAAGCTCCGGCTGCCCCAGTAGTTAATGCACCCATTAAAGCAGGCCCTGCCATATTGGAGAGGGCAAACCGAGTAGCTGCCTGACGATCTTCTATCATACCTATTGGACACAACCTGTAATTCACAGAATAATGTAAACTAAAATCTACAGTGAGACCTATAGCTGTTGATACAGCTACAGACTCTAATATGTTTAGTTTCCAGCCAAGTAATACTAATACAGCCATTGTTACAAAAATACTGCATGTTATTGTTAAAATTGCATATAAACTTGTCAAAATATTCAACGTTGATAACAATAATACTATTAGAGCGAGTCCCATTGACAGTGCTATAGCAATTAATGTGGACTCAGATAATTCTCTTTGTAAATCATAAAATTCTAGTTCGCTAATGAACCAGCCGTTTTTCATTGTTTCAGGTGCTGTTTTCAATTGTTCCTTCATCCATTCCTCTACTTTAGTATAAAATTCGTGCATTTGTTGGAATGACAATGAGTAACTGTGGTTACTATCATATTCTACAATAACGGCTTTTATTGTCGGATATTGGTCTTTGGAAAACTTGGGACCGGCCATTCCAGGGATCAGATATTCACTAGGGGTTTCATAAATGTCGTTCATTTCTTCCAGAATACATTCGTTGAATATACTACGGTTAAATGGAAACTTTGCTGTTTTGCAACAGGGTCTGCGATCTTTATCTGTGAAGGCATCCACACATTTTCGTTGCATTGACGTCTTGAATGTTTCAATAAAACAGTTTGGAAGAAGAGGCCCTAGAGTTGACTGATAGAATGACTCCAGTCTAAGTTTACGGCAGAAGTTTAATAACCACTGTTGAGATCTGGGATCTGCCATGTCAAAAGTTGGATCCATCTCAAGTTTTCCTAAATCTTGGGGGTTCAAATGATCCCCATTGTCAACTGGAAGCACACCCCATACAAATCTTAATGGAAGTTTATAGTTTATGTTGTTCTCTGCCTCCTAAAAGAAAAATATATATCACAATCTTAGATAACTATGTTAATTATAGAGATCCTACTACCTTATATGTGGTTTCACAAAGCTTTAGTAAAAAATTAAAAGCAAATTTGAGATATGATAATAATTCTAACCAAGGTTTCTCTTAGATCTGAGCTTAAACACAATGAGACCTTAGAGACAATCACCAGCACGAGATTTAGGAGTAGGCAGATTGTGGCACCATATCCGAGCTACAAAAACCCCACCTACCCTTATCAACCGCTCTAAGGAGTAGGCAGATTGAGGGCTTATAGCACACCGATAACTCAAATAATAGGCCGATTTTAATGAAATTTCAGAAGTACTTTCCTTTTTTTAATTGGCTTGGACAAGTTCGTTGCCCAGGAAAATCGGATCAGTTTTTCTGGAAAAATTTCGGTTCTCTCGGAAAAATTTAGTATGCAAGTTTCTACAATGAAACATATCTTGCATAAGTACATTTAGAGAAACCCAAATCACCACAACACATTTTTTTAAAGACCTAACGATCGTTTCGCTAACAACGTTAGCTTCATCAGAGGATGAAATATTCCTCCATTCTCTGGTAAACAAACGTCGTTAGTGAAACAATCGTTAGGTCTGTAAAAATATGGGTTGTGGTGATTTGGGTTTCTCTAAGTGTACTTATCAGTGCTCATCACAGGTTTCACTCTTCACTTAGTATCTTGTATACCAGAACTCAAATCTCTACGTTACAAGAAACAAAATTTATAGGCATTTCAAAACAACTGGGTGCCACTGGCGATCATAGAAACACGCAAGACCAAAATATTGTGTATGGTTAACAAAATGTATTAAATATTACAAACAACATTTATTTTTTCATGGCGCAAAAAGGTCAGAAAATGCCAGAAAAATTGATTTGTAAATTTTATATTTAGTTTTTCTTTTTAAAACCTCAAACTCGTGACCTTGTTTAGCGTTTCCGTAAAAATGTTTGTGAAACCTTAGTAATTAATAATACTAATTTATGTTTAATAAGTTATTGTAAAAAAATGTTTGCAAATTCACGTGAAAAATTTGTTGTTTTCGTGAAACATTTTTTGCAAAGGATTTTTTTTTAAGAATTTAAAAAAGCTTTTTGTAAATAATTATAAATTGGCAGCTATAGTCGTTATCCAGAAAAATCAGGTCAGTTTTTTCTGGAAAATTTTTGTACATTTTCAAACAATACAAAATATTTTGATGAAATATGGTACATGGTTTCTACTATAAAGCTTACACTATCTACCAAATTTCGGTCTTTTTATACAAATTTGATATTAAAAACATTTTAGAAAAAAATCACGCAGCCTCGGTGGTCTAGTGTTGTTGACACAAGGGTCCTGGGTTCGATTTCCAGCAGAAGCGTCAAATTATTTTTCAGTACATACTGTGAAATAACATAAATTGAAGTTGTATTTGAGCAAGTTGAATGTTTGCACGTTTCGCCCTTCGGAGGAGCATATAGCGTCGGCCCCGTGTACATGCGATTTTGGGCACATTAAAGATCCCTACAATCCCTAAGGAAAGGAAGGGGTTTAGCAAAATTTTCAGAATAGTTGATGAAACTGCTCCCTGGCGTCGGTGATTAGCCATTTTTTCCGCCTTGGGGCTCGTCCGCGTCTTTACCGCCCCGATAGCACCGCAGCCTTTGGCTTATTGTGCTTGCCCTTTGTTTTTTCTACTCCACCCCTTCCAAAATCACTGTGCCTTGAACTAGTCTTCACAGCAATTGGTAGGGTGAAGTTTTATATTGCTCTGTTTCTGGTCTAGACTGACCGTATATCAGTTGTCTTTTGTGGTCCAGAGCTTTACACTCGCACAAAATGTGCTCGGCTGATTCCTCCCCCTCGCCGCAGAGTCTGCATGCCAGGTTCCCCTCGAACCACCCCATTTTATGCAGGTGTTTCTTGACAGCCATGTGTCCCATCAAGAGTCCTCTTATGTTCCTGAGCTGTCCTCTGTCCACAGTTCTCTGGAACTGGGTTCCGTAATTGCTGACTTCCCATGTCTGAGCCCTGGACAGTTTGCCCAGTACACCTTATGTTTGTTTCTGACCCAGGACTTAATGGATCCCCTGCCAGTGCTCTTCGTCACGCCCAGGACCGGTTCTGGTCACATAAATAGTTCTGCTGACCCTCTCTTCGCGAGATGCCTTTGACCCCCCGAGTCACCCGGCATCCAGATGAGGGTGACCTCATTCTGCCCAGCCAGGTCGTTCGTCTCGTTTCGGCGTTCACTTACCAGCCTGGAATTTACCTGTGGGCTACTTAGGGCCTCAAGGGCTGCCAGTGGCTATGAGGATCCGCTTGTTGGTGTAGCCTCTCCTCTTGTTCCCTCGCACGCAGTGCAAGATGGCGTACATTTCGGCGTGAAAGACCGTTGCATGAGCTTCGAGGGAAATACTGCGACTTACTCTCGGTCGTTCCGAATAAACGTCTGCCCCCGTCCCACGCTCCCCGCTGGACCCATCCGTGAATCAGACGTACGCGTCCCGTGGTAGGCCCGGCGTCTCCCCTCGCCGTCAGGGATGTTCACTCTGAAATTGTTTTCCCTGTAGATTCGCGGGCTCGCGAGGTCTGACCTAATTTTTCAAGCATAGGCTCCTTCACAATCTCCTGAATTTTGCAGTGTCCCCTGCAGCCTGGGTTGATCTCCAGTCTACCATTGCAGGCTAGTCTGTATAGTCCTAGCCTGGCCTCCCCCATAATAACTAAGTGTAGGGGGGGCAGATCCAGCAACACCTCCATGGCGGCTGTTGGGGTTGAAGTCATGGCCCCTGTGATGCCGAGGCCATCCTTTGGATCTTGCCTAGTTTTTGTTTGGCACTGGATTGTGTCACCTTAGGCCACCAGACCAGTGCTGCATATGTTAACGATGGTCTGACCACCCTTGTGTACAGCCAGTGGGCCATACTAGGTCTTAGCCATAGTCACGGAAACAGACCGACGTTAAAGAGAAAAATATATTATATTATAAAAATTCGCTACCATAACCCTCTTGTTGCGTCCAGAATTATTTTGCTTTGACTGTACTTGATTAATTCTACATTTTAAATGTAAGGGACACTGGGCTAGTTGCTACTGAATGTTTAAGGCCAAGTTTAAGTTGTAGCTTATTTCAGCCAAATTTATTATAAGTTTGAAATAGATAAAATCAAAATATAAAAATACATTTTAAAAATGTTTTTAACTACTGAACATTAATTAACATTTACATACCTTTTCCAAATGTCCAAACCAAAAATGGTTCTTATAGATAAATTCGTATTGTTCAAATGGATGGGAAGCATCAAACAGCTGGAATTCCGTAGAGTTTGGAAGTTGCAATTTGGGATAATATAACACTACAACAACACTGGCTATACTTAGACATGAAAGTACAACTAACCATAAATATCTAAGGTTAATAACACAATCCAATAAGTAACGTTCCTTGGCTTGCCACATCTTGCCCAGTTTTGTACATTTAGGCCATGAGGCAGAGAGATTCCACTGAGGTGTGAATAGTTTTGAGCAACACCATCTTTGGAGGCAAGCCATTATACAACTCTTTACCAAATCTACATTAGACCAACATGATCTTTCCCATAAAACAATACATGCAGGAAACCATGTCATCATGAGAAAATAGTTGGCTATTACAGCTGTTCCAGCAAAAATACTACAACATAAGAATAATGTTAAACACTATTAATAAATTGTTTATCTAAAATAATAACATAACGCAAAACTGCATCAGGAATGGAATCAAATAATCTTTTCTGATGATTACGGATTTTGTTCAAGCCGGGAATATAACTGGATGTTGCAGTTAAGACTATATTCCTTAAAATTTTATATTGTTAAATAAATCTTACCTAAAACAAGCAATCGCAGTAACGGAGCTTATTATGGAGGCCAGGAATGCGACTGAAGTTGTCAGAGATGCTACAAACATGGAAATGAAAGCATGATGAAATGTGTCGCTCATTATTTTTGTTACTGAACTGTTTCCATCAGATTTCATCAAGTACCAGATCTTACAAAATATGAAAGCATCATCTGCTCCAATACCTAAAAATCGTATGTTAATAACCCCCTTTATGTACAGGATGTGTGGAATAACGTTTAGCAGATACTGTATAATTATATGATTCATTTTTATCTTGTGAAAAGTCAAGTAGTAATAAGAAAAATCAATAAGGATCTTGAAGCAGTCAACATTAAAGTAGTTAACATGCGCTTGAAAAACAAATCATTAAGAGCAATCTTTGATGACCTGCAGAAGGAAGCGGAAGAATGAAACTCAAAAATATTAAAGTTAGATGACACCACGAAATATTTGCTGTCAAAAAGATTTTATAAAATAACTATTATTTCTGTAGAACATAAATATATTAATTATTCAATAAAACCACTAATAAAACTTCCACTGAGATTTATCAGACTTTATGACAAAGTTTTGCTACACAGTAGCTTTATCTTATGAAGATATTGTGTAGCGAAACCAGTCATACTGTATCTAATGTATGTTTGTGAAAGTTTTGCAAGCGCTTATTTTTTAGTATTCTTATGTTTTCAATTTAAAAAAAAAATGAACGATATGCATTTTTTAAACTGTGTAAGTGTCTTATTGGGAGGGCTACAAGCAATCCCTCATATCTCGACTTGAGTCCGCTATCTCCACAGTAAGGAACCATGAAGAGCTAGAAATTGCAGCTGAACAAGTAAGGGATGCAATTATCTCAGCCTATCATGAAAACTGTCCATTAGACAAAAAAAAAAAAGACAGTCGAGGGTCTATTTAATAGAAGCCAAACCTAAAACTATGAAGAGAAGTGTGACGTCTCTTCAATCCTGCTAAGACTACAGGCAAATGAGAACAATATAAATCCGCTCTACCACATTGCAACTAGAAGATAAGGAATGCAAAGAGGAAGTCCTGGAGGAGGTTTGCCAATTTACGCAGTAGCGCCAGGATCCACAGGATTGTCTCACTCAACCGTGTCCAGAAACTGAGATCGATAAAACGACCAGATGGTTCTTTTACAAAATCACAGAAAGAAACGTTAGAGCTCTTAGCACATACACATTTCCCAGATTGTCTGGGCCTGAATAGTGAAGAAATCCCGCTGGCTTGGGGTCGATATAAACGCGGTCAAAGTGAAAACTGGTGGGTTGCTCGGAAAATAATTACAGCCTCAACGGTGGAGTTTGTTGTTAAGCATTTCCAGCCATCCAAGGCGCCAGGGGAGGATGGGGTGATTCCGGTTCTGCTGCAAAATGGACTGGAGGCATTTATCCCATTCCTCATCAAGCTGTCTCTATAGGGCCTGTCTGGCTTAGAACTTTGTTCCATCCAGCTGTAGGGTGACTAAGGGTGTAGATATTCCCAAATTGGGACGTAATGACCTCCTACCCAAATCGCTGAGACCCTTCAGTGTTACTTGATTCCTCCTAAAGGGATTAGAAAAAATACTAGATGTCCACATTAGGGGAATATCTTAAGCAATAACCCCATCAATATCCACCAGTATGCCTACCAAACTGGCAAATCTACTGAGTTAGCACTCAATAACCTTGTTGAGAAAATCGCACACTCCCTGGATAACACGGAGGTGGCGGTGGCTGTGTTTCTCGACATTGAATAATGCACTACCTAACTCCTCTATGAAGCTGCTATCGCTAGAGGGGTGGAATCTACCATTTGTGGCTGGATTGGTAGCATACTGCACAATCGGACCATTATTATGATTAAAGGGAATAATGACATTCAGAAATAAAATAGGACCATTATTACCCTGTTGCATGGGGAGGTGGTTAGCTTCAGGTCTGTGAGGGGGTGTCCGCAGGGAGGAGTATTATCTCCTCTGCTTTGGTCCCTCTTTGTGGTTGATTTGCTGGCTATTCTGGAACTGTGGGAGGTTGAGGTCCACATGTCTGCGGATGATCTTGTCATAATGGTTAGAGGTAAATCAGAAGAGAAACTTTCAAATACTCTTCAAGAGACACTAAATGTAATGAATGATTGGTGCCAGAGGGAGCAGATGTCTGTGAACCACCGCAAAACCATCATTGTTCCATTTACCAGAAGAAGAAGGTAGGACAAATTAAAACCACCTATTCTTATGGGGAAAACAATTTCATTTATGAAACAGGCGAAATATTTAGGGGTTACCCTAGATAAAAGGCTCAACTGGACTGTACAGTTAGAGAATGTAATCCGCGGAGCCAAATTGTCCCTGTGGACATGTTGAAGAATCTGTGGATTTAACTCGGAAACAAGCCCACAACAGATGTACCGGCTCCATGTAGTGGTTATCAGACTGATGATAACATCTGGAGCCATAGTATGATGGCCTAAGGCACTCCGTGGTATCGCGAGGGCCAAATTGGCTCAGCTACAGAAACAAGCTGCTCGGGAGGTCCTCCTAAACATTCCACCTCTTCACGTTTGGCTGGATAGGGAAGCTAGGTGGACAACATACAGATTAAAACAAACGAATAACAGCATGCCGAAGGCAATCACTTCAGGAAGGACTGGACTCCTCTATGACATTGAGTCATGAAGTTCCGGAAATGGTCTGACCGGATGCTTACAAAGATCAGTAGAGATCTGTCTTTCAAGACCGTCTTTCCGGAAAGGGAGGACTGGGTACGAAACCAAATGACCCTATTGATGTCAGATCTCTGCTGGTACACTGACGACTCCAAAACCGATCGGGGGTAGGAGCCGGCGCATATGGGAGCAACACTGATGCAAGAATATCATCTAGGCTTGGACAATATGCAAACATACCCACCAGGCAGAAGTGTATGGCCATCGAGAAGTATACAAAACCACTGCACACACAACCGGATAAAAATATATTCAGATAACCAAGCTGCAACAAAGGCAGTTGGTTCCTACTGTTGCAATCAAAAACAGCATGGAGCTGTAAATATACACTTAACAAACTAGGCAGTTGCAATGAGGTGTCGCTGGTCTGGATATCGGGTCACTCTGACCCTGATCGCAATGTAGCGGCCAGACAGCGGTGGTGCCCAAGAGGACTTTATCGGGTCAGAACCAGTGCTGGGGATCATGCACAGCAAAACGCACCTTAAAGACGTGAACAGATAGAAAGACAATCCAGCAATAACAAAATCTGGCAGGATTAGCACACTCTAAAGCCTTCATAAATAGCCTTTCTGAGTCAATGGCTAAAAAGCTTCTTAGAGCTAAACAGACAACAACTGAGTACTCTAGTCGGCCTGTATACAGGACACTGCCGCTTGCACCACCACATGCACCGAATTGGTCTTGGTCAAGACACTGAGTGCTGGCTGTGTATGGAGAGTGACGAAACAGCAGAGCACGTCCTATGTTCCTGTCCGGCTGCGGACAGGCCAAGACACAATAGACCTTAAGGTCGCACTGGGAGGACTGCTATGGCACACTAACAATTTAACCTAACCTAGCTTAAGTGTCTTAGTAAGAAATTTGTTAATAAGATGTAGTGAATGATGATTAGTTAATTTGTATTTAATTTAGTACTTAGCAGAATACAAATGTGTGTATTATTTTGTTACCTCATTATTGTTTCCTTCTTTTTTTTTGTGGTAAATGTGACATAAATGGTGGTAAAAGAGTAAAACCTCACGAATTGTGACTTAAAATTAAAATTTGCTTTTTATCTAACCTGAATTTTTTTGATAATGAAAATATTACTTTACCAGGTAATAAAACTCGTAAGTAACTAAAATGAATCATTGCAATTTTGAAATGAATCGCTTTATAAAATAAGTTTTCAAATAGAAAGAAAGATTGAATTTAATGTAACATGGTTTTCATGTTCATCTTTTTTTCAAATTAGATATAATGTTGCCAACCTGTTATTAAAACACCAATTTTATGAATAACGTTTAAAGTATACCTATATATATATATATATATATATATATATATATATATATATATATATATATATATATATATATATATATATATATATATATATATATATATATATATATATATATATATATATATATATATATATATATATATATATATATATATATATATATATATATATATATATATATATATATATATATATATATATATATATATATATATATATATATATATATATATATATATATATATATATATATATGTAAAATGAATAATTAACAATAGCACAGTGTTGCCAAACTTATCACACACCCTGTACAAAAATAAGGAAAAACAACAATACCAATAGCGACAACTGTAGCTAATAAGTTCATAAAAGGGAAAAAACTAAGCTCAAAAACGAGCATATACATAAAAAAAGCAATTCCCAATGAAAACACGATTGCAATTATTGTCATTATGGTCAGGAACAACGAGTTGGTATAGAGCCACATGCAGAATAGCACAAAGATTGCCCCAGAGCCCATTAGCCATGCATCGCGTATTAGGCACTCGTCAAACAAAGCACTTTTTATTCCAAATTCCATCCCCACTATTGTAACACCTTCATACTGCTTCGCTTTCTCCAACTCGTGGTAATATGGCAATGTGGCTACACTGCATGCTATCGGTAGAAATATCATTGTTTCCATCAAGGTGTGCTCTACAGATTCCTGAAATATAAAATCAACCCACACTTAATACAATCTCAATTAATGAAATAATGTGTGCCGAATTCTGAATATGTACTTTTCTTTCTGAAATATCCAGGAAAATGTTTTAAATGTGTCCAGATACTTAAACATGGACTGGAGAAAATTAACTTGCTTTTAAATAACCCTCAGGAACTTCTGAACAGATTTCATGAGTTTTTTTTAATGTTTCTATTCTTATATTTAGTATGCATACCTAGCAACTAGCTTCAATTTAAGCCCCAAATTAAAACTGACAAATTAACAAAGCTAATCTTTATTAAATCATTAAAACAAAATAACGCTTTCACAAATATACAGCCGTATCAAGGAAATCAATTAAGTAATCTACTTAGCGATGAAAATCAGCAAATAACAACTATTACATACTGATTCCAGTATTTTTTGTGTTATCTTAGAAAATATGTTTGCAAAAAATTTATAAAACAATCATCAACAGTCGCTTCAAAGTTTTTGTATTAGATTACCTTATGAAGATATTGGGAAAAAACCTTTACTGCAAATCAAAGGTCTAACACAACAGGAAACAATAGAACAAATAACAAATTAAGAGGACTTATACAATTGTTATTTTGTCACCTCTCTTTAACATAAAATTTAAAAGAAAACTGTTTTGGTGATTAGATGAAATATAAAGTGTGGTTCAAAAGTAATGGTATAGAGAACAGTAGTAGCTCGTTGGCGTCAAAATATTATGATTTAGCCAAACTTACTTCATTCCATAAGTTAAAATTAAAAGATACACCGGGTGTTAAAAATAATTGAGTTATACTAAAGTTATGAAAGGTACTGAATATGGGTCAGACTTTTCTCTTGTGTCACAGACAAAATTAGGACAAGGATGAAAAAAGAGTGAGGAAACAACAAAACAAGTGACAGTCAAAGTTGATATACTAGTAACACCTGAGCTGCACATATTATGGAACGAACACATTGAAGACCACAAGGTGGAAAGTGCATGGACGAGCCTGGAATACCTGATAATTGCATGTGTAAAAGAAACATGGGGGAAGTGAAAGTTGGATGTGCAAAAGAAACATGCGGTGAAGGGAAAACTGGATGGGCAAAAGAAACATGTGGTGAAGTGCAAATTGGATGTGCAAGAAACATGTGGTGAAGTGAAAATTGGATGTGCAAAAGAAACATGTGGTGAAGTGAAAACTGGATGTGCAAAAACATGTGGTGAAGTGAAAATTGGATGTGCAATAGAAACATGTGGTGAAGTGAAAATTTGACGTGCAAAAGAAACATGCCTTGAAGTGAAAATTGGATGTGCAAAAGAAACACGCGGTGAAGGGAAAATTTGATGTGCAAAAGAAACACGTGGTGAAGTGAAAATTGGATATGCAAAAGAAACATGTGGTGAAGTGAAAATTGGATGTACAAAAGAAACATGTGGTGAAGTGAAAGTTTGATGTTTAGAGAGGTGTCGTGAAATAAAAAATGATTGAAGGCCGTAGATAACAAAAGTAAGCTACAGAATAATTTAAACGCCAAAGATGTGAGACAGAGAGAAAAGCACCTGGTTGAGTACAGAAAATTGAGAGGTCGGTGCAAATGAATAGTTAGTGATAGTTTTTTTTTTTTTAATTTCAACAACACACCACGAGGGCTTACAGCCTAAATACTATCGTACCGTGGGTGTTGACAAGGAGGAAAGAGGCAGCTTGTTAATTCTGGACTTGAAGGTTTGGAGGCTCGGAGGAGAAGGAAAAACATGTGCCGGCAGGGAATTCCACAACTTGGAAGTCCTCGGGACAAAAGAGCGGGCATAACAAGATGTTCTATGTCTGGTGACCTGGACAGAAAAAGGGTGCATTCGCTCTGTTCCCCTGGTAGATCTGTTGGGGGCAGCAGGTGGGGGAACTATGGAGGAAAGCTCCTCTGAGCAGTGCCCGTGCAGATATCTATAAAAGAGAGAGAGGTCACCAACGGCACGTCGGTGGGCAAGGGATGGCAGCCTTTGGGTGAGGGTAGGGTCACCGATGAGACGTATAGCTCTCTTTTGAATGGAGTCCAGGATAGCGAGTGTAAAAGCGGCAGCGGCACCCCAGATGTGGGAGCAGTATTCGAGGTTTGGCCTTATTTGTGAAGTATATAAGGTGTAGAGATTAGCTGGTGAAAATTATTTGCAAGCCCGGAAGAGGAAACCTAATTTCTTAGCAGCCGCTTCTGCAATTGATGTGACATGTTGGTGCCAATCAAGATTTCGATCCACAGAAATGCCAACAAGAGAAAAGGACTCATTACTTTGAATAACTTGGTTGTTCATTGTGATGGGTCTAGGGTTGGTGTATCTCTTGTGAGAAAGAAACCAAGACTTAGTTTTGGTGGGGTTGAATTGTACAAGATTTCTACTTCCCCAGTCTAATATTTTTTGGAGATCCACGGAGACAGAACCCTCCATGAGTCTGCGATCCTCATCTAATTGGGCTAAAGAGACAGGCTTAGAATATTGTATATTTGAGTGGAGGGTGCTGTCGTCTGCGTAGCTGTGAACTGGGTTGGATGTGCTAGAGAGGAGGTCATTGATGTGGAGAAGAAACAAAGTAGGGGCTAAAGCTGAACCTTGAGGAACTCCTGCATTAATTGTATCACCGACAACTTATGGGCCACCTATGATTGTAACACTAATTTTATAGGATGCAACTCAAGACAGCCTATAATTAACATATACAATTTTTTTCGTATCTTGTATAATAACGCATATATGAAGCTTTACCGTAGAAATGCATCACCCTGTATATATGAAAACAGATAAAAACTGAAACTCACCCCGGATATGGGTTCTAAGGAGCCTAGTTCGCGGTCATTTAAAGAAGGCTTTTTAAAATTCAAAAGTGGTAGTATCCTCATTAACGAATTTTTTCTACAAAAATTATATACCATTAAGCGATAAACTCTATAATTGAAACTATTGTGTATATCAGAGAAAGGGTCTACATGAAATCAATTTACTGCAAATATTTTAGTAAAAAGGACAATGATGGTTGAAGCTGAAACTTAAGGGTTTGCAAAACACTCTTCTTGCTACATTTTCTTTACATAACCCGTATTCGTTTAACGTTCTTTGCATAAATGTTGCCAATTTTGATGTTTCCAATCGTGACTTTGACGTTTTATGAGGAAATTCCCAATTGTCCATTAAATGCTTATAACTTTGTTCGTCTTTAAACCTACATATTTAAAGTTTGGAATGTAATTTACTTGTCATGACGCAAACCGGCGTACAAAGTTTGGGTACGATACCTTTGTTATCGTCCGGAGATATAAAATTTTTTGAAAGAAAACACATAATTTTCAGGAAAAAACTAGCTGATTTTATTGGCTAACGAAACACTTGCAAAAGGAAGGTACTCACCAAATTTGATCAAAATCAGCCCATTATTTTTAAGTTAACACAACAATATATATATATATATATATATATATATATATATATATATATATATATATATATATATATATATATATATATACATACATACAGTTAAGTCTTAAAAGTTTTCATCTCCTCTTCATTAAATTATTTTTTATAGCTAAAAAATTCATCAGAATAACAACAATCTGATCAGATAACGGTAAAATGAAACGAAAGACCAAAAAAAATTTCACAAAAAGCGAAGTCGGCAACTAAGATTAGAACTCGTCTTATTAGAGGACTCGATTATCTGATGCACACCGCTTAGCACACTTGACCACTGTCGACATGACAGATGTATGTACTAGCAGGTATATATGGTAGTATGTTAACTTTCTTCTTTATTATTTATACCAAACAATATTTATTTCAATGGATCTTTTGCTCATGTTTTAACGAAATGAAGGGAAATACCGACTTAGACACAGATCTAAGAGCTTGTTAGTCATTTGTGTCTTATTTTTCACTCACATTAGCACGACTATCATAATTATCAATTTTGACATTTTAGCTCTTTTTAATCAGAGGCCTATAACTTTTTTGTCTTTTAACTTACATATCTCTCAACTTTTATTTACAATTATTATTTTTTGCTTATATTTTAACGAAATGAAGGAAATAACGACTTAGATACAGATCTAGGAGCTTGTTAGTCATCTCGTGTCATATTTTTCACTCACATTCGTAAGACTACCATATTTATCAATTTTGACGTCTTAACTTTTTTTAATCACAGGCTTACCTATAACTTTTTTGTCTTTTTACTTAGAGATCCGAATTTTGATACATAAGATATTCTTTATGGCAGAAACTGGCGTACCAAATTTTATTGCTATAGCTTTATTATTTCCGGAGATACTAAAGTTTTCCGAAAGGAATCCCAAAATTTTCCTGGAAAACTCGTATAGTCAAAGTAGCTTGCTATATAATTGCCATCTAGGAAAATCAAAACGTTTAATGTACATTTTTGTTAACCATTCTTTTATTTATCTAATTGGTATAGTTTACGGTCATTAAAATTACTATAAATTGTTTTTTTTTATGTATGTTTGGACCTGTTAATTATAGGTCATCTTCAGAAGATTTATTAATATGTATAAGCTGAGTACATGCTGCTAGTAAAATACTAAAAAGTACTCTTTTATTGTATCGATAGTGACAGTGAATCCATAGCCTACTCTAATTACATTTTATTTGACCATATGGTGTAAATTATTTATTAATAACAACTTACAGTATAACATGACTTATGGGCACTTCTAAAAATAAACTCAATTAATTTTACCTAATACTGTCACCAAATTCAGATTACATAAAACATTTTCAACTTCGACAACTTCAGTGATAGTAAGAACTCTCAAGATTCAATTTCATTGTTAGCGGTATCTTGTTGAACAAGGTGCTGTCACACCAAATATTTCATTACCTGCGCAGTTAATATGTGCATTTTTAATCACAGACCAGCCTAGGTTACGGCTGTTAAATAAAAAATTGTTCATCTTTTATACATAAATATTTGTCATCAGTTGAAAATGTTGTTACTAGCAACAAAATTAACAAATGCTTTATGCAACTAGGCTTAAATCTATATCATGTCCAAAGTTGATGATCCTAGGCTTTCACAGCCAGTGTTATTTGGAATGCTAAGTCATTTAGCATTCCATGTCCAAAGTTATCTGTTTACAAATGCTAACTTTGTCGCTATTGGAGTAGTTTCAACAATAATTATTTATGAGTCATCATCGGTTCAAAAATACCATTTACACATTTAGAATGTGACATGAAGAGATTTATCTGGTTTTCACAACAACAAAAATACTATTATAGTACAAAAATGTTACCAAATTATATTTTTAGGTAGTTAACCACCAAATGAACAAAGCTATATTTAAAAAAAAAAACAAAAAAAAAACAAGAAGAAATAGGGCATATTATGAAGCACTTCCTGAGAAATCTAATCCAAATACAACTCAGAATCACTGGAACAGCTTTAGTTTAAATCTTTGGACCAGCTTAATATGCTTGTAAACTTTTGGTTCTGCTTTCTATTGTTGCATTATAACCGGAAATCACTATGTTGAATTATTGCCACTAATTATTATTGATGATTTACTAAAACAACATTCAAATGATTGATTACACTTGTGTCCACTTTCAGCAAGATGGAGCACTTGCTCGTAATTATTCTAAAATTGTTACTCTGCTTAAGAAACATTCAATCATTGATGGATAGGAACAAACATACCCATTCATTGGCCTGCACGATCATGATACTGAATGCCATTAGATTTGTATCTTTGGGATTGTATAAAAGAACAATCATACATACAGCAGCACCAACATGTAATAAGTCAGAAAATAATGTCTGAAATAAAATTCAAAACAGACTGTTTTTAAAAGTTGCACGAAGTATTTACATTATTTACCTGCATTTGTATCCCAAGCACCCTCTAGGAAAATATTCACTTTCACTTTCAAGATGTTTCAAATCTACTCATGAAAAGGTCCGCAATAAATGGCGATAGCGGGTTGCCTATTGCCGTACCTTGGGTTTGTTTAAAAAATTTATTGTTGAATTGAAAAATATTTTGTTTAATACAAAGGTTTGTTAAAGTTAAATATTCTTTGCAGATCTTTTCATTTATGTTATTCATTTTTAACAACTCCTCTAAATATGGTAACGTTTGCTTCATGGGAACGCTAGGAAACAATGAAGTTACATCGAATGAAACTAAAACCTCGCCTTCAATCAATTTAACCTCTTTAATTTTATTAATAAATTCAAGTGAATTTATTACTGAAAAACTTTTTTTTGACGGGCACGTTTTTAAACTTGTTTGTAACCAATTTGCTAAATTATATGTCGGGGAATCTATTGCTGAAACAATAGGTCTTATTGATTTTCTCAGTTAATGAATTTTGGGAGACTGTACTTTTTGGGGACTTTAGGATTTACAACTTGTAACTTTCTTCCTAAGTCTTTTGATATGAGGTTGTGACCAATCTTTAGACTATTTTTAACGTCCAAAATCATTTTTGGTAGTGGGTTTTTATTTAGTTTTTTTTACGGTCCTGTCTATTGAGTTAGCTCTATCTTTATTCTCGTTTTTGTCCAAAATCACAAACTTATTGTCTTTATCTCCTTTAACATAAAAACAATATTTCACTGGAAATCACTTAACTATTTTCATTTGATTCAAATTTTGGTGGTTTAGTGGACTTACGAGTATTTTCTTTCATGTTTATTGAAATTTTATTTTTACGTGCTTTTCTAATATTTTTTTTTTGAAGATTCAGGTAATTTTTCAATTACTGTTTCAATACTAGCAATGACTTCAATTAAATTGACTTTGGTGCCAAAACTTTCTTACACAATACACATTTTGGTCTCTCTTCATCATTTATGTCTGCCGATGTAAAACCAAACTCCAAATAAGTATCATCATATGTATGACATTTTAATTTTTCACAGTAATGCCACTTGTTGGGAATGTACTCGTGCTTTCTTTATGTGTACTTTTACATTTACATCTGTTCAAAAACTGGGCCATCACAAGAAAATCTCACAAACCTATTTATCAGAGACAATAAATGAAAAGTAATATAACACTAACTATACTACATGAACCAATTTATATCACTGCGTCTATTTATATCACGGGCGAAGTTTATCTTTACTAGATTTTGACTATCAACTGACTGACTGAATCGATCCGGTAAGGCTTGCTTATATATTCGGTCCGCAAGATCTTCCAGAAGTCAAAATATGTCGCAAAGGATCTACACATCTCGAAGTGTCTAGTATGATCAAAGAAGGAGCAGCGTTGCCGGCTCGCATTTACAAGAATGTTCTGGGCCGGTGGTTTTAGTTTTACCAATTTTTAGCTAATATGTTTAATCAGGCTTTAGCCTAAATACTTTGGTATAATTTCTAATAGGCTAATTAAATACTTGTAAAGTATTGGCAATATGTCGCAGCGCCCCTGTGAAGGCGCCGCGCCGCATACTTTAAGAATCACACGCTTAACAGATAACTTTGGACATAGCATATATAGCAAGATATGAATAACTTATTTGAATGATTATCTCTAATAATACAAAATAAATATGTAAATAAGTAATGAAAGAAGCATATTCCTGAAATATATGTGCACTAAAATGCTTATAACTAAAAATATAAATACCTACTTAACAAAAAATAACGGGAGACCATTAAAATAAAAATTCAGCTGCAAATCAAACCCAAAACGGCTGCAAAACTTGTGTAAAGTGCTTTGTAAAAGACCAGCCTTCATGTACTTTCAAAATTTTTAAAACACCCAATTCCATTTGGAAGTAGCGACAGACCAAAATTCATCAAGAATCATGATCTAATTAACGAAACAAAAAATTAATAAAACAAACAACCTGATATGTATGTCTTTTCTAAATGCAAGTGATGAAGTGTCAAATATATGACAATGTTAAACCTAACGCCTATGGCGAGCACTAATTAATCAACATTGGAAAAACACTCAACTGACCATAAATACATTTCACACATTAATATAATTTCATAAAAAGAATGCTGACATCATCAAAATTTCGAAACGCAGCAGGTGTGTTTCTGTAAACCTAGAAAGTTATGTAGTAAGGTATTTACGAGGGCAACATACCCACAAAATATCATCAAAATAACTTGGTTATTTTTTGAGGTACAAATCGTTTTTTAGAAAAACGTCCGATATGGCTGGCTAACGAACTCACCCAAGCTATTAATAAAAGAAATATTCTTGCAGAGTTTAATCAAAATCGGTTATTAACTTTTTGAGTTATCCTGTGGATACATACACACATACATATACATACATACATACATACATACATATATATATATATATATATATATATATATATATATATATATATATATATATATATATATATATATATATATATATATATATATATATATATATATATATATATATATATATATATATATGTATATATATATATATATAAACATATAAAAATTTAAACGGATTTTGGTTTCGGGTTCTAGGGGCCCAAATTCGCGCTGAGTTCAAAATATTTTTGCAAAATCTCACCATAGATACCTCTCTATTAGCGAATTTTTTTTAAATAAAGATTCGCTAAAAATTGTAATATGACCAGATCTATGTTCTGATAATGTAACACCTACTGATAAACCTCCATTTATTTACTGTAGCTTATTTTTTTGTCATCATCAACCACTGTTAATAATAGTTTTGTTGCATCTGTTCTTCAGTTTGATTACCTCTTGACAAAGCCAAACTTTTTATGGAATTATTAGACTTACTTAAATTTCATTGAACTGGGTGCTTTTCCAATATTAGCAAAATGCATTATATATGTAAAAGTATTTTTGTAAAAGAAATGCAACAAAACATACATGCGTATATGACACTTAGAATGATTAAAAAAGTTAAAACCACATGCTAACATGCCTTAGATTGAAAAACACGTAAAAGACTGACTGAAATTCATCTAAGTCTTGCGACCTATGACAAATGACAAATAGAGATATAAAAAATTCAAATGCAATGCTTAATATTAAAATATGTAGTACATGTAAAAAATTCAGCCACACATTAGGTTTGGTTAATATTAAAAGCAAAGTTAATATAAAGGTTAGTTTCAAAATTACGATACCACTTACGTTGACATTTGGCGGCATAAAAGTTGTACTAGTCAGAAAATTGAGTACATTAAATACAGCATTATGTTTTATACATTTATCTGGCACGTTGCAAGTTGTTTCCATGCAATCGGGCCCCAATTGTAAACTATGAAAATATTGAGCACATTGTGACAGCAAAGATATCGTTGAGTTGACATCTTGTTCCTGTAAAACATTACATCATTATTTATCAATAACATAAGAAAGCATGTTGATAAAATGGCTATGAAAAGTAAGGTTGCATTGCAAAAACTTATAGCATTTGATATTTTTGCAGCACATATCGCCTTTTCATCTATGTATTTCCATATCTGATTTGTGTGGCATTGTTTATTGTCTTGTTAAATATTATGCAACTGTCTTTGCTAAATATCTAATACTAAAGACATACTATGGATAAAACTCGCTCTCAGGGCTGCAACTAAATTCATCTGTTGCATTTACCCGTCACCTTCTGACAACAAGTTTGTCCAGCTCTTCAACTACCTTTCTGAAGAAACCGACCATCTGATTTCGGAATATCCTTCCTCCAAGGTCACTATTCTTGGTGACTTCAATGTCCATAATAAGGAATGGATAGGATCTTCAAAAACCGATCCACAAGGAAGAGCAGCGGAGGCCTTTGCAGTCAGCAATTCTTTAGCCAATATGATTCAGCAACCTACTTACTTTCCTTGCATCCCAACACACAGCTCAAATCCCTTGGATCTCCTTCTTACTACAAATCCTGACTGCTATAAGATATCAGTCACCACCCCCCCTGGGTCGCTCAGACCACGGCATGGTCACTGCTTCCTGTGCAATGCAACCCGAGGTCACACAGTCATCACACCCACGTATCGTTTGGCACTACAACTCCGCGAACTGGGACGAAATGCGAGATTACTTTTCCTCATTTCCATGGGTGTCTGTCTGCTTTTCTCATCCTGACCCCTCTGATATCTCACAAAACGTCACTAAAATTATCCAAGCTGGCATGGAATTATTTATCCCACGTACAAAGAAAACCTCTGCAGCCACTCAAAAGCCCTGGTTCTCTAAATCCTGTGACAAGGCCAGACTCGAAAAGGTCAAAGCTCAGAAAACGCTTCTACACAATCCCAGTCAAGAAAACCGTCAAGCATTTAACGACGCAAGACACCGCTATGTCCGCATTCTTTCTGAGGCAAAAAACTCGTTTAATAACAACATCAAAAACAAAGTCCTCTTAAGTTCAAGCGGCAGCAAACCCTTCTGGACTCTTGCTAAATCTATTGGGAATAAGTTCTGCAAGAGCACGTTCCCAGCTCTTGTCTCAGGGGATGAAATTGTTTCTACCGCCCTGGGCAAGGCTGAACTTTTTGGCTAGTTGTACGCCGGCAATTCTACTCTCAACCCACTTCCAAATGTTGAACCACCAACAGTCCCCAATGTCGCGCATAAAATGACGGATATCATTTTCAAAACTCTTCTCTTAATACCAGGAAAGCCTCTGGCTTTGACGAGATCCCAGCAACTGTTCTCAAAAAATGCGCAGCAGAACTTGCTCCTGGCCTGACTCGTCTGTTTCAGACATCTTACAATAGAGGCATATTCCCTAGTAACCGGAAAACTGCTCGAGTAAAACCCATCCCCAAGAAAGGACCCAAAGCGCTTCCTAGCAACTGCAGGCCTATTTCTCTCCTTACAGTCATCTCTAAAGTGATGAAAAAGTATATAAACACCGAATTACTAAAATTTCTTGAAAAACACAGTCTAATCCACGACAGGCAGTATGGATTCCATCAGCGCAGATCAACTGCCGACCTCCTTTCCTTTGTCACCCATTCTTGGAACAAGTCTATGGAACTACACGGTGAATCTCAGATTGTCGCTCTAGACATATCCAAAGCATTCGACCAGGTCTGACACGCAGCGCTGCTTAATAAACTACCGGCCTATGGCCTACCACCAAAACTCTGTATGTGGACAGCAAATTTCCTCTCCAAGCAGAGCATTTCTGTTGTCCTGGATGGCCATTCCGCTAAACTGTATCCAATTAATGCAGGAGATCCTCAAGGTTCAGCTTTAGCCCCTACTCTGTTTCTTCTCCACATCAATAACCTCTCTAGCACATCCAACCCAGTTTACAATTACGCGGACGACAGCACCCTCCACTCAAATATACAATATTCTAAGCCTGTCTCTTTAGCCCAATTAGATGAGGATGGCAGACTTATGGAGGGTTCTGTCTCAGTGGATCTCCAAAAAATATTAGACTGGGAAGTAGAAATCTTGTGCAATTCACCCCACCAAATCACAGTCTTGCTTTATTTCTCATAAGAGATACACCAGCCCTAGACCCATTACAATAAACAACCAAGTTATTTAAAGTAACGAGTCCTTTTCATTTATTGGCATTTTTGTGGATCGAAATCTCAATTGGCACCAACATGTCACATCAATTGCAGAAGCGGCTGCTAAGAAATTAGGTTTCCTCTTCCGGGCTCGCAAATACTTTTCACCAGCTAATCTCTATACCTTATATACTTCACAAATAAGACCAAACCTCGAATACTGCTCCCACATCTGGGGTGCTGCAGCCGCTGCTACACTCGCTATCCTGGACTTCATTCAGAAGAGAGATATACGTCTCATCGGTGACTTTACCCTTACCTAAAGGCTGCCATTCCTTGCCCACCGACGTTCCGTTGGTGACCTCTCTCTCTTTTAGAGATATCTGCACAGGCACTGCTCAGAGGAGCTTTCTTCCATAGTTCCTCCACCTGCTGCCCCCAACAGATCTACCAGGGGAACAGAGCGAATGCACCCTTTTACTGTCCAGGTCACCAGACATCTTGTTAGGCCCGCTCTTTTGTCCCGAAGACTTCCAAGTTGTGAAATTCCTTGCCGGCACATGTTTTTCCTTCTCCTCCGAACCTTCAAGTCCAGAATTAACAAGTTGCCTCTTTGTTGACACCCACGGTACGATAGTATTTAGGCTGTAAGCTCTCGTGGTGTGTTGTTGAAATAATAAAAAAATATATAATATGGGCAGTTAGTTTAAGAACTTCCTTTGGAGGTTTTTAATAAACATAAACTCTGCTATAAAACACATCGAGAGTACCTGATTTTTAAGTTACTTTTGCTGCCCTTTCGAATTTCATTTTACAATAGCTTCTTTTGTCAAGATTGAGCCCAATGACCTTCTTACTGAAGAATGAACTACTTTCTAGAGGTATTCAACCTCAGAATAATCAAGAGTTATTGCAAACTGTTGGTTAGGGAAATTTCTGGTGAAGATTATGACTCTTCAACCATATGATTTTATCGATGACGTAAGTCAGATCGAGTTATTAATTGAAGGTATGTCATTTTTTCTAGATAAGATGCAATTATGTGTTTTTGATGTAATAAACAAGACCAGATTTGCAGAGCCCGAGCTAACAATCTTAAGACAGGACATTGTGTAGGCAATTGGGTTATTCATATTCTCATTAGTAAGAAGCTAAATGATATCATCAGTAAAACTGTGGAGAGGATTCTTGGTTATTAACAGTCTTATATGGAAAATAAAAATGGGGGACAACAATTAGCGAATTTGAAAACTTGATCCAGTTAGGATTATGGACGTTTAAATAGTCAAGCAGAACAACTTCGAAATTCTGGTTGTTTTGTACCAAAAAACTGGAAATGCATATATACATCAATATTCAACAAAACAGATAACATTACTCTACTGTGTAATAAACATGTACTGGTTTCCTAAAAGCTAACATTATGGAGCAAAATAATTCTGTCATTTTATAAATTGTATTCTAAATATTCACATTTATATTTGAAAACTAAGTTATAAGTATTTATTGACAATAAAAACTTGAAACAGAGAGCAAAATCAGCACAAAAAAAAGCCTGGACACAGCAAGTGCGTTATGGTAGTGAATTTTCATAAAAATATTTTTAATAGCAAAAATGTATTTTTTAAAGCAGGCATTAAACTTGCTTACCAGTATAAGCTATATAGGCGAAACATAATGTACCATATTTCATCAAAATAACTTTATTGTTCGAAAATATAACTAATTTTTCGGAAACAAACTTTAAATGTTCCCGAAAAAACTGGTTTCCCGGCCAACAAACCTTATAAGTTAATAGAAAATTGAGCTATTCAAATTTGAAGATTTAATGAAAATTCGCTACCATAACACACTTGATGCGTCCAGAATTTCTTTTCTTACAAATATGCATTATATTTCAATGGAAAATGCCAAAATGCAATAATATAAGGCGTGTTCGATTAGAAAAAATTGCATCACCAACGACTTATGGGCCAGCCTGTGATTGTTGAAATAATTTTTTTAAGATGAAGCTCAAGACACCGTACGATTAACGTATACAAGTTTTTTCATATCTTGTATAATAACGGATATATTGAGTTTTATTGATTTTACGAAAATTCGCTAAAAATTATATACCATTAAACGATAAACTCTATAGCCAAAACGACTGGCAAAGCATCAGAGAAAGGGTCTATTTGAAATGAATTTTTTTGTACAATGAAGGGCAATGATAGTTGAAGCTAAGACTTCAGGGTTTGTAAAACTTCTTCTCGTGACATTTTCTTTAGATACCCCCTATTAGTTTCAGGTTCTTTGCCTTAATGTTGCCAATCTTGACATTTCAAAGCGCGACTTTGACGTTTTGAAGAAAACCCCAATTTTTTTTCTACTTAAAATGCCTATGACTTTTTTGTCTTTTAACTTACAAATCTAAATTTTGGCACGTTCTTCACCTTTAATGATATAAATCCGCGTACCCTTACTTTGTTATCTTCGGAGATTAAAAAAAATTCCAAAAGAAAACCCAAAAACGGGTCGATTTTCCTGGCTAACGAACTTATCCAAGCGACTTACAAGATGAAGGTACTTATCGAATTTTTTCAAAATTGGCTCATTATTTTTTGAGGTGTCAGTGTGATACATACATCCATACATACGTGTATATATATATATATATATATATATATATATATATATATATATATATATATATATATATATATATATATAAATACATGTATGTATGTATAGAAAATTGTAGCGATCTCCTCATTTTTTTTTAATTCACTAAAAACAAGCACTTGTAAAGCCACGGGAAAAGTCTACGGCTGTATTAAGTATGAAACGGTTTCACTAAGTTGGGGCAAGAACCAGATATGCTATTCAAATTGAATTCAGTCAAAAAGTTTTCATCTCCTCTTTATTAAATTATTTTTTATACAAAAACTTGCTAAAAAATTCATGAGAATAACAAAAATCTGATCAGATAACGGTAAAATGGGGTGAAAGTCTAAAAAAAATTATTAAAAAGTGAAGTCACTGACTACGATTAGAACTCGTCTTATTATAAGACTCGATAATAAAGTCGCGATTTGAAACGTCAGAATTCGCAACATTTTGGCAAAGAACCTGAAACAAATACGGATTATGTAAGGAAAATGTCGCAAGAAGAGTGTTCTGCAAACCCTTAAGTTTCCGCCATTTACTAAAATATTTAGAGAAAATTAATTTCAATTAGACCCTTTCTCTGATGCTTTGGCTGTAGGTTTAGTTAAGTGTATGGTTTAAAGGTCTATAATTTTTAGCTCATTTTCAAGAAAAAATTCGTTAATGAAGAGACCACGACTTCAATTTTAAAAAGATTTCTTCATCTGAGCGCAAACTAGGGCCCCTAGAATCCATATCCGGGTTTATTCAGTTTTTATCTGTTTGCCTATTTGCATATATACAAGGTGATGCATTTCTACAGTAAAGCTTAATATAATTGTTGTTATACAAGATAAGAGAAAAAATTGTATACGTTAATTATAGGGTGTCTTAAGCTGCATCTTATAAAAATATTTTGACAATCATAGAGTGGTTCATAAGTCGTTTGTGACCACTACAATTGTTTTTTTCGAACACCCTTAATGTATTGCTTTTTTTAATCAAAATATGATGCATGTTTGTAAGAAAAAAAAATCGAGACGTGGTAAGTGCATTTTGGTAGGGAATTTTCATTAAATCCTTCAAATTTCAATTACTCAATTTGCTATTAACCTAAGCTTTGTTGGCTAGGAAACCAGTTTTCTCGGAAACATTTTAAGTTGATTTTCAGAAAATTTTTGTACATTTTCAAACAATAAGTAATTTTGATAAAAAAATGGTACATTGTTTCTACTATATAGGTTATACCGGTGACCAAATGGATGCCTGCTTGCATTATAGAATCATATTTGCTATTAAAAACATTTTTATGAAAATTCACTTCCTGTAAAATGTCATGTCGACATGTCAAAATTATACTTGCAAGAATTTTAACATTTAAAGATTTTTTTTTGGAAGCAAATATGGATTGACTGCAGTTTGAAGCTAAGTTTAGAATGAAGAAAGGTTGTAGACATGTTAGTGGTGGAAAAACATATAATTAGAGCAAGACCTGAGCAAAATTTGTAAAGTGACAATTAACGTTAATGATCTTTGACAGTTTTATTTAGAATGCATCCTTTATAGAAATTGTGTCTTCTACAAAAACAAGCCAAGTTTATTTGTATGACGCGTTGTATAATTGCGATAAATATATTATTATATTATTATTATAACGCACTTGCTCCATCCAAACTTTTTGAAATATTTTTCTAGAGCATAACTCCCTGCTATTATTTTTGTGTTCTTTTTGGGGTGATTTTGCTTTCTGTTTCAGGTTCCATGCATAGTGTCCAACATGGGTCGTTTTAATGACCACTTATAAAATGAAGTGAAGTCAAGAGTACATTTATGTTTAAACTATAGATTATAAAGGCAATACGTAGATGTGATATTTGTTACAATTGTTTCTATAAACTTACCGTAATGAAGAGACAAGATGTCCTATTATGTAATACTGCAACATAATTTGCCAACGACCATGGTCGGCAACATCTTTGACTGAACTTACTAGTTTCTATACATAGGTCCTTATAATATTTGGCATCTATAAATTCTTGTTCTAAACGACAAAGTTTTAACAGCGATTGTACATTAAACAAATTCCTATTGTTTACTGATTTTATAACTAGATGTGCGTATTGTTTATCTGCAACAAATCAAAACAAAGATCCTTAACACTTTTAAACTAGACACACTATACAATGCATTGCTTCTGTTTGCTTAGTGACTTATTCATTAACACCAGAAGCATGTAATAGTTATTTTGCTAATATAAGTAAAAATATTTTTCAACAAATAAACGGAAATAATATAGTACCACGAACATATATTAAGACCAAAGTTATTAATACAATGAATTCATTTTATCTGTGGGAGGTGACGTCGCTGGAGGTTTGGAGAGTGGTATGTGCCTTGAAAGCCAAAATAACGCCAGACTGTTATGGAATAAATGTAAAATTTTTAAAAACAGTTATTTACAGCATACTAGATCCAATAACAGCTTTAGTAAATGAATGTTTGCAGGCTGGCCTGTTTCCAGAGGAACTTAAGAAAGCAGACGTAAGTATGGCATATAAGGGTGGCAATGTTGCCTCTTTGGATAGCTTTAGACCTATTTCCATTTCGCCAGCACTTTCAAAAATATTTGAGTACGTAATAAAGCAACAGCTTGAAGAATATTTAGAAGCAAAAGGTTTTCTCAGTGAGGAGCTTCATGGCTTTCGAGGAGGTAAATCAACAGTCACTGCGCTGGTAAACACAACAAATAAATTAAGTGAGGCGCTGGACACTGGCAATATGGCACAATGCATTTATTGTGATTTACATAAGGCATTTGACACAGTATCACATGAGATATTACTAACCAAATTGGAACACTATGGCATTAGGGGTTTGCCACTGAGGCTCTTTAAGTCATACCTTACCAACCGATACCAAAGAGTGAAGCTAAATGAACAGTACTCGAGTTGGCAGACACAAACATGCGGTATACCTCAGGGTTCGCTGCTAGGACCTCTCCTATTCATTATATACACAAATGATCTTCCAGAGAACGTTTCGTCTGATGCAGTTTCTCTCTATGCAGACGATACCTCATTTGTTAACATTGGCAGAAATGAAGCTGAACTTAATGAGAGAAGAAATATCACAATGTCGGAAGCAGGAGAATGGTTTAGAAATAATAAACTGAAACTCAATGTAAACAAAACAAAAGTCTTGAATATCAGCTCCCACCAAATGCAACCAAGACAAAAACAATCTGTGAAATTTCTTGGTGTATATATACAATCAGATTTTCGCTGGTCAATGCACATTGAAAAGCTCCAGGGCACATTGGCGTCGTGTCTGTATCTGTTGAGGCGTCTGATGAACATCAGTAATTACCAGACAGTGTTGACAGCTTATCATGCATGTTTCCAAAGTAGGGCTACCTATGGTATCCTAATATGGGGGAGTAGCCCTGGAGTGTCTGAAATATTTCTGCAACAGAAAGCTGCAGTAAGAATAATCTGTTCTGTAGACAACCGTACAAGTTGTAGAACCTTATTCACGAAGACAGGCATACTTACCATCTTTTCAGCATATATTTTGGTAAGTGTCTTATATACTTACCAACATCAAGAGGACTACAACCAAAACGGTGATTACCACGAATATGGTACCCGAGGCAGACAGAACATATCCATCCCTTATCATAGAATAAAAAGAGCTGAAACCGGGGTGAATTGCTGGGGTGTCAAGTTCTTCAATAAAATCCCCCAGAATATAAGATCAAAACATAAGCGAGAATTTAGGAGAAATGTGAAAAACACTCTTATGAAGTATGCATTTTATTCTTTAAGTGAATACCTCAATATGGACATTGAGTGGATAGAGTAGAGCCACTAGAGACAACATAAGATGCATTTTTTTATGTGTGTAAATTTGTTTCTTTTGTCTTTTGTATTTTTGTTTGTTTTTGATGTTTATTTCACAATTTTAGTTCTATAATCTTATATTTGGTATTTGTTTGACAAGGCTGTGTAATTTTTGCCAGAATAAATATTATTATTATTATTCATCCATCTGTTTAACTGCCAGATTAGTTTACAGTTCCTTGAGTAGTTAGTATTTTTGTACTTAATTCTTTGTAATTTAGGTAGTTAAATTGTTTGTTAAGCGATATATGATACCTCTTACAGTTTTAGATCAATCAACTGCTGATAAAGTCGGGCATCTTACATGCACGTTGACACTATATTTACCTTTTACTTCCTTGTCTTCGCTAAGTTATTTACATTTAAACTTGGTGCGTTAAGTTAGGATTCTTATTATTCACAATTTATTTTTTCGCTTACTATAAACATGCTCCTTTCCCGGTACACCCCTACCCCTGCAGTTATATATCACTATCTATTTTTCAGATTGCACTCTGTCAGGTTTTTGACTACGGGGTGGGGTGGGGGGCCGGGTTGTCAGGGTTGCTACTATGTCGTGGGGGTTTTCCTTCCTCTCCTGCTTTCCTACAACCACCCTTGATGCACAATATATATATATATATATATATATATATATATATATATATATATATATATATATATATATATATATATATATATATATATATATATATATATATATATATATATATATATATATATATTTTTCTGGAATTAATTCTGAAGACAATTACAAGACCTGAGGTGAATAGATCGTTCTGTGGAGTAGACAAGGGTTAAAAGAGGTAGGCATTCAAATGTGCAAAAGACAGCTTTTCGAGATCCGACTAAGCTGTTTTTTCCCATTTGCGCTCATATTTCCGTTTTATCATTCCCTGCCCAGCTCCCCTACTCACTCCTGGTCCTGTACTTCCTTGGCGGCTGTCTTCAAGAAATTTTTCTTGTGGTTTGTGCCACCAGGTTTCTAAGCAGGTTTATGAAAAAAAAATCTATAAACTCTGTGCGAACTGAAAATTTACTGACTGAATATTTGCTGTATCTTCAAAAGAAGAATGCAAAGTTTTGAAGGCAATCCATCTTATGGAAGTTTACGAAGGAGTGTTGCATGCCAGATGCGATCAGATGCTTTTGACATATGTATCCCATAAAGTTGCATGACCTTCTCCAAATTATGAGCTCTAATTTGCATTCCTTTGAAGAAACGTCAGAGTTTGAAAGTTGTGAACTCTCTATTAGCTAATTTTTTTACTAAAAATTAGCTAACAGAATCAAAGTGTCCAAAGATTTTTATTAAGTATTTATGTTTCCAAAATAATTAATTCATGTATTTTATCTACATAGTGTGTGTGTGTTAAAAATGCCAATAATTTTCAAGAAATGTGTCAAATGTCAAATAAGTGAAAGAGTTTTTCTCCAGTCATACACTCCTTTGTGAAAACTACAATAAAAGTTGGATAAACCAAAAACTGATACATAACATATTATATCAACTTAATTTAAAACAACATTGGACCAGCAAATGTGATATAGGTATAGGCTGTTCAATTTAAAATGGAAAACTTCATAAGTACCTAATTCAAAAATATAAATTAAATGTATGCTCTGTTTTCAATAAACAGATCATCAAAACACATTTAAAACTTAAAGTTATTGTATAGTAGCTACATTCTATAAGTAAATATTATAAAAAATGTACATTAATAAAAATCTAGATAGAAACAACAGAACTCACCTGGATATCCACAGAAAAATCCTGTATTTCTTTCAATACGAAAAGGTTCTTTAGGTTTACTACTTATTTGTAGATTTTTTAAAGCTCTCCAGTTAACTTCTAGGCTATTGTCTGTACGATTATTAGGTTCATACAAAATCTGAAATAAAACAAACAATTAGTAAAATACAATTTGCACTTTTTCATAAATATTACTGTAGCTGTTGTCAGTGGTTTCTTCCTTATCTTCTTCTTTCCGACTTTCCTTTGTCTTCCATATAAGTTGGAATCATTTTG
The DNA here is from genome assembly GCA_964006375.1 of Tillus elongatus. Taxonomy (NCBI): domain Eukaryota; kingdom Metazoa; phylum Arthropoda; class Insecta; order Coleoptera; family Cleridae; genus Tillus; species Tillus elongatus. Next base: position 133,694,545 of record OZ023269.1, read on the forward strand.
TCTGCTCATCAAGTACTCTTTGGGATTGATGGCAAATTCATTTTTGGAACTCGCAAGATTCTTCCATGCTGTTAGTCTATTTGAAATCGGAGTACCTCTAGTTTGAAACCCCTAAAATTAAAAACATGAATTTCATTCACAAAAAAACTAAGTTTATACTTACCATCTGAGGATCACTAAAATCAAGAAACGGTTTCGTTTTTAAAGTAAATGGTATAATAAGACATGTTGCAGAAAATACGGCGACAGCTAACAAAATTACGTAGGGGTGGTGAACAAGAATGTGTGCAAACCAATTTAATTTCATTTTCAATCTTCTTTACTCCATTTACAATTTAAAGTTATTTTTCGTGTCTGGTATTATAAAAAATTCTTCACAGTTGTAGAGCTTGTATCTTCTAGTGTAATAAAAAATAATCATTTTCCGTTCTATAACTAAACCTAAATAGTGAGAAGTTGTGTGAAAGAGCCTGACGCTGCCTGTGCAACAAATTACCTTACTGAACACGAAGCTAACCCCGGACATCCAGGCGGCCGGGTGGGGTAGACTAACCCTGAATTTTAGACTCGCTCGTGTATCTTTGGAATACATAGCATTTACCCTTCCATGCAAATTTATTAATAGATATCGATTTGTGGAGACTTCTTCTAATGAGTACAGCATAATCTAATTTAGTTTGGACGCGCAAAGCTATGTTTAAAATATAAATAAACAAAATAAATATTTGTAAAAGACACGAAGCTTATCGATTATATACGATCGTTGCGTGTACTCAAGGCCATTTGGGATACAAGTCAGCTGTTTATAAACAAATACAATATTTCAAGGACACCTGTACTCTTTTTATCCATAAGTCAAGGTTACAACTAGTGCATGTTAGTATTTTATAGCAAATTTAATTAAGTTGATGGACAGTGATTACAATAATAGCACCTATCGGTCCCTATGACAGCGACGGCAGTTCTATTTTTAAATTATCGATTTAAAATATGAACGACGCATTACAATGTCAATAGATTTATGTTGCTATACAATGCACATGCAGTGTGCTGTGCCTGTGCCGTCTGTCTGGGGCTTCATTCGATCTCGTTTGATTGATTTGTTTTTTGATTTGCTCGTGTGGACTCTTTTATTTTTACATAACAGCATGAAAGAGACCAATGATGCATTTATAGGGGTTGGAAACAACGCGCAAATATAGAAACCAGCTAATTACAGGAATATTTCCCGAGGGTTAAATTTGATGAGACCTGGGAATACTATTTAATCAATAGCGACACGTTTTTCACTGGCAACCTCTCTTTAACATTGAACATAATATGAAACGCATTATATGCAACATGTGTATAGGTAGGTATATTACATAAATACACCCTGTAAAATTAACCAGTTCACCACAACTGTATTAAATATATAACGATTGTTTCGCTAACAAAATCGACATAATCAGAAAATTAAATAGTACGGAAATCATTAAATGTTTACAAACAAAATTTTATTTACGCATGTAGGTAATACCTCTATATCTATACACTGTTATGACAGTTAGGTAGGCACGCAGCGCTGCTTAATAAACTTCCGCCCTATGGCCTACCACCAAAACTCTGTACCTGGACAACAAATTTCCTCTCCAACCAGAGCATTTCTGTTGTCGTGGATGGCCATTCCTCTAAACTGTATCCAATTAATGCAGGAGTCCCTCAAAGTTCAGTTTTAGCCCCTACTTTGTTTCTTCTACACATCAATGACCTCCTCTCGAGCACATCCAACCCAGTTCACAGTTACGCGGACGACAGCACCCTCCACTCAAATATACAATATTCTAAGCCTGTCTCTTTAGCCCAATTATAAGAGGATCGCAGACTCATTGAGGGTTCTGTCGCTGTGGATCTCCAAAAAATATTAGACTGGGGAAGTAGAAATCTTGTACAATTCAACTCCACCAAATCCCAGTCTTGTTTTCTATCTCATAAGAGATACACCAGCCCTAGACCCATCACAATGAACAACCAAGTTATTCAAAGTAATGAGTCCTTTTCACTTGTTGGCGTTTCTGTGGATCGAAATCTCAATTGGCACCAACATGTCACATCAATTGCAGAAGCGACTGCTAAGAAACTAGGTTTCCTCTTCCGGACTCGCAAATACTTTTCACCAGCTAATCTATATACCTACCTTATATACTTCACAAATAAGTCCAAACCTCGAATACTGCTTTCACATCTGGGGTGCCGCTGCCGCTTCTACACTCGCTATCCTGGACTCCATTCAGAAGAGAGCTATACGTCTCATCGGTGACCCTACCCTTACCCAAAAGCTGCCATCCCTTGCCCACCGACGTGCCGTTGGTGACCTCTCTCTCTTTTATAGATATCTGCACGGGCACCGCTCAGAAGAGCTTTCTTCCATAGTTCCTCCACCTGCTGCCCCCAATAGATCTACCAGGGGAACAGAGCGAATGTACCCTTTTACTGCCCAGGTCACCAGACATAGAACATCTTGTTATGCCCGCTCTTTTGTCCCGAGGACTTCCAAGTTGTGGAATTCCTTGCCGGCACATGTTTTTCCTTCTCCCCCGAACCTCCAAACCTTCAAGTACAGAATTAACAAGTTGCCTCTTTCTTCCTTGTCGACACCCACGGTACGATAGTATTTAGGCTGTAAACCCTCGTGGTGTGTTGTTGAAATATAAAGGTAGGCGAAGGATACTGTTTGCAACCATATTTTTCAAAAGCTACAACTAACAAATATTAGAATATAAATTATATAGGTAGGTAACTTTAAAATATATTTACGTATCATTTAAAATATATCTCTGCAATAACTATAGGTAGGTATAATTTAAGAAAAGATACAGAGAAAAGTGACAAGAATTTAATTTAAAAAAATATAGTAAACTATTAAAGCTTTTTACTAAAATATAATGCGATATTTTCTTATCTTTATGATTTGCCAGCTTTCATTGTGTTTAAACATCAGTAAATCAGTTTAATTATCAAACTAGAATTTATTCGATTGGTTAATTATATATATTATATATATATATATATATATATATATATATATATATATATATATATATATATATATATATATATATATATATATATATATATATATATAGTTGCAAGATTATCTGTGGAATTTTGCTGAGCTTTTTAGTGAATTTTCGTAGAAAAAATTCACTAATGGGGAGATCCCGACTTTTGAATTTTGAAAAAAATTTTGCAAATGAGCGCGAACTAGGACCCCTAGAACCCATATCCGGGGTTAGTTTCAATTTTTATATGTTTATATATATATATATATATATATATATATATATATATATATATATATATATATATATATATATATATATATATATATATATATATATATATATATATATATATATATATATATATATATATATATATTTATATATATATTTATATATATATATATATATATATATATATATATATATATATATATATATATATATATATATATATATGTATCACACCGATAACCAAAAAATAATGGGCCGATTTTGATAAAATTTGGCATGTACGTTTCTTTTGTAAATAGCTTGGATAAGTTCGTTAGTCAGGAAAATCGGACGAGGTTTTCCGGGAAAATTTTGAGTTTTCATTCGAAAAAAATTCTTATCTCAAAAAGTAATAAGCCGATTTTAATAAAATTTGCCATGTACCTTCCTTTTGTAAATGGCCTTGATAAGTTTGTTAGCCAGGAAAATCGGACAAGGTTTTCCGGGAAAATTTTGAGTTTTCATTCGAAAAAAATTCTTATCTCAAAAAGTAATAAGCCGATTTTAATAAAATTTGGCATGTACCTTCCCTTTGTAAATGGCCTTGATAAGTTTGTTATCCAGGAAAATCGGGCGAGGTTTTCCGGGAAAATTTTGAGTTTTCATTCGAAAAAAATTTTTATCTCAAAAAGTAATAAGCCGATTTTAATAAAATTTGGCATGTACCTTCCTTTTGTAAATGGCCTTGATAAGTTTGTTAGCCAGGAAAATCGGAAGAGGTTTTCCTGGAAAATTTTGAGTTTTCATTCAAAAAAAATTTTTATCTCAAAGAATAATGGGCCGATTTTGATAAGATTTGGCACGTACCTTCCTTTTGTAAATGTCTTTGATAGGTTCGTTAATCAGAAAAATTGGACGAGGTTTTCCAGAAAAATTTTGAGTTTTCATTTGAAAAAAATTTTTATCTTAAAAAATAAAAATTCTATGATAACCAAATTTGGTAGGTAGGTTTATGATATAAAAAGTAAACTATACACCAAAATTTAGATTTCTATGTTACAAGAAAAAAAAGTTATAATAAAATATTTTGTGCCAGATCATTTTTATGAAAATTCACTACCATAACGCACTTGCTGCGTCTTCGACTTTTTATTTATATTATTAGCTGTGCCGATTAAATCTAGATGTTATACCCCTGAGGTGGTCCTGTTTTCACTGTAATACGACACTTTGATTATATTATAGCAGTTTTCTGATACCGTACTCACTACGTACGTGTATTTACACTAAAACTAGAAAAATAAACAAACCTCCAAAAAAATTAAACCGACTTCAAAATGGGCACAGAAAAAAGAAAACTAACTGGATTATAGGTTTAATTTAAAACGCAATAATTAGTTTAAATGAAATATTATTATATGCGCTATCTACTTATCTGTTTGAAGTTGGTGCCAGGCCTGAAACACAATAATACTTAGCGATATAAACAGCTTAATCAATAACTGATTATAGTCCTATTGAAATACCTAGTAGCAGTGGTGGGGAGGCCAAAGCCAAGCAAGTAGGCCACAATGGGCCCTTTTTGGCAACCCCAGCAACCCAGCAACCATGCTCTACTCTTCCTTGGTTCCGTCGCCAAACCGCCTCGACCTCGAGATGAAGGCCGTGACGGTCTTTAATTGGACGGTACTTACCTGATTCCTCTGCAGAGTCCTCGATCCGAACAATTCTGCTCGAAGACTCCCAAAAGCCTCGCATTCACACAGGTAGTGGTAGGACGTTTCTTCATCCTCGCCACATTCCTGGCAAATGGGATCCCTCTCTACGCCTATCAATGTGAGGTGTCTTCTAAGGGCGCAGTGACCTGTCAGCACCCCCAGGGAGGGGCGAAGCGTAGGTGGACTCCTTACGAGTAGCCAGACAGCTTTATCTCTGTCCGGCCCCTCCACGAAGTCCCTCGCCTGCTTGCAGCCACCAACCGAGCGCCAGTGCCTCTCCATTGCTTCCTCGGTCCACCTGTCTAAGGCGACAGAGACTGTCTTCCTACTTATGCCTATCGCAGGCTCCGGGCCACAGAACGGCCGCCGGGAACCGAGTCTTGCGAGATTATTCGCTACCTCATTCCCCGCCACGCCACAGTGTCCAGGAACCCACACCAGTTGCACCTCCTTCGTCCTGGCTAGTCCTCTGAGGACGTCAGCGCACTCCTGAACCAGTGTTGTTTTAAGTCTGGCCGCGCAGACTGCCCGGAGGACCGCCTGGTTATCCGAGCAGATGTACACACATTTCTCGGGACTCATCTTCAGATCCTGTCTATTGGCCACAGACAGGATAGCATACGCCTCTGTTTCGAATGCCGTGGTGTATGCGCCAAGAGCATAGCTCTCGCGCACCCCCAGGCCCTCGATGTATATTCCTGCCCCGGAGGATTGTTGGTCCTCCAGCCGCGATCCGTCGGTGAAACAGACCAGGCTTGCGGGCTGGAATGCAACCTCATTTTCCCTCCACTGGTCCCTAATGGGGATCCTGAGGGTGTATGGCCTAGTCAACCTAATATCGTCCTCGGCATCCCTCACCTTTATGGCAGAAATCGGAATTTCCTTTTCCACCTCCTTGGCGACTCTTGCATGCCCTATTACTGCTGCCTCTACGCACCAGTTACCTGAGTCTCGGATTCTAAGATGCGACGCCATAGCCTCCCTTCTGATACAGATGGAAAGCGGTTGCAGCATCGACACGTCCTCATAGAGCCTGTGATACCCAGGATTGCCAGCCTTTGGAGTTTGGCCAGCTTCCTGCTGGTCTGTGACAGGATAGCATACGCCTCTGTTTCGAATGCCGTGGTGTATGCGCCAAGAGCATAGCTCTCGCGCACCCCCAGGCCCTCGATGTATATTCCTGCCCCGGAGGATTGTTGGTCCTCCAGCCGCGATCCGTCGGTGAAACAGACCAGGCTTGCGGGCTGGAATGCAACCTCATTTTCCCTCCACTGGTCCCTAATGGGGATCCTGAGGGTGTATGGCCTAGTCAACCTAATATCGTCCTCGGCATCCCTCACCTTTATGGCAGAAATCGGAATTTCCTTTTCCACCTCCTTGGCGACTCTTGCATGCCCTATTACTGCTGCCTCTACGCACCAGTTACCTGAGTCTCGGATTCTAAGATGCGACGCCATAGCCTCCCTTCTGATACAGATGGAAAGCGGTTGCAGCATCGACACGTCCTCATAGCGCCTGTGATACCCAGGATTGCCAGCCTTTGGAGTTTGGCCAGCTTCCTGCTGGTAGTTTGGTTCACACCACACCACCAGACCAACGCCCCATAGAGGATTCTCGGCCTGACGATCGCAGTGTAGATCCAATGAAGGATCCGAGGTTTAAGTCCCCAGGTCCTCCCTATCACACGACGCAGCTGCCAGAGGGTTGCTACTTCCTTCCTCACTACTCATTCTATTTGCGACCCCCATGTTAGTTTGGGGTCCAGGATGACCCCCAGATATTTGACGTCCTGCACTAAAGCTAAAGGTTTTCCAAACATCACGGGCGCCCTGAACCCCTCTACCTTCCTCTTCTTGGTAAATAGGATCATCTCCGTCTTAGCCGGGTTTACGGAGAGTCCCTGTTTGTAACACCACCTTTCGATTATGCTACAGGCAGCCTGCATGCACTCACAGACGCCGCCGAGGAATTTGCCGGTGACTAAGACCAGCCCATCATCAGCGTACGCCTGGGCGTAGAAGCCATTCTCAGAGAGTCGCTACAAGAGGCCGTCCATGACCAGACACCATAGATGAGGCGAAAGGCAGCTGCCCTGAGGACAAATACAAATACCTAAATATGCGATGTGGCGATAACATCTTTTACAAGTTTTTATTTAATTTTATAAATGTGAGTAGGTATGTTCGTTATATTATTATATTAGGATGTTTAGGTAGTCAAATCTTGCAAGTCAATTTTGCATCAGTTCCCCTTATCGGATCGAGCTGAAATTTAATACGCTTGTATATGTCAGATGACACAATGCTATATAGAGGCTATCTGTCATTATGGTATATTCAATATGGTGGACGCCCCAAAAGATGGTAGATTTTTTTTCTTACAATCCCCTTGGCATGGGTATCAAATGGATGGGTTTAGGGTTAAAACACAATAGCGTAGGTAACGCTTTCGTGGATTCAAAATGGCGCCCGACGCAAGATGACGGAATATTTCTTTCGCAGCAACCCTATTGATGTGGGTATCAAATGAGAGGGCTTCACGAGTACAATACAGCAGGTTACGTAACGCTATCATAATAAGCTTGTTTTTAACAGAATTTGATAACCCCTAACTTATATTTACAATAATCTTAAAACAATGCCGCGCATAAAATGACGGGACCCGTCTACTTAAGGATCGCCAAAACTTATATAATTTACATTATCTGGTTACATTTGGTCATATTCTAACAGCATTATTCGAAGGACACGTACTTGGAAAAAGGGAACGAGAAAACTTCTGGAATACCTGGCCCCTATTGATATGAAGTGAGACAATTTCAATGAAATGAAAATAGCTATTGGGGACAAAGAGTCATGGTTGAGACGACAAGGCGACATCGCCTTTAGATTGTGATGATGGCGTCAGATGTAGCTAGTTACGGAATTTGGCGCCAAACGCATTAGCCTTAACCCCGGTGCTATAAAGTGAAACCAAATGGTAAAAGAAGAAATTGACGCCGGTGACAGTCTCATGGTGACAGATCACCTATCTATAGGTTATAGGTTAGGATAGGGGAGGAAAAAATGATTTTTAAAAACAAACCTACAATAAACGATAAAAATATGTGATATAAACTTAATTTAGTGATTTTTTAAACATGTTTTACTGTGAAATTTTTTTCTGAAATTAGTGTAATTTTCGTTTTGTTTTAGGTCTTTTATTTATTGTAAAAATATGTTAATTGTGTCTTGTAATTAGTATTAATTATTATAGTTAAGAGTAAATCTATACAAAATGAATTACAATAAAATGAAATATATATATGTAAATGAGAAATATGAACAACCCTTTGAAACTTCCATTGAAATACCTTTTGAAGAATCTGTGGAAGAACTAGTTCATATACTACTAACAAAACATAATCTGCCTATATGTTTTGAAAAAGGTAGCTGTTCATAATAGTTTGATGACCTTTATTTTTGCAGTTGAGATTGTTATTTTTTTTAGAGCTCATTGAAGATTTGCAGCAACATATAAAAGCGAAGTCAACAGACTATTATAATGAAGAGACACGGGATTTAATTGATAATTCGAAAGAAGATGGCGTTGTTGATGATATCATTAAGGAATGGGAAAAGCTAATGAAGGAGGTAATTTATACAGCAACTCCAGTAACTTTAAATTTAGTATAAATTTTCAGGAAATGGCTGAATATGGTGAAAGACGTTGTGCTTCTGATGCAGAATTATTCGCTACAGCTTATCATAAATTGGTACATTCTCCAGCACTGGAAACTATGTTACAGTTGGAACACGTGTATGCTGGAACAGTTCGTCAACGTTCCTTAGAAAAATATATACTTATTCAACAATTATCTCAAAGGTTTCGTAGAATTTGAGAATTAACATTTATTTATAATTTATTTTACTTTATTTTCAGACAAACTGATGAAATGAACAAAGCAGTTGATCGATTGGAAACTGATATGACAGAGTCTAAAATTAATGATTTAGTTGCAAAACATTATGAAGCTCATTCCCTCTTAAAAGTTAAACTTACAAGTGAACTTGATACAATTAAAGAAGCACAACGGAGAGAGTATAGAGAATGGTTGATGAATATGTTGGAACAGAATCAAACTAATAGCTCTTTGCCTACACCTAAGTAAGAAAGTGTTTTTTTTGTGTGTGATTATTTTATGCTACAAGGAATGTTATACTTAATCAAAAAGCTTCTGTAGGCATATTAAATATTTTTTCTATTTAAATATAATGTGTTTAATTAAAATAAATTCATATTGTACAGTTCACCTTTAACCCCAACAGTACCGGAAATTCTAAGATATACTCATGACTTTGATGTACTTGAGATGCCTATTCTAGAGGAAAGTTTTACTATTCATTTGGGATCCCAGCTGAAGCAAATGCACAATATTAGAATACTATCAGCCAATGTGATGGATTTATGTACTGTAGAAGACAATCCACAAGCGTAAGTTCAAATTCTCTATTTTTTCTCTTATCATAGCTAAATAAAAATACATCTCTTGAACACTAAGTGAGTGGCGAGACACGAAGCAACGTGCCGCCACCTAGTTGTGGAACCAAGTAGTATGCTGTCACACCAGCTCCAAATAACACAAGGTGTTAAAAAATAGATACTGTATACAACCAACTAACAATTTAGCAAATTGTCGTCAGCCCTGGCCCATTTATACCCCAATATAGGGACAAAGTACGTAAGGCTAGATGTATTCTCACCACAATTAGAACCGTAGACCGGTTTGGCTCTAATTAGAGCGCTTCAGTATGGCTAGAATATATCTAGCTTTACATACTTTGTCCCTATATTAGGGTAGAAGTGGGCCAGGGCTGACAGTTTACTAAATTGTTAGTTGGTTATATACAGTCTCTATTTTTTAACACTTTGTGTTATTTGGAGCTGGTGTGACAACATACTACTTGGTTCCGCAACTAGGTGGCAGCGCGTTGCTTTGTATCTCACCACTCACTTAGTGGCTGGTTGCCATAGCCGTATTACTTTATAAGTGTATTTTCGCTACAATTAGTATGCCGTACGGACGAGCTCTAATTAGAATGAAACCGGTCTACGGTTCTAATTGTGGCGAGAATACATCTAGCCTTACATCTCTTGAAACCAGAACTAAAAGATGACAAATGAGAGTAGTCAGTAGTAGATAGGGCGCCACCTGGGTCCATCCCCTCCACTTTTTACTGCGCATGCGCGATGACGTCATGCGCATGCGCTGACCTGTGACAGTTGACAGCTGACCTGTCAGATTTGACAGGTGTCAAATGTCACTGACCTGACAGCTGTCAACGTCAGCTGTCACCTGACCTGACATGTGTCAACGTCAAATGTCACCTGACCTGTCAGATGACGTCACAAGCATTCCAAGATGGCTGACCTGTCATAGACAGTTGCAACCCGGGTTCTCTCTATGGAACTAACCTGAGATGACGTCACAAGCATTCCAAGATGGCTGACCTGTAAGAGACAGCTGCAACTCCGGGGTTCTCTCTATGGAACTAACCTGAGATGACGTCACAAGCGTTCCAAGATGTCTGACCTGTGTGTCCATAGATATCTACAAGTCAGGTTAGCTCTCCATGTGTGTTTGTCTGATTGTTTATTAAGGTTATGTATTTGTTTATTAAGGTTATGTCATGTGTGTTGATTACCATGCATCTGTTTGTTTATTAAGGTTATGTTTTGTATTTTGTTTATTAAGGTTATGTTCGTAAACACAGCTGTTTGTTGTTTATTGTGTTGTTGTTAAGGTGTATTGAAGTTTGTTAGGGTATTTCGTTTTTGGCGGGAAATTTGAATTTGTTTGAAAATTTGTGTCTGTTGTGTCCAGAGATATGACTCATCGAGCTAGAGAACATTCTATTTGTAAAGTTGTAGAGTGAGAGAATATTCTCTAGCTCGATGGGAGACATCTGTTGGACACAGTCATTCGGTTTAGTCACACACATACATATATGAGGAAGATATATTGAGCGGGGTAATTTGAAATTTTGATTTTAATTTGAAATATGATTTTTGAAAGAAAAGCATTCGCCAGAAATTAGATTTGAACCCCCAACCACACAACTTACTCAGAGAGATACCTGTCGCTAAACCAACTATTCCACAGACGCATACGATAAAAGTTTGTTAGCAGTGGTATATATAAAACAAAAACCTGTTGCATATGCTAATTTAAAACGAGTTTATGAGGCTGCTGAGTTTGTGTGTGTGGGCAGGGGTGGTATCTCTATTACATTCCAATTGAATAATAGGAACTGTAATTTAAAAAACAATTGTATATTTATAGTAAAAGCTATTTAAAACACGTACCAATTTACCTATCTAATATCATTTAATAACAAAAACGTTTGAAGTAAACTATATCAATAAGAAAAAACGTATTTACATCTAGATATGTTAATGAGTTTATTTTAATAGCGTAATAAAACTCGGGGACTTGGTTTTATTGCCGGCGTGTTTGTTTATGTTAGTGTGTTTGTATTTTGAATGAATGAATCTAAATTTATATAGGGAGTGATCAAAAACACACAACTAACAAAACTCAATTTAAAACAACTAAACTAAACTTTGATATACGAGGATTGTTTGATAAGTATTGTTTGTATGTAAACATAAATAATATAATAGTATACTTACATACAGCAAGAGACGTCATACTTGTTTCACGGCTTAGTACACACTAACGTATGTTGAGGTCTTGAATGGGGCCCCGTTATAGAAATAACACAGTTGTTTAATGACATCCACTTGAACCAAACAAAACATATAGACGCTGTTGTTGATTGTTAACACACACAAGCACTCTATGACTAGATAGTTATAGATGTACAACAGTCGTCGTACACAAGCCAGTCTTGTGTTTGATTCCGCAAAAACAAGAAACATTTTAGTTCCATACTATGGCGTTCTCAATTGTTGGAGAGTCGACTACAAGAAACAGTCGTTTCAATATTATACAGAACATGGTGAGTTTCAAGTTGAATCCACTCAATAGCAGTGGCGTCAATAATCCTGAACAATGGCTTAAGAACGGTATGCAGGAAATTTATAACCGAGTTATTAGAGACTTGAACACCGACACCAAAGTAAGCTTTACATTCTCCGGCTTGGATAGAGACTATCATGTGCCGTTTAGGAAGCTGTCGTTGCTGACGTTTGAAGAAGTGTGGTCTGAGCTGTACAAGATGTATCAGAGCAATAAGGGGGCCGTCGAAGGTGATGCCTTTACTATAACAGCTACAAGTCTAGGATCATCACAGCACCAGCAAGCAACCACTTCACAAGGTTCTGGTTTGTCGACGCAGCAGCAGCAGCAGCAGCAGCACCAACAGCAGTTTAATGAAATCAATCTACAAGAGAGTGAAGAAGAACACACAGCCGCGAGACCAACAACAACAACACAACCACTAACACAGGATGACAAGCAAGAACTGAATGATGATGGTCTCCGTTGCTGTGTCATTTGTTTTAAACGCTGTCCACCAACAGAGAGAAGCTGTTGTGACAAATGTTTCATTAAAAATGGTCAAAACTTGGGAAAATGGCTACCATACAACGCACACTCATGGGAAAGTTATGAAAATTTCGTAAAATGGCAATACACGTACGACAGGAGGAAGGTTACATGTTTACACTGTAATAAACAAATGTTGAGAACGTCCATTTATAGACACAAACAAATATGTCTAAAGAGAGCTGACGCCGATCCTAGGCCTGTAAACGAGTAAAAAGTATGTCGCTCTGTACACATGTCCATATCAGAATACATAACACAATAAAACAGAGAACAAACAACATGGTTATGACTCATATCCTGTAGAATGACATCATACCATTATTCGTGTTTGAGCTTGTCTGTGTATCTGTTTAATATACGCAAGTGAGAGGCCCTCTTAGGGTAAATAACCTGTCTGTTGATGACCTTGGTCTGATAAACCTGTTTGACGTTGTCTTTACAGTTATGATCTAAGGGGTTAGTTCTGTTAGGTGGTATCCAGCCATCAGTTGTGTTTGAGCTTGTCTAGAAGCTAGTTTTGTTGGTGTACGTTGAACAAGGTGTAACTAAAAACTAATATGGTGCAGAATACGCGAAAACGAAAATCTCTCAACACAGAAAATACAGGTAGAGGTGCTGGTGGAGGTAAAAAGCTTAAAGTGTTACAAGATGTCTTGCTGGCTAACGCAGTTGAAAGTATTATAACAAAAGAAGAACCAAAGACGTGGGATAATATCATAGGTGAGCTGTACACAAGCTATCCAACAACAAACACAAGTGAACCGAATAATCTCTCTGATATTAGTATGAATGCTGCAGATCCTACAAACATACAAACAGTCGAATATCAGCCTACACATGATGAGCTATTCAATGAGAAGTTGGTACAGATCAATCAGAAAAGTATGGAGAAAAAACTAAAAACACAAGACTGTGAGCTCGTTGGTCAGACAACGTTTGCGCTGTTGGCAAACGGTGAGAAAATACTTACGATCGGAGCTGACCCCATGCTTAACTTTATGCCTCTGGTTAAGGTTTCACAGAAAAATTGTAATATACCTGTGTTTTTCGACATGTGGACATTTGAAGAATTTTTAAACGTGTTACCCACCATAATTTTCAACCTGGAAAACCAATCACAAGGTACAGACAAAAACACCGATTCGTATACACTTACTAAATACTTGGTTCAAACACAACGAAAATCAGTGTTTTTTAAGTTTAGGTTGTGCAGTGATGAATATGTCACTAATTTCAACCTAAGCTTGGAATCATTGAAAATACTAGAAGATGTTGGCTCTGTGGTCAAAGACTTATTATTGGAATTACGTTTTAGGAGTTTCTTTGACCTAAACATGTTTATGGCTGACATTAGATCGGAACTGTCCAAGTTCAGAGACAGGGCAGTTATACCTTGTGCCTTCTTCATTGCCCGCTTAAAATACTCTGAGAATCTGTGTATAGTGTGTGAATTTATTACTAAATATCAACTTGTACTGAAAGATATGCTAACATGTAACAGATTTACCTATAACACTAGTTGATAATAAAATATATGTGTAAAAATCTCTGTGTTTTATTAGCTGTATTTTCTGACAATCATTCTGTTGGCGTGAATGCATAAAGGAAGATTTGAAATAAAAAAAATACTTTTAACATGTTTCCTTTATTCATAACATAATACAAGTTATTTAATGTCTTTAGTGTTGACCCAGGAATTATGAGTACGATCAAAACCAAGCCATTTCACGTAAGACTTGGGGCCTTTTTTTCTCAACACTCGTTCGATTAAATACAGGTCAGAAGATAAAGTCTTTTGTAGTTCTTGCTCATAAAACCCTCCGCTGATTGGTTTGCCTTGCATGTCTTCTAGTAAATACGTCACTGGGATAGTGGGGTGTACCGTGGCCACCTTAAACAATTCTGTGGACCAACGTGGCGTATAACCTTTTTCAAATAATGTTTTTGCCTTGCTTATACGTACAACATCACTCACTTTAAATTTAGTTTGTACAGATACCGGTACGGTGTTGGAATAGATTTGCTTACGAATAGCTGCCTCGTTTTTCCTAGTGACATCCAAAGGTTTTACACCTGTGGTACGATGAATGGTTGCGTTATATGTAGCTGTGACATTGGGTAGGATATGTAGCCACTTGTAAGAACCAGACAAGTGAAAGTTTTTATATAACTTCTCTTTCAACGTACGTATGACTCGTTCCACCATTGCCGCCTTCTTAACACTATAGGTACTGTAATGATTGATGCTGTATTTGGTCATTAGGGCCTTAAATTTAGCGTTGTAGAACTCCTTGCCAAGATCAGACTGAATGTGAGATGGTGCTGTGCTGTTGGCTAAAACATCGGCCATGGCTTTAGTCACCTCTTCGGCGTTTTTAGATTTAAGCGGACGCGTCCATACATACTTTGAAAAACAATTGATCACCACCAGAATGTACTTGTAACCGGAGTTTTCACGCTGATAGTCTGTAAACTCGGCCAAATCAATTTGCCACAAGTCATTCAAACCTCTAATTATGGTCTGTCTACGTTTAAATTTGATTCTAGCAGGCTTGTACAGCTCGTTTATAATTTGTTTCTTAGCATCAGATGGTTCATCGTTACGTGTTTGTTGTTGCCGGCGACGCTTCATGGTGATGATGGATTTAAAAGTATCCACTTGTCATGCAAATCTTTTAGATTTTTGTCTATTTCACCCAACTTCTTCTTTAGCTTTGGGTTCGTTGACACATCGATATCTTTTAAAACTTGAGCTGATATGGTCTTGGTTAAAGCTTTCAATTTCTGTTCCAATTCGTGCTTCAAATCGTTCAACTCCGGCTTATGCACGGCTTCTAACACAATGGCCACTAGTTTTTGTGTCACTTCATCTTTATTCTTCAGATACTCAGCTTTATGTTTCTGATAGTCACCCACCCAGGCATCAACAAATGATTTAGTTACGCCATCTGTTGAATCGATAGGGTTGGCTACGTTACACAATCTATGGTTTTGTACGTCAAAGTCACCACTTGCAGTTCTAGGGAAAATCTCTCGTTGAACCACGCGATTGTGTAGAGAGCTGTTGCTGTTGAAGTTTGCAGCAGTACGACCAAACTTGTCGATAGACATGATGAAACTGATGGTTGGCTTGTGTTTACGCTTTATATGATGCGAGCCTCCTTCAGCTCCTCTAAGATTGACTGTATCTCATTGTTATGAGCATTATTACCTGCAACTTGGGAAGCCACGAGAAGACGAAGTCTGTCAACCAGTTCGTTCACATCGTCCCAGTATACGTATTCTTTCTGTTGCTTAGTATGTAGCATGTATGGCATACCATGACCTAAAGTAACTGAGGAAGAGCGTGCTCTAGCACCTTCTTGTTTCTCTAAAATTGGTTTTATTACATTTTGATATTTGGTAGAGGTGTTGCGCAGAACGTCTTCTTTAGGATTGTTATCTTTTCTGTGAAGACTCGTAGATGCCATAATGTCTGCATAGTCACGTAAAGCGTTCTTATTTTTCATAGCACTCATACCTGGTTTTCTCAAAAATATCAATTCCAATAGGTGTTGAGTGCCGTAATATCTTCTGTCACCAACAACAATTTGAAAGCTTTCTCTATTTCTAAAATCTACGTCAGTAACAACAAATTTAACAGACTTATTTTTTTTTTTTTTTGTTCCCTCAGGGCTCGTCCGCGGCCTTGCCGCCCCGATAGCACCGCAACCCTTGGTTGATTGTGCATACCCCTAGTCTTACTCCACCCATTCCAAAATCACTGTGCCTTGAACTAGTCTGCACAGCGATTGGTAGGGTGAAGTTTTATATTGCTCTGTCTCCGGTCTAGAGTGACCGTAGATCAGTTGTCTTTTCCGGTCCAGAGCTATACACTCGCACAAGATGTGCTGGGCTGATTCCTCCCCCTCGCCGCAGAGTCTGCATGCGAGGTCCCCTTCGAACCGCCCCATTTTATGTAGGTGTTTCTTGACGGCCATGTGTCCCGTCAAGAGACCTGTTGTGTTTCTGAGCTGTCCTCTGCTAAGGTTTAGCAGCTCCACAGCTCTCTTTGAACTGGGTCCGTCAATTATTGACTTCCCATGTCTGAGCCCTGGACAGTCCGCCCAGTACACCTTGTGTTGGTTTCTGACCCAGGACTTAATGGCTCCCCTGGCAGTGCTCTTTGACACGCCCAGAGCCGGTTCTGGTCCCATAAATGGTTCTGCTGACCCCCTCTTTGCGAGACTGTCAGCTTCTTCATTGCCTTTGACCCCCGAGTGACCCGGCACCCAGATGAGGGTCACCTCATTCTGCCCAGCCAGGTCGCTCGTCTCGTCTCGGCACTCACTCACCAGCCAGGAATTTACCCGTGGGCTACTTAGTGCCTTAAGGGCTGCCTGGCTGTCTGTGGCTATGAGGATCCGCTTGTTGGTGTAGCCCCTCCTCTTGTTCTCCCGCACACAGTGCAGGATGGCGTACATCTCGGCCTGAAACACCGTTGCATGGGCTCCGAGGGAAATACTGTGACTTACCCTCGGTCCTTCCGAGTAAACACCTGCCCCCGTCCCACGCTCCCCGCCAGATCCGTCCGTGAACCAGACGAGCGCGTCCCGTGGTATGCCCGGTGTCTCCTCCCGCCATGCCCCGCGATCAGGGATTTCCACTGTGAAGTTGTTTTCCCTGCACATTCGCGGGCTCGCGAAGTCTGACCTCATTTCAAGCATGGGTTCCTTCACGATCTCCTGAATTTTGCAGTGGCCCCTGAAGCCTGGGTTGATCTTCAGTCTACCATTGCAGGCTAGTCTGTATAGTCCTAGCCTGGCCTCTCCCATAATAACGAAGTGTAGGGGGGGTAGATCCAGCAACACCTCCATGGCGGCTGTTGGGGTTGAAGACATGGCCCCTGTGATGCCTAGGCAAGCCATCCTTTGGATCTTGCCTAGTTTTTGTTTGGCACTGGATTGTGTCACCTTAGGCCACCAGACCAGTGCCGCATATGTTAACGATGGTCTGACCACCCTTGTGTACAGCCAGTGGGCCATACTAGGTCTTAGTCCCCACGTTTTTCCATATAGCCGCCTAGTGACGGCTAAGGTCATGACTGCCTTACGCAGTATTTTTCCAATGTGACCATTCCAGGTTAGCTTAGAGTCCAATACGACCCCAAGATATTTTACCTCCCTGGCCATTGGAACGCTCCTACCGTATAGAGTGAGAGTTCTGTGGCTTTCACACTTCCTCCTCCTCGTAAACGGCACGACGGTTGCTTTCTCGGGGCTCACCCCGAGCCCTTGATCAACCGTCCACCCTTCCACCACTTTCAGTGCAGTCTGCATACGCTCCCACACTGCCTGTGTGACCTTTCCTCGGACTATGATGACAATGTCGTCCGCATAGCCCTGTACCTCATACCCCCCTCCCGAGAGCCTCCCCAGCAGGCCGTCCACGACTAGACACCAGAGCAAGGGAGACAGAACGCTCCCCTGCGGACACCCCGCCGCGACCCCCGCCAGCAGAGTCCCTCCCGCGAGTGAGGTGAACACCGCCCTGTCCCTGAGCATGGAACCGATCCACCTGCAGCAGGTCTCCTCTATTCCACGCTCCCGGGCAGCTGCCAGAACCGATCCGAACGAGGTGTTGCTAAAGGCCCCCTCTATGTCTAGGAAGGCCCCCAGCGCCACCTCCTTGTTCTCCAGCGTATTCTCCAGTTTCAGCACCAGTTGGTGCAGTGCTGTTTCTGTTGAGAATCCTGCTCTGTATGCATATTGTCCGCAGTGTAGAGGATATGCTTCCAGTACACCGCCCCTAATGTGCCGGTCGAGCAGTTTTTCCACTGTTTTCAGCAAGAAGGACATGAGACTTATTGGCCTCAGGGACTTTGCCTGGTCTGTTGGACGCCCAGGTTTAGGAATAAATACAACCCTGGCCAGTCTCCATGCCCTCGGAATGTACCCCAGAGCCAGGCTGGCCCTCATAATGAGGGTAAGCACCGGCGCCAGTATATCTATCCCCTGTTGGAGCATGATGGGCATTATTCCATCAAATCCCGGCGATTTGTATGGCTTAAAGCTGTTAATGGCCCATCTGATTTTGCTCCAGGTAACCACCTCTTTAGCGACTGTCCAGTCTACTCTAGATGCCCGCCTATAAGGCGCCTCTATTTCTGAGTGTTCCCAGTCCGGAGGTGATTGGTTTATTATGTTACAGCCGGGGAAGTGCGTCTGGAGTAAAATTTCCATAGTTTCCTCCCCCGAGCTTGTAAAGCCTCCCGTGGGTGTTCTAAGGGAGCCTATGTTAGTCTGAGGGCCCTTAGACAGGATCTTGTGTAGTCGAGCACTCTCGGACGTGTTTTCCACTTCTTCGCAGTGCCTCCTCCACGACTCCTTCTTGGCGTCCCTCAGTCTTTTGTTATAGGTCGATAGGGCCTGTCTATATTCATCCCATGCTCCCGACCTTTTGGCCGCGTTAAACAGCTTACGAACCTGCGTCCTCCTTTGCCTGAGGTCCTCGTTCCACCATGGGACGTTCCTGGTGGACACCCTCATTTTCAGGGGGCAGTTGGCGTTATAGGCCGAGGTAATTGCGTCTCGCAATTGGACTGCTGCAATCTCGAGGTCTATTGAATCCCTTATGGCCCTCTCAACCCCCCGCAGTTCCACAGCTAGGTCTGCCCTGTAGGCTTCCCAGTCCGCCTTGCGGGGGTCCCGGTACCATACCGTTTCTCTTTCGACTTTGGCGATTTCAAACCGGATGTATCTGTGGTCTGAGCTACTCACTTCCCCAGACACAGCCCAGCTTTTAACAAAGTCACCCAGAAACTGGGTGGAAACTGTTAGGTCTAAAACTTCCTCACGCCGTGTTGTGACGAATGTCGGTTTATTACCTCTATTCAATATGTCTAAATTAAATTTCATAAAGAATTGTAAAAGTGCCTCACCCCTAGAGTTTGTGTCCGAGCTACCCCACAACTCATGGTGCGCATTCGCATCCATGCCGATGATGGTCTGCCATCCACCTGCTCTGCTACCCACCATCAGCTGCTCCAATTCGTTGGGTGGAGGAGGGTCCGTGCTGTCCCCTGGCAGATAGGCTGACGCGACAGTAATGTCCCTCAGCCCATCCGCTCCTCCACATCGGATTTTGATCGTTGCCAGGTCCCTGGAACAGAAATTCATTAGAGGGAGAAACTCTATCCCTTCCCTGACAAAAATGCAGGCCCTCGGATTCTCGCTGGACCTGCTGTAGATGAGCTTTCCATTAGCTCCGCCGAGTCCCTTGATCTCTCCTTTGTAGGAGTACGGTTCCTGGATGAGGGCCACATCCGTGTTCCTCAGAGCCATTAGTAGTCCGGCCGTGGCTGCCCTACTGTGTTGGAGGTTGACCTGAAGGAACCTAAGTCCCATTAACCCTTAATTGCTTCCCCAGTGGGCGGAAGCTAACCCTTCCCATGCCCCAGAATGCCTTGAAGGAGGTTCCTTCAAGGGCTCTGTAAGATGTCGGGTCGATCGAGAAGGCGAGCGTCTGTCCTTTCTCCTCTGCCTTCCTGCTTAGAACCGACCAGTGTTGCGTCCCCAGTTCAGGGTTCTGGATCTTAAGTCTGCTGATCACCGTCTCCTGCGGGACGGTGTCAGGGATCCGTACGAGGACCTTGCGTCTCTTTGGGAGTTCCTTGGGCTCGACGGCTGTCAAGTCCGCCCCCTCCCAAATCTGACCGAGGCCCCCGATCGTTTTCCGCAGTCAGTCCCGCGACTGCGGGCCGGCACAGGTTATCCAGAGGATGCCCCCCGTCAGGCGCGTCCGGTGGAACTGAGGCGGGCTCTCCCCTTCCTGAAGAGAGTCCACTGCAGCTACCACCGCAGCCTGGATCAGGTCCGCCTTCCCCTGGTCTAGCGTGACCTCAGGATGGCGTCTGTCAATCACCGCCATCCCGAGGCCCTCCGCAGCCTCCCTGTAAGAGCCAGTCTGCGCCGGTGTTCCGGCCTTAGTTCCTTTGGGAGGTCTGTCTGTAGTAGGCGTGCTAGAGCCAGAGCGCGGCGTCTTCCGACTCGCACTCTCCTCTTGCGCCTTTACAGGCACCCTGGCCCTTTTGGAACGTCTGTCTGTAGTGGGCGTGCTAGAGTTCGAGCGCGTCCTCTTCTGACCCGCACTCCCCTCTTGCGCCTTTACAGGTTTCTCGACCGTCCAGGTCCCGGCCGCCATTTTTTGCGCCCTCCGGAGCTTCTTTCTTTGCGCCCCGGAAAGACGCTTGGACTGCCGGGGCAGTCCCTCTACTCTAACAGTAGAGTCCTCACTGGTGGAGGGGCCCCCGGAGTCCGCGGAGCTCGCCGCCCTCCGGTGGGACCCAGCCTCCAGCTTGGGTGTCGGGGACAGGTCTCTGGCCGAAGCTACCCCCTGATCCCCCGTATCTACGCCGGTCGTGGGACCTCCAGAGTCCGCTGCCGCACCCTGGCTCGTCTCCGTTTCCGGGATAGACTCAAGGCTCAAGTCTGTAGCCGGAGCCACTCCTCGAGCCTCATTGGTTTTGGTTTTATATGTATTTATAATCTTCATGTTGTTCCCACGAGAATGGGGGAAATACTGTCCACACCATCAGAACCCCCTGTGTGGTGCAAGGCGGGTTACTCTGGAGGGTTGCCTGGTACTCCAGAGGTTCCGTTCACGACACCATCGCCCTGGTGCCATCCATCCATAGGCACGGGTCACGTGACACCGTAGATTGGGGGAGTTTAGTTCGACCTCCTTGTCTAGATCCGTCATGTTTAGTTATTAGCAGGGTCACCTCGTGCAGGATGCGGATTTTTACCGCGCATGACGGTCTTGGGGAAAGCTTCATCGGGAGTTTATGTTGTTATTTCCACTTCCTCAGCTTGCCCCCTGGAGTCCTTTGGCCCGCGACTCCTTAACCCCAAACAGACTTATTGCCAAGCATCCAAGTATTGGTGGCTTTATCATAAGTAACACCGTATGTTTGATCACATAGTTGATTATCTGTGAAATATTTATCAACATAATAGCGAACAACTACAGGATACGAACTTAACGTTTGCTCGTAAATAGCTGCCGGTGTATTTGCTGCGGCATCTAGTTTTCTATAAGCTTTGGTAACCCACAATTCAGGTTCAGGTTCAGCTGGTTCTGCTTCCAACTCAAACGTTTCATCATCACTAAGAAATTGAACTTCCTTCTTTGTTGATGTTGGTGGTGGTGGTGGGGGTTTGACATCAAGTTCAGTTTTAGTTGGTTGCTGTTGCTGTAGAGTTGTTTGAGCAGTAGCCAACGCTGTGCTTGCTGTGTTTTTAGATATATCATCCAACGGTTTTAACAGAGGTCTATATAAACGGTGTAACGTTTCATCTGTCTCTGTTTTGCCCAGTTTCAAAGCCAAATATTTGTTTCGAATAATCTTTGATAAATCGGCTATTTTACGTTTGATATTGGGCGGCTGTGTTGATAGTTTTTGTTTGCGCCGAAGACTTTTAGATTTTTTAGCCATGCTCACTGTATGTTGAACACATGAAGACTAACACACACTCACACACAAGTTTAAATATATATAAAATGATCGAAGCCTTTGCGATACCGTCCTTGTGCTAAATCACAATCTTTAACAACCACCATCACATCATGCTTGGTCTGCCAACATTCACCACACAGTGTCTTGAACTTTTCAAAAGTCATATCAGTGGTTACATGATCGTCGTACACATGTTTAAGATTGGTTTCGTCTTGTTTGAATAACACAACAACGTTTGCGTTGTCACGTACCAGTTGTTTTGGTACTTTGCTGTATGTCTGACAAAGATAGAAGGAATCAATATTCTTATGTCTGCCCATGCTAAAGTATGCTCTTATTTTATCTTGTTTGTCGCAAGCTACATCATCAAAGATAAACACAGAGTTGTCCAAGGCATCTCCCGGATCTAATATGTCATCGTTTTCTCGATAAGGATAGTAACCAACACCCTTTGTAGCATCCAACACCTCCTTTAACATCTTGTATTTCGGTTGATACAGTGACTTTGAATATACATAAACGTTTTCAAACTTTAAACCGTTTGCTTCAAACAGTAAACTCAGCATGACATTGGTTTTACCACAGCCACTAGGACCACATATCAAACAACGTACCGTGCCGGGTAACAGTAGTCCGTGTCTGTGTTGTGTAACTGTTTCCACATGCACAACATCGTCCAAGTTTGTAACTGGTAGGGCTGTTGTTGTTGTGTGTTTTACGATACGCATCGTTAACTAGACTAACACCAACCTGCTTGTTGTAAGTATAAATACTGGGTGTTTAATACAGCACCGCTTTAGTATCAATGTTGGTCATTAAGGGTGAAGGCCTTGTTAACACACTCATTAACAAACTGCCTGTTGAGTTACACATACCAGGCTATCAGTTTTGTGGTCCAGGCACTAAACTTAAAGAACGTCTTGCCAGAGGCGATCAAGGTATCAACCCACTAGATCAGGCTTGTCGAGAGCACGACATCGCCTACTCCCAATCCAAACAGTTGAGTGACAGGCATCGTGCCGACAAGGTGTTGGAGCACCGAGCCAAGGAACGAGTCAAGTCAAAGGACGCAAGTTTTGGTGAGAAGGCGGCCGCTTGGAGTGTAGCAAAAACAATGAAAGTTAAACGAAAACTTGGTATGGGTGTGAACAAACTCAGAAAAACTAGTAAGAGAAAAGTCGGTGGTAAGGTACCGTTTAAAAACATACTTGCTTTGATGCGCGGTGCTATCAATGTGGGAGAGGAGGTGCCGTCTGTGAAAAATCTACTGCATGTAGCGAGAAAAGTCATCAAAAACGCAGGTGGTCGAAAGCAAGTTAAGGTACCGAGAGTTATTCCAATACCTAAAAGCGGTGGCTTCCTACCGCTGTTACCTCTTATATTTGGTGGGCTGTCAGCACTAGGAGCTCTGGGTGGCGGTGCTGCAGGTATTGCTAAAGCTGTGAACGATGCCAAGTCTGCGAAACAGAAATTGGAAGAGGCAAAACGTCACAATCAAACAATGGAGGCCATTGCTGTGGGTAAACGAGGGCGTGGTGTTGGTGATGGTTTGTACATGAAGAAACAACGCACCGGCTACGGTTTGTATTTACACAAGACAAAAAACGTGTAATACCTTTACCAGCAAGACCTCTAACAAATGTAGATCTTGTCAAGTTTGCTGGTAAAATGAAAATCCCATATTTTAGAGGTGTATACATGCGAGACGAGCTACCTCGCAATGGACCACGTAAAAATGAATCGTTCATCATGAATTTGCAAACACACAAGGAGCCAGGCAGTCATTGGGTCGCTGTGAGGAAACGCGGTGACATCGTCGAGTACTTTGACTCGTATGGAAACTTGAAGCCTCCTGTAGAGCTGCAACGTTACCTTAAAGACTATTCCATACTGTATAATCATGATGTGTATCAAACATATAACACAATTAATTGTGGTCATTTGTGTTTAAAATTTTTACAATAAAAGACTCAAACAATAACCTGTGTGTATCAGTCATGTCGCTAACGTTCGAGTTGAAAGGCTCCACGTCCTCCCTGTCATTGGATATATTTCCACCGATAGTGTTGGACCCCCGGTTCGATCATTCGGTGGCACTCTCGAATTTTCACACATACAACACCATACCAAATATAGAGACCGGTTGTAATAAGTTGCATTTTAATTTTACACTCGAAGCAGAGCCTAAGAAAGCTGGTGTTATACAAGAAATAATAATTCCCAATGGAGCATATGAAATTAGCGATATGGAACGGTGTATCCAAAATGAAATGGCCCGTATCTATCTCAAGTTGAATAAATTTCCAGAGGGTGCCTCTGTTGACGATGCAAGTAAACTGTTCAGTTTGAAAGCCAACAACAACACTTTGAAGTGTGAGATACAGTGCAAGTATGACATTGATTTGACAAGGGACGCCTCAATAGCTCCTCTCTAGGGTTTTTCCTCAACTAGATCTCTTATTAAGGATGTGTTGCATGCATCCGATTTACCAGTGGAGATTGTTAAAGTGAAAACGATCCGTTTGGAGTGTAACATAGTAAGCGGGTCTTACCACGAAGGCAAACCCTCACACACACTATACGAGTTTGCTCCGATGGTTGATCCTGGCTACGCAATTGACATCAACCCCCACAGTAAACTGTTTCTACCCGTCAACACACGTATCATCGCCCATATAAATGTAAACATCATCGATCAGAATGCAGTGCCTGTGAACTTTCAAGGTGAAGAGATCATCGTTATATTACAGCTGAACAAGACACCGGTGGTATGTTAGTTATAAATACAGGTGCCGACGAGCAACATCGGTCAGTATCGTTGTTGTCTGCATCACAGACGGTTCTATCCGAAGAGAACGTACAGTTTCTACAATCATTGGGTTACGATGTCAAACAAACTACATATCTTCGCAGACCCCGTTCACGACGAATCCATCAAGGGAGAAGAAGTACACACGTACGCCCCGCAAACCAGATCGTTTGATTACAACGACACATGTGAGTTTGCCATCAATCAACAAGATGTGTTTTACGATTGGTCTTCGGCAGCTCTCCTGATCAGCGGTTCCACTGAGACAACAGGTACAACTGGTGATGTGTCGGTAACAGCGAATGCTGCAGCTCATTTGTTCTCCTCTGTGGCTGTTGAGATGTGTAATCAGATTATCGAACATGTTAGAAACCCAGGCATCGTTACAGCAGTACGAACATTATTACAAGCCAACAGCGATGAAGCACGAGCTCTCATTCCTGCCGGCTGGCATCCGAACGAAAGGAACACCATGGTGAAAAACAACAGATTTTGCTATTGCCTACCGCTCAGCTATCTGTGTAATATTTTCAAAGATTACAGAAAAGTACTTTTCAGTCGTTTGTTGGTACGCTTAACACGCGGTCAGAACGATAGAAATTGCTATATTCTGAGCAGTGTAGCAGGCGTTGACAAAGCTATAAAGTTTAATATTGAACATATGGCTTTGCAAGTCAAACACATACACCCCAGCGATGTGATACAACAGCAGCTGTTGCAATCGATCGCTCAAGATAAAAAGATTCTTATACCGTTTAGAAAATGGGAGATGTACGAATTACCGAATGTAAGTAATTCAATCAAAGACTTGTGGTCTGTAAAGACCTCATCAAACACCGAACGACCTCGCTTCGTTATCGTAGTCTTTCAAACGGATCGCCACCACAACCCAGGAAAAGATATTAATCAGTTTGATCATGTGGACGTTCGAGATATAAGACTACACCTGAATTCAAAACAAATACCGACCGAGGGTATGAATCTGAACTTTGGGCAAGCAAATTATCTGGAAGCATATAAAAACATGATTGAATTTCAACGAGCATATCTCGGTAGAGAACCGCAGCCTACGTTGGATTACAAAGCTTTCGCTAAATATCCCATGTTTGTGTTTGATTGTTCAAAGTATACGGATTCCATCAAACCGTCTACTGTCGATATCAAATTGGAAATGGAAAGTAACCAGAACTTTCCCAATAACACTAAATGTTTCTGCATAATTATACATGATTGCATCATCGAATACTCCCCACTCTCTAACGTTGTTCGTTCTATCATCTGAGTATGGCATACAACGCTGTTCCCCCAACTGCTCAACCTAGAGGTGTATATAAGCTGATGCGGAAGTATAGTGAATTGGGGCAGTATCAAGATGAGGTTCGTTGTTGTCGACACTCAGGGTTTCTGTCTCCCCGACTTCACACCCAAAGAACTAGTAATTTATAATGGTTATCAAACTGTACAGTATGTGTTTAAGCCACCACAACCAATGCGTTTTCTATCTGCTGATGTAATCAAACAAGTCAAGTTTCTGCAGGCCCGTCACCACTGTATCGACTATAATTATGGTACTGTTTATTTAGAAGAATTACCAAATATCCTGATGAAACACATAGTCGAACAACAGGTGGACAGAATCTATGTAAAAGGCGAGAATAAACAGAGATTTCTGACACAGATGCTGCTCACTTGTGGCTACCGTGTGGACGTGATCAATTTAGAAACAAACACTGATTGTCCTGCGTTGGTGCCAGACATTCCTAAGTGCATGCATCACTCACCAGGATACACTAGAAGCTGTATATGCAGCATCAATAATTGTATGCTATTATTTTCGTATGTTGTAAACTTGTTACCGAAATAAAAAGTTGTAAATTATATATATGTTTTTCTAGTAACACCCCTTAGCAAACCTTAAAACTAGTAAATAAAACACAAGTGTTTATTTTATATATTTGTATTAGCAAACAAGTTTGCGATACATGTGCAGATAAGTGCTATATTTGAAACAAAAATACATCAACATGAATATGGTAAGACATGTAAGAAAGCCAGTTGATATAAACACAAAAATATACTTTGAAGTGAACAGCCGGGTGTTAGTCAACACAAGAGTGGTCCAATCAGGTGACTCGCCCCGACTACCATTATCAAACAGAAACATAACTTTGTAACGTATCACATCAGATGACAGGCTTTTGGCTGACATGTTGTATGTTGCAAGTGGGGTTAGGTCGTCGTTGTGTAGATATGTTGTTGTTGTAAGAGCTGACCATATCATGCAGTCATCGATGTCGAAACAAATTCGTACTTCTGTTACATTGGGTGGCTTATGAATATACAACACATTCTGACACAGTGCTGATAGAACGATGAAACTTGATTTAAAAAGAACCATGGCGAATGTTGTGGATGTCTGTCAATACTTGTTCTTGAGCGTAGTGCAAACACTCCAACATGTAATATTTAAATGCTGGTGTTACAGTGTTGAGTAACGTTTTTATAGTTTGTATGATTTGCGGTACACTGGCATCCCATCTACTCAGATCGTTTAATATTTCCACTATGTTTTCCATAAAACACGTGTAAGTCCAGGTAAATTGAGATTCTTTCAGATAGTTCAGTCTTGCTTTAACCAACACCTCAAGTCTCAGCAGCTGTTCTACACACTCTTCGTTTAAGAATAGATGCATAGATGTGAAACCGTTATCGATACACAAGGCTTTTTCACTTAGCACCTTTGAATAGGTTATGCGGCAGTAATTAAGATGACGCACTATAAAGCTATTTGGCTCGTCTTCACCTTTAAGATATTTCCTATACAGCTCACGTATGTTGTCTAGGAAATCGTAAAAATCCCATTCTTCCAATGCCAAATATTGGTTTTCTTCATTCAGAGCCAACGGATTGACAAATTTCACAACATTTGTAAAGTCGTTTCTTGCACTGATGCCTGTAATCAATTTCAAGGATCGTCGAACACTAAAAGTGGTTTCCATCAATAGCCTGTCGTCAGCTTGATACTTGTTAAATAAGACTCGTCGTGTTCGGTGTTCTGTGAAATCGGGGCCATCGTTTTCATCAACGGCATAATCGTTATCGTTGTTATCACTCTCAGACACCGACATATTCATGTTAATACAATCGCAAGACATGTTTACACAAACTCTTTTAAGTTTAGACTGAAGCTTGCTGACCATGTTAAGTAGGTTTTGTTGTTCCCCCACCACAAACGTCGGTTGAATGGTTCTGAGTGGTTTCCTGGTAAATTTTACAAATCTATTGCGATCACTAAATACTTTAACATATTTCGTGCTACACTGCATGATCATCCAGATATTTCTGCCAGACTTTAACAAACTTGTCTACAGCAACACAATCTTTGTTCTCATATCTATCCCAATCAGCATTGGTTGGAAGACTGTCGAAATATTCGTTACAAATTGTATATAACATGTCGGTGGCGTCTGTACGGTGAAGTTTTCGTGTTAGAAAATTAATGGATTTAGTACGTTCAGCATTATCATTTAAATTAGAACTGTGCTTTAATATATCGTTTAGATGGTCTGCAACCCTGTGGATGTCATCACAGCTTGAAAACTCAAATTCTTTATTAAACCCTTCTCTCATCGTCTCGAGTGTTTCTTGTTTGAGTTCTTCCTCGCTGGGCGGTTCAATTTCAATGTTCGTTGTTTCGAGTGTGACCTCATCAGCATCATAATAATATTTGTATTGATTTTTTGCTTCTTCGGGTAAATATTTAAAAAATGGTTCACTTAACAGGGCCCCCGGTTGGTGTTGAATGAGTGCCACAGCAAAATATTGTGTTGAACAAAATCCACTTAAATATAAGTCACACAACTCTACCATATGTCTATTTTCATATTCTTCGGCTTCGGACTTACGCCCGTCTCGATAAGCTTGTTTTTGTATCTGTAACACTAACAGTCTAACTTTTGTGGTGTCGTTCTCACTATTCATTCTTGTTTCATCTGTATACCACGGGGTGTTGTATAAACTAAATAGCCTCTGTGTGGACGGTTTGTTTATCGTAATAACGTATGTATTGATGTTTTGCTTCTTCGGGTAAATACTTGAAAAACGGTTCACTTAACTGAGCTCCTGTACAGTATCGAATGAGTGCCAAAGCAAAAAATTGTGTAGAGCAGAACCCACTTAAATATATGTCACACAACTCGACTATATGTCCGGCTTCATAATTTTCTCCTTCAGAATCGCGTTCGTCGATAAAGGCTTCTTCTTGTATCTTTAACACCAACTGTTTTAATTCAAATTCACAGTCTTCTTCAAACAATCTATTTTTGTGTCCATACCATAAGACACTGTTAAACGACATGGTACAACAACTAATAATATAACCGAACTTACTCACTTATTTATATATTAGGCTAAAATACATGGATGATGTCATCCTCTCGGTTTGTACTAGACAAGCTCAAACACGAATAATGGGGTAATTGAGCAGATATAACACAAGATAACATTCGCCAAGGTCATCAACTGACAGGTTGTTTACCTTTTTAAGAGGGCCTCTCTCTTGCGTATATTGAACAGATACACAGACAAGTTCAAACACGAATAATGGGGTGATGTCATTCAACGTAAATTACAACAGAACAGGTGTGTGGATGATGTCATACTTTTAACGACTGTATTCTAGACAAGTCCAAACACGAATACCGTTTGCTCATCAAGGGGGCCCCTACAACAGTGTTATTTAACTCATATATTGAACTGCTGTTCAGTGTGCTCTAGACAGTCTTAAACAGAACAGTGGTCTTGTTGAGAAGGAATAAAAACACATACACATGCTGGTAAATATTTTTATTTTCATACATTAATATGTTAAGCTAAGTGTCTGCTGTTTGATCTGTTAAACACATATTTTGTACAAGTTAAACACTATATATAATCATTATAGTCTTCAATATTTGCTGGTTGTTGGTGGTCAGTGTTATCCTTTGTATAGCTGAGAATCTTTTGTAATAGCAGACTGAGTTGCTCATATAGACTGCGGGTAGGGCATTGAATACCAAACATAGATAAATCTTTACGGCCTATTGTAACGACCTGATTGGTAAACTCATCAAATTCGTAATATTTATTTTTACGAAATATGTATATCCGTCCATTGGTGTACCGGAATGCACCATCAATGTTAGCTGGAAATTCTGGAGAAAATTTGTCTATATAACCTGCTTCTAGTCTATAGAAATTAGCTCCCTTCTCACCGATGATTTCATACATGTTGTCCGAATGAAATATAATGGTTTTTCCTGTATATGTGTTTACCATTGCATTTATCCGGTCAAACCTCAAAGTATTCAGATATGTGAGATTATTGAAGGGGGCTACGAATGTAGCTTGTATGCTAGGAAACGCAACAATGCTGAATGTTTCGTCATTGGTAAACATGACCACTTCACCACTAGACCTCTGATATATATGTTTAATTTCTTTTAAATTTTTCAAATGTGGCAACCAATCTGTCACAAGTTTTGCCTCCGGATAGGGCCCCTTCATATTGTTCAACGGGACAACCCACACCCATTTCTTATAAAACAGATACATGTTGTGGTTTATAATGACTAACGGTTTGATCTTGTCTATATAATTACACAAGTCCATAGTGTTTTTGGTTTCAGGTTTTACAGCGACAGCCTTTGGTTTTATCGAAGGTTTCGTTGTAGTCTTTGTTGTAGTCTTTGTTGTAGTCTTTGTTGTAGTCTTTGATGTCTTGGTTGATGTAGGCTGTGTTGTTGTTGTTGTTGTTGATGTTGTTGTTATTGCTGTTGTAGAGCGTTGCCCATACAGTTCCTGGATTCGTTGAATATCTTCGTCAGATATACCGGCCCCAGCATGTGGATACATAAGAGGGTTTTTATTGTTGGAGTGTTTGAGTCCTAAACCGTGTCCCAGTTCGTGTAGAATAACCATATAGTATGATGAGCCATTTGATGCGTGTAGTTGAAGGTTCCACGTGAGATTATTGCTTATGTGGATCTCTATGGGTGTATTGGCAACATTTGGAAAATAAGCGTGTCCTAAAACATCACCGCCAATTGGGTATGTACACGGTTTCCCACCTCTCAAGTAAAAATGTTGGTCATCACAAAAACTTATAAGTATGTCGGCTTCCGCATAGTTGTTTGTTCTCACTAAATTCAAATTAATATGTTGTTCCCATTGTTTGAATGCTTTTTGTGTTAGCAATAGTACTGTAGGATCTGAATAATGTATGTACCATTTCAAAGTTTTCTTTTTCCATATAGGTTTTACTGTTAATAATGAACTCTGTGAAAAATCTTCATCACCACATCGTTTACGTTTCATCAGTTCAATGTCTCTACTAGTCAAATTGTTACTTTCGGGTAAACTGAAAAACGTTTGAAACATGTTTAAAGCCTCTGTGAAAGCTTCTGTCTTCTCTAACATCGTTAGCTGGTCATTGTTAGTGATATTACTGCTTAAATAACCATATTTGATGAGATAATCGTTGGCCAGTTGTCTGTCTGTTTCACTTACATCCTCTCCACAGGAGGCACTTAGACAAAGAACACAGATACTCAAGAGTAGCTTGAACATGACTGCTCTCCACGTTAACCAGCGTTATACTGTTCAACTCTCGCTCTAGCTGTTGTTAAATAGTCGTATGTCTGTCTGTGTTATTACATACCTCTGTCTGTCAGTCTAAGCAAAGCCTTCGTGTTGGCATGACCTATGCGAGTGTGTGTGTGTTATATCCTTTCAAACAACGTGTACAAGCTTCAACAAGATTCTATATGATACTTGTTGACAATCAATGGTCTGTCTGTCTGTTTTTGTTGTGTGTTACCAGTGTTACTCACTCTAGCTGTTGTTAAACAGCTGTGTTATTACACATGCATCTGTCAGTTTAAGCAAAGACTTTGAACTGTCATGACGTGTGTTGTATCCTTTCAAACAACGTGTACAAGCTCCAACAATGCCAATCAGTTGTCTGTCTGTATCCTCAACACAGAAGACACCTGTTCAGTAGTGTGTGTATTAAGCTGTGAAAGAAGGCTGACGTCTCTTGTTGTATGTAAGTACAATCTTGTATTATCTCTGTTTGCATTCAAATAACAAATACAAACATAACCTTAACAAACAATCATATGACTGGTAATCAACACGTGTGTGAACATAACCTTAATAAACAAATACAGACAGTAGTGTGTGTGTGCGAACATAACCTTAATCAACAAATACAAACATAACCTTAATAAACAATCAAAATGGCTTGGTAATCAGTCTGTATACGAACACCTAACCTTAATAAACACATACATACATAACCTTAATAAACAATCAGACAGATGGTATTCTTCAAATACACACATGGAGACCTGACTTGTAGATATCTATGGACACACAGGTCAGACGGAACATCTTACGTCATCACAAGACAGTTAATACCTAACCTGACTTGTGGCTATCTATGGACACACAGGTCAGACATCTTGGAATGCTTGTGACGTCATCTCAGGTTAGTTCCATAGAGAGAACCCCGGAGTTGCGGATGTCTCTTACAGGTCAGCCATCTTGGAATGCTTGTGACGTCATCTCAGGTTAGTTCCATAGAGAGAACCCGGGTTGCAACTGTCTATGACAGGTCAGCCATCTTGGAATGCTTGTGACGTCATCTGACAGGTCAGGTGACATTTGACGTTGACACATGTCAGGTCAGGTGACAGCTGACGTTGACAGCTGTCAGGTCAGTGACATTTGACACCTGTCAAATCTGACAGGTCAGCTGTCAACTGTCACAGGTCTGCGCAGGTCAGCGCATGCGCATGACGTCATCGCGCATGCGCAGTAAAAAGTGGAGGGGATGGACCCAGGTGGCGCCCTATCTACTGTCAGTCATCCTGATCTGATTTAAAATGTCATTAGATCTAGTAGGTAGCCTGTGAAATTTATTAAGCTGTCTTTTTGTTTTCTGTAACAAAATTGCTAAATGTGCTAAAATACAAATTGTTGATTCCATTTGAATTTGAAGTTACCTTTACTAAATTAAACACTAAGTTAAGTTGGCTCTACTACGTACATAAGATTGAAACCTGTGATGAGCACTGGTAAGGACACTTGGAGAACGCAAATCACCACAACACATTCTAAAAAACATGACGATTATTTCACTAACCAAGTTAGCGTCATCAGACGATGAATAATTCTACATATCTTATATCCACAACTGTATTTCTATTTTTCTGCAGGTAGTCGGTCACATTTAGGGAGGTTCAACGACACCAAGATTAACAGATTTCGTTTGGCGGAAAAATCTGTATTCTTTTATTATCTTTCGGCATTGCCTCTGCCGGTATTTATTTTATAAAGAAATCTATCAGGAGACTGCCCATAGGCGGCGGAGCGAGATAATGCATTTTTTATTACTATATTTAGCAATATATGTATGTATATATATATATATATATATATATATATATATATATATATATATATATATATATATATATATATATATATATATATACTTTCAAAGCCGTTTAGCTGTCCTGGTTGTCCAACATTTTTTATTAATTTTAGATTCTCCTCATTAACGTGGTGATTATTATCTCAAATATGCCGAGCGATGGACTGTATCTTAATTATGCTAAATGTTCTTTGAATCTAATTCCAATAGATATTTTTGTTTGTCAGATGTATTTAAGATGACGAACTTTACAACTTATATCATAAATTCCAGACATTTTGGCCGCGCTATCCTTGTCTTGTGGGTTACCCAGCAATACTTTAAAAAACTTGCTAGGTAACCCAAAAGACAATGATAGTACGGCTAAAATGCCGGGAATTTATGAAATAAGTTGTAAAGATTGTGATCTTAAATACATCTGACAAACAAAAAGATCTATTGGAGTTAGATTCAAAGAACATTTAGCACAATTAAGATACGATCCTATAGATAGATCTTCCGTAGCCCGACATATTTGGAAAAATAATTACCAGTTAATGAGGAGAATCTAAAATTCATGTTAACAACCAGGACGGCTAAACGCGTTCGAAAGTATATACGGTCGAGTCCGCTTATAACAAGTACAACGTATAACAAGTTTTTAACGAGTTATTTTCGGTGTTACGGCAAATCACTCATTAAACTTAATACGATTTGAGTTCGGATATAATTATTCGCTGGGGTCTCTTGGGGTGGATAACACCTGGAGACTTGGGCCTACTCTGTGAGCATCGATACAGGCTAACGACCCTGTCTGGATAGTGCTCGAGGGCGGAACTTCATGATACCGCATCGAGTCAATGAAACACTGGCAGGGGTCTGGTGCAGGTGAGGCTGGGGGGGGGGGGTTTGCAGGCATCTCTGGGGAGTGATATGCACCCGGAGTTTGGCGCCTCCGTTGTGGCCTCAGAGACTGACAATTGGCCTCGCTTGGTTGTTACTCGGGAGCGGGGTTCCAGATGATACCACCCTGGATTGAGCCGTGGCGTGTGTCGTGTGTCCAGACGTCCCGGGGGGCTCTGATCTCTGATGAGTGGTAAACACCCGGAATTTGGAGCCCATACTGTGTGCTACGAAACGGATGGACGGCCTTGCTGGGGTGATGCTCGGGAGCGGGACTCGATGGGATGTTGCCTTGAGTCTTAAGACTGTTAGGTGTCATGTTTGGAAGAACCTGAGGGGATCTGAGATCTCTAGGGGTGGATTACAACTGGAGATTAGATGCTGCTCGAGAGCGGGACTTCATGATACCGCCTCGAGGCAAACACTGACGGATGTCGGGTCCAGACGAACTCGGAGGGAGGTTATCTCTCTTTGAGCTTCGAAACGGGCAAACGACTTTACTCAGATGGCAGTACACCTGTCAAACAAACTCTCACCCTCAAGAAAAGATCGACTCCCTCAGGGAGCTGGAATTGATGGGTGAAATGTAAATAATTAGACGTGAGCCACAATAGACCTAAGGTTGCAGTGGAGGGACTGAAATAGCCCACTCACAATAAAAATCTATAAAAAAAAATACTGATGACGCTAACTTGGTTAGTGAAACGTCCGTCAAAATTTGTTGTGGTGATTTGCGTTTTCCAAGTGTGCTTACATACATATATGTATTTGTACACCTTTGCACGGCATTTTGACATCCATTATTTTATGAAAACTTTATATATCCAGGTCTGAACCGAAACCTCAGCTACTCCAGACAGCTCTAGCCTTATATTCAAATGATTTAGCTGGATTAGTTTTGATGACTGACAACAAAATCGGATCCCGATACACCAAAGGTATTATAATTATTATTTAAAAATTATTCATGTACTTTAAACTATTTTTTGATTGATCTTATTTAACAAATTATTTCACTTATGGAAATTCTTAAAGCCATCAAGTAACTCAAGACCAAGTTTACTACTGGACCAGATTTGGTGCCATTCTTTTTGATTGAGGACTGTGCGCATTCTCTTCTCAAACGGCTTAGAACCCTATTTAACTTGTCGCTGCGTACACATTGCTTCCCTGAGGTTTGGAAGGTTGCTCGGATCTGTCCTGTTTTCAAGTCTGGGGATATTTGAGGGTCAGCAACTACAAACCTATAGCTATCCTATGTAATTTTGCTAAGATTTTTGAGGCAGTTGTGTATGGTCATATTTATCTTGCCGTGAAGTAACGCTTGTCACAATACCAGCATGGGTTTATCCTTTGGATCCTACTTGACTAACCATGTGCAATATGTTTTTTATAATAGATTTAAGTCTGTACCCTTCACTGCTAGTTCCGGCGTTCCACAGGGTTCCAATCTTGGCCCACTCCTCCTTTTGTTATTTATCAACAACATAAGCTCTATACTTACTGGTAATTATCTATTATTTGCTGATGATCTCAAATGATACTCCAGTGTTCACGATATTGGTGACTGTTCAAGACTTCAGATGGACCTTGACAACTTACAGCTGTGGTGTGTTGAGAACAGACTTGAATTAAATGTCTCAAAGTGCAAAGTGATGACATACACTAGAGAAACCAGCCGTATAGCTTTTCCCTACAAAGTGGGTGGTGTACCATTGGCTAGGACTGAAACGCACAAGGATCTTGGCATTGTATATGATGAACATTTAAGTTTCACTAGACATATTTAAACAATTACAGCATCCTGTTTGAAGTTGATGGGTTTCATTATGAGGAATGGTAGATCATTTTCCAATTTGGAGGGGTTAAAAATCCTCTCTTTTGATCGAGAGTTGAATATTGTAGCTTGGGTTTTGATCCCTTTTATAGTGTTCACATTGCTGTTCTAGAAGATGTTCAGCGTAAGTTTTTAAGACATCTTGTATATAGGGAATCTGGTACCTACACACAGAGAGGATGTGATCATGGCCAATTTCTGATGCAAGCTGGCGTACCCAGTTTGTATTCGTGTAGAAAAGTTGCATAACTTGTTTCATGGTAAAGTGGATTGTCCAGACTTATTGATGCAATTAAATTTCTCAGTTCCATGGGCTGCATCTAGAGTGGTGAGAGTGTTTAAGCCTCCAATACCAAGGACTAACTTGTATATGAAATCACCTGTGTATACAATGAACTCTGACTTTAATGACTTTGCAAACTTGTGCGACTTCTATTTGGATAAAGCTGCGGTTATTCATAGGATGGCTATATCTTACTTTGTCGGTTATTAGGACCATTATATGTACTATTTTGTGTAATTTCTGCCTTGTGATGTTTTGCACAGTATTTTAGTTTTGTCTTTGGAAGTAATTTTTGTTCATATTGTTCTTTTTGTTTAGTGCCATAATAATGGGATTATCCTGTTGGGCATGTATTCAATAAATAATAAAATAAATGATAAATAACTTAGTTTAAAAAAATATGATACTGGTAAGAGTATATAATGGATATATTAGCTTTCTGTAAAGCATGTGGACATTATCTTAACAAACGCCTTCTTTTTGTTTGTTTTTTATTTTATTACTTTCTGACAGCTAAAATCAGTAACTTATTGGCTGAGTTCACCAGATGCTAACAGTTGAATAGTTGTATCAATATCTGTGTTTATGTTGGAACTTAACTTTTTTTATTATTTATTTTCCGGTGCAGTCGTGCGGAAAGATGAAGCGGTCGATTGTTATTTGATACGAACGTGACGAAGAGCTTAAGCTCTTCGCCACTGATACGTCTGGCCAATTGTATGTCTTTCGGCATGATGGTCACACGTTTGGTGTGAATGGCGCAAAGGTTGGTGTCTTCGAACAGGCCGACCAGGTAAGCTTTGCTGGCTTCTTGCAGCGTCATCACTGCGGAGCTCTGGAAGCGCAAGTCGGTCTTGAAATCTTGTGCGATTTCAGGTACCAGGTGCTGGAAGGGCAGCTTGCGGATCAACAATTCGGTGCTTTTCTGATGACGGATCTCACGCAGGGCGACGGTGCCGGGCTTGTAACAGTGGGGTTTCTTCACACCGCCAGTGGCCAGTGCACTCTTGCGTGCCGCTTTCATGGCTAGGTGTTTGCGCGGCGCCTTGCCACCAGTGAATTTATGAGCGGTCTGCTTGGTACAGGCCATTATCGCTTCGAAACTGACAGTGTGAGCGCTGAGAAGTTTAACGACGAGAATAATGCCAATTTGTCAAAGCAGAATGGCAGACAAATGTCACAAAATAGTGCTTAAAGTCATCAGTCTCCAACTGCTGAAATTTATCGGACGTCATTAGATAAGCAGGCAAAATCAGTTGCTGGTGCTTGGTAGACCCGCCCATTAATTTAATAGTTGGTTATGGTTAAAAATGGCCTTGACAATGGTTGTGTTTACCAGGTGCCAACCGTTGAATAGTTGAGTCAACATATGTGTTCACCAGTAATGCTGAGTTTCAGCACTAATTCAACTGTTGTTGATTTCTCAAAGCAGAATTAATTGTCGCTGACTAACTCAACATAATGCTGGCGAAAGCGTAGTTAAGTAACCACCTACTCTTTTGAATTTGTCTGTTTTGCGTGTATTCATTGTGATTCTCGATTCATGGAAAGTAGTTTGAAGATATTCTAAAATGGTTATGAAAATTATTTGGTGTGTAATTTGATATTATATCCTAATAATAATATTAATTTCTTGTTGGTTTGGTTCTTTCAGGTGGCGCTATATCAACTGACAGCTAAATTTTCTATCGCCAATACTTTCACATTGATATCAAATGGATCAGCTAATTCTATTAGAAATAGGTTTTTAATTTCATCACTATTTTCATTATCCATTTTCGATTTTAAAATTGTGCTTTGATTTTGTGTTAAATGCTGCTTGAAGTCAACAGTCCGTTCATAAGATTTTCAACCAGTGAATTGTATCAACAGTCAACAGATAAGTGCTTTAACTTAGCTGTTGGTGCCTGAGGAACGCATCAATGGTCTTAAGCCACAGAACGATTTAAGTTCTTTGAGTGTGATAATTACAAACTATAGGTTTATGATCCCTAATCAAAAAATTTTTAAAGAAAATTT
This sequence comes from Tillus elongatus, assembly GCA_964006375.1. Lineage (NCBI taxonomy): Eukaryota > Metazoa > Arthropoda > Insecta > Coleoptera > Cleridae > Tillus > Tillus elongatus. The sequence goes on from OZ023269.1 coordinate 133,732,871, forward strand.
TAGAACAAACTTAAGATAAATTGAGATAAATTCTGTTTGAGTAAGTGTTTGCTTAGGATTTTGAGATTTGTCTAATAAATACATTAGAGAAATGGTGTAATTAAGATTTTGTTTTAGAATTTCAAGAAGTATGCCAGCATACCACAGAATTTCACTTTCCTCATATTGAGGATCAACTGGATATAATATCGAACACTGCCCAACAGTTTTTGAAGTCACAGTCATCAGAAAACGGTGGACGAAATGGTAAAAGCGAACTTCTACAGGCGGGTGATTTTTATATGACCAGACATTCAAATTTGGCTCAAGTTCATGTTATATTTCACATTGTATCTGATGATTCTTTAAGAGGTAGTGATATAAATAGTAGACATCCTGTAGTTTTAGGTCTGAGGAATGTTTTAAAGACTGCCTACTCAAATGATGTAACATCACTTACCATACCTCTGTTACTACAGTATGATATGACCGAAGTGAGTATATAAATATTATATAATTTTATTCTTATCAACAGGTATTTTTTTAAATTATTATTTATCAGATTAGTCTTATAACTTGAAAAATTATAAAATTAACATTGTGCCTTAATTTTTGAGGTGACTTTTATGGATTAATACTATCAGAGTGTGAGCTGTATCTATTGATACTAAAACCTGATGTGTTATCTAGAGTTGCAGTTTATATTGTCCCCTGTGGGTCCGGGGACTAACTAAAAGAATAGGCCCATGGTAACTTCTGCCTGTCGTATGAGGCGACTAATCGGAGTTAAGCAGGTGGTAGTGGAATTTTCCTTTACGTGATAGTAAAGGATTTTTTCACGTCCGAGAAGGTACCACCCCATATATCAAGCAGTCGGTGAAGTGCCAGTGGACGTTTCCGGTTCTGGTGTATGAGTCGGTTTCCCTTATAAGCAAAAATGATGATGGCTCCTCCTTGTACAAAAGATTCCGGAGGTAAAATACCCCTCCATACGGATCTCCGGGAGAGGGGTGTACAGGGGGAGTCAGCATCAAGATTTAACATATCCATCTCGAATATATGTGGCCTAAATTCTAACCTGAACTCCGTCCACCATTTCCTCCAGGCTAATAGGCCCCAACTCCTCTTCCTCACCGAAACCCAAATCAGTGCCAAAACAGCCACTAATCACCTTAATTTCCCGGGCATGAGCTCCTTACTTCCTTTAGATTGCATAGAGGCGTGTGCACATACATCCGTAGCAATCTACCCTGCACCGGACTCACCAATTTAGAAGCTGGAAGAAAAGCTATGCTATGTATAAAACTCTCTCTCAGGGCTGCAACTATATTCATCTGTTGCATTTACCGCTCACCTTCTGACAACAACTTTGTCCAGCTCTTCAACTACCTTTCTGAAAAAACCGAACATCTGATTTTTGAATATCCTTCCTCCGAGGTCAATATTCTTGGTGACTTCAATGTCCATAATAAGTAATGGCTAGGGTCTTCAAAAACCGATCCACAAGGGAGAGCAGCGGAGGCCTTTGCAGTCAGCAATTCTTTAGCCAATATGGTTCAGCAACCTACTTACTTTCCTCGTATCCCAACACACAGCTCAAATCCCTTCGATTTCCTTCTTACTACAAAACCTGAATGCTATATCAGTCACCGCCCCCCTTGGTCGCTCAGACCACGGCATGGTCCTTGCTTCTTGCACACTGCAACCCGAGGCCACACAGTCATCACACCCACGTATTGTTTGGCACTACAACTCCGCGAACTGGGACGAAATGCGGGATTACTTTTCCTCATTTCCATGGGCGCCTGTCTGCTTTTCTCATCCTGACCCCTCTGATATCTCACAAAACGTCACCAAAATTATCCAAGCTGGCATGAAATTATTTATTCCACGTACACAGAAAACCTCTTCAGCCACTCAAAAGCCCTGGTTCTCTAAATCCTGTGACAAGGCCAGACATGAAAAGGTCAAAGCTCACAAAGCGCTTCTACACAATCCCAGTCAAGAAAACTGTCAAGCATTTAACGACGCAAGAAACCGCTATCTCCGCATTCTTTCTGAGGCAAAGAACTCGTTTAATAACCACATCAAAAACAAAGTCCTCTTAAGCTCCAATGGCAGCAAACCCTTCTGGACTCTTGCTAAATCTATTGGGAATAATTTGTGCAAGAGCACATTTCCATCTTTTCTCAGGGGATGAAATTGTTTCTACTGCCCTGGGCAAGGCTGAACCTTTTGCCTCGTTGTTCGCCGGCAATGCTACTCTCAACCCACCTCCAAATGTTCAACCACCAACAGTCCCCAATGTCGCGCATAAAATAACGGATATCATTTTCAAAACTCAAAAGGTGTGAAAGATACTCTCTTCTCTTAATACCAGGAAAGCCTCTGGCCTTGACGAGATCCCAGCAATTGTTCTCAAAAAATGCGTACCAGAACTTGCTCCTGTCCTGACTCGTCTGTTCCAGGCATCTTACAATAGAGGCATATTCCCTTGTAACTGGAAAACTGCTCGAGTACAACCTGTCCCCAAGAAAGGATCCAAAGCGCTTCCTAGCAACTACATGCTTATTTCTACCCTTTCAGTCACCTCTACAGTGGTGGAAAAATATATAAACACCGAATTACTAAAATTTCTTGAAAAACACAGTTTAATCCACGACAGGCAGTATGGATTCCGTCAGCGCAGATCAACTGCCGACCTCCTTTCCTTTGTCCCCATTCTTGGAACAAGTCTATGGAACTACACAGTGAATCCCAGATTGTCGCTCTAGACATATCCAAAGCATTCAACCAGGTCTGGCACGCAGCGCTGTTTAATAAACTTCCGGCCTATGGCCTACCACCAAAACTCTGTACCTGGACAGCAATTTCCTCTCCAACCGGAGCATTTCTGTTGTCGTGGATGGCCATTCCTCTAAACTGTATCCAATTAATGCAGGAGTCCCTCAAGGTTCAGCTTTAGCCTCTACTTTGTTTCTTCTTCACATCAATGACCTCGTCTCTAGCACATCCAACCCAGTTCACAGTTACGCGGACGACAGCACCCTCCACTCAAATATACAATATTCTAAGCCTGTCTCTTTAGCCTAATTAGATGAGGATCGCATGGAAGGTTCTGTCTTTGTGGATTTCCAAAAAATATTGGGCTGGGGAAGTAGAAATCTTGTACAACTCAACTCCACCAAATCTCAGTCCCACCTTCAGCGCACTTGCTATCCTGGACTCCATTCAGAAGAGAGCTATACGTCTCATCGGTGACCGTACACTAACCCAAAGGCTGCCATTCCTTGCCCACCGACGTGCCGTTGGTGACCTCTCTCCCTCTCTCTTTTATAGATATCTGTACGGGCACTGCTCAGAGGAGCTTTCTCCATAGTACCTCCACCTGCTGCCCCCAACAGATCTACCAGGGGAACAGAGCGAATGCACCCTTTTACTGTCCAGGTCACCAGACATAGAACATCTTGTTATGCCCGCTCTTTTGTCCCGAGAACTTCCAAGTTGTGGAATTCCTTGCCGGCACATGTTTTTCCTTCTCCTCCGAACCTCCAAGTCCAGAATTAACAAGTTGCCTCGTTCCTCCTTGTCGACACCCACGGTACGATAGTATTTAGGCTGTAAGCCCTCGTGGTGTGTTGTTAAAATAAATAAAAAGGCAATAGAATCGAGTGGGCCTTTATATTTTCTATTAAAGCCTACATTATTTGAATAATACTTTAATATTATAATTTTTATATGATAGAGCTACAACAGGCCAATTGATTTTAAATATAAAATTTGTAAATTATAATTTTTATAACGTTTGCATTGTTTTTATTTTGACTTCAGGAAATGACAAATTCATGGTGTGAAAAAAGGGCAGAATTAGTTTTCAAATGTGTCAAAGGTTTTATGATAGAAATGGCTTCTTGGGGTGGATCTGATCTGAAAAATCTGCAGTTTATGCTTCCTAAGGTAAGTATAAATAAGTTTTTAATTATTTCCATAGTGTGTTTATTTTGCTTTGTTATTTAGGGTTGCCACTTTAAAAGTAATTTCCATTTCCCTGACTACGGGCAGTGTTTTTTGAGCTTTATTCAAATAACTTTACATGATCTAAGAATTCAATTACTGATCGTTAAAAAACATGTATCAACAAAATTTGTGGCAGTTCAGCTTTTACACTTTACTGATCCTAACGAAGTAGAACTGTGAATAAAATAATGTACTGTAAAGTGGGGTAAACCGATAATATTTTGCATGATTTCCACATATTTACAGCTACAGGTTTCTGTAAAAATGTTAAAAAGAAAAAATTACCTATGAAGCCTTACCTATTTTATGCGCTATAAAACACTGCAATTCTCCACTAGAAATATCAGTACAATTATGGAGAATTTTACATTTATCATAAATTAAGGCAATAATTGAAATGTGAGATGGTGAAAGAATGGTGAAGAAGAAATCAGGTTTGATATATTGATATTTAAAGTTTACTGTTTTTGGAATCTTCAATGACAGGTGATTTTTTGAGAGAACCCTTTTAAATGATGTCTCATACAGCACAAGTAGTATACTTCTATATACGAGGGCGAGTCAATAAGTCCATGACTTTTTGAATGAAACACAGGTTTTTTGACAAAAAATCATTTTATTTCTCAACATAGTCTTCTGTGAGCTCTATACACTTCGTCCAACGTTTATCCAATTTTTTTTATCCCTTCGAAAAAATAAGATTTGGCGAGGTCCTCAAAATAGGTATTTGTTTGTGAGATGATTTCATCATTGGAGACAAATCTCTTTCTGCCGAGCCATTTCTTTAATTTTGGAAACAAGAAATAGTCACTCTGGGCTAAATCCAGAGAATAGGGAGCAATTCGTAGCCCAATTTATGCAATTTCGCCATAGAGACTACACATGTATGTACCCTTGCATTGTCTTGGTGAAAAATAACTTTTTTTCTTGGCAAAATGCGGTCGTTTTTTCTTCAAATCGTTTTTTTTCCCTCAGGGCTCGTCCGCTGCTTTGCCGCCCCGATAGCACTGCAACCTTTGGTTGATTGTGCATACCCTTAGTCTTACTCCACCCATTCCAAAATCACTGTACCTTGAACTAGTCTGCACAGCCATTGGTAGGGTGAAGTTTTATATTGCTCTGTCTCCGGTCTAGACTGACCGTAGATCAGTTGTCTTTTGCGGTCCAGAGCTTTAAACTCACACAAGATATTTTGGGCCGATTACTCCCCCCCCGCCACAGAGTCTGCATGCGAGGTCCCCTTCGAACCACCCCATTTTATGCAGGTGTTTCTTGACAGCCATGTGTCCCGTCAAGAGACCTCTTGTGTTTCTGAGCTGTCCTCTGCTAAGGTTTAGCAGCTCCACAGTTTCTTTGAACTGGGTCCGTCAATTATTAACTTTCCATGTCTGAGCCCTGGATAGTCCGCCCAGTACACCTTGTGTTGTATTATGACCTAGGACTTAATGGCTCACCTGGCAGTGCTCTTTGTCACGCCCAGAGCCGGTTTGGGTCCCATAAATGGTTCTGCTGACCCTCTCTTCGCGAGACTGTCAGCTTCTTCATTGCCTTTGACCCCCGAGTGACCCGGCACCCAGATGAGCGTCACCTCATTCTGCCCAGCCATGTCGCTCGTCTCGTCTCGACACTCACTCACCAGCCAGGAATTTACCCATGCTTCAAATCGTTATTGAAGTAGTATTTTTTTGTTCATATGTGGTGATGCCATTAAAGTTATTTGTGTAAACAAAAATATGCTGAGTTAGATATAAATAAGCGCCTTCGTGGCCGTGCGGGAAAGTCGATTCAGACTTTCCAATATGGACTCTGCGGTCGAAGGTTCGAGCCTCACCGGCGGCGGATGATTTTTCAAAATCACTGTCGTCGTTGAGATCGAGCTCAAGGTGGAGGGTAGGTTAATTTAGATGAGCAAAAAGGGTCAGCAATGGCCTAATTGCCAGTAAGCATCTTACCTTTTTAGATATAAATAAATATACTTATGGATAAATCATTGTTTTTGAAGAAGATATAAATAGTTGTAAGCCTGAATTACAATGTCCACACTCAAAGAAACTATGGAGAACGACAGGCAGTTCTGTTATTGTCTTAAAAAAAAATTGAATGATATGTTTTATTCGATTTTTTCATTAAAAGAATTTGATTGACAGAAAAAACAGATTTTAATACTTTCTATTTGCTTCCTTTATTGCCAAATATTTTCAAAAATCTGTCTTATTTTTTAATGCCTTTATTGGCGGCAAATTTATTTTTCAAAATTTATTGTCTTTTTCTTAAATAATTAACAAAATATACAAGGAAAAAGTTGTCTTTTATATTATTTTTTAATGCTTATTTGCTGCAGTATACTTTTCAAAATTTATTATTGAGGGCGAAAGGTTACATGTCTTTTTTAAAAATAATGTACATAATAAACAAGAAAAGACTGTTCTACATTATTTTTGAACACTTATTTGCTGCAAACATATATATATATATATATATATATATATATATATATATATATATATATATATATATATATATATATATATATAATGGTCCGATTTTGATAAAATTTGGCATGTACCTTACTGTTGTAAGTGGCTTGGACAAGTTCGTTAGCCAGGATAATCGAACCAGGTTTTCCGAGAAAATTTTGGGTTTTCTTTCGGAATTTTTTTTTATCTCAAGAAATGGAAAAGCTATGGTAACCAAATTTGATACGTAAGTTTACGATATTAGAAGGAAACTATGTACAAAAATTTATATTTCTATGTTACAAGAACAAAAAGTTATAAAAAAAATGTTTGGTGCCAGATAATTTCTATGAAAATTGACTACCATAACGCACTTGCTGCGTCCAGACTTTTTCTTTGTGCTGGGATACACCCGTGATAATAAAGTAAATAAATATTTTTTTCTAGGGTATATCAGTGCAAGTTTTCCAGAGTCTAACAGAAATGCTGCCAAGAATTTTTAAGGTTTCAAATCCAAAAATACTGAAATAGTATCAACTGTTACAGTTAAAAACCATTGTGTGATAAGAAGTAGTCTATTTCTAAAATTTTAGGTGTGGCTTTTAATTAGATTCCCGAATTTTATACTAAAGTAGATATACTGTTAAAAAGTAATGCTGCTGATACCAGATTTTGTGATACTGCAAGTTATCTAGTTAATATTTACTAATAAGTAATTTTTGCAATATGAACAATTTTCTTTATACCACTTTATTCCTCGGTAATAAATTTTTTTAGTAAATTTGTTTTTTTCTTTATATATTAGGTACCCTTATTGTTATAAAGGAATAAAAATTATGAAAACAGTAGCTCAAAAACTTATATTTTCTTATGAAAATTTTGTCTATATTTCTGTTAGAAATTAAGATTTTTTTTCTTCACAAAACGAAGTGATAAAAATTCATCTAGAAATATTGGTACACAAAGCAAATGTGTGCTTATAAAGATGGAATATAAATAAATTCTCAAGTTCTTGGTGATGTTTAACCCATTCAGTTCTAATGACATGGATCCATGACAAGCTGCTCTGGATCCGAAGCAGACACCAGTTTGTATTCAAAGCTGCAGTGTGATTTGAGTGTCATTGCTAGTAGCACATACGTTGTATAGCATGTAGTGACTGAGTTAAGGCTTGTAAAATCGCTTACCTTTTTCACTTTTTTTCTCTAAGGTGTTCAACATGGATATTAGTGGAACAGGACCTTCCAATACTAAAACATGTAAAATTGTGTTCAAAAAAACTTAGGACAAATTACGAGCATTATTAGACTTGTGATCAATAAACGAGTACAGTGTGCACTGTGCTTCTGACATATTTTTCTTTGTAATAGTCAAAAGTTGTAAAGAACTATTTACAGTTAAACTACATGGGGTTGTCAAATTATTAGGGACAGTAGCAATTTCTTCATATTTCAAAGTTTGGATGGATTTAGTCACAGAAATATTTGTTCCTTCTTGAGTTTATTATTTTGTTTGTTTATTGTTGGTAATTCTACTATGTTTTGCGAGTGGCTACACTGCAAGCAACCTCAGCTTGTCAATAATTTGAGGTTATTGTACAAGCGGCAGTGTTTTTGTGCACACGTAGATTCGTGTAAACCAGATTCTACAACCTTTTAAAGTGTTTTTTTACAAGTTTTTGAGAGTTCAGCATCATTAAAATGTAAGTAATAATTAGCTATTTGTTAGATTAGCTGCTTTTGATGTTCAAAATCATTTTTATTTTTTGAATTTTCTTTAGAATGCCCAAGTCAACAGACACATCTCCTATGAAAGTGAGAGAAACTCAGACATTACTGACCCATACCTCTCATTCTCAGAGAGTGAGAGAGAGAGAGAGAGAGAGAGAGAGAGCAGCAATCACGGGTGTTTCCAAGTCAGGGCTCAACAGAATCAAGAAAAAAAATTGATCAAAATCTACCCTTGGAAGCCAATCGTATTGGGAAATGTAGCAGAAAGAAGATAACCACCCCTCGCGGTGACCGTAAAATAAGGGATGTGTGCCTACAAAATAGAAAAATATCTGTAGATCAGATCACCAGACTTGTTAACCAAGGTGGAATGAATGTTTCAAGGAGAACAGTACAAAGACGATTGGCCAAGGAAAATCTCATTGGTCGCTGCCTGCCTTACGCAGGCAATGAAGAGGAAGCGCTTGGAATGGGCCGAAGAGCACAAAAATCCGTCTGTTGAGGACTGGAGTCGTGTAACTATGGCTTCCATGATTTGACGTCTGAATAATTGCTTTATTATGACCCTGTTTAATATTGCAACACCTTACAGGTGTGCTTTTCCAATGAGTCCACCTTATAAATTTTGATGGACAAGAGCTCATTTCTGAGGCAACGCCCTGGAGAGAAATTCCATCCAGACTGCATAATGAATAATGTTAAACATCCTGTAAGTGCTATGGTATGGTCTGTGATTTCCGCTAGAGGTATGGGCCCTCTCTACAGCATAGAAGGAACCATGAGACAGGACCAGTACAAGCGTGTACTTAAAAACTGCCTTCTTCCTCAGGTCAGAGAATGGTTCCTTGATGACGATAATTATATCTTCATGCATGATTCGGCACCGTGCCATAAAGCTAGGAGTATAACAACTTTCCTAGAAGAGTTTAGCGCTGGCCAGGCAATTTCCCGGATATGAATCCAATAGAGAACTTGTGGGAACTGACCAAATGTGAGATTGCCAAAACTGAGATAACAAATAAACAGCAACTCATAGAAACCCTCATTAGAGTCTGGCATCACGATCCCAAACTGCAAGACAATGCGAGGGCCTGCATTGAAAGTATGCCCCGGCGTTTGGAAGCTGTCATTGCAGCCAAGGGTAATATCACTAAATAGTGATACTGTCACCCTAAAATATCTAGCCCTGTGTTTTGTTGTTAGAATGTATATTAGAATAATAAGTTTCGTTTTATGAATAAAACAGAATAATAAAGAAATTATTACATCACAACTATGAATTGAAATCAATTTCCCAGCTAAAACTGCAAATTTTAAATAGGTGTTCTTAATAATTTGGCAACCCACTGTATATTACAGAAATAATACGCAAACTTACCCACGAAATGTTAAAATTCTTTGGAAAACACATTTTATAGAAGTTTAAAATATTCATTAAAAACCATCATATAAAAATATTAACAAAGTTGAATTGAATGTAAATTCAAATGAATCAATGTAGTTGGTATTGGTAATATTTAGAACTCAATTGTTAATCAAAATTTTAAATGAAAACAAAAAAAAAAAGGGTATATTAGTTAATTATACCCAGTTACTAATTTAGCATCAAAGGAAAAGTGACATGTATTGGATACATAAATGGCTTTCTTTTGCTGAACACCACCAGATTATAAAAAAAAACTAAAAACTGACATTTCAAGAGATAATATGAAAGTAAATTGGTCATAATAAGCACAGCAACAGTTAACTGTAACGATGATTTAGTGAAAATTAATTACATCTATAGCAAATATATAGTTAGTTTTAAATGGCGATATTTTAGTGAAAATTTCTTACAAGGTTTCCAGACTGTTACATAGCAATTGCTATTTAAATTCGTCACTGCAAAAAAGTTTCAATTAACAACAAAACAAATTATACTTGTTTCATTGGCGAGTTAAATCATTAAGGTCAGTAGAAAAACAAAGAAAACAGGCCTTGGAAAACCCAGGTTGCTGAGTATAACTAGAGGAAAATTGATTAGCATGACCAAAGCGGGAAATTTATTGATATCATTTTTAATTAAAACCCATGGTTCTTTTACAAAGGAACATCATCAATAGAGCTAATACCAATGATGAAAATTTGCTTAGACACTGACCTAATTATTACTTAAACAAAATGATTTACAAATTGTTTAGATAGGAAAGATACTTATAAAAACACTACAACTATGATATTATTAACGGAAACAAGCAGCTGGCTAACAAACCCGATAATTTTAACATAAAAAGATATTTGGTAAGTCCTTGACGTAATTCTCTTAGCAAATGAAGTTGCGTTGGACCCTGCAACATTTCCCTGCTTCCTGAGAAGAAAACCCAGCTCTTATTCTTTAGGAATTGTTTCAAAAGCAAGCTTGAAATATAATTCAGCGGAACATTTATCAGAGGCCACATGTACAACTTATATTTCTATTTATGGATATGCTAAAATAAAAACATTGCATTTGTTTGTAATATAATTCACATTAAAGGTTTGTACTGTATATGAGATATTTCAGCTATTAAATTGATACTGAAACTTTTAGAAGTTTGATCGAGGTAGACAACTGCGTTACAATGTGTAAAAGCTAATTTATAAATTCCAGCTTTTGTTAAGAAACATGATTATTCTTTCACATTGTTGTGTTCTAATATTGTTTGATCCCCACGCTCAAACTCCCCGAGTCCGACCCTGTACATTCCCACCCTGAAAACTTCCCTCGATGCCTCCAACAGCAACCAAAAGCGCATGGACTACATTGGCACTCCTGCAACAGTTGGCAACAACAGCAAGCAGAGGCGTACAACATTGGTATCCCTGTGACAGTTGTCATCTAGTATCACCTACCAAGAGAAGCACATACGAGAGAACTCAACACTTCATCACTTCCATGTAATTCAGCTTCCAGTGCAGTCAGTCCAGCCGGCTGAACCGTGACTGTTAGTCAGACGCAGCATAATACTTGATTATGCCACAGTTAACTCTGTGGTCGTTCCAGCGGTCAGGGAGCATCACAGGAGGATCACCTGACCCGCGACACGTTGTCAAGACCCACGGTTGTCTCTATAGATACATGGACAGGTCCGTGAGCCTCGTTGTGGAAGAACCAGTATTTCGACGAGCGACGGACCCTTGCTCAGAAATTCATTCAACTGCGGTATCAACACACCGCAAGTCTTCACAGCTGTGAAACATCGTGGCCCTTTGGACGACGCCCCCAGCTATCAACGACACCACCACATGCTGATTGCGGCAACCTCCCAGCTCCAACTGTAAGTCACCTTTTTTATTGCATCACAACATTCATTTTTTTTTGTATTTCACTTTGTATTACCACGTGTATTCATAATTCTGCCCCTCAAACAACAATTCCTCTGGTCCTTCACGAGTCTTAAACGGTTCATTTGAACAATTACATTATGCTAGCCTTTTCTGAACCCTACACAGATTACATAGCCAATAACATGTCATGTAAGATTTGAAGGCTACCTTTGTATTTGAACTGACATTTAACATTTTTGGAATGTCTCCCAAGTCATTGAAACGTATGTTATCTTTTTTGTCTAATATCTGGATAAATTAAATTAATCGCTAATTTATATTATTTTCTGCCTATCATCTTGTTTATTATTTTAATAGAGTAACCACTATTAAGTATAATATTTGATGATAATAATCTATAAAGTAAGAGTCAATACAGGTAAAAAGATGTAGATATAGGTGAATGTATATCGAAAGAGGAAAAGTCACTGGATATAACAGAAGTACTATATAGATGTGAAAGTTGAGTGTGTCAGGAAAATCTTATTAAGATAATTGGATGCTGTTGAAATAAACCATTTAGGACAGACGATAAGTAAATCAAAGAGATAAATTAAGAATAAGTGAGTTTTGAATTAACCTAAAGCTGAAAAGTGAATTGAAGGTTACATAAAAATAGGGAGCTGAAATGCTTTAAACACAAAGAATACATGTAGTGGTAAAATTACGAGCAGAATTTACAAAAAGTATGTGTTGTTGGTAAGAGAGGTTGTAGAAGACCAAGGAAAGATTATTCGGATATTGTAAGGGACGTATTAAAAAAAAAACGTAAAAAGTTATGTTGTTTTACTTTAAAGTTAAAATCGCAGGATATAAATGATATATAACCTAATGATAATTAGTAATATGTGGTATAAAAATAATTAACAGTAAAAGCCAGGATTGAAAAATGTAAACTTATTTCATATAGATTCTTCTAATATTTCGTTGTTTTCTTGTTTAAGTTCCAACTCTTTAAGGTGGAAATATAACTTCAATGATGCCTGAAAAACAAAACTGTTTATGAAAAAATAGTGTCAATTTAATACAAGCTAGAAACAAACACTTTATAGAATTATTCTATAATGTTTCTTTTAAAATTATTTACATCCCTTCAACAAAAGAAAGTTAGTTTTACCAAATAGCGTTAGTTATTAATTTCAATAAAGCCTAACAGTACACAACCAGTGATAGGGCCACTAATTGAACAGGTACGTTACAAAATACAATTACAGAAATAAACAAACAAAACAATTCAATCAGTTAACATCAAATAATAGACTAAGCTTACATAATAGCTATATCAGTACAGAACAGTAGTTGTTTCTTACAGTTTTTAATTGATTGTAAGTTATCACTAAACACAGTCTCAGTCTATTCGTTCGTCGGCTTCCAGGGGCTTTAATTCATATTCGTTTCGAAGTGCTTGCACCGAGTGTAACAATAATAATTCGTATTCGACCACGCGTTTTAGTATTACACGTGCCGCCTATATGAATGTAAATAAATAGTATATAGTTTATATTACTTTAAATATATAACTAAGTGTGACCTCAGCCGCGCTAGAGGTCCTGTTGATGCTGCCACCGCTTCCCATCTGTATCAGAAGGGAGCCTATGGCGTCGCATCTTAGAATGCGAGACTCAGGAAACTGATGTGGAGAGGGAGCAATAATAGGGCATGCAAGAGTTGCCAAGGAGGTGGAAAAGGAAATTCCGATTTCCGCCATAAAAGTGCGGGATGCCGAGGACGATATTAGGTTGACAAGGCCATACACCCTCAGGATCCCCAGTAGGGATCAGTGGAGGGAAAATGAGGTTGCATTCCAGCCCGCAAGCCTGGTCTGTTTCACCGACGGATCGCGACTGGAGGACCAACAATCCTCCGGGGCAATAATATACATCGAGGGCCTGGGGGTGCGCGAGAGCTATACTCTTGGCGCATATACCACGGCATTCGAAACAGAGGTATATGCTATCCTGTCTGTGGCCAATAGACAGGATGTGAAGACGAGTCCCGAGAAATGTGTGTACATCTGCTCGGATAGCCAGGCGGTCCTCCGGGCAGTCTGCGCGGCCAGAATCAGGTCAACACTGGTTCAGGAGTGCGCTGACGCCCTCAGTGGACTAGCCAGGACGAAGGAGGTGCAACTGGTGTGGGTTCCGGGACACTGTGGCGTAGCGGGGAATGAGGTGGCGAATAATCTCGCAAGACTCGGTTCCCGGCGGCCGTTCTGTGTACCGGAGCCTGCGATAGGCATAAGTAGGAAGACAGTCTCTGTCGCCTTAGACAGGTGGACCGAGGAAGCAATGGAGAGGCACTGGCGGTCGGTTGGTGGCTGCAAGCAGGCGAGGGACTTCGTGGAGGGGCCGGACAGAAATAAAGTTGTCTGGATACTCGGAAGGAGTCGATCTACGCTTCGCCGCATCCTTGGGGTGCTGACGGGCCACTGCGCCCTTAGAAGACACCTCACATTGATACATTGATAGGCATAAAGAGGGATCCCATTTGCCAGGAATGCGGCGAGGATGAAGAAACGTCCTACCTGTGTGAATGCGAGGCTTTTGGGAGTCTTCGAACAGAATTGTTCAGATCCAGGACTCTGCAGAGGAATCAGGTAAGTACCGTCCAATTGAAGACCGTCAAGGCGTTTCATCTCGAGGTCGAGGCGGTTTGGCGACTGAACCGAGGAAGAGTAGAGCATGGTTGCTGGGGTTGGCAAACAGGGCCCATTGTGGCCTACTTGCTTGGCGTTGGCCTCCCCACCACTGCTACTACTACTACTACTAAGTTAAGTGTGTCCAAGTGATTTTATTTTCATAACACGAGGTCAGTTTAATATATATATATATATATATATATATATATATATATATATATATATATATATATATATATATATATATATATATATATATATATATATATATATATATATATATATATATATATATATATATATATATACATGTATCCATCCGATAACTCAAGAAGTAGTTAACCGATTTTGAGGTTTGGAAGGTTGCTCGGATCTGTCCTGTTTTTAAGTCTGGGGACCGTTCGAGGGTCAGCAACTACAGGTCTATAGCTATCCTATGTAATTTTGCTAAGATTTTTGAGGCAGTTCTGTATGGTTGTATTTATCCTGCCATGAAGTATCGCTTGTCACAATACCAGCATGGGTTTATGGAGGGGCGCTCAACACTGACGAATTTATCCCTGTTCACACAGTATGTAAGTGAAGCTTTGGATGGACCGGGTCAGGTGGATGTCATTTATACAGACTTCTCCAAAGCGTTCAATCATGTTGACCACTCAACATTTCTGTACAAGCTGCATTTGGCAGGCCTTGATGGACGGCTGATAGCATTCTTTGGATCCTACCTGACTAACCGTGTGCAATATGTTTTTTATAATGGATTTAAGTCTGTACCCTTCAATGCTAGTTCAGGCATTCCACAGGGTTCCAATCTTGGCCCACTCCTCTTTTTGTTATTTATCAACGACATAAGCTCTATAATTTCTGATAATCATCTATTATTTGCTGATGATCTCAAATGATACTCCAGTGTTCACGATATTGGTGACTGTTCAAGAGTCCAGGTGGACCTTGACAACTTACAGCTGTGGTGTGTTGAGATTAGACTTGAATTAAATGTCTCGAAGTGCAAAGTGATGACATACACTAGAAACACCAGCCGTATAGCTTTTCCCTACAAAGTGGGTGGTGTACCATTGGCTAAGACTGCAACGCACAAAGATCTTGGCATTGTATATGATGAACATTTAGGTTTAACTGGTCATATTCAAACAATTACGGCATTCTGTTTGAAGTTGATGGGTTTCATTATGAGGAATGGCAGATCATTTTCCAATTTGGATAGCTTGAAAATTCTCTGTTTTGCTTATGTTTGATCGAGACTTGAATATTGTAGCTTGGTTTTTGATCCCTTTTATAGTGTTCACATTGCTGTTCTATAAGATGTTCAGCGTAAGTTTTTAAGACATCTTGCATATAGGAAATCTGGTACCTGCCCACAGAGAGGATGAGATCATGGCCAATTGCTGATGCAAGCTGGCGTACCCAGTTTGTATTCACGTAGAAAAGTTGCATCTGTGATGTTCCTGCATAACTTGTTCAATGGTAAAGTTGATTATCCATTGCATCTAGAGTGGTGGGTGTTTAACCCTCCAATACCAAGGACTAACTTGCATATGAGATCACATGTATATACAATGACTTTAATGACATTGCAAACTTGTGCGACTTCTATTCGGGTAAAGCTGCTGTTATCCGTAGGGTGGCTATATCTTACTTTGTCAGTTATTAGGACCATTATATGTACTGTTTTGTGTAATTTCTGCCTTGTGATGTTTTGCACAGTATTTTAGTTTTGTTTTTGAAAGTAATTTTTGTTCATATTGTTACATATTGTTTTTTGTTTGGTGCCCTATTAATGGGATTATCCTGTTGGGCATGTATTCAATAAATAAATATATATGGATTGAAAATATTAATGTTTTTAAAAATGTCATCTTTGGGCGAATTTAATAATGTCTATCAATAGAAAATGAATCCCACTGAATTCCTAAGTAAATCAATAACCATAATAGAAGATTGTAGGCTAAACTTCAACCAAACTGTGTTATTGAAAGCTGAATAGAATGGGGCGCCGGAGTCGGATTTAAAAATGAAATGGAAAGTTTAAAAAATCAGTTTTTTTCAAAACATCTAGAAAACACAAAAATATAATTGATTTTTGCAAACGCTGCTTACGAGACCTCCTCATTGCGCAACTTTTTTCTAATTTGACCAACCTTGTATCTCTTGCGGTTTCCGAGATCCCTATATGCTGTTCATTCCTACGTGGGGCACTCTGTATGATGAAATGTTATTAACTTAAATTATTATTCACAAGTTTTACACAAAATAATTAACGTTTACTAATTGATCAGGTTTATTTTTATTATTCAAGGCATTTTCAGCTTATATGAATTCATTGAAAAAAAATGTAATTTACTAATATGATGACAATAAGTCCAGAGTGCATTTAGTAAAGATTTATGGTGGTTAATATAAAAATATTAATCACCATACATCTTCTAACATCATTCTCTGATAATAAGCTGCTATCAGTAAAATAAAAGAAGCACTTACGTAGGAGTCAATAGCTGCATAAACTTTTTGATGATATGACAATGGTATTATATGCCACTTGCTCATTCTAACTTTCTTGTCTTTATTTATTTGCATTTTTAGCTATAAACAACAATAAATATTTATAATAAAGATATAACATAAATAAAATCAACTTACACAATACCCAACTAAACGTTCCATACTCCATCTTTGCTGAAAAGGTAAAACAGAATTTGCAAACGTACTTAATTCAATACAATTTTCTATTGCTTTGTCTCCATCTATACCTGGGAAATCTCTTGCTAATTTTCTTATGTCACTAAAATCAATTTAGAGAAGATTAGTCAATAAAATCGAATTAGTTTTCTGCAAAATTTATTTATTTATTTATTCATACACCATCATACATCCATACAACATGTGTATGGAGAATGACGAGACAGCAGAGCACGTGCTGTGTTCCTGTCCGGCAGCGGACAGGACTAGATACCTGCTCTTTGGCAAGGTAAAGCTTGCTCCAGAGGATCTGGATCAACTTTCGCCCACAAAGGTTATCGACCTCTGTAGGAGGCTGGCTTTGCTGGGTGAAACATAGACATTAGGCGTGAGCCACAATAGACCTTATGGTCGCGGTGGAGGGACCGATATGGACCACTCACATTCAAACCTATCCTAATCTAACCTACACCATCTAACAGCTTAAAGCTTAATAACAAACAAACTATACAAAAGAGAGTCACAAATTAGATCGCTTTGAAAAGCATTTTTATCTCTGATATATTACATGACAAGATATCTAGGCGGTCTTGCAGTACAGAGTAATCATTGCACATCTGGTAAATTGGAGACGATCGCAGCAATCGTGTAAGAGCAGTCGGGAGATAAAATGTGCCTGGAAAACGTGCTGCAATACGAGGCACATTGAAATTAAGTTGCTGAAGCAGACTAGGGCAGTCGAACACAGAATTAACTAGTTTGTATAAAAATATAATTAAACTGCACTGCCTGCACATCGACATACTCTGCAGACTAAAGCGAAGAAGTAAACTTTCCTGAGGAAAACCAATAGATGCATATCGACCATCCTCACGAAAGCTAAGAAATTTTAGAAATTTCCTTTGCACTGATTCTAGACTTGCCACATGTATCTCATAAGTAGGAGCCCACACAGCTGAGCCATATTCAAGTCGAGACCTAACCAAACAACTAAAGAGCACGAGGAGGGTGTCAGTCTGTGAGAAATTTTTGCTGTTTCTTATCAGAAACCCAAGAGTTTTGTAAGCAGAACTGACAGTCTGCTCATAGTGTGGTTTAAAAGATAGAGTACCATCAAAAACAATTCCAAGGTCCTTAACTGTCCCGGGGCGATCAAGTCAAAGCCCTCTTATATTGTACCTGAAAGTAACTGTGTGCTTATTTCGAGTAAAAGACATCAAACAACACTCGGAAACATTCATAGAAAGACCACTCCGACAACATAAACATAAACTTTACAATCTCTTATTTAAGCATATATGAATTTCTTAACCTTATCCTTGGCTTAATTTTTACTTTTAATATCAATTAAACAAGTGACAATTTGATCTGTTAAGAACAAGCAATTGATAAAACTGTCATAACAGTACATGCATTTTTTTTACTTACTTTTTGATATTTACTCCAGTCAATCGCACCTTAGGGTGTATCAACAGTTCAGTCAAAGATTTTGGTAACTTGTCAAGTAAACTCACATGCAAAATATAGCATGTATTAACATCAGGATTTATCTGGATAACAGCCACTTTACCTGGGCCTGTTTGGAAATTAAAAGGCCATTCCAAGTCAAAACCTAAAACCAGCAGGTCCTCAACTTCATTAGCTTTGTTTCTATAAATATTAATAGTCTGGTTAATTATATATAACTATAACACATCAATAATTTTCTAGAGCTGGTTTGATTTGCAGCTAAAAAAAGTTAAGTAGAAAAGTTCTGGAGAAAAACAACTAGGTATACTGCTAGTAAATATTTTGGTAAATTTGCAGATTAGCCCCCGAACGCTTTTCAAAAAACTGTCTTCAGAAATCTGCCTAGGGCCCTCCCTGGATGCACAAACTACAAGAAACATTTCTGGTTCACACCCCCCAAGAAAGTTACAGGGCCAGGGGGGTAGTGGTGCTGGGTGGAGTACGTAGTAAAAAGGAAATATGAGCAAAAAATGCGAAGAAAACGGGCTTGAAAGCTGTCTTTTTCACATCTTGAAGCCATATCCCCCTTAAACCCTGCCTACCCCGCACAGCACCCCTATTCCCCCAGGTGCCATCACTTCCTTGGCGGGTATAAACGAGACATTTTTCTTGTGGTTTATGCAACGAGTGTGGTTTTATGCATGCGAGAGGGGAAGGTTTAACCAGGAGGGGGAGGCTTCATCATAGGCATTTTCCTTCCCCTCTCGTGTGCATACAACCACCCTCATAGCATAAACCACAAGAAAAACTTCTTGTTCATACCCCCCAAGGAAGGACAAGGAGCGAATAGGGGTGCTGTGCGGGGTAGGCAGGGTTTAATAGGGATATGGCTTCAAATGGACAGCTTTCAAGCAGTTTTCTTCGCATTTTCTGCTCATATTTCCTTTTTATTACCTACCCCGCCCAGCACCCATATTCACTCCTGGTCCCGTAACTTCCTTGGGGGGTGTCAACAAGATTTTTTTCTTGTGGTTTGTGCATCCAGGGAGGTCTTAGTCATATTTCTGAAAACAATTTTGTGAAAAGCGTTCAGAAGCTAATCTGCAAACTTACCAATATTTTACTAGCCTTATAATGGAAACAGTCTTATAGAAACACCCTGTATTTATAAAATAGATGTACATTTTACGACATTTATTTTACAAATACAATTTTTCTAAAAACATTGATGCATTTTTAGTTTGCCAAACCTCATAACGTTAACTATTTTTCTAGGAACTGATCATTTGGCAATTTGTAATTTCCTAATGATGCATTATGAAGCAAAACAATATGTTTATTTATATATCATAATTAAATTGTATTTATTGACAATACATCTTTGATTGATAAATCTATATAGTTCACATTAATTAAAGTAAATTATAAAAAATTACAAAAAAAAAGGTTTACATAGGAACCAATGAAGTATTTTATACCAATTATCAAATGGGACTTACAGAATGCTTTCACAAACAAAAGCACAGTCAATTAATGTAGTGTGGTAATGAATTTTTCCTTTATAATTGATAAAAGGTCTATTTCTTTTAGCTTCCTCTTCTCTTTTTATCTGTATCTAAAAACATGAATAATTAGGTTGTGGTAATTGATGTGTGATTAGTAAATAGCATGTAAATATGAATTAAATGACCTACCGTTTCTTGTTCTCTTATTCCTTGGGGTACTGAGGAACGTAATCTCATTCTAATATTCGATGTCTCCATTTTAGTATGTAATAAATTCAAATTCACTAAGATTTAAGATTGTTTTACATAGGAAGAATTGAAATTGAAGTTATTAAACAACCCAAATAAGCGGGAAATTTGACAAATGATTTGACAAATGACAGTTAGTGAGATTTTGCTTTACTGTATTGGCGACAACACTTAGACCCAATCTGTGAAAATCTAAACGTCCCTGAGCCATGCAATAGCAACTAAAAGCAGCTAATACCAATAGCAATCAGTTTCAATCTCTACGCAGACTGTGGCCAACGTAAAAACTGACGTCTAATTAAAATTCAAACAAGGTTTAAGTGCCTTAGGATCTTATCTGATCAACTATATAGGCACAACATAGTTACGCTGTGAAACAAGAGGGTTATTTTTTTTCGAATTTTTGTGAAAAAATTTGTTATTTAAGTTAAATTACGATTTTCAAGTTTTCACAAAATTTCACATTTGTTGCCCTTGTGAATACTTTGTCACATACAAAAACTAAGGTTTCTAGGTTCATAGAAAATAAAGTTATAAGCATTTTAAAGGGTTTATACAATTGATTACCATATGCCACTTACTGCGAATCCATACATTTAAGTGAATTTTTGTTTAAAGATATTGTTCATAAAGACAAGATTTTCGAAAATGTTTCTTTAAATAAGGGTGAACTGAATCTCTTTAAACCCCATTATAATAATAATATTATATATATATATATATATATATATATATATATGAAAATAGCTGGCGGGATATTTCCAAACCAGACACTTCGAGTCTTGACGCATCCAACGAAACTAAATTATTTGACATTCTATTTTGCGTCTGATACTTCAGTTATTTAGTTACGATGATTCTTTGCCTCTCCACGCTGTTATTTGCCAATCCTAAGTATTTCTTTACAGCCTATACTTATTAAAATAAATTTTCTACAGACCTAAAATAATATTGTCTTAATATTTAATGTCCAAATAACAAACGATAATTATATACTTAATTTTAATTAAACTTGATACGTGTCTTTGTTTTGTAAATCTGTTGAACAAGTCCGTTAGCATATCTAGACCACCACTTTTCCCGAAAAAAAAAAGTTTAAAAAAGTTTTATCTCCAAAACCAGTAAAGGTGTATTGATAACATTTCGTACTTATGTGCTTTCATAAACTATTATGTACTAAAACTGAAAAGAAACTAAGTCCGTAATAGATTGTTATTGGTTAGTTTGATTAACTATTACATGGCTCAGGGACATCTCCCAAACTTTGAATGTTTTATGGTATTCATAGAGAAACACGTTTCTTTATGTTTATCTACATATATAAAATTCTCGTGAGTTCACAGGCGGCAGTAGCTGAGTTTAAGCGTTTATCGTGTGATACATTTCAGCGGGGTAAGACTGCTGAATGCTCTTTGTACCCCCAGGACCATTTTGTTTGTCTCTACAAATTAGCAACAGTTGAGTTCCAACAGAAAATTTGCGAATTGATGAACTCACATTTTGACACAACTATCCAGCTGTGGGTGCCTGTTGAGCTCGGCCACTGTTTATGTCGCCTATACTGGACGTCGGTTTATCTAATTAGCCGGGGTCAACATTTTTGACATAACGGGAGAGTTCAACACATGATACAAATAACGAGAGATATGATATTCCGACTACCTATTTTTAGACCTGTCACGCGCATGGTGTCAAGTGGTGAGTCCAATGCAACAATAATGTACTGTTGTGCAGTGAGGTTTGACGTTTCATCACAACCTCTTAACAAATTACGTATTTTACTAATATTTAAGTGCATACAGTTGGAAGTACACAAAAATGAAAACGATTAAATTTAGTGCTGCGATCTATATTATCTGAAAAAGACAATATAGGCGTAACTTCAACCGCATTAAACTGACCTATAGAAACTTTTTGATTGCGAATGACTTTGTTTTAAGTGTGTAGTTGGACTTCTATAACGTTACTCACCACGTGACGTCACTTGAGGGGGCGGGGCATATGCGCAATATATCTCTTCTAAGTCATTGTCATTATATCATGGGCGCGCACTGTTCTGAATTTGTCTATTTTGCGGACAACTTTGTGATTTTCAGTCAATCTTAAATTGGCGAACCAAAAACGTAGCAATACTGTTGTTTAATAGCAGGATTATAAGGAAATAAATAGAACAATTCATTTTTTCAGAAGTAAAACTATTATATAGTTGATGTTCCCTTAAAACTAGGGGTCCGCATTAGTAAAAATTTTCGTCGTATGCGGTTTTCGATATACGTTTTTGTGGATTTTAGTAATATTCTATTAATATGGACGGATGCACCACACAGAAAACAAACCTTAGCTCCCATATTTGCTTGAAATAATGAGAAATTTGGAGCAATTGTCTGCAAAACCAATCTTCATACACACACACATACACACACAAATATATATATATATATATATATATATATATATATATATATATATATATATATATATATATATATATATATATATATATATATATATTCCTTAATTGTCTTTTCAGATCAGGAAAATTTCACATGGGACCAAAGAGGACATTACTCATATTGTTCGAATACAAAAGCAGGTATCCGAACTATAGGGATTCCAGAACGAAAAAGAAGACTATAAGAGGAAATAGCAGCAGTGATGAGGGGATGGGGCTATTGGGTGGATGCATATCTCCTGGATCATAAAATGCCTAACATAAACATTCAGGAAGATTTGAGACAATAACAATAGAAGAAAAAAAAACAACGGGAAGGGGTAGAATTAATTGGGAATGCTAGAATCCATAGATCTTTTGAAGACATTAATTTTTTCAGTTAACGTCTTATCCTCTACAAAAACAGACAGTGTGAGAGTAGTTAAAGACACTACTGTTGCTATCAATAGCAGACAAAAAGTGTCAATCGTATTGCCCAGCCAGTCATCAGTTGCCAATATCGAGGAACTGGCTAGGTCAGTTACCACGTCAGCCACTTCCCGAACATTGAAATCTGCTAAGACTTCCAAACTGGACAGATTACGGAAACAGCAGCTGGCCGTGGAAGAGGAGAAGCTGATACGAGATTAAATGATTTCGAGAGAAGTCTTGAAATCTCTACTTCCGCTGAAACTGCTCGTTTTAACCGGTTTTAGCAACGACTCGTAGCAACACTAGTTTTGCCTGTTATATATATATATATATATATATATATATATATATATATATATATATATATATATATATATATATATAGCATATTATTGATTTTATACTACCGCAATTTATTTTTATTGATCTATCAAATTTAAACCGAAGTGGCTGGTGGAATGATCTCCAAATATTTATATAAAAACTAATATTAAACTTATCTTGATAAAATCTGGTTAAGAAATAGGAAACGTTGGTGTTAACTTTGTATAAACCTTTTAACTCTGAAATAAGGCAGAGAAAACTTGACTGCATAATTTTGCTTAACTTCGAAGATGGCACCAATGTGTTCGTCATGGTGAGGCTATTGCCCTGCTGTGATACATAATATAATAATTACAAGAACTGCTAAAGATTAAAACACTAACAGAATTCTCCCAGAACCGCTCGTCGAACTTTGACCATTAAAATATGAAAAATAATTGAGACGTAAATGCATATTAGCTCAAACAGTTGTTTAAATACCCATGATAACAATAATTTTTCTTAACGTAAATAATAAAATACACATATAGTATTGTTTTTATAATCAATTTGTCACATTTTAGTGAATTTTCGTAGAAAAAATTCACTAATGGGGAGATCCCGACTTTTGAATTTTGAAAAAATTTTTGCAAATGAGCGCGAACTAGGACCCCTAGAACCCATATCCTGGGTCAGTTTCAATTTTTATATGTTTATATATATATATATATATATATATATATATATATATATATATATATATATATATATATATATTTATATATATATATATATATATATATATATGTATCACACCGATAACTCAAAAAATAATGGGCCGATTTTGATAAAATTTGGCACATACCTTCCTTTTGTAAATGGCTTTGACATGTTTGTTAGTCAAAAAAATCGGACGAGGTTTTCCGGGAAAATTTTGAGTTTCCATTTGAAAAAAATTCATATCTCAAAAAGTAATAAGCCGATTTAAATAAAATTTGGCATGTACCTTCCTTTTGTAAATGGCTTTGACAAGTTTGTTAGTAAAGAAAATCGGACGAGGTTTTCCGGGAAAATTTTGAGTTTTCATTTGAAAAAAATTCATATCTCAAAAAGTAATAAGCCGATTTTAATAAAATTTGGCATGTACCTTCCTTTTGTAAATGGCTTTGACAAGTTCGTTATTTATAAAAATTGGACGAGGTTTTCCTAGAAAATTTTGAGTTTTAATTTGAAAAAATTTTTTATCTTAAAAAATATAAAATCTATGATAACCAAATTTGGTAGGTAGGTTTACGATATAAAAATTAAACTATACACCAAAATTTAGATTTCTATGTTACAAGAAAAAAAAGTTATAATAAAATATTTTGTGCCAGACCATTTTTATGAAAATTCACTACCATAACGCACTTGCTGCGTCCAGGCTTTTTTTAAATGAAGATGGAGATAAAATATTAATTATATGTATTCCTAAAGCACTAA
Organism: Tillus elongatus; assembly: GCA_964006375.1. NCBI lineage: Eukaryota > Metazoa > Arthropoda > Insecta > Coleoptera > Cleridae > Tillus > Tillus elongatus. Next base: position 133,757,584 of record OZ023269.1, read on the forward strand.
AATATTTTAAGAAATCTTAAACATGTTTTTTTATATTTCAACAACACACCATGAGGATTTACAGCCTAAATATTATCGTACCGCGGGTGTCGATAAGGAGGAAAGAGGCAACTTGTTAATTCTGGACTTAAAGGTTCGGAGAAGGAAAAACCTGTGCCGGCAAGGAATTCCACAACTCGGAAGTCCTCGGGACAAAAGAGCGAGCATAACAAGATGTTCTATGTCTGGTGAGCTGGGCAGTAAAAGGGTGCATTCGCTCTGTTCCCCTGGTAGATCTGTTGGGGGCAGCAGGTGGAGGAACTATGGAAGAACGCTCCTCTGAGCAGTGCCCGTGCAGATCTCTATTAAGAGAAGTCACCAACGGCACGTCTGTGGGCATACTAAACCAAAGGTTGCAGTGCTATCGGGGCGGCGAGCCCTGAGAAAAAAAAAAGCGGGGGGACGGCAGCCTTTAGGTGAGGATAGGAGTCACATATGAGATGTATAGCTCTCTTCTGAAGGGAGTCCAGGATAGCGAGTGTAGAAGCAGCAACGGCACCCCAGATGTGGGAGCAGTATGCGAGGTACGGCCTTATTTGTGAAGTATATATGGTATAAAGATTAGCTGGTGAAAAGTATTTGCGAGCGCGGAAACCTAATTTCTTAACAGCCGCTTCTGCAATCGATGTGACATGATGGTGCCAATTGAGATTCCGATCCACAGAAATGCCAACAAGTGAAAAGGACTCATTACTTTGAATAACTTGGTTGTTTATTGTGATGGGTCTAAGGCTGGTGTATCTCTTATGAGATAGAAAGCAAGACTGTGATTTGGTGGGGTTGAATTGTACAAGGTTTCTACTTCCCCAGTCTAATAAATTTTGGAGATGCACAGAGACAGAACCCTCCATGAGTCTGCGATCCTCATCTAATTGGGCTAAAGAGACAGGCTTAGAATATTGTATATTTGAGTGGAGGGTACTGCCGTCCGCGTAACTGTGAACTCGGTTGGATGTGCTAGAGAGGAGGTCATTGATGTGGAGAAGAAAAAAAGTAGGGGCTAAAGCTGAACCTTGAGGAACTCCTGCATTGATTGGATACAGTTTAGAGGAATGTACTGAAGTAAACGCAACTTCTAGTTGTACATCAGGTTTTGTATACTTTGTTGTGTTAAAAAGGATTAGTAAAGAGAAAATCACCCTAAAGCACTAAAATATTTTAAGAAATCTTAATCATGTACTGAAGTAAACGCAATTTCTAGTTGTACATCAGGTTTTGTATACTTTGTTGTGTTAAATGGGATTTGTAAAGAGAAAATCACATTAATTTTTATACAATTTTATTACTCATAAACATTTTCTACTTTAACACATTGGTATATAGTATATTATATAAATAAAAATAACATTTATGTAAAATTAAACATTATTATATCTTTATTACATATGTGGCTTTGTACATAATTCACAGTCAAGTAAAAGTAAAATAAAATATTGACAAACTGCACACAACAACAAAAAATTTCTAAAAAATACTAACAAACATTCACAAAACAACAAAAATAAGAGGAAAAACTACAATAACATAATTAAACTGATTTTGACATAACAATTAGTAAAATTCAAATAAACAACATCCATACGAAAATACATGTTTTCTATTACATAATTTCTGCATAATACTATTAAGATACAAAAATAAATCACTGGAACATATTTTATACTTATATAACATGATACTTTATAATAAAGACAAAACACCAAACATCAACTTTTCAAATTTATGGTTTATTTATATTATATCAGCAACGAAAATAACTTAAAAATTAAATTTGTCACCCATAAATATCTCTCTGTATAGTTAGAACCTTACTTTTAGAACTAATGGTTCACCCGAATAGAAACAAACATATATTAACATACCTCTGAACAAACAAATTTGAAGGACATAATTAGATGTGAGCAATATAAAACAATATAGCGTCTGAGTTTCTGGAACTTTCTGAAAGAATAAGGGGTAAAGTTGGTCGTAAGTTATATTTTGATAATTTTTTTCCTCGTATAACTTACTGCAAATACTGCAGCAAAGGAATATCTATGCTGGCGGAACAATTCGCGTGAATAGATTTGCAAACCCAAATTTTGTGATAATCAAATGAAAAGCAAAGGTTGGGGTAGCTCGGATGAACTAGTAAGCTCAGATGGGGATGTAGTCATCACTAAGTGGCTCGATAACCGTTCTGTTGCAGTTGCCTCAAACTTTGTCAAGAGTAGGAGTAACAGATGAGGTTAAAAGTTGGGACAAGACAAAAAGTTTATGTGAAGGTAACCAGAACGGAAATTGTCAATCTTTACAATCATGCCATGGGTGGGGTGGATCGATTAGATCAGCTGATTGGGTTATATTGGATATTTATTAGAGGTAAGAAGTGGAGTCTCGATAATTTTCCATGCAGTGGATTTTGCCATTGTCAATAGTTGATTTGAACACTGCAAAGTATAAAAGAAGGTTTAGACATGTTACATTTTAGAATGCACGTAGCAGAAGCTCTAGTGAAGATAGGAATAAAAACAGCAAGACGTAGAGGCAGGTCTTCATTATTAGAGAGCATCGAGAACATACCCAATCGGAAAAGAGTAGAAGAATCTAGACCGATACAAGAAGTTAGAACATACTCTACTGTCATTTATCAGAACTGGATGGTGAAAAGGAAGATAAAAGGTGCAAGCTGGAGAACTGAGGGGAAAAAACTAATTTTTATTGTATAAAGTGCAATACTCATTTGTGCATCAAGAAATTGTTTTAGGAAATTCCATACTAAATAATCTTGTGTTTTTTTTCGTTTGTATTTTACACATTCACATGTAATAAGTTGTTATTTTAAAAGTTCCCGCATTATTTACCAAATACTTTGATATCGTATCTTATCAGTTACTGTTTTTACATCATATTCAATAAAATTTACTACTTTCGACATTCATTGGGCAGTTATGCTTTGACTATTGAGATTTATTTCGCATAATTATGCACATCATTTGTTATCTATTCGAAACACATCGAACAGTCTGGAACTGGTTGAATAGCTTTAACATCTAAATAAACAGTTTTACCTCCATACTATTTTTTTGCATTCTACAAATAATTCGGTATTAAAGGGGTTAAGAAATAAAAAGCCAACAGCTATGGTTGGCAAAACATCTAGCATGACCGCAGCCGTATAACACAACACACACTAAGTGAGTCCGACCACGAGGCAACACAGACCGTGAAAGACCAGAACCACCAATAGATTAGATAACTGTATACCTTGATGAAGATTTTCCATATTAAGTTGAATTAAACAAGGTAACAAACAGGTGCAATTAGTTAATTATCACAGGTACACTTGGAGAAACCCGATTTACCACTATACATTTTAAAAAGACCGGATGACCGTTTTCCTAACAAATTTAATGTCATCAGAGGATGAAATATTCTGAAAGCTTAACAACTAAAATTATGTTTACAAATGTTCATCTTAGTTGTTAAGCTTTTAGAATATTGCATCCTCTGATGACGCTAAATTTGTTAGTCAAACGGTCGTCAGGTCTTTTTTAAATGTATAGTGGTGAATCAGGTTTCACCAAGCGCACTCATCACAGCTTCCAATATTCACTTAGTTAATTTTAAAATTACATATGAAACTAGAAACTAATTACCACTTACCGACCACCAAAATTATTAGGTTTTTAAAGGGTTTTTCCTCAAAAGGAGAGTACAAGATTAAATGTTATTATTGTTTGATAAAAATAACTTGTTTAACTTCACTGGCCAAAGGAAGGTTTTTTTACCAACTTGCAAAACATGCTCTTATATTTATATTTACTTAACTTGTCGTTGGCAACAGTTTAATATTAAGAGCTACAGTTAAATGATCATACATTTAGTAACAATAAGAGACAATATAATAATTGAAACCTGGAATAATTTACAATAACTTAATCCCTCTTAAATACCCCTAGTAACCCCTGTCGCTTAGATCAGCATACGTTGGTTCATGCACTGGCATCACATGTTTACCCTTGTATTCACATTCCCTTAACATAACACACACACACACACATCCCTCTTTCTATCTTATCAGTAAAACATACATTCCTCCACCTTACCATTACAATATATATATATATATATATATATATATATATATATATATATATATATATATATATATATATATATATATATATATATATATATATATATTACACACACACCAGTTCAACATATTAAAATATGATTGGTAGATTTTTATGAAATTTGCATCATACATTTCTTTGGTTAATGGCTTGTATAAGTTCGTTGGTCAGCTCGATCGGACCAGATATTCCGCAAAAACGTTAATCTTCTTCTGAAATACTTTCGTACCTTAAAAAATAACACTGCCATTCAATGAAATTTTGCAAGCATATTGCCTTTATAGAAAATGGAGTTATAAACATTCACATTTTCTTCCAAAACATTTCAGTATCGTGAAAATAACGAATCTATTTTGATGTAATTTGATATACATGTTGGTTATATGGAGGTAGAGATAATACGTAACAAATTTAAAGTTTCTAGTTTTGGGTAAAATTGACTTAGACATCAATTTCATAAGACAAAAGAAGTTATTTTGCCTTAAGATACCCAAAAGTATCAAAACATTTAATTTATCTTTCTCCAGTTGTTACATTCTTGCATTAACTTTAGCATTTCTGAAATTCTAGGGTTTCCCCAGAACCGGTATCTTGCCCAGTACCCTTTCGGCAATCGCTTTTTATGTTTACCCACATAAGATATTTCCTTGTTAAGATTTATCAGGTTAGTTACTTCTTTAAACTGTTCCTGTTCCGATACACCTTAGTCAGTGTACATTCTGTTTCCTTCTTGTATTTTCTATTTTTTATTAATGCAACTTTTGCACTTTGCTGGTAGCAAATCGTTATTACTCTTTACTTTCCATATTTGCTCAAGAATATGTAACTGGAGTTAAAGAGATTTCTGTGACCTATCTCGGCAATGATGAAATCCAGTTTGATACTTTCCTGTATCATCTGGTGGTTACATGTATATCGCTCCTCTTAGGTACTCACAACATTATTTTTGTTGTAACTAGATTATCTTCTTTACAGTTATCTGTTAGTCTTTCTTTGTCATTCATTTCTTCTAATCCAAATATTTCACCTACAGCAGTTTCCAGTTACTTGCCTCCTAAGACACTAAAATCCCCCATTATGATTTTTTTTTATGATATAAATGAAGATTTTCCTATTCTACATTATTCAATTTTTTTCCAGGCCTACAAGGACAATTAAGATGTCTCTATTCTGCTTGAGCCTCATTTACCTTATTGTCCTGAGCGTTAGCACTGATTTCCAAGTTTCTTTGTCCAGTCTAAATCCAAACTGACCCTAGTTAACTATTTATTCTTCGCCATCATTTATTCTCGATGTGAATCATTTGTATTTTTAATACAAAAATGGTCCATATATTAAAGGTATCAATGTTTTTAAAGTGGAGCATAAATGCAAAAAGAAAAGCCAAAAAAAAACCTGGATGGTTACCAAACTAAAACAAATATTTGAATAAAAACAAACTTAAGATAATGACTCTATATTGTATAATTTATATTCAGACATAACATTAACAAGCTAAAACTTTAAATCTTACGTGCAGGTACTTATCCACAAACTAAGAGTTTTGTAGTTATTATTTGTTTGTTGTTCTGTCACAAAGTCTTGTGACAATCTTATAGTTCCTATTGACTTTTTGTGTCTTTTTATTTGTTTCACTACAGTTTCTGATACACAATCTCAATCCTTTTTCATCTGGTTTGTGTTGGTGTTTTGCACATTTTCTTCTGCATCCTCTGTTGTTTTTATATTACCTAAATGGGACACTTTTCACCAGATGGAATAAACCTGTTTGTTGGTTTGCTGTTTCATATTATATCAAGACCTACGTTCCGTAATAGAAGTGACTGATGAATTTGTACTTTTTGAGGCTTCTTGTTTTGGTTATGGATTCGATAATAAGTTCGTAGCATGGTATTTCTCAATGAATTCCACATCAGATCCGCAGTTAATTATAACAAAATCACTAAAATTGAATTCTTTTTTTAAACTATCTAGCTGACTAGATATTTCACTGTAAATGTTTTCCGAATTTTTTCAAATCAACATCTGTAGAAACACTTTTAATGCTCTCTTCTTATATGGGCAAGCTACGGGGATCATATGGTGAAACCATTCTTTGGTTAAACCTGTTTGCAACTTGGCTGCATCCATCTTTCCTAGTTAAAATTTCAGACGCAGCAAATGTGCTATGGTAGCCAAATTTTCCTTAAAATGAGTCTTCATATAAAAAATAATAATTAACTGGTTAATGAAAGCTGACATTTTTTTTTGATATCTATGAGTAAAATTGTAGTGGTGAAAAGGTAAATATAAATATAAAAAAGAGCATGTATATTACAAGTTGTCAGAGATTACTAACTTATTAAATCTGTCAGCTTGAAGTTAGATCTGACATTTGTCAATGGTACACAAGGAACAACAAACAATAAGATATATAGTCTTACCTGCTTGGCTTTGTTGGGTCCAAATTCAATTTTGTTTTGATACTTTTCAACCTCTAAATGGAGGAAAACCTGCCCTGTCAATGGAACTTTTCTAAACAGAACATAGTTAATAAACCTTTTTTATTTTTTACACAAATTCTTTCAAATAAACTTAAACTTATTTAATAAATTTTAAAGGCCTGGAATGTATTTTCTATAAAGCCATAAAATCAAAATTTAATATATACTACAGCAATTTGCAGTCGACATCTCTATAAAATAACCTTACTTTTAAAGATACAAAAATTACCAGAGGAAAACTACAATTTTCCCCAGGAAAACTGATAGGATCGGGTTGGCTAATGTACTTATCCAAGCTATTTACAAAATGAAGGTATGTGTCAAATTGTTAACATTGCAACTATTTTCAATTTGTTAATCCCTTGGATGACTTTGCTAGCAAACATAAGCAAAACAAGTTGTTTAGAAAAAAAATAATTGTATATCAGAAACTCATTATGTGACACTCAAAAATGTTTACTGATCTTGATTAAATTTGCTATGCACTTTTCTTTTGTTAATGGCTTGGATGAGTTCGCTGGCCAGCACAACTGGACCAGTCAGACCACCAGAAAAAACTTTTGGGTTTTCCTGGGTTATTTTTTTCTATCTTCAAAAATAAATAAATAATATTAATAAAGCTATTTTGATGAAATTTAGTACAAACATTTCCTTTATGGAATATAGCACATATTAAATATAAAGTTCCTAGCTTGAAGAGGCATTGAGTTGTAGGCTTTAAAAAATGATTTAGTTATTCAGGATATATAAATAAAAAAACACTGTGAGAACACGACTTGCTGCGTCAGAGCTTTTATTGAAGAAAGATGAATCCAGCCAAGATGCCAACAATGTTTTCACCATATGATTCCGGTTGCTTGTCCATATAATAAGACAACATTAAAAGCGTTTCTACACATGTTAATTACAAAAATATGGAAAACATTTATGATGAAATACCCAGCCAACTGGATAGTTTAAAAAAATGAATTCAATTTAGTGATATCATTATAGATGACTTCGGATCTGATGTAAAATTCATTGAGAAATACCATGCTACGAACTTATTATTGAATCCATAACCAAAACATGAAGCCTCAAAAAGTACAAGTTCACCAGTCATTCCTATTACGGGTCGTAAGTCTTGATATAATATAAAACAACCAACCAACAAACAGTGGTTTATTCCATCTGGTGAAAACTGTCCCTTTTGGGTCATACGAAAACAACAGAGGATGCATAAGAAAAGGTTCAAGATGCCAACAAAAACGAGATGAAAAAGATTAAGATTTTGTATCAAAAACTGAAGCGAAACAAATAAAAAAGCACAGAAAGTCAATAGGAACTATAAAATTGTCACAAGACTTTGTGACAGAACAACAAACAAATAATAACTACAAAACTCTTAGTTTGTGGATAAGTACCTGCACGTAAGACTTAAAGTTTTAGCTTGTTAATGTTATGTCTGAATATAAATTATACAATATAGAGTAATTATCTTAGGTTTGTTTTTATTCAAATATTTGTTTTAGTTTGGTAACCATCCAGCTTTTTTTTGGCTTTTCTTTTTGCATTTATGCTCCACTTTAAAAACATTGATACCTTTAATTTATGGACCATTTTTGTATTAAAAATACAAATGATTCACATCGGGAGTAAATTGTGGCGAAGAATAAATAGTTAACTAGGGTCAGTTTGGATTTAGACTGGAGCAAGGAACTAGAACAGCAGTGCTGAACACTGAGGACAATTAAGTAAATAGTGCTTAAGAAGAAATGGAGACACTTTAATTATTTTTGTAGACCTGGACAAAACATTAAATAATGTGGATTGGGAAATACTCATTTGTATAATGAAAAGAATAAATGATAAGGGTGATTTTAGAACTGCAGGAGGAAAGCACCTGGGAGCTGCTGTAGCTGGAAAATTTGGATTGGGAGAAATGAATGAAGAGAGAGACAAATAGATTTCTGTAAGGAAAATAGTTTAGTTATAACAAAAAATTGTTGTAAGGACAGAAGAGGGGTGACATACATGTAAAGTACCAGAGAATACATGAAGATATCAAACTGATTTTATCATTGCAAATATATGACACAGAAGATTGTGTAACTCTAGTTACACATATCCTGTAGTAAATATTGACAGTAGACGGTAACAGTAATCTGGTACTAGTAAAGTGCAAAAGCACATTACTAAAGAATGTGGAAAATACAAGAAGGAAATGGAATGTACACAGACTAAGGTGTAGCGGAACAGGAACAGTTTAAGGAAGTAACTAACCAGGTAAATCTTAACAAGGTAATATCTCATGTGGGCAAACACAAAAAGCGACTTAAGCAGCTGCAGAAAAAGTACTGGGCAAGAAGAAGCTGGAACTGAGGAAACCCTGATGGCAAAGGAAATGCTAAAGTTAATGCAACAACGCAACAGGCGGAAAAAGATTGATTAAATGTTTTGATAATCCTTTGTTCACCCGAAGAAGCAAAACATTTAATATGTTATGCTGCCATTGAAGGACAAAAACATGGAAAATATTGTAAAAAAAGAAAGATGGACTGTGACAGGTGATTAAGCCTTTCCCAGAATTTGTGGCTTGCAAGAAAAGGTTCTAAAGAAATAAAATAAACTAGTTTGTTACCAGTAAAAAAGTCAATTCAGATAATCAGAAAGAAACTCGAAGCTTTCCTAAGTTGTTGGAACAGAAATTTATCTGAAATAAATGCAAGATATGCAAGCCAGCATGGAATACATGTCAGATCATTTTTTTAAGATTTCGTTAGAATCATGTGAAACTAGTAAAAACAAATAACCAGTCAAGATAAATAAATAACTATAAAAAAAGTGGAGTGTCAATTTATGATGGTGCAGTTAAAAATGTTCAGACCCTTAACCTTCCTAAAATGGTTGAATATGGAGCTGAAGCACTTGGTTGTTAAGAAAAAAATAGCATATAAGGATTTGTAAAAGAGCATCTCTGGATTATTCAGTCTTTTCAGATTTCAGGAGAAAGTGTACATTTCTTTCTGAAAAATGCTACAGTGAATACAGATCATAGGTGTAATTTACATTGCTCGGTCGTGCAGGATTCTTTTGGAAATTTATTAGGGATAAGAGGAGTGGCATATTGCCAGAAGCTGTACAATTGGATGATAACATTGATGGGGTCAGGAAATAGCAGATTTGTTTGTAGTTTTTTGTATGGGTATACTTCTTGTGGCCGGGCTGCTGGGGTGTCTCAATAGTGGTGGTGATTCCTGTCATAACTTATCCTAAGTTATCTTTGGGTCAGATTTATGATAAAAGATGCTCCTTGTTTAGCATGTTGACAGTTCTACCGGACATCGTCTCTAATATCCATTTGACCAAGTGTCCGTTGTTGGTTTCTAAGCCTTTACATTCTCTTTAATTTACCTCTTGATCTGGGTGCAGCTGTTAAAAGCTATCGCAATGTTACGTTCAGTCATCGGATCCAAAGTTGTTTGATAATATGATTGCGGACGATCTAGCGTGGAAGAGTAAGCTCGTAATAATTGATAAACAGCACGGATTTAGGTAGGTCAACTGTTACTAACCCGCTGGTTTGTTTGGACACTTTTGAGGGTGGTGGGCAGTTGGATGCAGTGTATGCAGCTTTATCAAAAGGCCTTCAACGGAGTAAATCATGAAATTTTGAGTGATAAGTTGAGTACAATTGGTGTCTGATGGATATTTGGGACTTTATTTCTCATAGCGTTGAAATGACATCCAGTGTTCCTCAGGGGTTACATTGTGCTTGAACTATATTTTATCTGTTCATAATCAATGAAATAAGAACTGCAGTTCAAGCCTGTAATTTTTTGCCGTTTGAAGATGTCCAAGTTATTCAGTTTTCGAAGGTAATGAGCGCATGGTCATCGTACAGAGGAGTTTGGATGCCCTGAGCTTGTGGTTCGACAGAAATTTGTTGGAACTGAATGTTAATAAATATAAGTGTAGATAAGCTTTTACAGAGTCAACATGAAATTTGATTCTTCATACAATCAACTGGTAGTCAGCTTCAGAGAGCATCAGGTGTTGTTGACTTGGGAGTGATATTCGATAGTCACACGAATTTTATAGGTTACAAATTCAATATCCATCGGAGGGTTAAGATCTTGGGTTTCGTTCTGAGATAAGTTGGAGATTTGTCTCTTTATACAACCTTCACTGTTCATTCCACACTGGTTCGTTCTGTGCTAGAGTATGGCTCGGTTGGTTGCTCACATTATATTGTATATATCAACACTTATTGAAAAAGTTCAAAATAAATTTCTGCGCTATTGTGCTTACCACCTCCACATTTTCAATGGGAAATCACAGAACATTATAAATCATTTGGGAGTAGATTTATTGAGGATTTGACATATCATGTTAGGTCTATCCGTTAGTGTCTAGATTGCTCAATAGCTTGGTTGACTTCCATCTAATTTATTTTCAATATTTTTCGTTTCCTCTCGCACAAATATAATAAATATCCTTAATAAAAACCAACGACTATCTAAGTGGGGGCCTGCCTATTATAATTACTACGTTGCAAAAACCATGAAGAAAATAAAATTGGTAACATTTTTCAGAATCTGTAGTGTAGTAGTATGTATGCAGAAGCAGAGAATAAACTGTCACAGATTGCTTATTCTGTTGTGATGACTTCTTATTTATCCCCGAACCTGCCATTACAATAGGACCGTTGAGAAGGATCCATATCCGGGAATGTTTGTTATGTTTTTTTACACTTGACCAGGCTATTCAATAAATAAAATTTGACGACATTCGATTAGATTACAAACAAGTAAAAATAATAATTAAAAAAAATAAAAATAAAAGCAGAAGACAATCATTTAACACTGAAAAAAATCAGGGTGGAGCAGAAGAAACAGTACATTGTTATAAACCAACATATATAAGTTTTCACAATTAATGGAGGTTCTGGAGAAACAAAGATATTCTGGACGCAGCAAGCGCATTATGGTAGCAAATTTTCATAAAAACATTTTAATCTTATTAACTCAATTTTACAGTAACCTAAAATACACAATGTAGATACTGCAAAGACTGCTTAACAAATTTGGTGTAAACATTCTGCATGGTGGTAAGTGGAATTGCAGTTTGATAGACTTCGCTATCTTACAGGTTTGTATTTCTCATTTTCAATTATATTTTATATGTTATTATTATTATTAATGAGCAGCTTTTAAAATTAGTAAGATAACCATAGGCATCACTGTGGTTAAAGTCGGAATAAATTTTAAGCAATGAAAAAATTTATGTTTCAAACTAGCCGATTCTGTTACCTAGAATTTTGAATAACAAGGCTAAAAATAATTAAATCGGACATTCGTTGGTGTTGCTCAAAATACTAAATGATTTCTGGGCAGTGGTATAACCCAGTCAGTGAGTTGCTAGATATTTTGCCAACCGTAGCTACTGGCTTCTTCAGCAGTTGAAATAAAACTGACCAGACGACGTTCTCGTAACCATTCTTATACATGTGAGAGGGGGGTATTCAATAGATAAAAGTACTCTTCTCACTAATAAATATTTAAACTTGAACCTGAGGACGATCATTATTACGTTACACTTATGGAGCGTGGTGATGTGTAAGGTGGAAACTTGGACCTTGAGCCATTAATTATCCACGTGAATAAAGTAACAGATGGTTGTCAATCATCTGATTACTATTCTTCAGGTGATGATTGCTTAATTTTTTCAAATGGTCTCCACATTATTTATTATATTAACACATCCATCTTTTATTTTTTCGGTGAATTTTAAAAGTAATTTTTGGTACATATGAAGAGTCTAAAGTTTTGATAAATAGATAAAGTAAACCTTAACATTTAAAAATAAATAAAAATAATAATAATAATAATAAAAATAAAAGACGACATGAGAAATATAACATTTTTTTAAAATAATTTAGAGAAACAGGTTATTCTACCAGAACACACTGTAAAAAAAAAGTGACAGAAGTTGTGCGGAATCACCTCATGTAATATATGTATTAATGACAGATTGCACACAAACTAGGTTCATCTGCCAACAACGAACAAACCTTTGCATGTTGCCAGACAAATTTTATATAATATGTCCCAGTTGACAGTTTACATTAAATGTGTTCAATGCATTTATTAATAACCTAGTTAAGCAATATATTTGTTTCAATTTTTAGTGAATTTTCATTGCAAAATCATAAGAGCTTGTGCGACTGCTAAATTCGATTTATGACTGAATATAATAAACCTCTATAAACATCTCCCAAAGTGAAGATTGTAACCTGTGATTAGCACTGACAAGTACTAAATCACCACAACACATTAAAAAAACAAAACAAAAAAAAAACAACCTGACGATCGTTTCACTAACCAAGTTGGCGTCATCAGAGGATGTTTAATTCTAAATATTTTACATATGCAGCTCTGCTTATATTCTTGTGCAAGTAGTCGGTCCATAACATTAAAGGGTGGTGTTGTTGGACCTGCTCTTGCTGTCAGTTTTCCAAATGAAAATTATATTGATTTACCAAGCGGTAATATTTGGTTTAAGCAAGACGGTGCAACTCTACATTTTGCACGTCCCGTTAGCGAGTTTTTAAGTTACTGCTTTCCTGGCAAGTGGATCAGTAGACAGGGACCAATAGAGTGAATAGTGAACCAATAGAGAATTTGATTGTTGTTATGAATAGACTTATGTTTTCCACTCTTTAAATGACTCATTTGAAAATTTAACAAGGTGAGGTATCAAAATTTTGATGGTATCGTGTAGACAACTCAATGATCGATCAAATATTAAAAAAAGGGTAAATTAAAAAAAAAAGGCGACGTCACATTTGAAAAGCAAGAGTGGGAGAAACGTAAATTTTATGAAAAAATGCGTGCTTTTGAAAACTCGATTTGACGTGCCCGAACATTTCGTCAAAGCACAAAAGTTCAAATTTTAATGAATTTATTGCATTATTTTGCTGATCACTCAAGGATCTCACGATCTGCAGGTATATGCTAGAGCAAGCATGAACTACCAATCTAATCAATAATACTGAATACAATAAGATAAACTTCTGGTTGTATTATAAACACAACACAATGCATGTAAATAAACACAACAAGATAAAGGTTAAAATTAGACACCAACAGATGCTTGATGTGAAATGACATAGATACAGAATGTTCATAAATACATAATGTGTTAGGTGTAAACCTTGGATGTTAAATAAATTAAAATACTTGATGTGTGTGGTATTATATTGTATATATCATGTAGAACTTTTATAAATGACTTACCATATATATGAAATACTGTATCTCAAATAGTTAATAAAGATAATAATAGTAATTAAGTTACATTTGACTTAAAGCGAATTTTACATGTAACACTTGTACTAAGAACCATTTTTAAAATAACAATTCTGAAAGAAAATATTTGGAAATCGAATTTAACTGTAAAATCATGGAAAACAATAAACTTATTTTGTTAACATGATACACAAGCTGGTTTATATAGAGACTATAACATGATTTAAAATATAAATAAGTAAAATAAGTAAGATAATTATGTTATAGACGATTTTTTTTAAGCCAGTCTATTTGAGACTGTGGCAAATCCCCAACGACCAAGAGCAGTTTCTTCACCTTACCATTTTATAATTTTTGCTGAACCCCTTCTCTTATGTAAGAAGCATAGTGATCTTCATCAAGTGCTCAAACACCACGATACAGGGGATCGACCACTCTGAAGGGTAGCCAAAGTAAAGCTGCCGGTCCCATGTGCCATGCAATATTGGGCATGCTAAAGATCCATATGCCTCTTACAAAATAGAAGTGGTTCCACAGAGATTACAAAACAGTAAGCTGAAACTGCTGGCTTCACTGATTGGTCATAGCCGTGGAAACATGCAGGTGTTAAAAATATATACAAACATACTAATAAAAACAGTATCGATTAAGGCTTATGCTTCAAAGTACAGAAATCCAGACGTATTATAGTGACAAACTGTCACATCCATATATATATATATATATATATATATATATATATATATATATATATATATATATATATATATATATATAAAACTGACCAATTTGTTAAAAATGTGGGGTTATGCTTCAAAGTACACTAGTATTACATTTACTAGATAAAATATAAATATTTATTAGATTTAATTATTTTCACTCATTTTATTATTGATTTTGGAGTAGGAAGTGGCAACACTGTGAAATTCAAACAGCCGAATGATGCTTTTGTATACACGCAAATGTGTGTATTCTTGTCAGATTAATCTTTTTAATAATTAATCGTTGGCTCAACCTTTCACAATATTAGCTGTGTACCACTGAAAGACTCAACATAGCGTTGAAAAGATCATTTCTGAGAACTCAACGCCTATTATTTTGAAACTGGACTATAGAACCCAAGAGATGCTACTTTAGACTGTCTATCTACTAAGATGGTAGTCGTACATCAGTACGCATTAGCACTTTGAGAGTTCAAAATACGACTTGAAATTACCAACAAGCTCCCAGATCTGTGTCTTAGTCGTCATCAGCCCTTTTTGTAAAACTTCGCTCTTTTATATCTGTTGACAAACATCACTAACACTGTTTAGTCCACCCACTAACATTAATAAAATCGTAAAGGAATCATTTGCACTTGTATATTAAAATTTCCAAATAACACAAATAATTTGTTAACTGAAATTGAAAACAGATAAACGATCTAATAATATACGATTAACGTCAGTTACAGCGTGTAACTGACCCGCGCAATATCAAATCTTCTGTTGTTAGGCAACAACTCAGACATACTAGATCTCATATATCTATTAACCAGTTTTTACCATTGTCAATAAAAAGCGGTGATATTAAATATAAATGTTTCAAATTTGAATATCCCAATTTTCTGTAAACCTAGAAAGCTGAATTTTGGTACATATTTAGGTCTTTTTCAGAGCAATATGTCCACCAAATTTCATGAAAATAACTTTGTAATTTTCGGAGGAAAAACATTGTTTTCGAAAGAAAATTCAAAATTTTCCCGACTAACGAACTCAGGGCACTGGCAGCGTTTCATCAAAATCGGTTAATTATTTTCGAGTTATCGGTTGGATACATTTTAGAGTAATCTAACCAGTGACCATAACATTCCTGCAGAAATAAATTTAAGATAGGTGATCATACCGTGAGAGAATTGTTAGAGTTGCAGATAAATTTACAAGATGGTTTCAACAGTTAAGACATCGTACACGGAGATGTAAACAGGAGTTATAAATATACTACGTGATAACCTTTTTCTCCCACCCACCACTCATGAAGAAATAGAAAGAATAATTAAAATGCTGCCAGTTAAATATCTCACTGGTTCGGATGGTATACCTATTCTGACAGTAAATGATGTATAGTTGAATGTCGGTTTGCCTTTGGGCGATATAATCAATACCTGCAGATTTCCCAAAGGACTTGAAAACACCAAAACAGTACATGTGAACAAGAGCCAAAAAGATACGCCATTAAATTACAGGCGTCAGTATACCACCCCTCTTTCTTAAAAATTATTGAAACTATATTTTATGACAGGGTTCCATCTTTTACCTTGGATAAGAAATTGATCAGCTCTAGCAAACAACTTTGATTTGTCCAGGGCATTTGATATGGTTTATCACAAAACCTTCAGGACCACTGGATGGGAGAAGATTGACCAAAATTGATGTAATCCTACTCGGAAGAGTGTAGCCATGGGATTGCACCACGAGCAGTACTTAATGGAAGCACAAAACATTTTTATTACCAGCCATTCTCAACAAATGCAAGATGTGCCACAGGGGGTCAATATTGGATCCCTGGTTTCTTTTTTTTTTATTGACATGACAAACTGAATTACTGCCATGCATCAATTTTAGCAGTATTTTAGTTACTGGAGATAATATGGCAAGCATATCAAGGTACAGTAGTAAAGTTGTGAGGGACCTGGCAGAGTGCCACGATGGCAACAGACTTGAGACAATGCTGACAAAATGAGTTTCAGTAATTAATTTAACGTGCATTATGATAATAATGCATTGCCGCAAGTTAAACAACTTAATTCTTTTGGGAGCCATGTTAATTCAGCCACATTTTGAATCTACCATATGAGGAACTATGTTTTGGTTTTGTGGTTCCAACTGGAAGAGATGATTTGTTGTCCAAAAGCAAACTGTGAGGGTACGCTTAAGAACACAAAGTAGACAATATTTTATGAAAAGCCAACTACTGGCACCACGGCTCTACATATATAGCCTTCTAATGTCTGCAAAAGAAAACCAATAGTGAAAATGTCAAAAAAAATCTGATATTTCTAGAGGTGGTGGTGACTTCTGCATTCCTAAACATAATAAGAAAAAATATGAAGTGTCATTTATAGCGTTTTAAGACCTGCTGCATTCAGGGGTAAAATACATCAATTTTCATTTCAAACAATTACTTAATAGAGCTTACTATAGCATTGAAGAGTTTTTAACTGACTCAACCTATACTAAAGTATCTTTGTTTGTTTGCTGTGTTTGTTTTTTATTCTATTTTTACGATTTATAATTTTGTCACGAAGTGACTAATCCTGGATAGATTACCCGGCCTAATGTACCATAATAACCACTACATTATGTTACATCATAAAGGTTGGAATATTTTCCAACATTTTCCGTGGATGAATATATGAAATCCGGCATGTCGAATAGAATAATTAGTAGAGGGGACAATTAGGCGGCGGCGATTTCGGAAACGAACTGTGGCCGGACGGAACGCCGACGGAGAGTGGGTAGTTGGATAGTGACGTTGTAAAGTCCGTGACGTTTAAGAGAAGACCGGTAAGCTGAGTGAGACCGCCGATTCCCGGGGCCACCACCGCAGCGGTTGCCTAGTGAACATCCTCACCGGAGAATACCCCCAGGTAGGTGAAAGCCTGATTCTATTACCTGTGGTCGAAATGTGGAACGCCCCGCAATAAAACTGGGAACCTTAGAGGAGACCGTTTCTTCCGTCTCCGTTGGCGGGCTGCTCTGGGAGTTAAGAGCTGCATTGGCTGGAGTAGATTCAGATAGAGCAGCGACTGCGCTGGTCCGGATTGAAATAGCTAAGCGGCGCCTGTCGTCCCGGGCCGTCCGCGGCCCCGTTCAGGAGGGGCGTAAATCCGGGAACGGGGGTGGTCCTCTTCCGCACCGAACAAGGTTCCACGAGCATGCGAGTGAGAACGTGTGAATGATGGGCCGTAGATAATACTTGCTGGTGCCATACAAAGCTTGATGTGGTGTTTCTTGACTTAGGAGGACCCTGTCTCCACTAGAAACTACCCTGGGCTAGTGTATCCGTTGACAGTGACTTGGGAGAATCCAGAGGGAGCGCGTCTACTCCCTGACCCAACTCCATAGACGCTGGCGTCCGAGCATGATCCCGTAGGAAAGCCGTGTCCCGGAAGTCATCCCGAAATTCCCCAGGTTAGGGAAAACTAGTATTAACCCCCGGCCATTCCAAGTGGCCGTCACAATTTTAATTGATTTGTTGAATTGCTTGCTCAATTTTAACAGTACGATGTGTCCTATGTACTTCAATTTTTGTACCAACAGGATTATTAATTAAACTTTATCAAGTTATGTAAGACTAGATGTATTCGCACCATAATTAAAACTGCAGACCGGTTTTGCTCTAAGTAGAGCTCACCAGTACGGTATACTAATTACAGCGAGAACACACCTATGGTAGCCGTATTACTTTATAGGTATTTACAAAGTTGTTAGTTGGTTGTATACAGTCTCTATTTTATAACATTTTGTGTTATTTGAAGCTGTTGCGACGAACATATTATCTGGTTCCGTACCAAGATTGCGACACTGTTGTACATCTCACAATGTTCTATTAAAAAGTTATTAATATAAATAATTTTGGATTCCAAGCAACACTGACCATCAATAAGTTAGATGATTTGTAAATAATTTTGCAGCCAAGCAAAACACACTTGTATTTACATAATCATGGTTTTATACAAATGAAACAAAATTATGTAATACTGATATTGATAGTCACAAAAATGGTAAAACATTCTTGGAGAGAAACTTAAGGAATGCATACATCGATAAAGATTCAATTTGAATTTAACGAAGTAACAGATAAATGAAAAACTGGTTGATTTAAAAATTCTACAATAAGAATATGAAATTAATTACTGCCTAAAGACCATCAAAATTGTTTTAGGCTTTTAAAGTATTTCTTCTTTAAAGGAGAGTGTACAAGATTAAAACTTATTATTGTTTGATAAAAACAATTTGTACAATTTGTCCAACTTCATTGACCAAACAAAGGTTTTTCTGCAAACTTGTAAAATGAATGCGCTTATTCTTTTCACCACTAAAATCTTGCCTTGTATGACAATGTAATTTTTTTTACCTATATGTATAAAATAATAATATATCTTCTTATTATAATCACTTTGAAATTTTGTACAACATAACAAGCACATTACATTTAGCATTCTTAATATAGTAAAGCAATAATGCATAAGAGAAAGTAACGCAAGATTATTAGTTAGTTATTATGTATTAGCAGTTGAAATTCTACAGTGTGTAGATACAAATAAGTTACATATATGTGCTTATATATTCTACAAAATTTAGGTGGGTTATGTCTAAATAATAATGGAGAACATTTAACAAATACACTTGATTATTTTGAAAAGTCCAAATACAATTTACAATAAGCTTTATTAAATCTCAATCTACCTAGTAATTCTAAACCGATCTTGACATTTTGTACACTAAATGTATAATACAACATGTATTGAATACAAAAGCATAAAAGACAAACTCAACGCTCACCGAAGTTAGAAACTTGTGTGAGCACAGTTGAATATCAAGAGCTACAGTTAAATGATCATACATTTAGTAACAATAAGAGACAATATAATAATTGAAACCTGGAATAATTTACAATAACTTAATTCCTCTTAAATACCCCTAGTAACCCCTGTCGCTTAGATCAGCATACGTTGGTTCATGCACTGGCATCCCACGTTTACCCTTGTATTCACATTCCCTTAACATAACACACATCCTTCTCACAACATAAACCTTTTTCCTCCTACACACAGCCATCTATATTATCAGTAAAACACACATTCCTCCACATTATCCTTACAATATATATATATATATATATATATATATATATATATATATATATATATATATATATATATATATATATATATATATATATATATATATATATATTGTTGGGAAGCTTCAATCAAATGCTATGCATTACTTGAATCTATATATTCCTTATCAATCATTGGATCCTGCCATATCCACTATGTATCATATGCTTGAAGCTGTTAAGGTGTTTGTATAACTCGAGGACCAATATATCTAAAATGCTTCTGCTCAATGGTCTTAGTACTCCTTATCACACCATATTCAGCATTTTGTTGTATACTATGGGTGTGCCCAATATTCTGAAGAAAGTGTCGATTCTTATATTTCCATATTAGCATGTTTTTATCATAAAGCTGTCTTATGCTGCAAATATATATATATATATATATATATATATATATATATATATATATATATATATATATATATATATATATATATATATATATATATATATATATATATATATATATATATATATATATATATTTCAATATATCAAAATATTATTGGTAGATTTTGATGAAATTTGCATCATACCTTCCTTTGGTTAATGGCTTGTATAAGTTGGTTGGCCAGCTCGATCGGACCAGGTATCCCGCAAAAACGTTAATCTTCTTCTGAAATACTTTCGTACCTTAAAAAATAACACTGCCATTCAATGAAATTTTGCAAGCATATTGCCTTTATAGAAAATGGAGTTATAAACATTCACATTTTCTTCCAAAACATTTCAGTATCGTGAAAATAACGAATCTATTTTGATGTAATTTGATATACATGTTGGTTATATGGAGGTAGAGATAATACGTAACAAATTTAAAGTTTCTAGTTTTGGGTAAATTTGACTTATAGACATCAATTTCATAAGACAAAAGAAGTTATTTTGCCTTAAGATACCCAAAAGTATCAAAACATTTAATTTATCTTTCTCCAGTTGTTACATTCTTGCATTAACTTTAGCATTTCTGAAATTCTAGGGTTTCCCCAGAACCGGTATCTTGCCCAGTACCCTTTCGGCAATCGCTTTTTATGTTTACCCACATAAGATATTTCCTTGTTAAGATTTATCAGGTTAGTTACTTCTTTAAACTGTTCCTGTTCCGATACACCTTAGTCAGTGTACATTCTGTTTCCTTCTTGTATTTTCTATTTTTTATTAATGCAACTTTTGCACTTTGCTGGTAGCAAATCGTTATTACTCTTTACTTTCCATATTTGCTCAAGAATATGTAACTGGAGTTAAAGAGATTTCTGTGACCTATCTCGGCAATGATGAAATCCAGTTTGATACTTTCCTGTATCATCTGGTGGTTACATGTATATTGCTCCTCTTAGGTACTCACAACATTAGTTTTATTGTAACTAGATTATCTTCTTTACAGTTATCTATTAGTCTTTCTTTGTAATTCATTTCTTCTAATCCAAATATTTCACCTACAGCAGTTTCCAGTTACTCGCCTCCTAAGACACTAAAATCCCCCATGATTTTTTTTTTCATGATATAAATGAAGATTTTCCTATTCTACGTTATTCAATTTTTTTCCAGGCCTGCAGGGACAATTAAGATGTCTCTATTCTGATTAAGCCTCATTTACCTTATTGTCCTGAGCGTTAGCACTGATTTTCAAGTTTCTTTGTCCAGTCTAAATCCAAACTGACCCTAGTTAACTATTTACTCTTCGCCACAATTTACTGCCGATGTGAATCATTTGTATTTTTAATACAAAAATGGTCCATAAATTAAAGGTATCAATGTTTTTAAAGTGGAGCATAAATGCAAAAAGAAAAGCCAAAAAAAACCTGGATGGTTACCAAACTAAAACAAATATTTGAATAAAAACAAACTTAAGATAATGACTCTATATTGTATAATTTATATTCAGACATAACATTAACAAGCTAAAACTTTAAATCTTACGTGCAGGTACTTATCCACAAACTAAGAGTTTTGTAGTTATTATTTGTTTGTTGTTCTGTCACAAAGTCTTGTGACAAACTTATAGTTCCTATTGACTTTTTGTGTCTTTTTATTTGTTTCACTACAGTTTCTGATACAAAATCTCAATCCTTTTTCATCTGGTTTGTGTTGGTGTTTTGCACATTTTCTTCTGCATCCTCTGTTGTTTTTATATTACCTAAATGGGACACTTTTCACCAGATGGAATAAACCTGTTTGTTGGTTTGCTGTTTCATATTATATCAAGACCTACGTTCCGTAATAGAAGTGACTGATGAATTTGTACTTTTTGAGGCTTCTTGTTTTGGTTATGGATTCGATAATAAGTTCGTAGCATGGTATTTCTCAATGAATTCCACATCAGATCCGCAGTTAATTATAACAAAATCACTAAAATTGAATTCTTTTTTTAAACTATCTAGCTGACTAGATATTTCACTGTAAATGTTTTCCGAATTTTTGCAATCAACATCTGTAGAAACACTTTTAATGCTCTCTTCTTATATGGGCAAGCTACGGGGATCATATGGTGAAACCATTCTTTGGTTAGACCTGTTTGCAACTTGGCTGCATCCATCTTTCCTAATTAAAATTTCAGACGCAGCAAGTGTGTTATGGTAGCCAAATTTTCCTTAAAATGAGTCTTCATATAAAAAATAATAATTAAGTGGTTAATGAAAGCTGACATATTTTTTTTGATATCTATGAGTAAAATTGTAGTGGTGAAAAGGTAAATATAAATATAAAAAAGAGCATGTATATTACAAGTTGTCAGAGATTACTAACTTATTAAATCTGTCAGCTTGAAGTTAGATCTGACATTTGTCAATGGTACACAAGGAACAACAAACAATAAGATATATAGTCTTACCTGCTTGGCTTTGTTGGGTCCAAATTCAATTTTGTTTTGATACTTTTTAACCTCTAAATGGAGGAAAACCTGCCCTGTCAATGGAACTTTTCTAAACAGAACATAGTTAATAAACCTTTTTTATTTTTTACACAAATTCTTTCAAATAAACTTAAACTTATTTAATAAATTTTAAAGGCCTGGAATGTATTTTCTATAAAGCCATAAAATCAAAATTTAATATATACTACAGCAATTTGCGGTTGACATCTCTATAAAATAACCTTACTTTTAAAGATACAAAAATTACCAGAGGAAAACTACAATTTTCCCAGGGAAAACTGATAGGATCGGGTTGGCTAATGTACTTATCCAAGCTATTTACAAAATGAAGGTATGTGTCAAATTGTTAACATTGCAACTATTTTCAATTTGTTAATCCCTTGGATGACTTTGCTAGCAAACATAAACAAAACAAGTTGTTTAGAAAAAAAAATAATTGTATATCAGAAACTCATTATGTGACACTCAAAAATGTTAACTGATCTTGATTAAATTTGCTATGCACTTTTCTTTTGTTAATGGCTTGGATGAGTTCGCTGGCCAGCACAACTGGACCAGTCAGACCACCAGAAAAAACTTTTGGGTTTTCCTGGGTTATTTTTTTCTATCTTCAAAAATAAATAAATAATATTAATAAAGCTATTTTGATGAAATTTAGTACAAACATTTCCTTTATGGAATATAGCACATATTAAATATAAAGTTCCTAGCTTGAAGAGGCATTGAGTTGTAGGCTTTAAAAAATGATTTAGTTATTCAGGATATATAAATAAAAAAACACTGTGAGAACACGACTTGCTGCGTCAGAGCTTTTATTGAAGAAAGATGAATCCAGCCAAGATGCCAACAAGACTAAGCAAACAATGTTTTCACCATAT
The DNA here is from genome assembly GCA_964006375.1 of Tillus elongatus. Lineage (NCBI taxonomy): Eukaryota > Metazoa > Arthropoda > Insecta > Coleoptera > Cleridae > Tillus > Tillus elongatus. The sequence continues at coordinate 133,781,149 of OZ023269.1, forward strand.
GATTCCGGTTGCTTGTCCATATAATAAGACAACATTAAAAGCGTTTCTACACATGTTAATTACAAAAATATGGAAAACATTTATGATGAAATACCCAGCCAACTGGATAGTTTAAAAAAATGAATTCAATTTTAGTGATATCATTATAGATGACTTCGGATCTGATGTAAAATTCATTGAGAAATACCATGCTACGAACTTATTATTGAATCCATAACCAAAACATGAAGCCTCAAAAAGTACAAGTTCACCAGTCATTCCTATTACGGGTCGTAAGTCTTGATATAATATAAAACAACCAACCAACAAACAGTGGTTTATTCCATCTGGTGAAAACTGTCCCTTTTGGGTCATACGAAAACAACAGAGGATGCAGAAGAAAATGTGCAAAACACTAACACAAACCAGATGAAAAAGGATTGAGATTTTGTATCAGAAACTGTAGTGAAACAAATAAAAAGACACAAAAAGTCAATAGGAACTATAAGTTTGTCACAAGACTTTGTGACAGAACAACAAACAAATAATAACTACAAAACTCTTAGTTTGTGGATAAGTACCTGCACGTAAGATTTAAAGTTTTAGCTTGTTAATGTTATGTCTGAATATAAATTATACAATACATAGTAATTATCTTAGGTTTGTTTTTATTCAAATATTTGTTTTAGTTTGGTAACCATCCAGTTTTTTTTTTTGGCTTTTCTTTTTCATTTATGCTCCACTTTAAAAACATTGATACCTTTAATTTATGGACCATTTTTGTATTAAAAATACAAATGATTCACATCGGGAGTAAATTGTGGGGAAGAATAAATAGTTAACTAGGGTCAGTTTGGATTTAGACTGGAGCAAGGAACTAGAACAGCAGTGCTGAACACTGAGGACAATGAAGTAAATAGTGCTTAAGAAGAAATGGAGACACTTTAATTATTTTTGCAGACCTGGACAAAACATTAAATAATGTGGATTGGGAAATACTCATTTGTATAATGAAAAGAATAAATGATAAGGGTGATTTTAGAACTGCAGGAGGAAAGCACCTGGGAGCTGCTGTAGCTGGAAAATTTGGATTGGGAGAAATGAATGAAGAGAGAGACAAATAGATTTCTGTAAGGAAAATAGTTTAGTTATAACAAAAAATTGTTGTAAGGACAGAAGAGGGGTGACATACATGTAAAGTACCAGAGAATACATGAAGATATCAAACTGATTTTATCATTGCAAATATATGACACAGAAGATTGTGTAACTCTAGTTACACATATCCTGTAGTAAATATTGACAGTAGACGGTAACAGTAATCTAGTACTAGTAAAGTGCAAAAGCACATTACTAAAGAATGTAGAAAATACAAGAAGGAAATGGAATGTACACAGACTAAGGTGTAGCGGAACAGGAACAGTTTAAGGAAGTAACTAACCAGGTAAATCTTAACAAGGTAATATCTCATGTGGGCAAACACAAAAAGCGACTTACGCAGCTGCAGAAAAAGTACTGGGCAAGAAGAAGCTGGAACTGAGGAAACCCTGATGGCAAAGGAAATACTAAAGTTAATGCAACAACGCAACAGGCAGAGAAAGATTGATTAAATGTTTTGATAATCCTTTGTTCACCCGAAGAAGCAAAACATTTAATATGTTATGCTGCCATTGAAGGGCAAAAACATGGAAAATATTGTAAAAAAAAAGAAAGATGGACTGTGACAGGTGATTAAGCCTTGCCCAGAATTTGTGGCTTGCAAGAAAAGGTTCTAAAGAAATAAAATAAACTAGTTTGTTACCAGTAAAAAAGTCAATTCAGATAATCAGAAAGAAACTCGAAGCTTTCCTAAGTTGTTGGAACAGAAATTTATCTGAAATAAATGCAAGATATGCAAGCCAGCATGGAATACATGTCAGATCATTTTTTAAGATTTCGTTAGAATCATGTGAAACTAGTAAAAACAAATAACCAGCCAAGATAAAAAAAAAACTATAAAAAAAGTGGAGAGTGTCAATTTATGATGGTGCAGTTAAAAATGTTCAGACCCTTAACCTTCCTAAAATGGTTGAATATGGAGCTGAGGCACTTGGTTGTTAAGAAAAAAATAGCATATAAGGATTTGTAAAAGAGCATCTCTGGATTATTCAGTCTTTTCAGATTTCAGGAGAAAGTGTACATTTCTCTCTGAAAAATGCTACAGTGAATACAGATCATAGGTGTAATTTACATTGCTCGGTCGTGCAGGATTCTTTTGGAAATTTATTAGGGATAAGAGGAGTGGCATATTGCCAGAAGCTGTACAATTGGATGATAACATTGATGGGGCCAGGAAATAGCAGATTTGTTTGTAGTTTTTTGTATGGGTATACTTCTTGTGGCCGGGCTGCTGGGGTGTCTCAATAGTGGTGGTGATTCCTGTCATAACTTATCCTAAGTTATCTTTGGGTCAGATTTATGATAAAAGATGCTCCTTGTTTAGCATGTTGACAGTTCTACCGGACATCGTCTCTAATATCCATTTGATCAAGTGTCCGTTGTTGGTTTCTAAGCCTCTTTACATTCTCTTTAATTTACCTCTTGATCGGGGTCCGGCTGTTAAAATTGTTACGTTCATCATCTATTCCAAAGTTGTTTGATAATATGATTGCGGACGATCTAGCGTGGAAGAGTAAGCTAGTAATAATTGATAAACAGCACGGATTTAGGGAGGTCAACTGTTACTAACCCGCTGGTTTGTTTGGACACTTTCGAGGGTGGTGTGCAGTTGGATGCAGTGTACATAGTTTAATCAAAAGGCCTTCAACGGAGTAAATCATGAAATTTTCAGCGATAAGTTGAGTACAGTTGGTGTCTGATGGATATTTGTGACTTTATTTTTCATAGCGTTGAAATGACATCCGGTGTTCCTCAGGGGTTAAATTGTGCTTAAATTCTATTTCATCTGCTTAACATCAATGAAGTAAGAACTGCAGTTCAAGCCTGTAATTTTTTGCCGTTTGAAGATGTCCAAGTTATTCAGTTTTCGAAGGTAATGAGCTCATGGTCATCGTACAGAGGAGTTTGGATGCCCTGAGCTTGTGGTTCGACAGAAATTTGTTGGAACTGAATGTTAATAAATATAAGTGTAGATAAGCTTTTACAGAGTCAACATGAAATTTAATTCTTCATACAGTCAACTGGTAGTCAGCTTCAGAGCATATAAGATGTTGTTGACTTGGGAGTGATATTCGATAGTCACACGAATTTTATAGGTTACAAATTCAATATCCATCAGAGGGTTAAGATCTTGGGTTTCGTTCTGAGATAAGTTGGAGATTTGTTTCTTTATACAACCTTCACTGTTCATTCCACACTGGTTCGTTCTGTGCTAGAGTATGGCTCTGTTGGTTGCTCACATTATATTGTATATATAAACACTTATTGAAAGAGTTCAAAATAAATTTCTGCGCGATTGTGCTTACCACCTCCACATTTCCAATGGGAAATCACAGAACATTATGAATCATTTGGGAGTAGATTTATTGAGGATTTGACATATCATGTTAGGTCTATCCGTAAGTGTCTAGATTGCTCAATAGCTTGGTTGACTTCTATCTTATTTATTTTTGGGTACCTCCTAGGTCACTTAGTAGCCACACTATTTTTTATTGGTTTTCAATCCACAAATTACAGTTCACATTTCTCTTTGGAGAGATCCCTGGAGTTGTTAGACCAGCTGAATTTTGATGTTTTCTCTATTTCCCAGCAGAGATTCGGACATGGCATCATCAGTGCTGCATGTTCTAATTTTACTCGAGGCCCAAATTTTATTTACGGGTTTCATTTTGGTAACATGGTGGTCGAATCAGTTAGTTACTAGGTTGACTGCTAGTAAATATTTTAAACCATTATCCATGTTTGTTTCTCTGTACTTAATATTTATTGTGTGAAATAAACTGTTTGGGTACTGGTTGGATTAATTTCTGCATAGAAAGTTGAGAACAAAAATAATGCACTCTGATTAGAGTGGTTGGTATCGTGTACAGGAAATCATAACCAGAGGCGAAACACTCCAATGAATAATTTACTGAAAATGATGTTTATAATAATAATAACGGCATGTCTATATAATTGGGGAAATTATTTACTTAGCAGACAAAAACACCCATTTTGTTCCCAAATTCTGTGCTTATGTTTGAAACATTCAGTTTATTTTGCGACTTTCCAACAACACAACACACAGGACAATAGATTCATTCTCAGATTCTTTTATTTTAAAACTCAATGTTTCCAGTGTAGTATGACGTCTTTTGTAATAGCCAAGTCAATACGGTTATAAAGATGACTATACTCATCTGAGGAACCTTATATAAGAAAAACTTGAGAATCAAACAATTTCATTATACAACTTGATTCCAATTTTGAAGCGTTTGTTTCTGATATATTGCCTGAACTCAAATCTGCCGCACCAAAGAATGGTGGCCTTATCTAGCGAAAGCTCGCTGCTAGAGTAGTAAATGTCGTTCTGCTTTAAATTGAAAAAGTTTACCATAGACATCACTCCTAGAGGGTCTACTGCATCCCCTTGTAGTTGTGAAATGCAGGCACTTCAAAATAAGAAATCTATTCCTTTACATATTTTCTGAACACAAGTACATATAAAAAAGAGGGTCTGTTCCCCGGTAGTCATTTGGGAGAAAGAAAAAGCAACATCACCCAAAAAGACCACAAAACAATAACAGAGTTATGGAGCTATGTATTTGGATGAAGACAACTTCTTGTTGAAATATGTATCTAGCACATAAGCCTATTATTATTTTGTGCTTTTATCAGGTGATTCTGCATTTTGTTTCAGTTTTCAACCTTTGTCTTTTATTTTTTTAGTGTGTAAGTGCAATTGTAGGTATCTGTGTAGCATTTAACCTAGGAAAATGTTAATTTCCTGTAATGTGACATCCTTCCATGCTTGTAGATCTAGAAATTACAGATGTTTCTGTGCGACAGAAAGCTTACTTTATCAGGAACCTGGTACCAACAACTTTTGGTGTTTGGTAAATATTTCTTTCAAAATGCCTCCATCATTCCATTCCACACTTCGAGTATTATATAAGGCATGGTTTTTCTACTGTATAATTCATTATTATTAGTTGCGACACCATGTTTGGTAAATGTAAATCTCATATTAGTATTGCAAACTAAATGAGCTGGATTCATCTTCAGAAGGCAAATAATCCTCGCCACTACCTACAATGATTCTGTGTATCATCTGCTAATTCAGCATCAGTTAGTTTTCTGCATTTAAAATCACGAATGTGTCTTGTTCACTCATTACATGTTTTCCACCGTCGAGAATATCTTAGTCAATTGATCGTTTTGGTTGGCTACGAATAACGGTATTCACATAAAAAATTCCAAAAACAGAGTTTACCATGTGTAGTATATGTTCTCTGTTAATGATACAAAGACAGAAAATCTAACCTACAAGGAATGCTAACGTTGTTCTGAGCGATATCAATTCTGTTGTGATGAATGCTTATTTATCTGTGAAGGTGCCATTACAATAAGAACGTTGAGAAGGAGCCATACCCGGGAATGTTTATGTTGTTTTTTTACACTTGATCTCATTCGAGATTGCATAGGGAAACGCAGCATAAAGGAACAAGATAAACATTTCCTGAGGAAGACACAGCTGTTAAACATTTTATATATATATATATATATATATATATATATATATATATATATATATATATATATATAAATTTTATTATTTTGGTATTATTGGTTTTTTCAATTATCAAATTATCACTGTTGCTAATTGAGCGTATACTGTATATGGAATTGTTAAAAAACACAATCAACAGGAGAAACACAAAACACGAACAAACAAATCAGCATAAAGTTATCTCTATCCTATATCACTGACCAGGCTGTTCAAGAAATAAAATTTGACGACATTCAATTAGATTACAAACAAGTAAAAATTAAAAAAATTAGAAAACAGAGTTCATTAAGGGGAACTCAAAAATTACTGGTTAGATCTTGATCCAATTTATATGGGACCACATGAGAAGCAGAGAGAGAGAATCATCAAAAAAGTCGAATTAAGAAACTTCCTCATTTTTTTGAAGTCTGCTAAATAACTAAAAACAGAGGACAATCATTTAAACATTAAAAAAATCAGGGTGGAGCAAACAATGAAAGTCTGGACGCAGCAAGCGCATTATGGTAGCCAATTTTCATAAAAAACATTTTAATCTTGTAAACTCAATTTTATAGTAACCTAAAACATACATTAAGGGCAGGTGCATTCCGACCATAATTGGAAACGCATACCGGTTTCAATCTCATTAAAGCTCATCAGTGTGCTATACCAAATTACAGACAGAATACACCCAACCAGCAAGTTCAGCTAAAGGTAGCCAACCTCGTAAAATATAGTGAGATGTACAACAGTGTCGCCACCGGTGGCATACTGCAATGACTACGTAAGAAATTTGGTGTAAACATTCTACATGGTGGTAAGTGGAATTGCAGAGTTCGCTAGACCTCGTTATCTTAGAGGTTTGTACTTATTATTTTCGATTATATTTTGTATGGTTTTTTCTCAATACAGACCTATTATTATTAACGAGCAGCTTTTAATATTAACAAAAAAAAACCAATAGGCATTTCTGTTGTTAAAGGCGCAATAAATTTTAAGCAAGGAAAAAAGAAGCCTATTGTGTTACTTAGTATTTTCAATAACAAGGCTACAAATAACTAAATCGGACCTTCACAGCTGGTGTTGCTTGAAATACTAAATGATTTCTGGGCTTTTTGCAGTGGTCTAACCCAGGCTAGTGGGTTGCTAGATATTTTGCCAACCATAGCTGCTGCTTCTTCAGCAGCCGAAATGAAACTGACCAGACGACGTTCTCGTAACCGTTCTTATACATGCGAGCGGAACGCATTCAATATATAAAAGTACTCTCCTCACTAATAAACATTTTAGCTTGCTGAGGAAGAACATCATTATGTTATACTTATGGAGTGTGGTGGTGTATAAGCCGGAAAAACGAGGACCTTGAGCCATTAATTATAAACTTGAATAATAGTAGCTTTAACCCTTTTACTCACCTTGTATACTCCAGTACACACGGAATTTTTTATTTACCATTTACCACTAAAGTTTTCTATGACTATTTGTTCTGTGCTCACATTTAATCAGTTTACTAACATCTTATAATAAATCTGACATCTTCAATAGATAAAATTGATATGGTATTGAATTTTAAGAGCGACAGAAATCATTGGCGGGATCGAGATTGTGCTACAAAATGTCATTTTTGTGTGTATTATATGAAAACAAAAATTAGTGGCTATTTTTCCTATTGCTAATCAAAGCGTAGTTTTTAACGTAAGTCTTCGAGTTTGATGATTTGTGATATATTTGCTCATTATCAAATATAAAGTCTTGTGTACTACAGTACAGTGTGAGTCAACATAAAATTCATAAAGTAAGTTATAACCAATACATTTGTAACGTGTTACACGTCTTACGATTCTCAGTTTCATTGTGGTTATTATAATTATAACATTACCACCATTTATTTATATTTAATAAATAAAAATTTTATCCAATAAATTTCATCCTTCTTTTTCTTAGTCTAAGGTATTACCACCTGATTCAATGCACCCCGTCCTCTTGTTTCTAAGTCTACAGTTACACTCGCCAACACTGTGGTCGATGATATCAGAGATCTGTCAGATAGTGAGTCTATATAATCACATTGTTTACTTCAGCGGTTTCTTTTCTCTGATTAATCATTCAAAAAATGTTACCATCAATTCTGGGCTAGAACAGGAGAACTATCATGCTGAAAATGGGGCGAGTTAATGATAAACTTTAAACAAACGTTAGTTTGATTGCTCTGTAACTGTTGTATAGATTTTTTTTTTTGTTTTTTTGTTCCCTCAGGGCTCGTCCGCGGCCTTGCCGCCCCGATAGCACCGCAAGTTGTATAGATTGCTTTAGTTCATACTTTTCTGTGAAGATGATTTGCGACGATGTTCACATATTCTGTCATTAACAAATTAAAGTTTTTATTTAATTACTGCAAATGAACCTTGTATTTATGATGAACACATCGCAGAACACATGTGTAATCTTGAAATTCGACAATGCATTAAGGCGACATCGATTTGTTTTAGCTGCCTCGTTAGATGGGCTCCGTTCCAACTCGTCACTTGACACCATCTCTAAACAAAGTTCCAGCTCACACCGTTGTTAGGGGATCCACATTCCGGATTCAAAGTATCCCTCTACACCATCCCAACGTATAGTATGGAACCATGCATAAGCTGAGGCTAACCCAGCAGAACTTTGTGCACATATAGTAATGGTCTGGGCAGCCTTGGGTGCCTCTAATGTGTGTACTTGAGAGATCCTGCTTGCCCTTAGAAGCCGAAGAACTTTGCATCTCCGCTGGAATAACAGCGCAGCAGTGAAAGTCAAGTATTTGGTTCATTGCTTTCATTTATTTCACTTCTAAGTAATTAATAACGGTTGCAAATCATTTTCTTTTAATATAAATTATTTTGTATTACATAATTTCGTATCTTATTAGTAAACACCATTTTTAATATATACAACAATATTTTGCATTATATAAACTTACTTTTGATAAATAAATAAGTATAACCAAGTCTTCATTTTTACTTTTTTTTTCCCCATAGGGCTCGACCGCATATTTATCGCCCCTATAGCACCGCAGCCCTTAGCTTATTGTGCATGCCCTTTGTCTTTTCTACTCCACTCATTTCAAAATCACTGTGCCTTGAACTAGTCTGCACAGCAATTGGTAGGGTGAAGTTTTATATTGCCCTGTCTCCGATCTAGGCTGTCCCTAGATCAGTTGTCTTTTGCCGACCAAAGCTTTACACTCGATTCCTCCCACTAGCCGCAAAGTCTGCATGCCAGGTCCCCCTCAAATCGCTCCCCCTCAAGATGTACTCAATTTAAAATTTTTGTTAATACTTTTAAATTCACATTGTATCGTAACCAGTCAGTTAGACTGACCATTTAAATTTTTGTTAATTACATTTTAAGTCACATTTTAGAAAAAAATTCAATTAAAGTTTCTTGATAAACTCTTTTATATCTGGCTTTCATTCATTAGCATTTCAGCAGGTCCGGGTTGGTGAGGCTTGAGCTTTCGACTCTGAGTGTGCATGTAGTTACTGAGTGGTGTGTCCAGTGATTGTTCTACACCTAAGTAATCTTAGAAAAACACTTGGCACCCAACGCTCGAGAGTTCATTCCCCCACCAACAAAGTTGATGAACCTGTCCATACCCCCTGAGAATTTAAGTAAAGTGTTCCCCGCAGAGGGACGTCGTTACAATATATATATATATATATATATATATATATATATATATATATATATATATATATATATATATATATATATTTTTCATAAAATTTGCCATGTACCTTGCTTTTGTAAATGGTTTAGATAAGTTTATTAGTCAGGAAAATCTAAACCGATTTTTCGGGAAAATTTTGGGTTTTCTTTTGGAAAAAATTTTTATCTCAAAAAATATAAAAGTTATGGTAACTAAATTTGGTACTTATGTTTACGATATTGAAAGGAAACTATATATCAAAATTTATATTTCTATGTTACAAGAAAAAAAAAGTTGTTTATTTATAAAGTAATTTTTTCCTCTTGTAAACAGTTTTAATTTATTGAATTCTATAGTCCAGTTTCAAAATAGTAGGTATTAACTTCTCAGAAAACACTGTTTCAACACTGTGTTGTGGCACATAGCAAATATTGTGAAAGATTGAGCCAATGACTAATTTACTAAAAATTCATAAACATAAGTTTTTTGTAGTTGCTAATGTTTTAAAAATTGTATCAGTATTCTTGTGACAAGAACGCGTACATAATTTCATGTGTATGAAAGCACTGTTCGGCTGTTTTAATTTCAGTGCTACCACTTCCTACCCCAACACGAATAATAAAATGAGTGAAAACAATTCATTTTTTCTTAATCAAAAGAAGGTTTGGCAGCGGCAATACACCATTCGCACAATAGCAAAAATAATTCAATGTATTAAATATATTTTATCTGGTAAGTGTAATACTAGTGTACATGACCCTTACAATTTTAGCAAATTGGTCAGTTTGTTCACATACACATACCCGCGCGGCCGCACACACGAACCCACATACATTAGATTAATGACAATCTGCCACTATAAATGCATCAGGATTTCTGTACTTTGACACATAACCTTTGTTCTAATAAGATATTTTTATCTCAGGTGAAAATGAGGTAGGGAGAGTGTTATTGGATCCCCTGCTATTGCCAAAAGACGCTATAAAGTATATCAGTGGTCCTTTGACGTATATAATAAACTTGCCCGAGTGATGGAGTGTTTGCAGATGTCTTCAAGAATTACCTGACCAGTCTACAAGTCAAAAAGATATTTGCAATTTTAGGCCCATGTCTTTGATTAGCGTCTTGGCGAAGGTTTTTGAGCATATATTGCGAAAGGACAATAACAGATATTCTCAAAAAAATATAACATTCAGTCTGATAAATAATTTGATCTCTGAGATTGTAGGTCGACAGAAGATGCAATGATTAAACTGGTGTCAAATACTTATGAAATTCTAGATAACATACTTTCATCTGTGTGTGCTTTTTGACCTGGGTAACCATACCTGGCCTCACCTGACCTGGGTAAAGCCTTAAGACACCATAAAACATGATAAGCTACCATCATCTTTGAGCGACATAGGTTTTAGTAGGACATGCTAGCGAGTCCTGGCCACTCCTCAGTGGAGTACTACATGGTATGGTGCTGGGTCCCATACCATTTAATATTTACGTAAATGAGTTATTTAGGGTTCAGACCGTGGGAGAAGTTGTGGACTTTTCAGATTGGATTCCGTCAAACCCTCCAAAGCAAGAATCAGGCGATGGATAGCATCATCACCTAGAAGTGAAATCCAAAGGTTGATTAACTCAAGCTATTTTGACTTCCTACTTATCTGAAGAAACAGTTGACAAACTCGATCGGTCTAGAAATATTTTTGATTGTAAAGAGTGTAGATGGGTGAATGCAAACAATATGTGTGCAATTGTGCTTGAATGTGTACATATGTGTATGCATCTGCATGCTTGTGAATGCATTTATGTTAGGGAATGATGCATGTCGCCTTTGGCGTAACTGATTTATCTGGAACCTGTAGGGCTGACTGCAGGGTCAAGCGAGCGAGAAAGAAAACAATACTGTAGCAATTATCTGGACGAACAAGGTTTCAGTGGATTGTTTAAATTATGTATCGTAACTCATTTTGTTCAGCCATTTGTATGTATGGCTTGATTAACTATATTTTTTGCAATATTTTATAATTCGTATAATGTGCAATAATAAACAATATTAATATTAGTTTCATTGGCTTGTGTTTTGATTTTTAACATTGCCCGGTTTTCTTGGCAAGCCCAATTAGTGACGCCAGCAGTTTCACCTTACTATTTGGCTGAACACCTATTTTCATATGGATATTTAACGTGCCGAACATCGCATGGTACACCGGACCAGCGACTTTACGCTCCCCACCAAATAACAATAAACTTGCTTAAACACAAGCTTGATGTTAATTTTACAGTTTCTACCGACGCTCATGATTTTGCATTGAAAAATTACAAAGGAATCAAACTGATCTCTTAAGTTTTGCGAACGAAAATTCACTAAAAATAGAAACACATTTTACTTGCTAAGTTATAGATAAATGGATAGACAACAGAATTATAATAAACGTAAAAAAGACAGGAACATTTCTTTATATTGCATATAAAATTATTAATCTGGCAACAGTGTACGGCTGCGTTCATTGTCGGCAGATGAACCAGGTTCACACGTGTCTGTCGTATCAACCCTTAAGATTACCCCTTTGTTAAACTTCTTAATCAAATGACATTATGATCAAAATTGTAAAGGTTCCTAAACTAATTAGGAAATACTCGGGAGAGACAAAAACAATCATTTTTTTATCTACCCGGTTAACTAAAAAAAGAAAAGGATGTTTGTGTTAGATTCACATAGTAAGATATGAAGAAATATAAAATTAATATTTCTTGGAAATGATATACATACATTCAAAGTAAAAAAGATATTCTTTTCAGTCTTTACCAATAACACTATCTGAATTACTGTTTAGTCTTTGTTCAATCTAATATTCAGTCATATCCAAAAAAATATGTTAAACCAAGCTAAAAACAAATATCAATAAGCAGAATTAGAATTGATAACTAAAGCCTATTTATTTTAAGCAGTTTCTAAGTTGGTTTTACCGAGATTCGCTGTATTTTACTTGATATTTGTCTAATATAATATAGTGATGTATATAAGTGCTATTGATATTCTTATTATCGTTTACTATTATTACTGAAGCAGCTTGGATAAACACAAGGGAAACATTAAAAGTATGAATAATCTAAGGCAAATATACCACTTACAAGTTGCATCCTGTATGTAGAGGTCAATGCTTTATAAACAACTGATAACTTCAATTAACGTGTGACTAATAAGGGTCACCAGCATATATTTCACATAATACTATTTGGACTTGTATCTTGGAAACTGCTTTCGTGGAGTTGGTTGTCTTTGCCTTGCAAGAAACGACTGACCTTGACCTGCACTTAAAATGGCCAACTTCTCATCTAATGCTTCCCTATGACAAGACAAACCCATTTGATAAAAGGCAGTTACCAACATGCGTTCTTCTTTCTCCTTCATGTGGGGTTGTCGTAAAGACAAATCAATACTACCATTGTTCTTAGGTTCCAAATGTTGTGCCACCTCCCTTGCTTTTTCCAAGTTTCTGGTATATTTTGCTTGGCTAATTTGCAGCTCGTTTTCCTTTCCAGTTAAAGCTTCTTGCAATGCAATTATTTTCTGTTTATATTCCTTGATAAGTGGCTCACCTACTTGTTCATTCTGCTGTCCTTTGGTTAATTCTTCTATCTGCGCTTCTAACTTCAATATTGTTTGTTTTGCAGAACGATTCTGTTGTTGGAATTTCTCAATCCTGTTGAGAGCATCATCTAGTCTCGCTTGCTTGGATTCCACTTCTTGACTTGACGTCCGTAGGGCTTTATTTTCTCGTTCTAAGTATCTCAGACGTTCTTTCATTTCAGTAGGGGTGAGTTCTTGTGACATAGCAGCTATAGTTTCACCTTTTGGTTGCCCCAACCTCAATTCTTCATTATCTTCTCTGAGAGAATCTCTTTCCTGTACCAACCGTTCTTTTTCACTTTGTAATGTCAGCAATTTTGCCTCTAACTGATCACAATTAAACTGTGACCTATCAGCACGTTCAGTTTCTTCATCAAGCTTTTGCTGTGCTTCAGCTAACTGTTGTTTATAAGTTTCACACTGACTTTTCCAACCGTTATTTTTTGATAATTCTTCTTCATACTGCAAAATTTTCTGCAAATATTCAATATTTTTATCTTCTAACTGTTGGGCTTTTTTCTTACTGTCTGTATAGTTCTCTAATTTCTTTTTATAAGAAGCAATAATCATTTCCAAATCTTTTACTTTAGCTGCAGACTCTGACAGGGCATCCACTTCATCTTTTAACTGTGATGTAGCATTGGCCGCTAACTGTAACTCAGCTATTTTTTCTTGATTACTCTGAATTTGCTTGCTCTGTTCTAATAATTTAGCTTTAAAATCATCTCTCATGACTTCGGCCTTGAACAGTTCCTCTTTAAGTAACTCTATTTGTTTTCTCGTATCTGGACTTTTTGCTTCTTTATCTCTTAATGTCCGTGCTTCATTTATCAGTGCTCGCTTTTCTTCTAGTAAGTTCTGAATCTGTAGCTCATAATTTTGACACTGCTGTGCTAAGTTTTCTTTTGCTTCATTCGCTGCCTCCAATTCCTGAGCAAATCGATTCATACGTGGATCACTGTCCAAAATTAACAGACTTAGACCAGATCTTCCCGGACCTCCTGTTAGCTCTTCAAGTTGTTGTATTGCTTGCATAATATTTCGCTGGACTGACTCATCCATCTCCATTATAGTTTTGATATAATCTTGATTTCTATCACAATTTATTGCACATCCTAAAAACATATAACACTAATTAGACACCAATCAAAAAGCAACAAGAAAAAATAGAAAAACTTTAGTTTAACAAAAACAACTTAACTAAATTAACAATAAAAAAAGTGGCATGTAGTTTCAACTGCTGAATGGATACATGCACTTAGATTTTACTAAAATTCTAATAGTTAATCCACAGTGTACTGTTGACAATTTTAATATTTCGGCTCAATTCATACAGAGCTAAGCGTAGGCAACATGAGATGACTGCTCAACCGCAGTAAAAACAGAAAATTGAATAAATTTTTTTTTTAATAAAGGGTGCTTACTTAAGCAGATATCTATATTGGTTACTACAACACACATTAGTGATAAACGAAAATAAGACTGAGTATATAATTTTTACGCAAACAAATGAGCATAATATCACTCCCCAAATAAAAGTTTATGATCCATTAATAAAACAACCTAACAAGGCTAAATACCTAGAATAACCTTTGACGAAAAACTGTCATGAAAGGCACATATAAAAATAATCAACAAAAAATAATACCCTTGATTGAAGTCTTAACTAGATGCCCTAAGTTAGAGGACAAGATGGCAAAATTAGTTTACAATTCACACATACTAAGCAAAATAACATATATGCTAAATATTTATTTTATTTATTTATTCATACACCATCTAACAGCTTAAAAGCCAAATTAAGGATGGGCCAATACACAAAAAATAATAACTAACAATAATCAACTAACAATACAAAAAAAGTCACAAATTAGATCGCTTTAAAAAACATTTTTATCTCTGATATGTTACATGAGAAGATATCTAGGCGGTCTTGCAGTGCAGAGTAATCATTGCACATCTGGTAATATGGAGACGATCGCAGCAATCGTGTACGATCAGTCGGGAGATAGAATGTGCCTGGAAAACGTGCTGCAATACGAGGCACATTGAAATTAAGTTGCTGAAGCAGACTAGGGCAGTCGAACACAGAATTAACCAGTTTGTATAAAAATATAATTAAACTGCACCGCCTGCACATCAACAGACTCTGCACACTAAAGCGAAGAAGTAAACTTTCCAGAGGAAAACCAATAGACGGATATCGACCATCCTCACGAAAGCTAAGAAATTTTAGAAATTTCCTTTGCACAGATTCCAGACTTACCACATGTATCTCATAAGTAGGAGCCCACACAACTGAGCCATATTCAAGTCGGGACCTGACCTAACCAAACAGCTAAAGAGCAGGAGGAGGGTGTCAGTCTGTGAGAAATTTTTGCTGTTTCTTATCAGAAACCCTAGAGTTTTGTAAGCAGAGCTGACAGTCTGCTCATAGTGTGGTTTAAATAATAATAATAATAATATTTATTCTGGCAAAAATTACACAGCCTTGTCAAACAAATACCAAATATAAGATTATAGAACTAAAATTGTGAAATAAACATCAAAAACAAACAAAAATACAAAAGACAAAGAAACAAATTTACACACATAAAAAAAATGGCATCTTATGTTGTCTCTAGTGGCTCTACTCTATCCACTCAATGTCCATATTGAGGTATTCACTTAAAGAATAAAATGCATACTTCATAAGAGTGTTTTTCACATTTCTCCTAAATTCTCGCTTATGTTTTGATCTTATATTCTGGGGGATTTTATTGAAGAACTTGACACCCCAGCAATTCACCCCGGTTTCAGCTCTTTTTATTCTATGATAAGGAATGGATATGTTCTGTCTGCCTCGGGTACCATATTCGTTGGAATCACCGTTTTGGTTGTAGTCCTCTTGATGTTGGTAAGTATATAAAAGATAGAGTACCATCAAAAACAATTCCAAGGTCCTTAACTGTCCCGGGGCGATCAAGTGGAAGCCCTCTTATATTGTACCCGAAAGTGATGGCGTGCTTATTTCGAGTAAAGGACATCTCGCAACACTTGGAAACATTCATAGAAAGACCACTCTGACAACACCATTCATCTAGGGTCTGAAGACAGTTCTGGAACCGCAAACAGTCACCAACACTCGAAATGTTTGCGAAAATCTTAATATCATCTGCATACATTAAAAAAGGAACATGTAAAACATGTTTAACTGGGTCAATAAAGATATTGAATAGTAATAGACCTAGTATGGAACCCTGCGGCACTACAGAGGTTACGTGATAAGTGTTAGATTTGAAGCCCCCAACCTCAACAAATTGCCTCCTTCCATCCAGGTAAGATCTGAACAAGCCAAGCAAGCCCTCGGAGAATCCGATAGCCCTCATCCTGTCAATCAGAACAGAGTGATTTAGGCAATCGAAGGCCTTAGATAGATCAGTATACACATCAACCTGTGAAGAGCGGCCAAGAGCGGACGCAATGAACTGTGTAACGTCAACTAAATTCGTTACAGTCGATCTACCTGGAATGAAACCATGCTGAGAAATAGAGAGTCTGTTTTTGATGTGAAACAGTATTCGCTGAAAAAGGCAGGCCTCGAAAATCTTACAGAAGACACATAGTATGGCTATTAGTCGATAGTTTGATGGATCACCACTATCCCCCGCCTTGAAGACAGGGAAAACCCGTGACAGCTTCCAAATCGCGGGGAATGTTCCAGAACTAAAATCAGTTTAAAGATTTTCTTAAGTCGAGTCAGGAGAGCATATAAGAAGTCACGCACCAAGAAACCAGGGACCACATCAGGTCCACAGGACATGTTAGCCTTAATTCTCTTAGCGGCAGTAATAATTTCGTCATCCAGAAAGAACATTGTGATGTCACCCGAAGGCAGGCTGGCAGCTGTAGGCGATGAGGTGGGGGCGGAACCAGAACATCCCGCAAAATAAGAAGCAAAACTGTCAGCTGCCTGTTGCTGGTTAGATGAATTCCCAACAGAAACGTTTTGACGGCATCGAGAAGAGCAGTTCCAGAATTTTTTAGGATTAGACCTAATCTCTCTTTCAACCCTCTGAAAGTAGTTTACTCGAGAAAGATAAATGTCTCTCTTAAGTTTTTGTCTCAGCTCCTTAAATCTATCCAGAAACTCCACATTTCCAGACTTCTTAAACTTACACCATAATGAATATTTATATTTGATACTAACCTTAATTTCTTTAGAAAACCATGGGGGGTACCTATTACATGCTCTTGGAGCAGTCATGGGAACATACAGATCAAACAAGTCGTAAATTCTGGAATAGAAAAAGTCAAGCATAGAATCGACATCCTGAAGCCCATCCATGCCATCCCAGCACAAGCTCCGCATACAATCTGACAAAATCACATTTTCGAAAATTATATGATCTTTGCCCAGTATCACCAACAGGGGAAGAGACCACTGAACCCCAGAACGGAAACTCTATGATTAAGGGGGGATGATGACCATCAGGAATCACAGGCAAATCAAGAGCCTCCCCCACCAAGCAAGTGCCTGTAAACAAAACCATGTCAAGAATCCTGTTGTTAATATTCTCAACATGATTAAACTGCCTAAGGAGTAGTAGATTACAGAAATTCTGAAAAGCAGACACACGAGCGGAGGGGTCGTTCTGACGACAAGAAGCATATTCAGGCATGTTAAAGTCACCAACTAAGAATGTCTCAGGACCATATTTTATGCACAGGGACTCGAGAGCTTCAAACAAGAGGTAGTAGTATATATGCATATATGCTAAATATTTGGTGACAATGTGCAAAAAGGAACATATAAGAGGGTTGTTGCAATTTTGCCCAACCCAATAAAAGTCACCAGTTTTTTTAAAAGCCCACTTAGAAAGAACCACAAAAAAACCCACCTTTTAACATGTTTTAATAATTGAAGAGTAATTAATTAGGTTCATTGCATTTTATTTTTCTAAAATAAAAATATTCAAATATGTTTAGGCATTTATTAGAACCAAAAACATAAGGTAAAGAAATACGTATTATTGTTAATAAACATAAATATTTGGTACTAGGTGTATACCTATAACATACTACATATAAAACTTAAAACATATATTTCTTTTGGCATGATAAAAGCTCGGAAGAACATCATTATTAATAAATGCTTTCGTGATATAATAAAGTAAAATAAATAAGTCAACTTAAATTAGTATGCAGCTTCGCCACTGTGGCCTGTGATGCACTCCTTAAAAATTTATGAATTTTTACTAGCTTTTCAGCGTTTTCAGAACCTAGCCAGTTTTGTAGTTTAGACCACACAAGGCCGTAGGTTGAAAAAATTCTTTCAATTGATGCTGAGCTGGACGGACGTAATAAGAGGACTTTTAAACTAACCCACAAGGGTGGGAGTTGGTTGGTGTAGTTTTATAATATCAGCATATCCTGTATAGGTAGAAATTGGTCTGATTTGCAGGAAATTACACAGTTTTTAAAATAAAACTGATCAACCTGCAGTCACTTACTTATGTAAAGTATGGGGGTAGGGGTTGGTTGGTGTAGTTTTATAATATTAGTATGTCGTGTATACATAGAAAATAGTCTGCCCTGCAAGAAATTGCACTGACCTGCAGAGTTTTTAAAGTAAAACATATCAACCTAGTGCCTATTATGTGAAGTATGGGGTGGGGGTTGGCTGGAATAGTTTTATATCAGCATATCATGTGTAGGTAAAAAAAGTCTGACCTGCAGGAAATTGCTCTGACCTGCACAGTTTTTAAGGTAAAACCATATCAACCTGCAGCCAATTATGTGAAGTATGGGGTGGGGTTGACTGGTATAGTTTTATAATATTAGCATATCATGTGTAGGTAGAAAATGGCCTGACCTGCAGGAAATTGCACTGACCTGCAGACTGTTTTGAGTAAAATATATCAAGATGCACCCTTTGATTTCCTTCTATATTTAAAATGACCCTTGGTAATACTCATTTCGCAACAGTGCACATCATCCAGTGTCCACTTCTGCGTTCTGATTCCACCCGAATTGTTTGTTTACTAGCGAGGTCTCCATAACACAGGATTATCTCCTGCACACACAGCTAATCAGAGATAACTCCATACATATTGTGAAACATATCAGGGTAAAAAAACATCTCAAAGGAGGCTTCTAAATGTGGAACATTGAAATTCAATTGTTCAAAAATATGATGACAAATAATGAGACAGTTTACTGGTTTACAACATCGAGACGTGAAACTGCTTGCTAACTTCCACAAAACATATTTTAAAAAACTAATCACTTCGTTGAAAAAGATGAAAAATTGCTAATCGTCGATACTGACATACCAATCTTGTTAATGAAAATTCGTTAAAACTACAAAAAACCTTACATGCTTAATACATATTTTCTCTTTTCGGATTTTGGAAATTTGTTTAATTAATTTTATTTTTTTGTGTACTAGATAATAGATAAATACATCAAAAACAAAATTATAATTCACCTAAAAAATGTAAAATGAAACACTCTATACTAAATAAGTGAGTAAAGCTAGATGCATTCTCACAACAATTAGAACCCTGGACTGGTTTTGCTCTAATTAGAGCTCATCAGCACGGCATACTAATTGCTGCGAAAATACACCTATAAAGTAATACGGCTGTGGTAGCCAGTCTTCCAACACTAAGTGAGTGGTGAGACACGAAGCAACATGCTGCCACCTAGTATGTTGTCACGCCTGCTCCAAATAACACGAAGTGTTAAAAAATAGGGACTGTATACGTCTACGGTTCTAATTGTGAGAATGCATCTAGCTTTACATACTTTGTCCCTATATTGGGGTAGAAATGGGCCAGGGCTGACAATTTACTAAATTGTTAGTTGGTTGTATAGTCTCTATTTTTAACACTTTGTGTTATTTGGAGCTGGCGTGACAACACACTACTTGGTTCCGCAACTAGGTGGTGGCACATTGCTTCGTGTCTCACTATTCACTTAGTAAATAAGCGAGTTTAAAAAAAACCCCCAAACGAAATTTTTTATCCAAATCTGAAAGTACATTTCAAAAAAATAGTGTTTTTGTTATACCTTTGAGAAGAATAGAAAAGTATCTAGAAATATTATGACTGATCAGGTTTACTAATCAAGCTTAATTTACACTCTGAAGAATTGTCTATACAAAAAACTCTAGGAATTAGCTCATGCCTTTCGAAAGCTGGTATTACATTTACAAAATTATCCTAACGGCATAAGTACACACACCTACACACAGACATCTGATTTTTGAATTTTGGTATTTTTGGAGACAGAACGTTATCAAACTGAATTTGATTTTTCTTTTGGCTTAAAACATAAAAAATTGGCCATTACAACATATCCATGTTGACAGTAAATCAGGTAAAATAAACAGAAATCTTCTATTCATTTGCTTCATTAAATATTTAAAAAATTATTTATATCAACTACTGGCCACAACTAACTCGAGCAATTATGTTAAGCAAGGAAAAAGATAAAATTGAAAGGTATTGTACAATTTATGCTTCCCTACCAACAAACTGACACTGCATCAGTTTCTTACCGTTATTGATTCGCCGCTTAAAAATCTTTCAGCGACTGAACTGATATCTGGCAGTGAAATCATTATTCCATTAAAAGTCGATCTTCAATGCTCGAGGGACGCTGGTGCATATCAACCCTATTATAGGGGTTAAGGAGTCGCGGGCCAAAGGACTCCAGGGGGCAAGCTGAGGAAGTGGAAATAACAACATAAACTCCCGATGAAGCTTTCCCCAAGACCGTCATGCGCGGTAAAAATCCGCATCCTGCACGAGGTGACCCTGCTAATAACTAAACATGACGGATCTAGACAAGGAGGTCGAACTAAACTCCCCCAATCTACGGTGTCACGTGACCCGTGCCTATGGATGGATGGCACCAGGGCGATGGTGTCGTGAACGGAACCTCTGGAGTACCAGGCAACCCTCCAGAGTAACCCGCCTTGCACCACACAGGGGGTTCTGATGGTGTGGACAGTATTTCCCCCATTCTCGTGGGAACAACATGAAGATTATAAATACATATAAAACCAAAACCAATGAGGCTCGAGGAGTGGCTCCGGCTACAGACTTGAGCCTTGAGTCTATCCCGGAAACGGAGACGAGCCAGGGTGCGGCAGCGGACTCTGGAGGTCCCACGACCGGCGTAGATACGGGGGATCAGGGGGTAGCTTCGGCCAGAGACCTGTCCCCGACACCCAAGCTGGAGGCTGGGTCCCACCGGAGGGCGGCGAGCTCCGCGAACTCCGGGGGCCCCTCCACCAGTGAGGACTCTACTGTTAGAGTAGAGGGACTGCCCCGGCAGTCCAAGCGTCTTTCCGGGGCGCAAAGAAAGAAGCTCCGGAGGGCGCAAAAAATGGCGGCCGGGACCTGGACGGTCGAGAAACCTGTAAAGGCGCAAGAGGGGAGTGCGGGTCAGAAGAGGACGCGCTCGAACTCTAGCACGCCCACTACAGACAGACGTTCCAAAAGGGCCAGGGTGCCTGTAAAGGCGCAAGAGGAGAGTGCGAGTCGGAAGACGCCGCGCTCTGGCTCTAGCACGCCTACTACAGACAGACCTCCCAAAGGAACTAAGGCCGGAACACCGGCGCAGACTGGCTCTTACAGGGAGGCTGCGGAGGGCCTCGGGATGGCGGTGATTGACAGACGCCATCCTGAGGTCACGCTAGACCAGGGGAAGGCGGACCTGATCCAGGCTGCGGTGGTAGCTGCAGTGGACTCTCTTCAGGAAGGGGAGAGCCCGCCTCAGTTCCACCGGACGCGCCTGACGGGGGGCATCCTCTGGATAACCTGTGCCGGCCCGCAGTCGCGGGACTGGCTGCGGAAAACGATCGGGGGCCTCGGTCAGATTTGGGAGGGGGCGGACTTGACAGCCGTCGAGCCCAAGGAACTCCCAAAGAGACGCAAGGTCCTCGTACGGATCCCTGACACCGTCCCGCAGGAGACAGTGATCAGCAGACTTAAGATCCAGAACCCTGAACTGGGGACGCAACACTGGTCGGTTCTAAGCAGGAAGGCAGAGGAGAAAGGACAGACGCTCGCCTTCTCGATCGACCCGACATCTTACAGAGCCCTTGAAGGAACCTCCTTCAAGGCATTCTGGGGCATGGGAAGGGTTAGCTTCCGCCCACTGGGGAAGCAATTAAGGGTTAATGGGACTTAGGTTCCTTCAGGTCAACCTCCAACACAGTAGGGCAGCCACGACCGGACTACTAATGGCTCTGAGGAACACGGATGTGGCCCTCATCCAGGAACCGTACTCCTACAAAGGAGAGATCAAGGGACTCGGCGGAGCTAATGGAAAGCTCATCTACAGCAGGTCCAGCGAGAATCCGAGGGCCTGCATTTTTGTCAGGGAAGGGATAGAGTTTCTCCCTCTAATGAATTTCTGTTCCAGGGACCTGGCAACGATCAAAATCCGATGTGGAGGAGCGGATGGGCTGAGGGACATTACTGTCGCGTCAGCCTATCTGCCAGGGGACAGCACGGACCCTCCTCCACCCAACGAATTGGAGCAGCTGATGGTGGGTAGCAGAGCAGGTGGATGGCAGACCATCATCGGCATGGATGCGAATGCGCACCATGAGTTGTGGGGTAGCTCGGACACAAACTCTAGGGGTGAGGCACTTTTACAATTCTTTATGAAATTTAATTTAGACATATTGAATAGAGGTAATAAACCGACATTCGTCACAACACGGCGTGAGGAAGTTTTAGACCTAACAGTTTCCACCCAGTTTCTGGGTGACTTTGTTAAAAGCTGGGCTGTGTCTGGGGAAGTGAGTAGCTCAGACCACAGATACATCCGGTTTGAAATCGCCAAAGTCGAAAGAGAAACGGTATGGTACCGGGACCCCCGCAAGGCGGACTGGGAAGCCTACAGGGCAGACCTAGCTGTGGAACTGCGGGGGGTTGAGAGGGCCATAAGGGATTCAATAGACCTCGAGATTGCAGCAGTCCAATTGCGAGACGCAATTACCTCGGCCTATAACGCCAACTGCCCCCTGAAAATGAGGGTGTCCACCAGGAACGTCATACATCCGGTTTGAAATCGCCAAAGTCGAAAGAGAAACGGTATGGTACCGGGACCCCCGCAAGGCGGACTGGGAAGCCTACAGGGCAGACCTAGCTGTGGAACTGCGGGGGGTTGAGAGGGCCATAAGGGATTCAATAGACCTCGAGATTGCAGCAGTCCAATTGCGAGACGCAATTACCTCGGCCTATAACGCCAACTGCCCCCTGAAAATGAGGGTGTCCACCAGGAACGTCCCATGGTGGAACGAGGACCTCAGGCAAATGAGGACGCAGGTTCGTAAGCTGTTTAACGCGGCCAAAAGGTCGGGAGCATGGGATGAATATAGACAGGCCCTATCGACCTATAACAGCAGCGCAGCTTGAACTTTTCCTTAATGTTCTGGAACAATCTGTCATTCCGCTGTTGGAAAATTTGGTTATTATAGGTGATTTTAATGCACCTCAGTTTATTTATGGACAAATCACTGATCCTAAAACCAAAGCTATCCATGATTTTTCAAATTTTTTAAACCTGTCACAGTTTAATAATATTTCCAATAGAAACAATAGGCTGCTTGACCTTGTCTTTGCCAGTTGTAATTGCTCGGTTCTCCATGATATGGATCCACTAGTGCCCGAAGATGGATATCACCCTGCTTTAGGCATATTTCCTGAATTCAGGAAAAATTACAATGGTCCTAAATACTTTCCATGCAACAATCAGGTCTCTTACAACTTTCGAAAGGCCAATTACCCTGCATTGTATGCTGCAATACTTGATGAAGATTGGTCTCAACTGGAGTCCTTTACTACCGCTGATGAGGCTTGTAGTTACTTTTATGGCAGACTTTACAGTATCTTTGAACAACATGTTCCCCAGTGCAAGAGGTCATCTAGAAAATTTCCTCCCTGGTTTACCAATGAAATAATAAATGATATAAAGAATAAGGAGAGGTGCTATGCAAGATATAGGAGGCATAAACGTGATAGTGATCATGCAGAGTATAGTCTTCTTAGATCTATAGTTAAAAACAAGCTACGAGAGGCATATGCTGAGTATGTCCGTGGAACTGAAGAGTCTCTTAAGATTGATCCCTCTAGATTTTGGTCTCACATGCAGGAAAGGAGGCGAGCAAGTAACATTCCAAGTACTGTGTCTGACGAAAATGGCATGGTTTATAATGAACCCCAAACAATTGTTAACTGTTTTGGAAACTATTTTAAAAGTGTGTACCGTCCTCAATACATCACTGAACCGGTAGATACCTCTGGACCATCGCATATGGCAGTCAGTGTGACAGTGATTGGTGATAAGGAAATTCTTAAAGCCATCAAGAAGCTCAAGAACAAGTTTACTGCTGGACCAGATTTGGTGCCTTCCTTCTTGATTAAGGACTGTGTGCATGCTCTTCTCAGACCCCTTAGAACCCTATTTAACTTGTCGCTGCGCACACATTGCTTCCCTGTGGTTTGGAAGGTTGCTCGGATCTGTCCTGTTTTTAAGTCTGGGGACCGTTCGAGGGTCAGCAACTACAGGCCTATAGCTATCCTATGTAATTTTGCTAAAATTTTTGAGGCAGTTGTGTATGCTCGTATTTATCCTGCCGTGAAGTGTCGCTTGTCACAATACCAGCATGGGTTTATGGAGGGGCGCTCAACACTGACGAATTTATCCCTGTTCACACAGTATGTAAGTGAAGCTTTGGATGGACGGGGTCAGGTGGATGTTATTTATACAGACTTTTCCAAAGCGTTCGATCGAGTTGACCACTCAACACTTCTGTACAAGCTGCATTTGGCGGGGCTTGATGGACGGCTGATAGCATTCTTTGGATCCTACTTGACTAACCGTGTGCAATATGTTTTTTATAATGGATTTAAGTCTGAACCCTTCACTGCTAGCTCCGGCGTTCCACAGGGTTCCAATCTTGGCCCACTCCTCTTTTTGTTATTTATCAACGACATAAGCTCTGTAATTTCTGGTAATCATCTATTATTTGCTGATGATCTCAAGTTATACTCCAGTGTTCACGATATTGGTGACTGTTCAGGACTCCAGGTAGACCTTGACAACTTGCAGCTGTGGTGTGTTGAGAACAGACTTGAATTAAATGTCTCGAAGTGCAAAGTGATGACATACACTAGAAAAACCAGCCGTATAGCTTTTCCCTACAAAGTGGGTGGTGTACCATTGGCTAGGACTGAAACGCACAGGGATCTAGGCATTGTATATGATCAACATTTAAGTTTAACTGGACATATTCAAACAATTACAGCATCCTGTTTGAAGTTGATGGGTTTCATTGTGAGGAATAGCAGATCATTTTCCAATTTGGATAGCTTGAAAATTCTCTATTTTGCCTATATTCGATCGAGACTTGAATATTGTAGCTTGGTTTTTTATCCCTTTTATAGTGTTCAGATTGGTGCTCTGGAAGATGTTCAGCGTAAGTTTTTAAAACACCTTGTATATAGGGCATCTGGTACCTACCCACAGAGAGGATGTGATCATGGCCAATTGCTGATGCAAGCTGGCGTACCCAGTTTGTATTCTCGTAGAAAAGTTGCATCTGTGATGTTCCTGCATAACTTGTTTCATGGTAAAGTTGATTGCCCAGACTTATTGATGCAATTAAATTTCTCAGTTCCACGGGCTGCATCAAGAGTGGTGAGAGTGTTTAAGCCTCCAATACCAAGGACTAACTTGTATATGAAATCACCTGTTTATAAAATGAGCTCTGACTTTAATAACATTGCAAACTTGTGCGACTTCTATTCGGATAATGCTGCGGTTATTCGTAGGGTGGCTATATCTTACTTTGTCGGTTATTAGAACCATTATATGTACTGTTTTGTAGAATTTCTGCCTTGTGATGTTTTGCACAGTATTTTAGTTTTGTAGTTTAGTTTAATTTAGTTTTTTTTTTTGGGAGTATTTTTTGTTCATATTATTACATATTGTTCTTTTTGTATGGTGCCCTATTAATGGGATTATCCTGTTGGGCATGTATTCAATAAATAAATAAAATAAATAAATAAACAAAAGACTGAGGGACGCCAAGAAGGAGTCGTGGAGGAGGCACTGCGAAGAAGTGGAAAACACGTCCGAGAGTGCTCGACTACACAAGATCCTGTCTAAGGGCCCTCAGACTAACATAGGCTCCCTTAGAACACCCACGGGAGGCTTTACAAGCTCGGGGGAGGAAACTATGGAAATTTTACTCCAGACGCACTTCCCCGGCTGTAACATAATAAACCAATCACCTCCGGACTGGGAACACTCAGAAATAGAGGCGCCTTATAGGCGGGCATCTAGAGTAGACTGGACAGTCGCTAAAGAGGTGGTTACCTGGAGCAAAATCAGATGGGCCATTAACAGCTTTAAGCCATACAAATCACCGGGATTTGATGGAATAATGCCCATCATGCTCCAACAGGGGATAGATATACTGGCGCCGGTGCTTACCCTCATTATGAGGGCCAGCCTGGCTCTGGGGTACATTCCGAGGGCATGGAGACTGGCCAGGGTTGTATTTATTCCTAAACCTGGGCGTCCAACAGACCAGGCAAAGTCCCTGAGGCCAATAAGTCTCATGTCCTTCTTGCTGAAAACAGTGGAAAAACTGCTCGACCGGCACATTAGGGGCGGTGTACTGGAAGCATATCCTCTACACTGCGGACAATATGCATACAGAGCAGGATTCTCAACAGAAACAGCACTGCACCAACTGGTGCTGAAACTGGAGAATACGCTGGAGAACAAGGAGGTGGCGCTGGGGGCCTTCCTAGACATAGAGGGGGCCTTTAGCAACACCTCGTTCGGATCGGTTCTGGCAGCTGCCCGGGAGCGTGGAATAGAGGAGACCTGCTGCAGGTGGATCGGTTCCATGCTCAGGGACAGGGCGGTGTTCACCTCACTCGCGGGAGGGACTCTGCTGGCGGGGGTCGCGGCGGGGTGTCCGCAGGGGAGCGTTCTGTCTCCCTTGCTCTGGTGTCTAGTCGTGGACGGCCTGCTGGGGAGGCTCTCGGGAGGGGGGTATGAGGTACAGGGCTATGCGGACGACATTGTCATCATAGTCCGAGGAAAGGTCACACAGGCAGTGTGGGAGCGTATGCAGACTGCACTGAAAGTGGTGGAAGGGTGGACGGTTGATCAAGGGCTCGGGGTGAGCCCCGAGAAAGCAACCGTCGTGCCGTTTACGAGGAGGAGGAAGTGTGAAAGCCACAGAACTCTCACTCTATACGGTAGGAGCGTTCCAATGGCCAGGGAGGTAAAATATCTTGGGGTCGTATTGGACTCTAAGCTAACCTGGAATGGTCACATTGGAAAAATACTGCGTAAGGCAGTCATGACCTTAGCCGTCACTAGGCGGCTATATGGAAAAACGTGGGGACTAAGACCTAGTATGGCCCACTGGCTGTACACAAGGGTGGTCAGACCATCGTTAACATATGCGGCACTGGTCTGGTGGCCTAAGGTGACACAATCCAGTGCCAAACAAAAACTAGGCAAGATCCAAAGGATGGCTTGCCTAGGCATCACAGGGGCCATGTCTTCAACCCCAACAGCCGCCATGGAGGTGTTGCTGGATCTACCCCCCCTACACTTCGTTATTATGGGAGAGGCCAGGCTAGGACTATACAGACTAGCCTGCAATGGTAGACTGAAGATCAACCCAGGCTTCAGGGGCCACTGCAAAATTCAGGAGATCGTGAAGGAACCCATGCTTGAAATGAGGTCAGACTTCGCGAGCCCGCGAATGTGCAGGGAAAACAACTTCACAGTGGAAATCCCTGATCGCGGGGCATGGCGGGAGGAGACACCGGGCATACCACGGGACGCGCTCGTCTGGTTCACGGACGGATCTGGCGGGGAGCGTGGGACGGGGGCAGGTGTTTACTCGGAAGGACCGAGGGTAAGTCACAGTATTTCCCTCGGAGCCCATGCAACGGTGTTTCAGGCCGAGATGTACGCCATCCTGCACTGTGTGCGGGAGAACAAGAGGAGGGGCTACACCAACAAGCGGATCCTCATAGCCACAGACAGCCAGGCAGCCCTTAAGGCACTAAGTAGCCCACGGGTAAATTCCTGGCTGGTGAGTGAGTGCCGAGACGAGACGAGCGACCTGGCTGGGCAGAATGAGGTGACCCTCATCTGGGTGCCGGGTCACTCGGGGGTCAAAGGCAATGAAGAAGCTGACAGTCTCGCAAAGAGGGGGTCAGCAGAACCATTTATGGGACCAGAACCGGCTCTGGGCGTGTCAAAGAGCACTGCCAGGGGAGCCATTAAGTCCTGGGTCAGAAACCAACACAAGGTGTACTGGGCGGACTGTCCAGGGCTTAGACATGGGAAGTCAATAATTGACGGACCCAGTTCAAAGAGAGCTGTGGAGCTGCTAAACCTTAGCAGAGGACAGCTCAGAAACACAACAGGTCTCTTGACGGGACACATGGCCGTCAAGAAACACCTACATAAAATGGGGCGGTTCGAAGGGGACCTCGCATGCAGACTCTGCGGCGAGGGGGAGGAATCAGCCCAGCACATCTTGTGCGAGTGTATAGCTCTGGACCGGAAAAGACAACTGATCTACGGTCACTCTAGACCGGAGACAGAGCAATATAAAACTTCACCCTACCAATCGCTGTGCAGACTAGTTCAAGGCACAGTGATTTTGGAATGGGTGGAGTAAGACTAGGGGTATGCACAATCAACCAAGGGTTGCGGTGCTATCGGGGCGGCAAGGCCGCGGACGAGCCCTGAGGGAAAAAAAAAAAAAAAAAAAACCCTATTATATATTCTAAGTGTGATTGTCCTGTTATAATCATTATTATACTCAAACATATTAAGTATAACAATTAAAATACCCTCATCTTTCCATGTTTTTTTTGGAATGTCACAGAAACCAAAGAATTAATTATCAACGTATTATACTGTTTACAATAACAATGCTCCGAGGTAACATAACTTTAAGGTTATATCGCAATTGATCCCTCTTACGATTAGGATCAGGGAACATAGATATCAAAGCACTTCACAGGGAGCGGTTGATGCAATCAAACAGGCAAATCAGAGTGGGGACAGAACTGATACAACCAACCGAACACAGAATCTTAGAGGTTAAAGTGAGATGTAACACAGGAGATGCCATCTCGTTGCAGAACCAAGTAGTGTTGTCAAGACAGCACTAAATGTTATAAAAGACTGTATACAACCAACTAACAATGTTTGTAAATTGTCAGCCCTGTCCCATTTCTTCCCTAATATAGGGACAATGTATGTAAATCTGAATATATTCTCACCGCAAATAGAACCGTAGACCGGTTTTACTCTAATTAAAGCTCGTCAGTACGGTATATTAATTGCAGCGAGAACACACCCATAAAGAAATACGGCTATGGTAGCCAGCCTCACAGAACAAAGTGAGATGTAATAAGACAGGAGTCACCATCTCGTTGCAGAACCAAGTAGTATGTTGTCACAACAGCTCCAAATAACACAAAATGTTTCAAACTAGAGACTAACAATTTTTGTAAATTATCAGTCCTGACCCATTTTCCCCCTAATATATATAGACAATGTATGTAAAGCTACATGTATTCTCAACACAATTAGAACCGCAGACCGGTTTCGCTTTAATTAGAGCTCCTCAGTATGGTATACTAATGCAGCGAGAACATTAGTATACTGTACAGACAAGCTCTAATTAGAAATAAACAGGTCTACGGTTCTAATTGTAGTAGAATAAATCTAGCTTTACATCCCAGAGGTTGCTCTGAGAGCACCAGGTAGCATCAATATGAAAACACTATTAAATTTAAATGAGGGGGGGGGGACCCGCCAAAATTTGAACACAATTCGTGAGCGCATGCGCAGAAGTTAGGAAAACAAAACTGCAGAAATAGCGTTAAAATTTGATTCCATGAAATACATTTAAACACATTAAAATATATACATATAAAGAAACATCGATGGTTAAATTGCAAGTTATGAAATAAAAGCTTATATCACATGACAATTCAAATATCAATCAGAACAAATTAAACTTACCTAATATTAATCGCAAAAGCTTTGCCAATTGTATTGGATCATTGTTTTCGCCTACTTTGTTTACATCTGGGCGTCCTACTTCCAACAACTGTGATTTAAGTACATCGTGATAATATTCTCTGACTGCCTCTGCAATTTTCTTGAGGTTGCTTACTCTTAACCTCCAGTTAGCACCAACATCTTTCTTAATCTTTGGTTCCAACTTTGCGAAATGTTCTGGTGCAATTTGTATCAAAGCTTCTAACATTGCGACACCATCGCACACTTCTATTATGTTCCTAGATTTATTGGGTACAACACTTTGCAACCATCTTAGTAAACTTTTACACATATCTTCCGAAGGTTCCATTTTATGTGTACAATTAAACGGAAACTTTCATTTAAAGCTTTAGTTAATAGTAATTATAATGTTAAATATAATGTACAGTTGCAAAGGTTGATAATATACAAATTATACAAAAATTATTCTCACCCAGGAGATCATCGACGCTCTGGCTGTGAGTTTTGGTGGCAAATGGCTAAAACTAAAGTGATGAAACAGGAAGTGCCGCCATTAACCCATATAGTTCTAGTATCGAATGAAATACTAACGGTCAACGGTCTTGAGAAACCTAATAAAAAGTAAGTCTCTATGGCCCGTGATCATACCTCAACTAGTTTTCATTATCTATGGTCTTATTGAACTGTCACGTAAAAATAATAGCCGAATTCACCTGACGTCAGCAGCTGAGTTTAAGCGCTTATCTGCCGACTACCGATTAACTTCAGCGGTTGGAGATTGATGCACGTACGGTTGACTTCAAGCACCATTTTGTGACGTTTGTCTGTCATTCCGCATTAACAAATTGGTAACAGTTGAGTTCCTGCAGAAACAAAATAGGACTGGTGAACGCATGAGTGGACAGCTGTTGTCGCCCACTGAACCAGGCTAACGTTATAACGACATTTAACGTTGGCGCAGCAGAGCTAACATTTTAAACGATTTGGCGGAAATCTTAAATGTCCAAATTCATTTATGTTGATCTACAATATACAAAAGTCATTTTAATCTACTTTTTAATTAGTATTAATTAAACGAAACTAATTTCACTATTTATTTAAGCATGTTTTCATGCATTATATAGTTTATATTAATAACACTTCTATAATGTAATAAATCCATAAATACACTTTTAGAAACCTGATATACAAAATTATTTTCGGGCTGCTTTGCATAGTGGCCGAACTAACATATAGAGGGTTGCTAGATACTAAATATAAAGTCTTTTATAATATTTTTTTGAACAATTAATTTATTTCATCACCTAATTATAGCTTCATAGGTATTGAACTAATTGTCTCTTACTGGTCTTAAATTAAGTACTGATACCTTATTATTTGCTTTAAAACACGCGACTAAACCACAAATGCAACTCCTCACTTATATTCGAGACTTTCACCAAATAGAGCTCGGTGCTTCAGTAGTTAGAACGTGTGCCTCTGAACCGAAGGGCACTGGGTTCGACTCCCAGGGTTCCCTTTCACTTTTTTAGTACATACTGTACAATTATCATCAACCGAGGTTGTGGCATTGCATTTGAGCGAGTTGAATATCCGCACGTTCCACCCTTCGGAGGGGACGTAAAGCCGTCAGTCCCGTGTCCATGTGATATTGGGCACATTACACGTTAAATACCCTTACCTTTCTTACATTAAGGCAGGGGTGTGGCAAAATTTCCAGGATAGTAAGATGAAACTGCTCGCTGGCGTCGGTGATTGCCCATAGTAGCAGAAATAGACCGACGTTGAAGAAAAAAATTCACCAAACCAAGTATTTACTGTTGAGCAAGTTTCAAACTGGTAAACACAAAAACGGTTAGAAAAACATAAGCAGCTATAGTGAGTCTTATCACGTTTCAGTAACTAAAGTATTAAAATCTGAAAAGAACTTAAATGTGTTCTCTATACTGTGCATATTTCTTCATTATATTTACTAATAGTCGTGAAAATTGTGTCCATAATTAATATATAACCTGAAATATAGAATTTTATGTTGAATTCATATAGACAAGTATCAGTCAAAGTTTACGAATATTTGAATTGAATAGATTAACAAAGGCAGCGGTTTAAAAACATAATGAGAAATTATAATCGAAGTAGCTATTCAACCTTATACTAAATCATCGTTCTTTTGAAAAATTATAAATCTGGTATTCTCAGCAATGAAGGTAATCAAACAGACGCAGTGAAAAATTTGTCGCTGAAAAAATGAAAGTTTTGTTAACAATATAATTGATAAATGTTCTGCCTGTAATGCCTGTTAGATTACTAATTACAGGAGACATTTCATATATTGAGCAACATATTTGTAAATAATTTGCTTGATAAAATACATATCTCATTCAACTAAATATGGAAAAAATATTGTAATCTATACCTGAACATTGGTTAGCTTTATCTTCACTTCACAGTTTGAAGAATTTTTTTTTCTATATAGCATCTTTATGTTTACATTATACTGCTATATAATTTTCAATTAAATATTCCTGTTATGTTTCTACAGAACAGTTTTAGTTTAATTAGTCGGCAAACAATCCATCGAGTCAAAACAGTGGTGTCCTAAACTCGTGACGTCATGAATTGGGAGCTCGATCATCTATTATTACGATGGTTACTGTACTGCAGTCTCAATAAATACAATTGATAATCAATTGTATGTATTTTTAACCGCTAGTAGAAATCTTAAATGTTTAACAAATATATATAGTTGATATCAGTATCAATTATTTAAATTTGATACGGTAACTACCATCATTATCAGGCAAAGTCGTGGGATGAGCCGTGAAGGAGGAAAAATAATAAGTGTAGTTCATGTATATAGACTTTTTATTTCCAATGTTCAATGTTCCGGTTTGTATTGCCGTTAGTTGCATATTTTTTATTGTATAAGTATGACCAACACAATTTTAATGCCCAATAAGAATGATTAGTGCAACCAAGTTTTTACTTTCGCGAGACGCTCCTTTAAATTTTATTTTTATAGCTGGTTGTTCAATTTCAACAGACAACAATAATATAATAAAAATAAATATACGACAGTAACAAAATGTGATCCTAACAACTTGCCGTGTAGAAGACAAGAAGATCACCCGTCGATAAAAATATATAAATCAAGAAAAATCAGAGCGACAAATGAACTGTGAGTTTATAGGACTATCCTAGACCAATAACATTTTATGTCATTGTCCTAGACACACCGATGAGTAGGTGTAACCCTATGCAAGACACGAAGTGGTCGGATGTATCATAGGTCAGTAACGTTAGAATAGAATAGAATAGAATAGAATAGAAAAATAATTAGGTATTTTTTGTTTTTGTACGTAAGTACGTAGTACGTAACACGTGACACGGCCCCTGTTCACTGCTGCAGCTGTGGCATGTGACAGTTGTAAAATTCTATCAGTTTTAAAGTAGGCAGTCTTTCAAAATTAAAATTGTTCAGTTTAACTTCTGAGGAAGTAGGAAGTAGGAAGTCTATTACACGTACAACTGCTGGATCCGAAACAATGTACAAAAAATAAATTTAAAAAACCGATTTGTTCAGTTTTATTTTGTTAGGTCAGTTGCCTTTACAATATTTCCTGTTTCATGGTTTCATAATAGCTGTTATTTGTTATACTTCTTAAAATAGCCTACTTTTTATCCTAACTGCAGCCTGTGAGTTTTAATTAAAAAATAATTGTATGAATGTATATAGCATATACCAGTGCCCTTGAAGATTAAAATTAACCTATACCTACCTATTAGAGGATTCTAGAAAATGTTTATTAGTTAAAACAAAGCTGAACTTCGACACCATTGGTAGTCGCAATATATTAGGCTCTAAATGAGCTGTTACTGGTAACTGTTTGTTTATTTGATAACTGGATTGTTTTGTATAATAGTAGTAACAATTTAAAACCTCTGATTCCTTTGATATACATTTTGGCTTGCTCAATATTTAATAAAATGACTTTCACGTGAAGGGTACAAAAATTATTTTAATATATTTAATTGGGGATTTAAGTAAATAGTTTTAACCCGAGATCAGATTTCATGTGCCTCATATTTTTATATAATGTGGCTTGGGTCAATCGTTAATTCTACATTACTACTTATCTTGCGGTGATGTACCTATATCGGAAAAGTAAAGAAAACTATATTTTAATAGTCACACAACTGAGTTGTCTGAAATTGTAATTTGTAATTACAAAGAAAATAACTAAAGATTAAAA
This sequence comes from Tillus elongatus, assembly GCA_964006375.1. NCBI lineage: Eukaryota > Metazoa > Arthropoda > Insecta > Coleoptera > Cleridae > Tillus > Tillus elongatus. Next base: position 133,815,462 of record OZ023269.1, read on the forward strand.
ATTGAATTAGGTTTATAAAAACAACAGGTATTTTTGTTTATATTGTAGGTAATTTTGAATACTGGCGGTGATTTCTGACAGGTGACAAGTCTACTAGCGCCACTAAATAGCAATTGAGCATTCATCTCAAGCTTGGTTGGTTTGACTTTGACAGTTATACACATTTTCATATTTCGGTGTGCTACTGTTCGTGCATCTTGAGAAGTAATTTTCATGATACCTAAATCTGTATTGAAGTACGGGGCTTAGTTTCTTTAGAAATAATGAGTAATTATTCAAGTTACTAATCTATTGTGATGTTCTATATTCAAGAAAGATTTCCATTACCCCGCTAGAATTACTCCCAGATTTGTGGATAAAGTGGTAAACCATTTACTATAGGGATCTATTGCTGAAAAAACATCCCATGTGTCTTTAAGGATGTCTGGGAATCCAGCAGCAGAGATGAACAGGAGGGCAAATTTTTCCAATGTTCCTTCAAATGGACTTAATAGGAATTTGAATGTTCTCAATATCAAACCCACAACTGCAAAGAAAATTGTGATAAAAAACCTTAAAAGTAAGTCTGATAAAACTGCTTTTATCTATATTGGTATTATTTATGATTAATTGTAGGTGAACCTAAGCTGCCTGAAGATTATCGTGAGCAGACATGGGAAAAACTGAAGAGTGCGGTCTTAGCTATTCAACAGTCGCAACCGGACCAGTATTCCTTAGAAGAACTTTATCAGGCTGTGGAAAATATGTGTAATCATAAAATGGCTCAGACTCTCTACACAAGATTGTATAATTTGATTGAGGCCCATGTATCTCAAAACATGCAGCAATTTTTAACTGAATCCATGGATCGGTTTTTGTTTCTTAAGAAGATGAATGAGACATGGCAAGCCCATTGCAACCAGATGTTAATGATTAGAAGCATATTTCTCTATTTAGATCGTACATATGTTTTGCAAAATCCAAATATTTCTTCCTTGTGGGATATGGGACTAGAGCTGTTTAGGAAATATATTATTCTGAACACTCTGGTTCAGACGAGAGTGGTAGAAGGCCTTTTAATGCTCATTGAGAAGGAAAGACAGGGTGATCAAGTTGATCGCACTTTATTGAAATCCTTACTACGAATGTTGACTGATCTTCAAATATATGACCATTCTTTTGAACATAGATTTTTGCATGCCACTGAGCGCCTTTATGCTGCTGAGGGCCAACGACTGATGCAGGAGCTAGAAGTACGTGAATATTTAGCTCATGTAGATAAAAGAATCCATGAAGAAAGTGAGAGGGTGATACATTATCTTGATTTGTCTACAAAATTCCAACTTATTTACACAGTAGAGAAGCAGTTACTTAGTGAGCATATTACTAATATCCTTCAGAAAGGATTGGATGGATTATTGGAAGAAAAACGTGTATATGACTTAAAGCTTCTTTATTCATTATTCAACAGAGTGAAAACTGGCCTGACTGAGCTATGTTCTGCCTTTAATGCTTACATTAAGAAACGAGGCCGTACTATTGTAATTGACCCTGAAAAAGATAAGACTATGGTGCAGGAACTGCTTGATTTCAAAGATAGCATGGATAATATTGTTGCTACCTGCTTTAATAAAAACGAAAAGTTTGGGAATTCTTTAAAGGAGGCCTTTGAGTACTTTATTAACCAGAGGACCAACAAACCTGCTGAACTAATTGGTAAGTTTCACATATTTTTGTTGTTCTTTGGTAATTCTCTAGTTTGATATGACAAGACTTTGCACATATTTGGGTGTGTCACGAAGCTCCTTTCGGCTGTTTGATATGTCACACAGCATTGCCATGTCTTATTCCAAAATCAATAATTATATTAAACTACTTAAAATCATTTTTATTCGCTAAGTAAAATACTATTGTATTTTGAAGCATAACACTTAATGAATATATAATATAATGGGATTTGTGTAGTTTGAAACATAACCTGTATTTTATGATGACTCCATTGAATTGTTTGTATTTTTATTTTAATGTTGGCCTGTTTCCACAACTATGGCTAATCAGCAACGCCAGCAGTTCCACCTTACCATTTCCTACATTTTATCTAATCCCTTCCATTTTATAAGGGGCATACCGATATAATATAATAGAATAGAATAGAATAGAATAGAATAGAATAACTTTATTAGCCACAAGATCACACAAAAATGAAATTAGCCAGTCAAGATAAAAAAACTATGTATAAAGCACATGTAAATGTGAAACTAAAAATTAACAAAAATACATACACATCTAAAACACACAATATCTGCCTATCACTAAAACAGTGGATCACCTGGCCATCGATAATCTCAACTGCGGCACTACATTAAAATATTCATCTGTTCTGTATAGACAGGCCTGTATTAAAAAATATCTAATAATTGTTTGGAATTTATTAATAGGTTCATTTCTCAACCACCTTGGGAGTGCATTGAAAAAGTCTACCCTAACTGTTTTAGTTTTATTTATACGATGCCTCGGTTGGATTAAATTATCTTTATGTCTGGTGTTATAACTATGCACTTCAGCATGTACGTCAAAACTTTTCCTGTTCTCTCTTACCACCAACAATTGTCTAGTGACATTATGTTAAGTTCCTGAAAGATGGGTTAACAGTGAGCACAGCAACCCGCCCCGACAATACCTCTGATCTGGAAATTTTGCCGAACCCCTGCCTTTCTGTAAGAAAGGTAGGGATCTTTAACGTGCCCAACATCACACGGTCACAGGACCAACGGCTTTACGCCCTCTCCGAAGGGAGGAATGTGCAGACATTCAACTTGCTCAAATACAATGCCAGAACCTTGGTTGGTGTTAATGTTACAATATGTATTGAAAAAGTAAAAGGAGAACCCTGCGATCGAACCCAGTACCCTTCGGTTCAGAGGCACACGTTCTTACCCCTGAACCACCGAGACTCTCAAAAATTATTTACTTAAGAACTTAATTGGTGAATTGTGAAAAACAATATTGCGACAGTAATGTATTATTGGATTGTATTTGTATCTTGTGTCTTTAATACCGGTCTATTTCCGCAACTATGGCCAATCACCAGGGAACAGTTTAACCTCACCATGCTGGAAATTTTGTTAACCTCACTATGGTGTCTGCAGAATCTCTTGCTTTCTGTAAGGAGGGTTGGGATCTTGTACATGCCCAACATTGCATGTATGCAGGGCCGACTGCTACACGGCCCCTCTGAAGAACATTTGCTGGGATTTGACCGGGAGCCTTAGAGCCAGAAGCACACATTCTTGCCCCTGGACCTGGGCTCTTCAAGTGTACTTATCAGTTCTCATCACAGCTTTCAATCTTCACTTAGTTCACCCCTGGACCATCCAGGCTGCAAGACAGTTATGTAAAACAATGTACGACTTTTAGCAAGTGCCTCATAGCAGAATATTTATGCTTGGCATATGACAAAGAAAAGTAGTATTAATAAATACTACACTTAAATATGTTCGGCAAAATTTCACTGGCATCAGTGATTGGCCATTCAGAATTTATGAAAACTCCACGTTTCGGCTCCTGTTTTGGAGCCATTTTCAAGAGGTAAAGGAAATATGTAAGGACACTCTAAGGCCTCAATCTGCCTACTCCTTAGAGTGGTGGACAAAAGTGGGTAAAGGAAATATGTAAGGACACTCTGAGGCCTCAATCTGCCTACTCCTTAGAGTGGTGGACAAAAGTGGGCAAAGGAAATATGTAAGGACACTCTAAGGCCTCAATCTGCCTATTCCTTAGAGTGGTGGACAAAAGTGGGTAAAGGAAATATGTAAGGACACTCTAAGGCCTCAATCTGCCTACTCCTTAGAGTGGTGGACAAAGGTGGGTAAAGGAAATATATAAGGACACTCTAAGGCCTCAATCTGCCTACTCCTTAGAGTGGTGGACAAAAGTGGGTAAAGGAAATATGTAAGGACACTCTAAGGCCTCAATCTGCCTACTCCTTAGAGTGGTGGACAAAAGTGGGTAAAGGAAATATGTAAGGACACTCTAAGGCCTCAATCTGCCTACTCCTTAAAGTGGTGGACAAAGGTGGGTAAAGGAAATATGTAAGGACACTCTAAGCCCTCAATCTGCCTACTCCTTAGAGTGGTGGACAAAGGTGGGTTGGGTTGTTCTCAGATCTCTCTGAGGCCTAGGGTTGAACACACTGAGACCTCACAGACAATCTCCGGCGAGATTTGGGGAGTAGGCAAATTGGGGCCCCGTAATCAAGCTACAACCCAACCCACATTTGTCCACCGCTCTAAGGAGTAGGTAGATTGAGGCCTTAGAGTGTTCTTACATATTTCCTTTACCCACCTTTGTCCACCACTCTAAGGAGTAGGCAGATTGAGGCCTTAGAGTGTCCTTACATATTTCCTTTGCCTCTTGAAACCAACCCAACCCACCTTTATCCACCACTCTAAGGAGTAGGCAGATTGAGGCCTTAGAGTGTCCTTACATATTTCCTTTACCCACCTTTGTCCACCACTCTAAGGAGTAGGCAGATTGAGGCCTTAGAGTGTCCTTACATATTTCCTTTACCCACTTTTGTCCACCACTCTAAGGAGTAGGCAGATTGAGGCCTTAGAGTGTCCTTACATGTTTCCTTTACCACCTTTGTCTACCACTCTAAGGAGTAGGCAGAGTTTTCATAAATTCTGGACGCGATTCAACCCGAGAACCTAGTATGTCTCACATTAAAGACTACGGAAATCTTTCTGAACATGTATATATATATATATATATATATATATATATATATATATATATATATATATATATATAATATGTGTGTGTGTGTGTGTGTGTGTTTGTATGTATTTATTATGTTTGATATTGGTATATAATATAATGATTATTCCTTAGTTAACAAATGGCGTTTCTTGAAATTGTCAAAATATAAAATTAGTTATTTTATGGAAATCAAGCGAGATTTCGATGCCATTTTTTCTTCATGTGTTCATTTAACAAGTTTACTGTGAGAAAATAGCTTTTGACTCCTTGTATAAAAAAAAAATTGATTTAAATTGTTTGTATTTTCGAAAATAGCAAACTCATTTTGATTAAATTCGGCCCACATATTGCTCTACTAAAGACCTTACTATATACCAAAACTACATTTTGCAAAGTGATGGCAAATTGAGTTACGAAAATTTGAAAAATTTTGCGAAAATTCGCTACAATAACGCATTTGCTGCGTTTGGAATTTTTTTTCACCCTCATCCTACACATAAAACGTTTGTTTTGGAGTGATAAATTTTTGTTCATACTTATTAAACACAAAAATAAATAGAATCACAGCTGTTTATGCACAGGTTTTGCCCCATGGCTATAACTTGTCTAATGATCCCCAATTTGTAAATGGATTGTGTATATGGGGTATTTTCAGAGTGTTACAAGGAAGCCTAGTTAATTTTTGAAAATTTTATGAGATTAGTTAATTTTAGCTATCAAATTATTTTATATGCTTTATTTCAAGTATTAGTAGGAAATATATGATACTGTTTGTAAAACTACTTCATAGTGGTTTAATTTTTCAGCCAAGTTTGTTGACTCGAAGTTGCGTGCTGGAAATAAAGAAGCAACTGAAGAAGAACTAGAAAGACTGCTTGATAAAATTATGGTATTATTCCGTTTCATCCATGGCAAAGATGTTTTTGAAGCATTTTACAAAAAAGACCTTGCTAAACGCCTATTAGTAGGTAAATCAGCAAGTGTAGATGCTGAAAAAAGCATGCTAAGTAAGTTAAAACAAGAATGTGGAGGTGGATTTACTTCTAAGCTTGAAGGAATGTTTAAAGACATGGAACTGAGTAAAGACATTAACGTAGCTTTCAAACAACACTTGTGTAATAGCACACAGGAACTAATGCCTTTAGATTTAACAGTTAATATCTTAACAATGGGATATTGGCCAACTTATACAGCAATGGATGTGACTCTTCCAGAAGATATGGTCAAGTACCACAATATATTCAAAGAATTTTATCTTAGCAAACACAGTGGCCGTAAGCTGCAATGGCAGCCAACTTTAGGACATTGTGTATTACGGTCTAGATTCAACTCTGGCAGAAAAGAACTTGTGGTTTCACTGTTCCAAACGCTAGTGCTCTTATTATTCAACACATTTGATGAATTCTCTTTTGACTACATTAAGGCAGCTACTAATATTGAAGACGGAGAACTCAGAAGGACTCTGCAGTCTCTAGCTTGTGGAAAAGCCCGTGTACTAAACAAGCTCCCTAAAGGTCGTGAAATCGAAGACAATGATAAATTTAAATTCAACACTGAATTCAGTAACAAATTGTTCCGTATTAAGATCAACCAGATTCAGATGAAGGAAACGGTAAGGTCTTACTATTATTATTTTCATTAATAAGAAACTAATGATTTTACAGAGTTATCACATTTGTTCTGTACATTTTTTTTACTTAAAATTTTGAATTTTATTGTGGTGAGTTATTTATCACAAAATAATTTCACCTATATTGATTAATAATCTAAAATATTTATTTTCAAGCTTCATATTTCTGTGGAAATTATAATTTTTTACCTCAAGAAAGTAAGAATAAGTGATTAAAAAAAACTTACTTTGAATAACATAAATTTTTAGGAGACTGACTATTTTTGACCTGACCTGATTCAATAATACTTTAAAACAGTGGTTCCCAAAGTGTGGGTCGCGTTAAGAAAATGGGGGTTGCGAAAGGATTTCCAAAATAAACCAAAATAATTTATTTAGAGTGGTGTTGTAAATAAAATATAACGTCTTAATATACTAAGTTACATAATTACTAAGTGAAAAATATTAAGGTGACGTATTTGCTCCTTTCTCAGACAATAGCTTTTCAAATCTGGGTTTTGTATTTGAAACGTAGACAATATCATTTTCAAAGTCCAGGCTATTTCTCACTTTTCTTCTAATAGTAGTCATCGATGAGAAACTTAACTTGGAAATGTATTGTTCCAAATGAAACCAAACATTTAACTTCGTTTGCCAGCGCAGCGTATTCTTGTATTCGTTTGATCAAAAAATCTCGGTTCTGGGAAGTAAATTCTACTTTTAACATTCCATCACTTGATATTTCCTTCAATTTTCTTTTATGTTTGTTGGAAGTTTAGCATGTTGAAAGGAATTGTCAAAAAAGGGGTTCAGTATCCATCTGTGTCATGAGCAGCTTTTTTGTACTTTTTGGGTTAGACAAGAACCATAAATGAAATGACAAAAGTTGAAGTGTGACAAGACAAGAGACTCGCATAACAACTTTCTCGCTTTCTGGTCTAGTAGGAATCTGTTACAATATAGAAGCCTCAGACTAGAGTATGCTCTCCCAAGTATGAGCTTTAGATGATCTTCAAACCTCAAATCACTATCAAAAATAAGTCCCAGATTCCTATCCTTGTTCGTGAAAGGTATTAGAATATTGTAAATATGAATCTTAAAATTCTGGATAACAAATTGCTGTTTTTATTTACAAAACACATGAGTTGAAATTTGCTCGGATTTAACATCAAATTATGTTTTAAGGACTGAACTCGAACCACTGCTAGATCTTCATTAATGTATTGACCAGCTTGTAAGTAGTCTTCTTTTGGAAAGTGATAATATAACTGAGTATTGTCCGCTTAGGCCTGTATTTTGCACCGACTCACTGAACTCAGTATTTCAGAAGTATGTATTATAAAAAAGCAGATGCCCCAAGATGGATCCCTGGGGAATTCCAGAGAGGACATCTGTATAGGTGGAAAAACCGTTATTAACCACAATTTGCATTTTTCTATCAGCCAAATATGATTCGACCAGCAACCTTGATGACTCATCAAAACCATAATATCCAAGTTTGACACAGAGTAATTGGTGATTTATAGTATCAAAGGCCTTAGAGTAGTCAAGTAAAACAAGCACACTAATCAGACCAGCATCATAACGTCACTAGTGACATTAGCCAAAGCAGTGCTCACACCATATCCCCTCCTGAAGCCACATTGTACATCGGGAAAAATTATCTTTCATGGGTTTTTGAATACACTGAAATGAATGAACGTTCTTTTTCTCGATTGAAGTCTTCCATATGTCAAGCTTTTTTATAAATAAATCCATTAATTTTGCCTGTGGCTGTTATTATATTAACATCGCGGCGTTGTAAACCACTATTCAAGATATTTAGGTGTTCAGTATTAGTAGGAAAAGCCAGCCTAAGAAGCTAAACAGGATTGGACAAAGGCTTTCATATTCTGATTTCACTTTTCATACCAAGCCATTTCGTAAGGTTAAGACTTTGAGGGAAGAGTTTCTCGGTGTAAAAAACAGTGCAGCCATTTAGCATTTGGCATTACTTCTTGTAATCTTCCAATATGACCAGATCGATATCATGTCCATAGCCTTGGTACCATTGGTGCATATAGCAACGAATTTCTTCCAGTTTAGATGTTCATTGTATAAAAGTATCAAATATATATATATATATATATATATATATATATATATATATATATATATATATATATATATATATATATATATATATATATATATATATATATATATATATATATATATATATATATATATGTGGTATTGGTCTCTAATGGCGTACAAAATAAAATATCTTGTGTGATATCACTCCTTGTGTTGTATCTTACAAACGTTATAAACTGGACAAACTTAGATATATCTCTAGATTGGTCAATCTATAGAGAGAAGTACACGCATTTCTTGACCTTTTCAACAATTACTGCTCGAATATCTTCTGCCATGTATTGTTCTTTATAATGAAACAATTAATATGTATTAATAACTTTTTATTTTTCATTCCCCTAACTCAATTCTCACCTCATGTATTATGTCAATGCTTGTCAACCTGACACTTAGATGGCATCGGCAAGAAAAAAACTAATCACTTCTCATTATTATTAGGTGTCATTTAGCATAGCTCTTATTTTATTTTCTTACAAATAAAACTTGGTATTGTAATAAAATGGGGCCACGAATATAATTCTTACCAGGAGGTCGCGCTTTGTAAAAGCTTGGGAAACACTGCTTTAAAAGACTAAATCTGAAGTTTGTGTTTAGTTTGACATGCCTTTGAAAAACCTGTCACTTGACCTTACATAACCAGAAGTCACTTGGAACTAAATGAAGATTGGAACCTGTGATGAGCACTGATGAGTACACTTGGAGAACCCAAATCACCACAACACATTAAAAAATAAACCTGATGGTGGTTTCACTAACCAAGTTAGCTTCATCAGAGGATGAATTCATGACGCTAAGTTGGTTGGTGAAACAATCGTCAGGTTTTTAAAATGTGTTGGGTTCTCCAAGTATACTTATCACTTGGAACGACGTGACTCAAGAAATCTAATCTTAATACAGTTACTTATTTCATTTCCGTTTGCATGGTTGTCTTTAATGATTCATTAATATATTTTATAAGGTGTTTGCTTCCTTTTTCATAGACTGAAGAACAGAAAGCGACAGAGGAACGTGTTTTCCAAGACAGACAGTACCAGATTGATGCAGCTATAGTGAGAATCATGAAGATGAGAAAGACGCTTAGTCACAATTTGCTGATAAGCGAACTTTACCTACAGCTCAAGTTCCCAGTCAAAGTGAGTTTTTATTTTTTATGCTTTACAGGGTATTTTGTTTTTAACCTACAAAACTGCTGCGCTGTAGCCTACACAAAGAAAGTAGACTTGTTATATAATCTTTTACCCTCTTGATCATTAAGCGTTATGTCTATCTACATTTTTAAATGAAGGTGTTTGATGTCATACAGAAATTGTTAAAATTTGTAAGAATATTTTTTAATTTGGGATAGTGAATTCTCAGCCAATACTTGGCGGGGCATATACATAATAATAATAAAATATCAGCAGCTGTTTGTGATACAATTATCAGCGGTTATTAGCAAGAATATCTACGAAGTATAAGCCACTCAGACTGATAGGCACATAAAAATTGGTTACTAATTAAATAAATCTAGATATACTTACGGCAACAAGGGATGCCACTAAAATAATTATTTATTTTCCGAATGAAACCACTTTAGGATGATAATTTTAATTTACAAAATTATTGTTGATAATTCGTTAGGAGGGTTTCTTAAGAAATAATACATATAAAACAGTTACAATAAACAATTAATGAATTATTATTGAACATCGCTAAAATTTACAGGGTGATGATTAGAATGGATAAATAATGCTGATAATTAAATTTATCACACAGAATGATTACTCAAATGTAGAAAATTTACATCAAACAATTGACGTGGTTATTGTACAAACTTCATGTCTATTAACGTTGTTTAAGATTAATAGCAGCATGGAAATTGACGAATTTGTTAAGAATGAGTTTGGCAGTGTAAAAATTACATACCATAAGAAAAAGCCTGTATTTATTTATTTGCACATACGCATGTCCAACAGGATACTTCCCATTTAAAAAGCACGCTATACAAACGCAGCAATGAACAAAATCACCTATAACACACATATATATATATATATATATATATATATATATATATATATATATATATATATATATATATATATATATATATATATATATATATATATATATATATATATATAATCAAGGACCAAATCTACCTATAGCTAATTAATTTTACAATTTCATTTAAGAAATTAAAGTTAAGTGTCACACATTACGAAAATTGATGATTTCTTACAAAGATTGCTTTTAGGATCTTGCAAATAGAAGGTACTAGTACTACTAATCTTTATTCTTGGTATGAGAAACTGCAGCTCAGAAAGTAACTCAATACAATTCACGCCACTGTTCGCTAACATAAAGAAATGTGAGAATACAAATTAGACATCAAATGCATAGACTCGGAATTTTGAAATCAGAGCAGATGAGAGTGATCATATCCATGCACAGTATAAACACCATCTTGTCTATAACAAATTTAAAACATTTTCTATGGACTTTCGCTAGTGCCTCCTGTCATGTTTTTATAATATGGTGAATATACCAAAGAAGCATACTCTCGCTGTAATCTAACGAAAGGCATATTGGTAAAAGGCCTACAGTTTCTCAGAATGAAACCCATTGCTTGAGATACCGACGCTGCAGAAATTAAGTTGACAATCAAATACCATGCTAAGATCCTTCACTGACTGACTTCAATTTAGTATAGAAGCTTCAATGCTGTATTTAAGTTTTATAATGTAATGCTTTCTAGTAAATGATACAACACGGCACTTGTATATGTTAAGACATGGCTTGTTGATAACATATCAGTTACTAATCCTGTCCAGACTAGATTGCAACAACATGCAGTAATCCCGTATAGTAACTTTCTGATTTTTTTAAAAATCATCAACAAATAATAAGTGCTGCTGCTCTATGCTGTCACTAAGGTCATTAATAAACATTAAGAAAGGTAGTGGTCCCAAGTTGGATGCCTGTGGAACACCCAAAGAAACCACAATATCGTTAGAATTACATCCGTTGTAAGAGACATATTGCAAACGCTAAAAGGGGTGGGATTTGAAAAAGGTTAAATTGTGAACATCCAATACAAATGAACAAAGTTTTTCCATTTTGTATTAATATAAAATTAATAATTTAGTCATGAAATAATATAAATATGCAAATAATATGACCTATCCAACTTCTGTGGTGCTTTACAACAATATAGTAAATAACTATAACATCATCAACATCAGTTCTTGTACGAGGGAGCATTACGCTCTTGAGTCAAGCCATGAAGCATGACTCCTTCTCACCCTGCTATTAGCTAGGTCATAATCGTGAACAGACATGTCTCTTCATGCTTCTTTAACCGTCTTTTTGTTAAGAACATCTCAAAACTTTCAAAGTGTTGATTATTTTTTGAAATAGCTCGTTCTCTAAAAATACATGTTTAAAAAATTTTTATTACAGGTACACTCAATTACAAAGAAAAAGTACAAAATATACCTACATGCTAAACAGTACATATACATTTACTACGTATTATAAAAGATTTTGTCAGGTCTTGAATTTATTATGACGATATTTAAATATGCCTGTAACCATATTGTCACAATGTCTACGTATATACAGTATAATAATAAAATTCGTCTCAAAATCAAATAAGTGGTTACTGAGCTTGATCTGAAGAAACTAAATACATCATTTGTGCTGTATATAATAATATTCCGCACAATTTATGTTATTCAGTTTCTTCAGGCTAGACTCAAAAACTGCCTATTTGTTTTTGACACGATTTTTATTATTATGTATGTTATTTATTGTGGAGGGCTTTAGTGCATTTTTTTGTGAGAAACAGTATTCAATAAGAATTGAAACAACTTTTTTAGTTATTTTTTTTTAATTTGAGTAACATTTATTTAGAGCTGCTCAAATGTTTCGACGCTGAGAATATATTTAAAAGCAGTTCAGCAGTTTTTGAAATACATAGCTAATTAAATACATTTCCTAATTACAAAATAAATTAAGTAAACATAGTGAAAAACCATTTGTTATAGAGGTACAAACATTATGTTCCAATTCTATATTTCTTTGGCATGTTTCTATTTGTAGCAGTTTTGTATTTAAGACAGAAACACCCGGGACATGGTGAGTTCTTTGTTTTGTGTGAAAATTTGTTTTTGCAGCATGTTTTTTCATTTTTTGTTTGCAACAATATCATAGCCATTAGCAAATTCTAACGATTGGTAGTCTTTCTTATGGTTTAACGTTAACACATGAGGCTTTGGGTTTCTGACCATTTCAGATCACTGGAGGTATTAGGGTTTTCAGGTTTTGGGAAGATATATGTAGGGTCTTTTTATATTATGGCACAAAAATGACAGGACAGCAACTAAAAGTAAATACAAGCTGAATTAGTGAAATCTATTCATTATATGTGTGTCTTATAAATGTTTTAGTTTGTATTAATTTAACTAATGTTGTTTCAAGTTATTTATGAGTATGGGGTAAGTTTGAAATGATTATCAGGAGTATATTATATCAGACGATTGAAGTAGTTATCTTGGTTATCTCAGTAGATTATGAAATTGACTGTTTTTTTGGTTTTACCTCTTTTAAATACCTTAAATATTACATAAAGCGTCTCCGTGGCCATGCGGGAAAGTCGATGACTTGCCAATACGGACTCGGGGGTCGACAGTTCGAGACTCACCGGCGGCAGATGATTTTTCAAATCACTGTCGTCGTTGAGATCGAGCTCAAGGTGGAGGGTAGGTTAGTTTAGATGAGCAAAAAGGGGCAGCAATGGCCTAATTGCCAGTAAGCATCTTACCTTTACCTTTTTTTTAAATATTACATATCATATTAAAAAATTTAATTTAGTTAGAAAAAACAATCTGCAGTAATGAATGAGATAATTACTATACCTTATCCAAACTGAGCTGATAGCCAGAGAAAATAAACCAACGTACATGTTCTCACAAAAAACCTGATAAAATGCGTCAGCATCTCAACTAACAAGTGGGCTCTGTTATGTGAAATTAATTAACGGATTCCACAATTTAAACCATTATTTTGCACTTTTACTTTAGTTAAACAATCGATTTTAAATTATTATCTCTTAATTTAAATTTATTTACACTAACCTAACCTGTCTTCTTTAAAACGGGATTACCTTACAAATATATCTAAAAAGATATTTAACTTTCTTCGCCAAATAACAATTTCTGCTGTACCCAACAGTACTACCTCGACTGCGGACAAAAACAAAATTAAACGATTTTATTAATTTATGAAATGTCGATCGTTTGTAGTTTTAGCAAGTCAAAATCTTCATTAATGACCATCAAGATTTTGTCAAGTGTTGGTATTTCATTTTGAAAAAGAACTTTTGAACCTGCCTCCAAATGGCAGTCCACTTTTTTTTTTTCGAAGAGGGCTTCATGATTTTTTTTATACTCTAAAATAATACAGTAAACTGATGCCACCCCGGATTGTTCAGCTTCAGTTGTTTTGTTATCTGCATGATTTTCGATTTACTCATGATTTGAAATTTTGATCAACTCAGCACGGATAATCCGCACACGAATAATCGAGAATATACTGTATTGTATATATATATATATATATATATATATATATATATATATATATATATATATATATATATATATATATATATATATATATATATATATATATATATATATATATATATATATATATATATATATATATATATATATATATATATATATATATATATATATATATATATATATATATATATATATATATATATATATATATATATATATATATATATATATATATATATATATATATATATATATATATATATATATATATATATATATATATATATATATATATATATATATATATATATATATATATATATATATATATATATATATATATATATATATATATATATATATATATATATATATATATATATATATATATATATATATATATATATATATATATGAGACATACTTGGTTCTCAGGTTGAACCGTGTCCAGAATTTATGAAAACTCGACGTTTCGGCTCCTGTTTTGAAGCCATTTTCAAGAGGTAAAGGAAATATGTAAGGACACTCTAAGGCTTCAATCTGCATACTCCTTATGAGTGGTGAAAACCTATGATATCTTCTTTACAAATACACAAAAAGAAAATAAATTCCACAGTCAATTTTATTGCCCCATTATCTGCCTCAACAACTGCCGGTGACCCTCTTAATTCTCCTCATCCTCTAAGTACCGTGACCAAAGCCCCCCTTAATTGACGGTGGCCCCACCACTTTCACTGATAACGAAGCAGGTAGACGGAACGACATATATAAGACAAGACTTGCAACGAACTGCCAGATCTCTCTGAGGCCTAGGGTTGAACACACTGAGACCTCACAGGCGATCTCCGGCGAGATTTGGGGAGTAGGCAGATTGAGGCCCCGTAATCGAGCTACAACAACCCAACCCACCTTTGTCCACCGCTCTAAGGAGTAGGCAGATTGAGGCCTTAGAGTATCTTTACATATTTCCTTTACCCACCTTTGTCCACCACTCTAAGGAGTAGGCAGATTGAGGCCTTAGAGTGTCCTTACATGTTTCCTTTACCACCTTTGTCCACCACTCCAAGGAGTAGGCAGATTGAGGCCTTAGAGTGTCCTTACATATTTCCTTTGTCCACCTTTGTCCACCACTCTAAGGAGTAGGCAGATTGAGGCCTTAGAGTGTCCTTACATATTTCCTTTACACCTTTGTCCACCACTCTAATGAGTAGGCAGATTGAGGCCTTAGAGTGTCCTTACATATTTCCTTTACCCACCTTTGTCCACCACTCTAAGGAGTAGGCAGATTGAGGCCTTAGAGTGTCCTTACATATTTCCTTTACCCACCTTTGTCCACCACTCTAAGGAGTAGGCAGATTGAGGCCTTAGAGTGTCCTTACATATTTCCTTTACCCACCTTTGTCCACCACTCTAAGGAGTAGGCAGATTGAGGCCTTAGAGTGTCCTTACATATTTCCTTTACACCTTTGTCCACCACTCTAAGGAGTAGGCAGATTGAGGCCTTAGAGTGTCCTTACATATTTCCTTTACCCACCTTTGTCCACCACTCTAAGGAGTAGGCAGATTGAGGCCTTAGAGTGTCCTTACATATTTCCTTTACCCACCTTTGTCCACCAGAGTAGGCAGATTGAGGCCTTAGAGTGTCCTTACATATTGCTTTTACCTCTTGAAAATGGCTCCAGAAGAGGAGCCGAAACGTCGAGTTTTCATAAATTCTAGACGCAGTTCAGCCCGAGAACCAAGTATGTCTCACATTAAAGACTGTGGAAATATATATATATATATATATATATATATATATATATATATATATATATATATATATATATATATATACAGGGTTAGTAAAAAGTCCCGGAACGGGCAAATATCTCTGTTATTAATGACACATTTTCTTTTCATTTTTGCAATGACGAATGGTCACATATAAGCTTTTTTTTATAGCACATTTACTTTTTTCTCACTCGGTTTAACAGGAAATGACTCCAACTTAATTTTTTTAAATGGGACACCTTATATCGGATGCAGGATAAAAAAACTACGTACTGAAACATCAACATGTTTTTTGTAATTAATAAGATACCACCACAAAAAATTAATAAAATATTCATGATGCAAAATCAAGATATCTATGATAAAAGTTTGTAATATGATTTAAACTAAAATAATTGTTCAAATTGTGCTCCTTCTACAACTTGACAGTGATATAATCTATTAACAAAATGTCTCACTGAATTCTGTATTATCTTTGGCGTAATATGGTTGATTTCTTCAGTTATCTGCTCCTGTAATTGTTCTAGATCATTAGGTCGATTTTTATATACCTGACATTTCAAGTGACCCTACAAAGAGAAGTCCAGTGGCGACAGGTCTAAAGAACGAGCTGGCCACTCGATTGCTCCTCTGCGTCCGATCCAGCGGGCATGAAATATTTGGTCCAAATAATCACGGACATTACTCGTAAAGTGTGGCAGAGCTACATCTTGTTGGAACCAAATATTATCGCTTGGATGATTAGGTCTCAGTTGATTTGGGAAGAGTACTCTAAGTGCTGGTACAATTTGGTTACTCAATAAATTCAAGTAGCCATCACCATTTAAATTTCCGCTAATAAAAAAAAGGTCCAATTAATTTGTTTCCGACCAAACCAGCCCACATATTCACTTTTTGAGGATACTGCGTATGGATTTCCTCCATCCAATGAGGGTTCTCTGTTTACCAGTAACGATAATTGTGCCTGTTAACCGTACCATTCAGATGAAATGTTCTATGACTGAGCATTTGGGATAAATTCCCCAAAGTTTTACTATATATTCGGCCGTAGCATATACCTAGTGACGAAATGCGTCACAATTATTTTAAATTAGGTGTTAAAATAAACTCTGTGGAAGGGTTTTTATGCTAAAAATAAAAACCAGTTATATCTAGTTTTAAAACTACTTTAATGGTTCTGAGTTTAATAATTTACTCCTTCTTAGCTTAATTATAGCACTCAAATTTTATCTAACTTCCTTCCCTTCAAGTTCCTAACTAAACCCTTATGGATCCAAGCTCTATCTCGCCCTTCGTATTTTTAAAATCACAAAAATTCCCATCTACCTTTTCATATAGTGTTATTCGACTTTAAGGCTATTTAAAAAAAAATGCCACTCGCGTCTAAAATCCCTCTAAAACAACATCTAAACTTTAATTTAGTTCCAATTTACTCTAATTCTATTCTAAAGCCCTGCGGCTCAAATATCTCCGCTAATATTCTATCTTACAGCTCTACGGCTCAACATATCTATACAAATTTTATATAAAAATTATTTCAGTACTCGAAGCAGCTATCCCTTCAAACATTATGTCATGAAATGTAATCATCGAGCAATGGAAATAACTCCAAAATATATAAGCGAAGCCAGCCCTGTACATTTCTCCTGGACTCACTAACTTGACAGAAAACCTAAATACGTTTTTAGCTCCCTAGCTCTAACACTAATTTACTCCCGTAAGTTCCACTCGAACTCCTAACTCGTTTCTAGATACTCTACACCCCATGAAACCGTCGCGACGCTCCACCGATATTTTCTCGTGCCGCGGAGGGGCCCCAACCGAGGCTTGGGGCCCACTGAAACTTCATTTTTTTCTCTGTCCCCTGGTGAACCCTTCTCCCCATTCTTAGTCATTATTGTCTTCCAATTAAAATTCGTATTTTCAGATCATGCCATTGTTCTAACCAATAAAAGACTGCCTTCAAGACGCCGTGTTTCCCGCGATCGACACATCAAACCCTGTGTTTGCTGTTTTTTCTGTTGAAACTAAAGTGACCTCTTTAGAGGCCGCAACACTCGCAACTTGCAAATCTAACATTCCTCTGGCTGGTATTCTATTACCATCTAGGTCAACAGCTGCATTTCGCAATTTTGTAGTTAATTGTTTATAAAATAATTTCAACATAACCACGGCCTACATAATTATGCATATTTTGTTTAAATACCATGATCACGTAAAACATTTATATTATGGCAAATTTTCATGAAAGTTTTTAGATCCAACCCAGTAATTCATTTACATCTGCCCAAATGTTTATGTGTGGAGAAATTTCATGTACTTTATATACTTGAGCAGGCATACTGCTTACATAGCGCTAAATGGACGGAATGTAAAAGGGTATGAGTTTATATGATCACATGATGTTAATGTCATACACAATTGCATTTGTTTTGGTGGGCTGTCTTGTTAAGTTGGATACAGTTGGGATTATCCGGTTAAATCACGCCAGAGATTATTTATATATCTGTTGGGTCAAGAAATATGTGTAGCACATTGATTATGAACTCTTCCATATTACGGTAACACTTGTATATACATAATATGTATTACTAACCATCATAGTTATTTATCTATATGTACATATGAATAGTCTCATCGAACGTTGTTATCGCCCAGATGAAACGAGCTCAAATAAATCACATTGGAATTATATGGAATACAAAGATTAGATGCTCAGCTTGAATGATATAAAAGGCTGGATGAATGAGACTCTGCAGTATGTGCTTTCCATTTTCTTGTACTCTAGTAATTTATTAGATAAATACAATATTTGGATAATCTTAGTTTACGCTTGTTTCTACTTGCTATCCTGTCATCTTGGTTGCATAATCTATATCCCACGGTTTGGGAACTTAACAGGCATTTATTGTGGTATCTGCTGTAATGTAATAATATTTCTTCCTTAAAAAATTAGAAGCAAATTATGTTAATAAATAGATAACATTTCTACATCTACAAAGTTTAGAAGCAAATTATATTAATAAATGGATATTTTTTTTTTGGTAACAGTATTGTAGAATATATCAAAATATAGTATAACATGCATGGTGATTCAAACTCTGTAGACTTTTAGAACATTGAAAATTAAAGATCGAAGGTTGTACAAGGTAGTCTTCATTTGGAATATTTTTAATATACTATCCTTCTACAGGAATGTCGCTTAATTTTTGTTATTTCGAAAGACATCCATATAAATTGCATTTTTTAAGATATTTGTCAGGTTGTTAGGTGGCTTATGTTAACTTCTCTGTTCTAATAATTGTTAACCATTTAGAGGTGTATATATATATATATATATATATATATATATATATATATATATATATATATATATATATATATATATATATATATATATATATATATATATATATATATATATATATATATGTATGTATGTATGTATGTATGTATGTATGTATGTATGTATGTATGTATGTATGTATGTATCCATCCATCCAACCGATAACCCAAAAAGTAATTAACTGATTTTGATGAAACTCAGCAAGTACCTTTCTTTTATTATTAGCTTGGATTAGTTAGCCAGCGCGATCAAAAGATTTTGCCGCAAAAAAATCCTTAACTCAAAAAATAAAATTTTGAAGAAATATATAAAATCGGACCAAGCACGCTACCTTGAGGTACCCCTGATTGGATTGGTCTGATAGAAGAAACTTCTTTGCCTTGTTTAATTTGAATGTATCGATCTAATAGATACGATTTAAAGATGCGGTAATAGTGATAAGGAAAGGATTTCTTCATTTTGTACAGGAGTCCTTTATGCCATACTCTGTCAAAAGCTTGACTTTCATCTAGGAAAATTGAAGAACAGTATTTTTTTTGATTCTAGGGTTTTTTGTATTATATTCACGAGTCTATGGCATTGTTGAACTGTTGAGTGTTGTTTTCTAAATCCAAATTGCTGTTCAGGGATCCAGTTCTCTTTGTGCAGTTCTCTTAGTAAGCAATTAAGGATGAGCCTCTCAAGGAGATTTGATAGTATGGGCAACAGGCTTATAGGTCGATATGACTTTACTTCTGTGGGAGGCTTTCCTGGTTTCAAAAACATTTGAGCAAATTTGAGCTGCTTGGAACAATAGGCTAGCCGTAATATCACATTGAAGATTATAGTTATAAATTTAAACCCTTGCTCTGGTAGTTCTTTCAGTACCGTGCCAGTAATGAGATTTAGGGCAGGTGCTTTACGTTTGTTCAGCCTCTTTATTTGTTCCTTGACCTCTCTAACTTCAAATTTACGGATCGGAGGAGACAGCTGTAGCGCTATGTCAAGATATTCCTCTATTTCTGAATCAGGTTCATCTGAGTAAGGTTGGAAGACTTCTGATAAATGTTGACTAAACGATTCGGTTTTCTCGTTGTCTGACCTTGACCAGGTACCTCCAGTTTCCCAAATGGGTGGCATATGATTTTAAGGACTCATAGCTTCTCGTGACTTTCTACACACGCTATCCTGGACTCCATTCAGAATAGAGCTATACGTCTTATCGGTGACCCTACCCTCACTCAAAGGCTGCCATCCCTTGCCCACCAACATGCCGTCGGTGACCTCTCTATTTCTTCCATAGTTCCTCCACCTGCTGCCCCCAACAGATCTACCAGGGGAACAGAGCGAATGCACCCTTTTACTGTCCAGGTCACCAGACCTAGAACATCTTGTTATGCCCGCTCTTTTGTCCCGAGGACTTCCAAGTTGTGGAATTACTTGCCGGCACATGTTTTTCCTTCTCCTCCGAACCTCCAAACCTTCAAGCCCAGAATTAACAAGTTGCCTCTTTCCTCCTTGTTGACACCCACGGTACGATAGTATTTAGGCTGTGAGCCCTCGTGGTGTGTTGTTGAAATAAAAATAAAAAATAATAATAAAATTTGAATGTATTTCTGTTTCTTCAACGCCGGTCTATTTCCGCGACTACGGCCAATCATCTATGCCAGGGAGCAGTTTGACCCCAGTATCCTGGAACTTTTGAACCCGTTTTGTAATGAGGGTAGTGTTTTTAAGGTACCCGACATCGCATAGTATACTGGACCAACTGCTTTATGCTACCGATTGGTTACATCTATACTGCCATATTTTGGAAACTTTTGGCTTGGTGATTGTTAGCTCTTTTAAGATTTTTCTTTAATGAGGTAAGGTAAGGCTAGATACATTCTCACCACAATTAGAACCGTAGACCGGTTTCGCTCTAATTAGAGCTTGTCAGTACGGCATACTAATTGCAGCCAAAACACACCCATAAAGTAATACGGCTATGGTAGCCAGCCTTCCAAAACTAAGTGAGATGTCAGACACGAAACACGTGCCGCCATCTCGGTACGAAACACGTGCGTCTCGTTGCGGAACCAAGTAGTATGTTGTCACGGCAGCTTTAAATGACACAGAATGCTAAAACATAGAGACTGTATACAACCAACCAACAATTTAGTAAATTGTCAGGCCTGGCCCATTTCTACCCCAATATAGGGACAAAATATGTAAGGCATTCTCACCACAATTAGAACATTCTGTGTTATTTAGAGCTGCCGTGACAACATACTACTTGGTTCCGCAAAGAGATGGCGGCACGTGTTTCTGTCTTACATCTCACTTAGTTTTGGAAGGCTGGCTACCATAGTTGTATTACTTTATAGGTGTATTTTCGCTGCAATTAGTATGCCATACCGACGAGCTCTAATTAGAGTGAAACCTGTCTACGGTTCTATTTGTGGTGATAATGCATCTAGCCTTACATACTCCCTATATTGGGGTAGAAATGGGCCAGGTCTGACAATTTACTAAATTGTTAGTTGGTTGTATACAGTCTCTATTTTTTAACATTCGGTGTTATTCGGAGCTGCTGTGACAATATACTACTTGGTTCCACAACGAGATGGCGGCACGTGTTTTGTATCTTACATCTCACTTAGTTAATGAGGTAATATTGTGGAAAAACTCAGTAAGTTTCTATTTCACATTATTCAAGAAATATTCACAGCATTAAATCGGAACTAAGTAAGTGGTGAGCGTGTCGCCACCTAGTCGCAGAACCAAATAGTATGTTGTCACGTCAGCTCCAAATAACATAAAGTGTTAAAAAATAGAGACTGTATACAACTAACTAACAATTTAATAAATTGTCAGCCCTGGCCCATTTCTACTCTAATATGGGGACAAAGTATGTAAGGCTAGATGCATTCTCATAACAATTAGAACCGTACGCTCTAATGAGAGCGAAACCGGTCTACGGTTCTAATTGTTGTGAGAATGCATCGGAAAACGAGGCCAAATATCTGCATTAGTTTGCGGGTTGCTCAAATTTGTTTACCATAATAACAGCAACAGAATGCGAATAATGTGGATACTGTATGCATATATTGTTCACAATTGATGTTCATTTGAAGAAATCATCTCTGCTTATTAAATTATATTTTCAATTTTACTGGTTAAAATCAATTTTTATAAGTGTACTTAAGTACTTATGGCTCGGAACATTTTAAAGTTTATTTTAGTTGCGCATTTGTGTTAAATAGCTAAAGAAAAATTTATAGTTATTGTCACAGTTTGATGATAATACGTTTTACTTGAAATCCGGTAAGTAAAGTGTACAAGATGGAAATTAAAATACCAAATTGATACCCAGGCGATTACCTTTGTAGCAAATTCTTTCATATTCTAATGCTTTCTTTTTCAACATTTTGTTAACATTCTCGAAACTTGATACTTTTATAAAAACCATATTTACTTTCCTTGATAATTGTAAGATTAGCTAACTTATCTAGGTTTTTAAGCTTTATTTTATAGGCATATTAACCTAACTTGTCTACAGTAACAGTATTTTCAGCTGCGATGTGGTAACAGTCAGAAATTTTTTCATTTGTATGCGTAACCATTTGTAACTTCCATCATATTTAGCACCACAGGTATCCACGTTTTACTTACGCTGGGGGCTTCCGTATTTTTTGTTGAAATATTGTCATGCTCCTAGATTTTAATGCCTTTCCTGCATATTGTGAAGTAATAGCTTGAAACTTTAGCTCAGATTCGCAATCCTCCATAGAGTTAGAGGACTTGAAAGCTTTAGCACATAATCTTCCAGGCCAAGGTTTATGCAATTCTGACTGTGGCTACTTGGTAAGACGAGAGGTCGAACCTTGAAGAACATGTATACATCTGCTCAGATAGTCTGTTGCAGGGTAACTCCCCAAACATTTTAGTGAACTTTCATAGAAAAATATTTGAATAGGGGCAGTATGTCAAGTGGCACCTTTTTTAAAATTCTTTTAGATATTTTCCTTCAAAACGTCAAAATAAAACGTCTCTAGTATCAATTCCGTGTTTAAAGCTGCAATTACAATAGATCGTTTTAAACCGCAACTACAGCTTTCTTTTAAGAGTTGTGGCTCCACTAATATTTTATTTCAGTTTTTTATTCCTTCCTCAGGGCTCGCCGCCCTGATAGCACTGCAACCTTTGGCTGATTGTGCATGCCCTTAGTCTTTTTACTCCACCCATTCCAAAATCACTGTGCCTTGAACTAGTCTGCACAGTGATTGGCTCCCCGCCGGATCCATCTGTGAACCTGATGAGCGCGTCCCGTGGTATGCTCGGCGTCTCCTCCCGCCTCCCGCAGATCTAGCAACACCCCATGGTGGCTATTGGGGTTGAAGACATGGCCCCTGTGGTGCCTAGGCAAGCCATCCTTTGGTTGTTGCCTAGTTTTTGTTTGGCACTGGATTGTGTCACCTTAGGCCACCAGACCAGTGCTGCGTATGTTAACGATGGTCTGACCACCATTGTGTAGAGCCAGTGGGCCATACTAGGTCTTAGTCCCCACGTTTTTCCATATAGCCACCTAGTGACGGCTAAGGTCATGACTGCCTTACGCAGTATTTTCTCAACGTGACCATTCCAGGTCAACTTAGAGCCTAATACGAACCCAAGATATTTTACCTCCCTGGCCATTGGAATGTTCCTACTGTCTAGAGTGAGAGTTCTGTGGCTCTCCCACTTCCTCCTCCTCATAAATGGTATGACGGTTGCTTTCTCGGGGCTCACCCCGAGCCCTTGACCAACCTTCCACCACTTTCAGTGCTGTCTGCATGAGATCCCACACTGACTGTGTAACCTTTTCTCGGACTATGATGACAATGTCGTCCGCATAGCCCTGGACCTCATACCCCCTGCCGAGAGCCTCCCCAGCAGGCCGTCCACGACTAGGCACCAGAGCAAGGGAGACAGAACGCTCCCCTGCGCACGACCGCCGCGATCCTCGCTAGCAGAGTCCCCCCCCCGCGAGTGAGGTGAACAACACCGCCCTGTCCCTGAGCATGGAACCGATCCACCTGCAGCAGGTCTCCTCTACTCCACGTTCCTTGACAGCTGTCAGAGTCGATCTGAATGAGTTGTAGCTGAAGGCCCCCTCTATGTCTAGGAAGGCCCCCAGCGCCACCTCCATGTTCTCAAGCGTATTCTCCAGTTTCAGCACCAGTTGGTGCAGTGCTGTTTCTGTTGAGACCGCCGCTCTGTATGCATATTGTCCGCAGTGTAGGGGATATGCTTCCAGTACACCGCCCCTAGTGTGCCGGTTGAGCAGTTTTTCCACTGTTTTTAGCAAGAAGGTGTTCTCCACTTTCTCGCAATTCCTCCTCCACGACTTCTTGGCGTCCCTCAGTATTTTGTTAAAGGTCGTTAGGACCTGTCTATATTCATCCCATGCTCCTGACCTTTTGGCCGCTTTAATCAGCTTAATAACCTGCGTCCCCCTTTGCCGGAGGTCCTCGTTCCACCACGGGACGTTCCTGGTGGACACCCTCATTTTCAGGGGGCAGTTGGCGTTATAGGCCGAGGTGATGGCGTCTCGCACTTAGGTTGCTGCAATCTCTAGGTCTAATGAATTTTCTATGGTACTCTTAACCCCCCGCAGTTCTACTGCTAGGTTTCCCCTGTAGGCTTAGCAGTTCGCCTTGCGGGGGTCCCGGTACCATACCGTTTGTTTTTCGACTTTGGCGATTTCAAACCGGATGTATCTGTGGTCTGAGCGACTCACTTCCCCAGACACAGCCCAGTTCTTAACAAAGTCACCCAGAAACTGGGTGGAAACTGTTAGATCTAAAACTTCCTCACGCCGTGTTGTGACGAAGGTCGGTTTATTACCTCTATTCAATATGTCTAAATTACATTTCATAGAGAATTGTAATGGTATGCTTTCGCATTCATGCCGATGATGATCTGCCATCCACCCTGCTCTGCTACCTACCATTAGCTGCTCCAATTCCTTGGGTGGAGGAGGGACCGTGCTGTCCCCTGGCAGATAGGCTGACGCGACAGTAATGTCCCTCGGCCCATCTGCTCCTCCACATCGGATTTTGATCATTGCCAGGTCCCTGGAACAGAAATTCATTAAAGGCAGAAACTCTATCCCTTCCCTGACAAAAATGCAGGACCGCAGGTTCTCGCTGGATCTGCTGTAGATGAGTTTTCCAGCAGCTCCACAGAGTCCCTTGATCTCTCCTTTATAGGAGTACGGTTTCTGGATGAGGGCCACATCCTTGTTTCTCAAAGCCATCAGTAGTTCGGCCGTGGCTGCACTACTGTCTTGGAGGTTGACCTGAAGGAATCTAAGTCCCATCAACCCCTGCTTGCTTCCTTAGTGGGCGGCACGAGTCTGTAGCCGGAGCCACTCCTCGAGCCTCATTGGTTTTGGTTTTATTTATATTTATCTTCTTCATGTTGTTCCCACGAGAATGGGGGAAATACTGTGCACACTATCAAAACCCCCTGTGTGATGCAAGGAGGGTTACTCTGGAAGGTTGCCCGGTACTTCAGAGGTTCTGTTCACGACACAATCACCCTGGTGCCATCCATCCCGAGGCATGGGTCACGTGACACCGTAGATTGGGGGAGTTTGTTTTGACCTCCACGTCTAGATCCGTAATGTTTAGTTATCAGTAGGGTCACCTCGTGCAGGATTCGGCTCTTCACCGCGCATGACAGTCTTGGGGAAGCTTCATCGAAAGCTTATGTTGTTTCCACTTCCTCAGCTTGCCCCCTGGAGTCCTTTGGCCCACGACTCATCGACCCCATTGCATCCCTTACTTGTTCAACTGCAATTTCTATCTCTTCACGATCCCTGACTGTGGGGATAGTGGACTCAAGTCGGGATATGCGGGATTGCTTGTAGCCCTCCGAATCCGTTCTCCTCGGGTCGCGATACTTCACCACAGGTCTAGGGCTTGTTTCAATTTCAGACAGAATGGTCTGAACATGAGGGTTCAGAAGACACAATTCATTTGACGATTTTGGTGCTCAATAGTCTTAAGCTGATCGTGAGATCAGCTCAAGCCCTTTGTTTCAGTCCGAATTGACGGTCCAGAGCTCTTGGAGAAGAGCAATGTCTATCTGCTTCTCTTTTAATTTCATGCTAAGGAGATATGTTGCAGCCCTAGCATGATGCATATTCGCTTGAATGCACCTAATTGTGGTGGACATGGGTTAATAATGGGGATAGAGATTAAAGGAAGAAATGTATTCAGATAGAAGGAGAGGTTAAGGATTTGGGTTGGGGAGCTGTGCCATCCTCCTTTTCATAAGCTTGATTCCCAAGCTTCCTAAAGGAGGGCCTACCTTTGGTAGTCTCACGAGGGGAGGATTTCCCTCTCTGCCGTGATTTCCCTCTAGAGGTTCTAGTGGAAGGATGCATCTTGCCACCTCCTCTAGTGGGGCCACTAACCTGTAAATATGGATACACTAGCAAATGCCATATTTTTTGGCAGTGAGATTAAAGATCACTTCGATTGTTACCACATTGTTTTTAAAAATATCAGCTGTAAACAAAAGTTTAGATTACAATTTGTAGACTACAATTTATAAACTTAGATAACAAAGCTAGTTTACTTATTAATTTCAAAATTTCTTAAAAAGTATTCTTTTAATAAAGCTCAAATTCTAAATTTACAGTATTTCAAAGCATGTTGAGAAAAATCCATTAAAATAATTGCATAACATTGTATTTTCTTTCTGAATCTAGTTTTCATTTCCAAACATTTAACAACATTTAAATCCGTATAAAAATATTTTTACGTAAAATTTGGATAAATATCAAGATTAATTTATATATTTTTTAATATATTTTCAATGATATTATTTAGCTGTCTAGATTCATTATTATGTCTTAGTATCAAAATATGAATTGTTGAATGTTTTTAGTGAAAATAAGAACATTTTCAGAATTTTTTAATAATATATTTTACAGTTACCTCAAACTAACCTAATATAAAAGTGTGCTTTTTCAATCATGACTTTACTACTGGTTACATTTTCTAGTTTGTTCATCAATTTAATCAAACATACATACTATTTTTCAGGGTACTAATATTGTGAGTAGTGAAAATCATCACCATACAGGCTGGTCTGTAGTGATTGGGTAATAGTGTAACTTTAAATTCTAGGCATGAAAATAATATTAATAAAGTAATAAGCCAAATATGCCTTAATAAATATTGGTTCCTTGGTTTTGGTTTGAGTTAATAGGCCTTGAACATGGCATTAGTTGGTCACACACTTCTAAGTTCTGCAATGAAACAGTAGTATGCTAATATCCTCCTCAGAACAGGGAGGTGGTGCTGGGGGCCTTCCTATACATAGAGGGGGCCTTTAGCAATACCTCGTTCGGATCGGTTATGGCAGTTGTCCGGGAGCGTGGAATAGAGGAGACCTGCTGCAGGTGGATCGGTTACATGCTCAGGGGACGGGCGGTATTCACCTCACTCGCGGGAGGGACTCTGCTGGCGGGGGTCGCGGTGGGATGTCCGCAGGGGAGCGTTCTGTCTCCCTTACTCTGGTGCCTAGCCGTGGACGGCCTGCTGGGGAGGCTCTCGGGAGGGAGGTATGAGGTACAGGGCTTTGCGGACGACATTGTCATCATAGTCCGAGGAAAGGTCACACAGGCAGTGTGGGAGCGCATGCAGACTATACTGAAAGTGGTGGAAGGCTGGACGGTTAATCAAGGGCTCGGGGTGAGCCCTGAGAAAGCAACCGTCATACCGTTTACGAGGAGGAGGAAGTGTGACGGTCACAGAACTCTCACTCTATACAGTAGGAGCGTTCCAATGGCCAGGGAGGTAAAATATCTTGGGGTCGTATTGGACTCTAAGCTAACCTGGAATAGTCAGATTAGAAAAATACTGTGTAAGGCAGTCATGATCTTAGCCGTCACTAGGCGGCTATATGGGAAAACGTGGGGACTAAGACCTAGTATGGCCCACTGGCTGTACACAAGGGTGGTCAGACTATCGTTAACATATGCGGCACTGGTCTGGTGGCCTAAGGTGACACAATCCAGTGCCAAACAAAAACTAGGCAAGATCCAAAGGATGGCTTGCCTAGGCATCACAGGGGCCATGTCTTCAACCCCAACAGCCGCCATGGAAGTGTTGCTGGATCTGCCCCCCCACACTTAGTTATTATGGGGGAGGCCAGGCTAGGACTATACAGACTAGCCTGCAATGTTAGACTGAAGATCAACCCAGGCTTCAGGGGCCACTGCAAAATTCAGGAGATCGTGAAGGAGCCCATGCTTGAAATGAGGTCAGACTTCGCGAGCCCGCGAATGTGCAGGGAAAACAACTTCACAGTGGAAATCCCCGACCGCGAGGCATCGCGGGAGGAGACGCCGGGCATACCACGGGACGCGCTCGTCTGGTTCACGGACAGATCCGGCGGGGAACGTGGGACGGGGGCAGGTGTTTACTCGGAAGGACCGAGGGTAAGTCATAGTATTTCCCTCGGAGCCCATGCAACCGTGTTTCAGGCCGAGATGTACGCCATCCTGCACTGTGTGCGGGAGAACAAGAGGAGTGGCTACACCAACAAGCGGATCCTCATAGCCACAGACAGCCAGGCAGCCCTTAAGGCGCTAAGTAACCCACAGGTAAATTCCTGGCTGGTGAGTGAGTGCCGAGACGAGATGAGCGACCTGGCTGGGCAGAATGAGGTGACCCTCATCTGGGTGCCGGCTCACTCGGGGGTCAAAGGCAATGAAGAAGCTGACAGTCTCGCGAAGAGCGGGTCAGCAGAACCATTTATGGGACCAGAACTGGCTCTGGGCGTGTAAAAAGAGCACTGCCAGGGGAGCCATTAAGTCCTGGGTCAGAAACCAACACAAGGTGTACTGGGCGGACTGTCCAGGGCTCAGACATGGGAAGTCAATAATTGACGGACCCAGTTCAAAGAGAGCTGTGGAGCTGCTAACTCTTAGCAGAGGACAGCTCACAAACACAACAGGTCTCTTGACGGGACACATGGCCGTCAAGAAACACCTGCTTAGAATGGGGCGGTTCGAAGGGGACCTTGCATGTAGACTGTGCGGCGAGGGGGAGGAATCATCCCAGCACATCTTGTGCGAGTGTAAAGCTCTGGACCGCAAAAGACAACTGATCTACGGTCAGTCTAGACCGGAGACAGAGCAATATAAAACTTCACCCTACCAATCGCTGTGCCGACTAGTTCAAGGCACAGTGATTTTGGAATGGGTGGAGTAGGACTAAGGATATGCACAAACAACCAAAGGTTGCAGTGCTATCGGGGCGGCAAGGCCGCGGACGAGCCCTGAGGGAACAAATATATATATATATATATATATATATATATATATATATATATATATATATATCCTCACATTGGTGTCAGTAATAGAGAACGAGGCTAACATGAATTTGCTAATGAATTGTCACAGAGAAGGCAATGGATTGGTAACATAGACAACATAAACAGTGTTAGTTCCATAAAATACAAATGGTAAAAATAACGATTAACTTATGACTATTATATAGTTGGTACATTTAAAATCATTAGCATAAACAGGGACACTATCTTCTTGCCTAGGTATCCTTCAGGGCTAATATACTGATCATCTAAGAGATACAAGATGTTAAAGACTTTCAATTTATTATTTATGTTATAATTTAAACAGTTTTAGAGAAAATGACATGAAAACTCAGAATAGACTATTAGCTCGATATTAATGAGATTTTTTAGACTCGCCTATATTTCAATAGGGAATTTTCACTATGCTTAGATAAACGTGGCAGACCGTAGCAGTCCTTTTAAAGATAGTTATAGCAATATACATTAGAGAAAAGATAATAACTGTATGAGGTAAAGTCATGGTAGTTTAAAGAAATGTAACACAACTGTAATATTAGAGGAGTCTACTGGTACTACTCGGTCTAATAGCCCTAGTCGACTGTCTCCAATGCTAACATGAGACATGTGGAATTGTGTGATCAAAGTGACGAGAACGGTACTATATCACTGGAACGCTCAGCCTCTTTGTCTCGCATGTGGTAGAGTCATCAACACGTGTCATGAGGACAGAAATAATAACAAAGGATGTCTTATATTTGGTTAAAATTATATCATTCTGGGAAATTTCCAATGTTGTTAATAGATGGGAACTTATGAATGCAAAAAAGGAGAAACATAAACCACTCCGGCGTATTTATGCAAAGCTTAACAATATTTTTAAATGGAAATAACAGGAATGTGTTTATTATTGTTTATTGATCTGTTTCACGGTTATTTTTTGTAAAGAATATTCTCTAACATTCTTTTGACAATAAAGAAGTTTATATATTTTGCGTGTTTATAAGGGAAATACACTAAATATGAAGTAATTTACTGAAGCATAACAAACATGTTTTTGTACCTACGTCGATTTCAAAAGGTAATGCTAAAGGAGCGTATGGACTTAAATACAGATTAAATTAATTATTGCCCTTTTATATTATTTGATGATTTTTAGCTGAAACGCGAGCGTGCAATGGTCAGAAAGTTCGCTTACTAGGGTGGTTTTTTGATATTGAACATATATATTTTTCGTTTAAAAATCAGTTAATCAGATTTTTGTTCAAAATTGCGATAGAGGCGTGCATAAAAAAGTTATGATCAATTATTGTTATTAAAAAGTGCGTAACTATTGCCCCCTATTAGCCACATAAAAACCAAGAGCAGATTCGTATTTCTCACCACCAGTTAAGGAGCGGAGGATATTTAGGGAATAACTTGTCGAACTAGGCAAATTTGGACATAGTAACGATGTAATAAACTTTAATAAATAAACTAAACTTTAACAATGCTTACAACTCATTTAACCAAATGAATTTTAAAGCCGAAATCTTTACATACTGAATCTTAATTGAAAAAAGTCTCTAATGTTTATCAACAACACTACTTATAACTTTACTTGGTTTACATCATAGATAATTGCAAACCTCAGCAGTCAGCATTCCTTGTACTGTACGCTGCAATTTCAACTTGTTTATTATTTAGATAAATATGTAATATTATTTCAATGCCAATGTTATTGATACATCTGTGACCTACTACTACATGAAATATTACATTAATTGTTGTAGAAAATTTTCCCATAACTAAATTTAAATTATAAATTGAATGATATTAACAAATATATTTTCACGCCTATGAATGCCCTTCTGCATAGCTTATTGTTCCCTGAACACCACCAAACCTCCTATTCCTAGTTTTCAGGTATTTTTCTCTAAAAACTGTCGAAATTATGAAATGAATAATGAATTAAAAATCGTCCTTTAACACCCTGTATCTCTTCGAGAAGCGATATTTTTTAAAGCATATTTGGCTAAATCTAATTATTCTCATGCCTTATATAGTTATTCTATAGCCCAATCGTTATGAACCACTCTGTATACTTTTTACATAGAACCAGCTTTTTATTGCTTTTTGTGTTTGCTTGTTTTGTGTGTAGTTATGGTCTTTGTGCTGTGTTATGTTATGTATAATTGTGTTTGTTATTTTGTTTATTGTACAGTTGCTTTAAGAGATTTTTCATATTAATTCAAGGTACTTGGGATTACTAAAAACAAAGTGGAAGCCACTTAATGCTGGCACTTTAGTAGTGGTAACTCTCTTTTTTATTTTAATAAATTGTAACGCCAAACTTTTCATTGTTAATGCTTTATACATCGTTCATTTTTTTTTGACCTTGATTTGTTCATATAAATTTTGAAGTTTATAATGTACAATCTAAGTTTTTTGTCTACATTGTTATTAATATACATGTCAGGAATATAGGAAAAACTTAACAAGAAAAAAGTCTGAACGCAACAAGTGCATTATGGAAGTGAATTTTCATAAAAATGTTTTTAATAGCAAATATGTCTCTTTAATGCAAGCAGACATCAATTTGGCCACCGGTATAACCTATAGAGTAGGAACAATACACCATAGTTTATCAAAATAACTTATTGTTTGAAAATGTACAACAATTTCCTGAAAATAAACTTAAAATGTTTCCGAGAAAACTGGATTGCTAGCCAACAAGCCTTGGGTTAATAGCAAATTGAGTTATTGAAACTTGAAGCATTTAATGAAAATTGGCTACCAAAACGCATTCGATTTTTTTCATACAAGCACGCATCATATTTCGATAAAAAATGCTAAAATACAATAATATAAGGCTGTTCGAAAAAAAAGTAGGTATCACCAACGACTTATGGACCACCCTGTGATTGTCGAAATAATTTTATAGAATGCAACTCAAGGCACCTTATAATTACCGTATACAACTTTTTCTCGTATCTTGTATAATAAAAATTATATTGAACTTTACCGTAGAAATGCGTCAGCCTGTATATATGTAAACAGATAGAAACTGAAAGTAAACCCGGATATGGATTTAAGTGGCCTTGTTTGCTCTCATTTGAAGAAATCTTTTTAAAATTCAAAAGTCTCGATCTAAGAAAATTAGCGAAAAACTATAGACCCTTAAACTATAAACTTAACTAAATCTACTGCCAAAGCATCAGAGAAAGGGTCTATTTGAAATGAAATCTCTCGAGTCTATGGTACTCTTAACCGCCCACAGTTCCACTGCTAGGTCTGACCTGTAGGCTTTCTGGTCCACCTTGCGGGGGTCCCGGTACCATACCGTTTGTCTTTCGACTTTGGCGATTTCAAACCGGATGTATCTAGTCTGAGCTACTCACTTCCCCAGGCACAGCCCAGCTTTTAACAAAGTCACCCAGAAAGTGGGTGACTGGGTGGAAACTGTTAGATCTAAAACTTCCTCACGCCATGTTGTGACAAAGGTCGGTTTATTACCTCTATTCAATATGTCTAAATTAAATTTCATAAAGAATTGTAAAAGTGCTTCACCCCTAGAGTTTGTGTCCGAGCTACCCCACAACTCATGGTGCGCATTCGCATCCATGCCGATGATGGTTTGCCATCCACCTGCGCTGCTACTCACCATCAGCTGCTCCAATTCCTTGGGTGGAGGAGGGTCCGTGCTGTCCCCTGGCAGATAGGCTGACATGTCCCTCAGCCCATCCGCTCCTCCACATCGGATTTTGCTTGTTGCCAGGTCCCTGGAACAGAAATTCATTAAAGGCAGAAACTCTTATCCCTTCCCTGACAAAAATGCAGGCCCTCAGGTTCTCGCTTAATCTGCTGTAGATGAGCTTTCCAGCAGCTCCGCCGAGTCCCTTGATCTCTTCTTTATAGGAGTACGGTTCCTGGATGAGGACCACATCCGTGTTCCTCAGAGCAATCAGTAGTCTGTCCGTGGCTGCTCTACTGTGTTGGAGGTTGACCTGAAGGAACCTAAGTCCCATTAACCCAAGCCCCAGAATGCCTTGAAGGAGGTTATGATGTTATTTCCACTTCCTCAGCTGGACCCCTGGAGTCCTTTGGCCCGCGACTCCTTAACCCCTCCATAAGTCGTTGGTGATACCTACTTTTTTTTTTTCGAACAGCCTTATATTAGCTCAACATAATTGTATAAGTTAATTATAGAGTGTCTTGAGTTGCATCTTATAAAATTATTTTGACAATCACAGGATGGCCCATAAGACGTTGGTGATATGTACAATTTTTTTTCAAACATCCCTTATATTATTGCATTTTTGCATTTTAATCGAAATATGATGCATGCTTGTAAGAAAAATCGAGACGCAGTAAGTGCGTTTTGGTAGCATTTCATTAAATGCTTCAAATTTCAATAACTCAATTTGCTATTAACCTAAGGTTTGTTGGCTAGGAAACCAGTTTTCTCGGAAACCTTTTAAATTTATTTTCGGAAACTTTTTGTACATTTTTAAACAATAAGTTATTTTGGTGAAATATGGTACATTGTTGCTACTATATAGGTCATACCGGTAACCAAATTGATGCCTGCTTTTATTAATTTGCTAGTGAAAACATTTTTATGAAAATTTACTTCCATAACGGACTTGCTGCGTCCAGATTTCTATTATGTTGCCGTTATAGAAAAAGAGAAGGGCCTTAAATTTGGAACAAAATTCTTGTAGTGCATTTCACTAGAAACAGATTTTCATAATAGTATTATATTGTGTGTAAAAAAAGTAATGTAAATAATAATAATTTTATTTATTTATGTCCTATCATCCAGTATTTTCGGTCATTATTCCGAAAATTATGCCTTGTGAAAGTTTATATTTTTGTACAAATGGATTTTTCATTTAAATTTTGAAGTGCCAGAAGAACACGTGACCTTAAAATTAAAAAAAAAATTCGTCTGCGGCGCCAAGAGCTATCGCTCCCTTCGCCCTCCTTTGGAGCCACACGGAGTCTGCTTCAACCACTCTCGAAATTACGAGCCGCTACTGGCTTCTATAAAAAAACTAACATTACTTAGGGCTTGCTATGGATTCTAAACAAACACAAATATATTTAATGAACTCATTGTATGCTGTTATCTATATTTGTATTTTAATGTGCTCGGTACGAAAAAGAATGATGTCCACTTGTATAGTAGATAAGTATTTCTAAGTAAGACTAGATGCATTCTCGCAACAATTAGAACCGTAGACCAGTTTCGCTCTAATTAGAGCTCTTTAGTACGGCATACTAATTGTAGCAAAAATACACCAAAAGTAATACGGCTATAGTATAGCCAGCCTTAAAATACTAAGTGAGTGGTGGACATGCCGCCACCTAGTTGCGGAACCAAGTAGTATGTTGTCATGCCAGCTCCAAATAGCACAAAGTGTTAAAAAAAATAGAGACTGTATACAACTAACTAACAATTTATAAAATTGTCAGCCCTGGCCCATTTCTACCCCAATATAGGGACAAAGTATGTAAGACTAGATGCATTCTCACAACAATTAGTTTTACATACTTTGTCCCTATATTGGGGTAGAAATAGGCCAGGGCTGACAATTTTCTAAATTGTTAGTTAGTTGTATACAGTCTCTATTTTTTTAACACTTTGTGTTATTTGGAGCTGGCGTGATAGCATAC
The DNA here is from genome assembly GCA_964006375.1 of Tillus elongatus. Lineage (NCBI taxonomy): Eukaryota > Metazoa > Arthropoda > Insecta > Coleoptera > Cleridae > Tillus > Tillus elongatus. Next base: position 133,850,629 of record OZ023269.1, read on the forward strand.
TACTTGGTTCCGCAACTAGGTGGCGGCACGTTCACCATTCACTTAGTAAGTATTTCTAAGTTAAGCGCTAAATATAGTCAGTTATTTTTAGACTTATCAAAATCTCTTGAAAGTGATTGTACTGCATGTGTGTTGGTTTTGTTTGTGTTGCTATTTGTTGCTATTTGTGGGTGTTTTGAATGTTGGAGTGTGCTTTGTAGTTAGTTTAAATGTGGGTGGTTCATTGGAATTATTGTTGAAGTACTGTTTTTGCAGCCTGCAGACTTGAAGAAGAGAATCGAGTCGTTGATCGATCGTGATTATATGGAACGTGATAAAGATAACCCCAACCAATACAATTATGTGGCTTAATTAATATATTATTTATGGTATTACTAGTTCTTTTTGATCTGTGCATTTTTGAAAGAAAATTTAAGAGATTTTTCAAACCAGCATAATTATGTTCTAGTCCAGAACTGGCCTGGCCTTTTAATTGTATATATATAATAGAATTCTTAAATATTCAAGAGTAAAATGCAATTGATTCTTGTTGTAATTTTAAATCCAAGTTTGTAAATAATATGTAAGAAATTATGAAAATCATATTTTTTTTCTAATTTAAAGAAGTTACTTACCCAATTTAGTACACAGATTTCTGTGTATTAAATATGGTCAAGCCTGTTTCCAAGTATTTTTATTGAGATTGAAAAATAATTGAGTCTAATTTTATCATTTCTTTTCGCAATTGGTATCTTAGTTTTATGTAAATACAGTGCACTTTGTAATACGTCTTATTTAAGTATCATCATGTAAATTTGCAATTTGTATATAAATACAACTCGTCCAATTACAATTTGCATTGTATGTCTTCAGTTGTTGTTTCACTTTTTTTGTATCAAATTCTAAATAAAACGAATAAAAATATGACTACAGTCACTTTTAAATCACTTGTTTTCAATGTTTTACACTAAAAACTTTATTATTTGAGTCATGATTCCAGTTCATCAAAACCTACTTTTATGCAAGTTCATATTTTTATATGTACATGTGAAATAAATAAATTAAGTGGAAGTGAAATAACATTTTTTTGGAAAAAATCCTGGATTACGTCGATTTTATTTGATACAAATACCTATTTTTGCTTGGAATTTGATTTTCTACCATCATTTGTTTTACAATATTGGCGTCATTAATTTTATAGTACTGTCCTTATTAACTTTTTAATAGCAAGCCCCTATTGTTTTCTTGATGTAGACGGCAGGCGTTTATTCGGAAGGACCGCTGGTAAGTCAAAGTATTTCCCTCCGAGCTGATGCAACGGTCTTTCAGGCCGACATGTAGGCAATCCTGCACTGTGTGCGAGAGAACAAGAGGAGGGGCTACACCAACAACGGGACCCTCATAGCCACAGACAGCCAGGCAGCCCTTAAGACCCTAACTAGCCCACGGGTAAATTTCAGGCTGATAAGTGAATGCTGAGACGAGACGAGCGACCTGGCTGGGCAGAATGAGGTCACCCTCATCTGGGTGCCGTGTTACTTGGGGGTCAAGGGCAATGAAGAAGCTGACAGTCTCGTGAAGAGAGTCAGCAGAACCATTTATGGGACCGGAACCGACTCTGGGCTTGCCTAAGAGCACTGCCAGGGGATCCATTAAGTCCTGGGTCAGAAACGAACATAGGATGTACTGGGCAAACTGTCCAGGGCTCAGACATGGGAAGTCAGTAATTGAGGAAGCCAGTTCAAAGAGAGCTGCGGAGCTGCTAAATCTTAACAGACGACAGCTCAGGAACATAACAGAACTCTTAATGGGACACATGGCCGTCAAGAAACACCTTCATATCATAATACAGGGCGGTTCGAGGGGGACCTGGCATGCAGACTCTGTGGAGAGGGGGAGGAATTAGCCCAGCACATCTTGTGCGAATGTAAAACTCTGGTCCGCAAAAGAAAACTGATCTACGGACAGCCTAGGCCGGAGAGAGAGCAACTTCACCCTACCAATCGCTGTGCAGAATAGTTCAAGGCACAGTGATTTTGGAATGGGTGGAGTAGAAAAGACAAGGGGCATGCACAATAAGCCAAAGGCTGCGGTGCTAACGGGGCGGCAAAGACGCGGACGAGCCCTAAGGGGAAAAAAACTACATGAACAATTCCAGATCGCTGAAAAATTGTGAGGGGAATTATCATACCCAAAAAAGGATGATGTGGCTGATATAAATGACCTAAGGCTGATCAGTATTTTGACATCAGCCTCAAATACTCAAAAAGTACTATTTATTCAAATTAATGAATTCTTAAAAAACAATAAAATCTTACTGGATAATTAGTCCGGTTTTAGAAAATCATTTAGTACAACAACGGCATTGACAAGAATGAATGATGACATAATCACAGCCTTTGATTCAGGTTTTTTTTTTTCTTCCCTCAGGACTCATCCGCGATTTTGCACCCCCAATAGCACTGCAGTCTTTGGCTTATTGTGCATGCCCTTAGTCTTCTTACTCTACCCATTCCAAAATCACTGTGCCCTGCAACCTTTGGTTTATTGTGCATGCCCTTAGTCTTTTTACTCCACCCACTCCAAAATCACTGTGCCTTGAACTAGTCTACACACCGATTGGTAGGGTGAAGTTTTATAATGCTCCGTCTCCGGTTTAGACTGACTGTAGATCAGTTGTCTTCTGAGGTCCAGAGCTTTACACTCGCACAAGATGTGCTAGGCTGATTCCTCCCCCTCGAACCGCCCCATTTTATGGAGGTGTTTCTTGACAGCCATGTGTTCCGCCAAGAGACCTGTTATGTTTCTGAGGTATCCTCTGCTAAGATTTAGCAGCTCCACAGCTCTCCTTGAACTGGGTTCGTAAATTATTGACTTCCCATGTCTGAGCCCTGGACAGTCTGCCCAGTACACCTTGTGTTGGTTTCTGACCTAGAACTTAATGGCTCTCCTGGCAGTGCTCTTTGTCACGCCCAGAACCGGTTCTGGTCCCATAAATGGTTCTGCTGACCTTCTCTTTACGAGACTGTCAGCTTCTTCATTGCCTTTGACTCCCGAGTGACCCGAAACCCAGATGAGAGTGACCTCATTCTGCCCAGCCAGGTCGCTCGATTCGTCTCGGCACTCGTTCACCAGCCAGGAATTTACTCGTAGGCTACTTAGTGCCTTAAGCGCTGTCTAGCTATGAGGATCCACTTGTTGGTGTAGCCCATCCTCTTGTTCTCCCGCACACAGTGCAGGATGGCGTACATTTCGGCCTGAAAGACCGTTGCATGGGCTCCGAGGGAAATACTATGACTTACTGTTTCTAAGGTATTCAATTCAGTCAGCTCCCGAAAAATTTGAAGACAATTTCTCCGACTGGTCTCATAAAAGCTATTACTTTGAATGTAAAAAATGAACAGTTCAGTATTGAATGTTAGTTGTTCTGTTGTTGTTTGTGATGTGTTTGTGATATTTTGTTTGTTTTCCCTTGTATTTTGTCAACAGTATTCCAGGTCAGGTTGAAAAACAGTTCTGGGTAAAAACCAAACTGACACTTCTACCCATATTTTTAATCTTTTTACAAAAATAAAGTCATATTGTTGGTTTGATAATAAAAAGATATCTCAAAATCAAGGGGAAAAATAGTGATTTTCATTAAAAAAAAAAAACAAATGTGGGTATGTCATTACTCTAAAACAAAAATGTTGGTGGAAAATTGACTTTCATGGAAAAAATTTCTATTTTTATCGAATAAAGTTGACATGTTTTAGGATTTTGCCCAAAAAAATTATTCATTTTTTACTTCATTTATTTCACACCTTGGTAAGTCAAAGTGATTCACAGAAACATGAGGGGAGTTTTTAAGAAGCAGCTGATATCAAGAATATTACCCCTACATTTGAAGAACTTGAAGAAGTGAAGAGGGTGTGTAGAGTTTAGAGAATTGAAGCCACTTATAATGAAGAAGTGATGATTTTAAACTTTCAGGGCTTGGGTTGATTAGATTGCTGTATGGTTTCCAAGCTGCTCAACTGGTGTCACATTTACTTGGGCTACAAGGTATTTTGCAGAACATGGCTGTTGGCTTTATCAGTAACTAACTCAACAGAAACTTTTTTTAAATCCAGCTGTTACTGTAGAAGCAGAGAACTACATTGTACAAAATGTATATTAAGCCATTCAGTGAGTTTGTCTATTGCAAAACAAACCACCTACGAGTTCAGTGAAGCAAAATCGCCAAATAGCATCGTAAGAATGTTTCATAAGAAGTACCCTGGTCTGGTAAGAATGCTAAATTTCATATAGAAGAAAAGGACCCCTGCCAGCTGTTTCAACCCCATATTAATGTTCATGGCTTTCAACTAATACAGAGAATGTTGGTTCTTGAAGATATACATTGAAAACCTGGAATGACTTAATTTTCCTGTATTTTTAACATATCTGGTCTCATTTGTATAAAGTTTTTAGTGTACTAATTTTTTAGATGTCTCTTAAAATCAGCTATTGTTTTAAGATCTTCACATATGTAATTATTGTATAAGTGAGGCTGCTTTAGCATGTGAAATTTTGTTGTTGTTTAATTTGACATCATGAAATTACACATTATGAGTTTTGGAACCTGTAGTGAACACTGATAAGTCTATTTTAGAGAAATCTAGTTTACCATAAAACAGGTTTACATCTTAAATCATTTCATCAACAAAAGTAGCTTCTACCGGGGATAAATTGAAATTAAAACTTCCTTATGTGCTATCTTGCTGAAAGTAGGGGTTAGATAAGTAAAAAAAGGTTTATTGTGGGTATCAACTTATATATATATATATATATATATATATATATATATATATATATATATATATATATATATATATATATATATATATATATATATATATATATATATATATATATATATAAGGGTGCGGGGTCTTGACCCTGGACATCATTGGGAACTTGGAAACCGTAAGAGATACAAACTTGGTTAAATTTGCCGAAAGTTGCACCATTACAAGTGCAAGCAACTCGAAGTTACTTACAGATTTGAAAAAAGTTCTATATAAGCGAAATACCAAAAACTGTATTTTTTTTTTCCTTTCTTCAGTATTTCCAGAATGCTGCTTATAAACTTTTTTGTGGAAAGCCATAATTTGCTCTTGTGATGGCCATAGTGACCTTAAAATTTGTTAAAATTCATTATTATCTGGGTTGCGATAGTCAACTTTTTTATGGGCGCCATATTGAATTCTTTCGCCAAAATATATTTTGTTTCTGGTTACAATGATGTATCATCACTAGGTGGTGTTTTGCCCCCAGTTTTGTCAAAAATAAAATTTCAAACAAGATGCTCATAATACACGAAGCGTGATCAACTTTGATCCATTTACCTCCAAAAAGTAAAGAATATAAATTTTAATTAGCTAGAGCAAAAAGACATTCTCTGCCGGTTTTACAAATGTAGATCAAAGTTAATCCAGGCCTAACTTTGATGTCGGTTCAACTACCATGGTAACCAAACAAATGTGAAAGCATCGAGTTTTCAATCTGGTGAGACAGAAACTATGCATGGAATAAGTAAATGACATATTATCTGACAAGGTAGATGATGCCCCTGTTTGCCTGGGATTTGAGGTTATAATAAACAAAAATATTTCCACAAAATATGTTAGATTATATATTAGATTGTCTCTGCCACATCTGACAGAAAAAGTTTAATCAAGCAGTGGTGTCAAAGTGAATTTATGATCAGATGATTTAAAGTTAGACTAGGTATTGTTGCCGTGGTAGTAAATCAAGGATCAAAGTTAGGCGGGGCCTAAATCGTTTGTGCACCGTGAAGCCTCTGGTAAGTGTTATTAATACACAGAAATCTGTATTATTACTAAGACTGTAGGTTTATCATATAAGAAATCAATAATACTACGCTTTTTGAACAAGAATTTAATGAAAAAACAATAAAAACACATGGAAATAGATTAACACATCAACCAAGTGAACACACAATTATAGTAGCAAATAAAAACGAAAGTAATTTTGTTTGAAGTGTGCACCGTTTTCTTGGATGCATAGATGTGTGCGTTTTATAATATTAATTGTTGCGCACAACAAGAAATCACTGTTGATATTATGACAAGTTTCGATAATTCTTGACTACGGATCTTTTATAGTGTCGACTGGCTTCTTGTAAACTTCATTTTTTAGGTAAGTAACCCCAAAGGAAATAGTTAAGTCAGGTCACCGTGGAGGCCACTGTATAGGTCCACTAGTACCAATCCAGTTGTAGTCAAAAACACTATTAAGAAAGTTGATCATGACTCGTGTATTATGTGCTGGTGCACCGTCTTGAGGCAAAACAAGAAATGATTCTTTTTGGCAAAAATGTGGACAAAATACCATCTAGTGATACATCATTGTAACCAGGAAAAAAACAAATATTTTGCTGGAAAAATTCAATATAGCATCCATTAAAGAAAAAATGGCTATCGTGGTTCAGAAGTAATGAATTTAGACAAATTCTAAGGTCACAATTGCAACCACAATAGTGAATTGTGTGTCTACAAAAATTTAAGGTGATAGGCAATATAGTTTTAGAGATATTAAAGAAAGAAAAATTAGTTTCTGGAATTTTGCTTATATCTACGAAGATATGGAACTTTTTTGAAATCTATAGGTACCTTCGAGTTGTCCTTTCAATTGTGCAACTTTTTTCTCCTTTAACCAAGTTTGTATCTCTTACGGCCAATGATGTCGAAGGTCGGAATCCCACACCCTGTTTAATTAAGTGGGGGCTTTGGTCACGGTACTTAGAGGATGAGGAGGATTAATTGACCGTGACCCTACTACTTTCACTGATAACGAAGCAGGTAGTTGGAACTATATATATATATATATATATATATATATATATATATATATATATATATATATATATATATATATATATATATATATATATATATATATATAAGACAAGACTTGCAACGAACTGCCAGATCTCTCTGAGGCCTAGGGTTGAACACAGTGAGACCTCACAGACGATCTCCGGCGAGATTTGGGGAGTAGGCAGATTGAGGCCCCGCAATCGAGCTACAACAACCCAACCCATCTTTGTCTACCGCTCTAAGGAGTAGGCAGATTGAGGTCTTAGAGTTCATGTCCTCAAACATTTCCTTTAGCTCTTGAAAATGCCTCCAAAACAGGAGCTGAATTGTCAAATTTTCATAAATTCTGGACACGGTTTAACCCGAGAACCAAGTATGTCTCACATAAAAGACCGCGGAAATCTTTCTATATATATATATATATATATATATATATATATATATATATATATATATATATATATATATATATATATATATATATATATATATTTATTTATTTATTTATTACCTTTAAAACTTACAAGGCATGTCTACATCTAAATATAAGTATAAACAACACATTAAAACTAATACGATCCAATAAGAACCACCAAGTATTTAACCATTACAACACAACTATAACACACCTTGACAAAACATCACTAAAAGCGACAGGATAAATATTCATTCACAGAATAAAAAGCGTTTTTTAATAAGAGGTCTTTATGGTTTTTTTAAAGATCTTACTCTAGTTCCTTGAAAACCAACGGCAGTTTGTTATACAATTTAACGCCAGTGAACGCAAAGGAAAACTGGAACCTTGTTAAGCAATGCCTTGATGTGGTGAATTTGTCCCTATTTCTTTTGTTGTGGCAGTGAAGGTCTGCCTAATAAAATCACTCTGGTGACTGTGTAGATAACACAGACAGCAAAGAATGTACACCCATGGGATGGTAAGTACTCTGTACTTCACAACAAAACTCTTTTTTCTGCTTCAGGAAATAAAAATTGTACATAGAAGCAGCAGTAGAGTTTTGGCATTAAAATATTACGATTTAACCAAACTTACCTCAATCCAAAGGTCAAAATTACACGTGAGATACGGGGTATTAAACTAAGAAATTAAAATTTGATTTTACTTGATATCTATAAAAGTATTTGATGTATTGTCTTGAATATGTGTAGAGATTAGTTTTTCCTAGTGATATTAAAACGTTTAATTCTCAATTTGGCTAGTGGATTGAGGGCGCTGCTTCAATACCTACGCCAAAAAGTTAGCGTCCCTAGGAAACTTTTGGTCAGAAATTAGTGTTATCTTGTATTTTCTTGACAAGAAAGGTATTGTTCAATGGCGCTAAAAACACTGTTTTCAAACTATTTACCATTTTGAAAGTAGCTGCAATACATTCTTCTTAATACTTTTCAGATCATATTTTATTTACTGCATAGTAGACGTCTGTCTTAAACAAATTTATGACCCTGTTCTTATTAGAAATAAGCAAATGGGGGGTGGGGGCACTATATAATCAATAAGTTTACTAAATTTCTGTCTTTTCTCTACTTCTATAAAAGTTCAATTTTTTTTCCCCTCAGGGCTCGTCCGCGGCCTTGCCGTCTCGATAACACTGCAACGTTTGGTTGATTGTGCATACCCTTAGTCTTACTCCACCCAGTCCAAAATCACTGTGCCTTGAACTAGTCTGCACAGCAATTGGTAGTGTGAAGTTTTATATTGATCTGTCTCCGGTCTAGACTGTCCCTAGATCAGTTGTCTTTTGCTGTCCAGAGCTTTACACTCGCACAATATCTGCTGAGCTGATTCCTCGCCCTCGCCGCAGAGTCTGCATGCGAGGTCCCCTTCGAACCGCCCCATTTTATGCAGGTGTTCCTTGACGGCCATGTGTCCCGTCAAGAAACCTGTTGTGTTTCTGAGCTGTCCTCTGCTAAGATTTAGCAGCTCCACAGCTCTCTTTGAACTGGGTTCATCAATTACTGACTTCCCATGTCTGAGCCCTAGACAGCCTGCCCAGTATAGCTTGTGTTGGTTTCTGACCCAGGACTTAATGGCTCCCCTGGCAGTGCTCTTTGTCACGCCCCGAGCCGGTTCTGGTCCCATAAATGGTTCTGCTGACCCTCTCTTTGCGAGACTGTCAGCTTCTTCATTGCCCTTGACCCCCGAGTGACCCAGCACCCAGATGAGGGTCACCTCATTCTGCCCAGCCAGGTCTCTCGTCTCGTCTCGGCACTCGCTCACCAGCCAGGAATTTACCCGTGGGCTACTTAGGGCCTTAAGGGCTGTCTGTGGCTATGAGGATCCGCTTGTTGGTGTAGCCCCTTCTCTTGTTCTCCCGCACACAGTGCAGGATGGCGTACATTTCGCTCTGAAAGACCGTTGCATGGGCTCCGAGGGAAATACTATGACTTACCCTCGGTCCTTCCGAATAAACACCTGCCCCGTCCCACGCTCCTCGCCGGATCCCTCCGTGAACCAGACGAGCGCGTCCCGTGGTATGCCCGGCGTCTCCTCCGGCCATGCCTCGTGGTCGGGGATTTCCTTCTCGTAAACGGCACGACGGTTGCTTTCTCGGGGCTCGCCCCGAGCCCTTCACCAACCTTCCACCACTTTCAGTGCTGTCTGCATGTGCTCCCACACTGACTGTGTAACCTTTCCTCAGACTATGATGACAATGTCGTCCGCATAGCCCTGTACCTCATACGCCCCTCCCGAGAGCCTCCCCAGCAGGTCATCCACGACTAGGCACCACAGCAAGGGAAACAGAACACTCCCCTGTGGACAACCCGCCAGCAGAGTCCCTCCCGCGAGTGAGGTGAACGCCGCTCTGTCCCTGAGCATGGAACCGATCCACCTGCAGCAGATCTCTATTCCACGCTCCCTGACAGCTGCCAAAACCGATCCGAATGAGGTGTTGCTGAAGGCCCCCTCTATGTCTAGGAAGGTCCCCAGCGCCACCTCTCTGTTCTCCAGCGTATTCTCCAGTTTCAGCACCAGTTGGTGCAGTGATGTTTCTGTTGAGAATCCTGCTCTGTATGCATATTGTCTGCAGTGTAGGGGATATGCTTCCAGTACACCGCCCCTAATGTGCCGGTCGAGCAGTTTTTCCACTGTTTTTAGCAAGAAGGACATGAGACTTATTGGTCTCAGGGACTTTACCTGGTCTGTTGAACGCCCAGGTTTAGGAATGAATACAATCCTGGCCAGTCTCCATGCCCTCGGAATGTACCCCACAGCCAGACTGGCCCTTATAATGAGAAACTTTTATTTACTTTAACTTAGTTTATCACGTAATGTAGCTGACTTTGTGGGTGAGACGATTTATTAATTTTAAAATTGAGTTGCAGATAATTCTTATTTGTCTAAAGTGTGTTTATCAGCATGAAATTTAAGGCTTTACCGGACACCAAGGAGTACATGTTTAAAGCAAATTCGATTTACCACATCTGGTTAAGTTAGTCAACCAAATTGACATCATTAGAGGCTCAAAATAATCTTTGTTGGGTGTTTAGAATGGATGTTGCACTTGTAAATGGAGATCTGATATTTCTTAGAATTCTTCTTTCTTTGATCCTCTTGAGATTCATCTATGATTATTGATTACCCTTTTACCCTTAAAAATACAACTGTATAATTTACTTAGAAATGTAGTAGAACTTCTAGTTGATAAGTAATTAAAGGGGTAATTATCAGTAGAAGGCTACTATAAAAAAGTTGAACAGTATGCATGTTATCTCAAAAATAGCTTTTCAGAATTTTTTTTACTATATTTCTAATCATGAAGGTTTAAATTACTCAAATTTAATTAAAGCAATGTGATTTGCAAAATTATTTTAAATATACGCTGATATTGAAATTAATTTGCAAACCAGACAGTGCCTTTAATTAATTTTATTACCTTAAAACCATCATAATTACAAACCCTGGTAAAAAAGTTTTTTAAAAGCTGTCTTAAACATATTCCATGGATACTGTCTAAAATTTGTATAAAACGGCCGTAAAAATATTTAGGCAGTGAATTTCACTATCACTAATATTTTATGAGCTTTTATTACACAATAGATGTAAAAAATATAGTTGTCTACTGTAACAAAAGTACTACAGAGTATCTCTTACAAATAATATTTTATTGATGCTGCCATTATTACGTGGTGGAAATTATCATATTTTACAGACTGTACCTGTTACAGCTACGGTGTAGCGAAACCGGTCATGCAGTCCAATATATATGTGTGTGTGAAACTCTTATTAATTTGGTTTATTAAATAAATGTTACAACAAAAGCTTCCATTTGTAAATGATGCTGTTTTCATTGAATTCCAGCGCATGTATCAGTCATTTTGAACTTATTATTAAATAGAAACCAATTAATATTTATCATTTTTCTATTAGCAAACGAATTTTATAAACGTGTAACTTAATTTGTCTGAAAATTATAATTAAAAAAAAAATGCCAACCCAGTACCTATAATAATAATCGCTACGAGATTAATCAATAATAGAACTCCTAATTTTATTGATTTGGCAAGTACCTGATAAAAGGTTGTAAGTACTTTCTGAATCGAAATTCGAAATGCATTATAACTTAAGTAGAAAAACTACATACAAGTATCAGGTAAGTTAAGCGGCGTCATTTAATTTTCGCGCTGAACTGGGAACCAATCAAATATCCCGAACAGAATGGGGTCAGTGAATGTGCTTAGTTTACATTTGGAAAATTTACAAATCTCAAGACATATTTCACAAATGAGGTTAACAACCACCTATTGCAATTAAAGCTTGACCATTGCTAATTGTCAGTCACAAAGAACGTTTATTACAGACTGTTCTCTTTTATGCCGCGTTCACCAGGCGCCAACGGTTAAATAGTTTTGTCTAGATATGCGGACTTTCTGGTGAGCTGAAACTCAGCTGTTGTCGATTTGTTATTTTGTGTGGTCATCAGTCTCCTATCGCTGAAATGTATGTATAGTCAGCAGATAAGCGCTTAACCTCGCTGATTTTCTCCTGCCTTTGGCTGTGTTAACCAGCGCCAACAGCTGAGTTTAAACTCACATTTGATGACTACCGATACATTTCAGCGGTTGGAGACTGAGGAACTTCAAACATTATTTTGTGACCTTTGACAACAGTTGAATTTAAGCAGAAACTCTGCAGGACAGAAAACTATTCAACTGTTGGGGCCTGTGTGAACTCGGCCATGTCTAGTGGAGGTTACGGCGTTGGTGCCGTCGAATTGATTTTCTTGGCTGGTTCTCGATCGATTTAGTGGACTGTATCGAATATCGAATTACAGCAATGTGGATTTCTGTAGAATATGTATTTACTATTTACACTAATTACATTACTTATAACTAAAAATAATAAATATACAAGACGGAGCGGCGTGCTGAGCGTAGCACTCGAATCAGTGGTTGTAAAACGAATAAAACGATTGACTGTCTTCATTTCATACGCCTTCCTTCCTCATCGCGGTCGTCAGCCTTGCGCACAACCAATGTCAAAGACAGTTGACATCTGAGCTGTCAACGGTGGCGGACTGCGTGATTTAAAAACTCGCGGGAAATGTTTATAATGTTAACCATCTAGTATATATTTAAACTTGAGATGCAACTTAAATTTAGATATATGTGATGTATATTATAATTTCTAAAACTCGTTACTCATGTTTTATATTATTTGATTATTTAAAATCGCTCAGTTGGTAGTCATTTTAATTTATATTTTTCTGTTTTAGCCCAACACTATAAAAAATAGAATTGGAAAACTTATTGATCAAGATTTTTTGGTACGCGATAATGAAAATAATAAGGTGTATCATTATCTCGCATAAAGTGCCTTACTGAATATAATACACTATCAATTAAGTATTGTTTTGTTATTGCAGTTAATCTTAAGTTAAATTTTAACTGTTGTTTTTGTTAATTTCATGAATATTTGGTGAATTGTGCAATATACGTAGCTAAGTGTATATTCACACGTTTATTTTTTTGATTTTTTTTGATGAGCTACAAACATTTGTTATGTGTGTCTGTATGTTGTATGGGGTGATTTTAAATTAAAAATTATTCCCCACAGACTACATTTGTTCTGTTTATTTTAAAAACAATGTTTTGAATTAAATGTTAATGGAAAATAAGGTTATAATTACAATTTATAGCCTTGAAAATTGTTTTTTGATTTTTTTGCAGTATTATACCTTTAAATGTAGGTGCTTTACTTGTAGTTTTTATCTAGTGCTGACTTTAAAGTTACCATGTACTTAGTTTTGTAAACATTACATTTTATATAATAAAACGTTTATTAAAATATATGTTTCGTTTTATTATAATATATCAAAGTCACTCTCCTTAAGACAGAATTTTACGTTAAAAAATTATAACACGTAATAGGTTACGTTCAACGTGATTTTTTTCCCTACGATGCCAACAGTAATTAAAATCGCTCTCGACAGTAATTAAATTACTGTGACTCATTAATTTTTTGCCGTTTTAACGAAATAAAAAAGCTACTTAAGGTGCTGTTTGCACAAAATCCATCAAATGTCTTTCTGACCTGTCCTGACATCATTTTTTTGAAATAAAAGTTAAAAGAAGAAAAAGACTAGCATCTCGCGACAGTATAAACTTAGTTGCGCTGATCATGCGTACTTAGCAGAAAAATATAAGTTACGCAATAAAAGACAAAATCCTCCCAACTGACCTGACCTGACATCAGTTTGCCCAATTAAAAACTAGAAGGAAAGGAAAATCAACCCTGCCATTCATGTGAGCATAATGTACTTTTCCTTCCCCTTTTTCATTCTTTTAGCTTTATGTCGGGCAGGTTAGGTAGGTTAGTTGGGAGGATTGTGTGTAAACAGCACGTCAGGGAGGTCTTTTATTTCATTATTTAATATATACTGGCATGATCAATGCAACTGAGTTTTTACTGTTTGGAGACGCTTGTCTCACTACAGTAAATTTGGTTGTAAGACGATTGCGCATAGGTAAAGCCAATGATTTAATAATATAACTTTCAGAGAGGTTATATAATATTAGATCATTGGGTAAAGCAGACATTTATGCTCATATGACCTTGATGTATAGCAAGGTTGGTTTTTCTTTCTTCTATTAGCTTTTAAGCACTGCTTTTAAGTAGGCAATTGATGCCAGGGTACAGGGAGGTCAGTTGGCAGGATTGTGTATAAACCGTAAACAGCACCTCGAGGAGGTCTTTTATTTAGTTAAAATGACGGAAAACATACAAGTCGGTGCCATGTTAATTACTATCGCGAGCGACGTTGATTATTTATAGTGATCACTGTCGCGAGCGCGAGACGCTCATTTTCCCAGTTCGACCGCTCGCTGATGGCGAGAATTCAATTAACATACAGCCACATCATAGAGATTTCCAATGGTTAATCAGCATCCAGGAAACAAAGAGAGAAATATATCCGCCATCTCTCTCCACATTGATTTTGCTGTTTGATGTGTAAAGATTTTTTGGAGCGGGAATTTGAGTTACAATAGAAGCATAATAGAATATTTGTAATTTTTGTTTGTATAACTAAAACAGAAACGTGGTCAAAAAATGTTGTTGTAATTATTACAAAACACATAAAAAACGCGTAGGCAAAGTTTTAAACGTTTCAGATCAGGTAAAGTATATCACAACTAAAAAGTATTCTTATATTTATATCGAAAAATTATCAGAGATCGCAATAAGTGAGTCTATATATATTTGAGTTTCACACTTGGGGTTATTAAGTCACAAAATACACATAGTTTGCGCTTGCAACAGAAGATGCCGCTGGCGGCGGGCGTTTTGCGCCCTTCCTTTTGTCACAGCAAGTTTTGCGACCAATCACAGGAACACGTACAAAAACAACTGTCTAGACACTAAGTGAGCACTGATAAGTACACTTTTAGAACCCAAATCACCACAACACATCTTTTTAAAGGCCTGACGATCGTTTCACTAACAAGGAATGCTTCATTACAGGATTAAAAGTTCTTTTTTTTTCATCCTCTAATGACGGTAACCTTGTCAGTGAAACGATCTTTAGATCGTCTTTAAAAACATGTGGTGTGATGATTTGGGTTCTCCAAGTGTACTTATCAACTGTCGACTCATGATGGAGAAGCTCACCAAACGCCAGTAGCTGCCAGCAGCAGCATCGTTATGTCAAAAAATTTTACAATTTTTTGACACGATAATGCAGCTGCTGGCAGCGCTGATACCTGGTGAACTCACGCATTGATACGTGGAACGTGTTCATGTGATTAGTAGCTCTTCCGACCAATGGCGTTTCGCGAGTTCACCAGGCGCCAGCAATGTCAGAGGCTCCATTGTTATCTCAAAAAAATCTTGACATTTTTCAAGATTTTTTTACATAACAATGCAACAATTATAACCGTAGATCGGTTTCGCTCTCATTAGAGCTCTTCAGTACGGCATACTAACTGCAGCAAAAATACACCTATAAAGCAATACGGCTATGGTAGCCATCCTTTCAATACTAAGTGAGTGGTGTACGTGCCGCCACCTAGTTGCGGAATAAAATAACGGTTCTAATTGTTGCGAGAATGCATCTAGCTTTACATACTTTGTCCCTAAATTAGGGTAGAAACGGTCCAGGGCTAACAATTTACTAAATTGTTAGTTAGTTGTATACAGTCTCTATTTTTTTAACACTTTGTGTTATTTGGAGCTGGCGTGACAACATACTACTTGGTTCCGCAACTAGGTGGCGGCACGTCCACCACTCACTTAGTATTATAGGGCGTGTTAAATTTTAAAAAATTGTACCACCAACGAGTTATGGGCCATTCTGTGATTGTAGAAATATTTTTTAAGATGTAGCTCAAGACACCCTATAATGAATGTATACATTTTTTTCCTATCTTGTATAATAACAGATATATTGAGCTTTATTGCTTTTTACGAAAATTCGACAAAACTTATATACAATTAAACGATAAACTTTATAGCTAAGACTACTGCTAATGCATCAGAGAGAGGGTCTATTTGAAATGAATTTTCTGAAAACATTTTAGTAAAATGAAGGATAATGACGATTGGAGCTAAGACTTCAGGCTTTGTAAAACATTCTTCTTGAGACATTTTCTTCCCATAGCTTGTATTAGTATCAGGTTCTTTGCCTAAATGTTGCCAATTTTGACGTTTTAAATCGTGACTTTGACGTTTTGAGGAAAACTCCATTTTTTTTTAAATGCCTATAATTTTTTTGTCTTTTAACCTACAGAGCTACATTTTGGTAGATGATTTACCTATAATGATATTGTTACGTTCTACGGGGTCCTGGATTTGTTGACTAACAAAACACAGCTATTCAAACTACTAATTTATTATAAGCAACTATTTTCCAACACCAATGTCAACTAAAATATTTCTCTCTATTATTAGATGTCCATAGAACTATATTCCACTATTCTCCTTCTATGATCGCTTCTTATACACCAACACTTACTGCTGACTCGCTTAATACTCTATGATCACTTATTTGCACCAGCACTGATTTAATACTGAACTAACTAACTCTGCGTACCGCTCGTCTATTTATACTGTCCATAGAGATTCTAGACCTTCTACACTATTCTACACCTGTCACTTCTGGTCCCTTTTAGAAATATAATTCCAGAGTGTTCGCTCCTTTGACTATCTAGCTACGAACAGACCAGGCATCACCCAATGCGATGCGTTGTAATGTTTGAAACCAACATTGAATAAAATGTTTGTTTACATGGTCCTCGACACCACAGGCGTCTCGAGAAATAGGATTGAAATTTTCATAAATACGATTAAAATAATAAAATAAAATTTAAAAGATGTTTAACTACCCATACATTATTTAAGTATACTATTAACTAAAAAGTCTGGACGTAGCAAGTGCGTTATGGTAGTGAATTTTTATAGAAATGATTTCTCGAATAAAATGTTCGAAAGTCTCAATGTTGTAATGTTGTGATCTCGTCACAAGCGATTTTTTTCTATGCAAATTCAGTAAAAAGTGTTTTCAACAAAAATTTAAGAAAAAACCTTGCAGCTCTACCAGTTTTTCTAAAAATGACCACCTGATTTGTCTGCTGCCATGTTTTATAGATCTACCGGATAATTTCTTATTAATTACATCATGTGGCAAGCATCTAGGAAAATATATACATTTTCATTGGTTACAAGATGCGGCAAATAAGCCTTTAAACCTTCTTGAATAAATGTATCTAAATTTGCTCACAAACATTTAATCATGCTTATATTTGCAGCTGCTCAATCAAAACTTACGGAAGTAACGACTATTCTTGCTTGATAGATGAAACTTAAAGCCCGATTAAATAATATAGGCTTGCTTTTTCTTTACGTGAAATGACAGCTAGGAAAAAATAATCCACTGGAACTTTCCAGTGGTTATTTAAAGCAACTAATAACAAAAGCAAAACTTCTTTAGCCACTGGAAGCTCGTTTGAATTATTCATATCCACGCCAATATTTACGTTACCACAAAACTTATTCCTGTGCACTCAACTTGACGTCTTATGAACATCTCGTCGATGATTAGGTATTCAACAAAGTATTTTGCGACATTTTTCAGCTGCTTCTCGACTTTTGAATTCAAAACCGCGAATGCTTCTTTGCAGAATCCAGGAACAATTTAGAAATTGTTCGAGGATGTGGCAAAGATTTCATCAATTTTTCTCGAACGTAATTATAAGCTTTGTTTGAATAAAAATTTAGGGTAATAGCAAACGACCTTACGTCTGATGAATAGTTCCGTTGTGGACATTTTAAAAGCTGTTTAATCAGATCTATTTGTGTGGGTAAAGAGGCCTAAAATATTACAAGCAATGATATCAATTCAATAACACTCAAAAGTGAGGCGTTCAGGGATGCTTCTGTATTTTCCGTAAAAGCAATACGACTTTTAAAATGCTCAATCAGCGATTTTTGGTGACAAAGTCTTAAGACGTCTTTTCTGTTGGCGCAATATATTTATTTTCCTCTTTTGTTTTTTTATTACTCGTTTAGCAATAGATCATTTTTTAAAGATATTTTCTGGAGTTCCTGATAAACTGGAAATATCTACAAAATAAGGAAGTTTTTTCCTAAAAAATGGACGATATTTGATAAGTTTTCAGTGAACGGAATATAATTTTATAAAAATGGTTTCTAGTATTTTCCCCTCAATTCTAAGTCCAGGCACATTAACTTACTTTTGACCTGGAGTAATGTTAGCTTTTGGTGTTAATTCAGGAGGACTGCCAAGTGCCTCACCTGTTGAACATGATGATAGTTCCAAAGCAGTGAGAGTTGATGATAACGATGATTTATCACTATTTTCTTGAAAACTATGACTGCAATTTTTATCGGGTAATTTATTAATTTTACCAATAATAAAGGTTTACACAATAGGAAGCTAAGATGAATTCTTCACCTTCTTTCTGCGTGAGCAAGAGCTTATTCATGCCAAAAGTAGAAGGCACTGGAGAACTTAAAACTGATGGAGACGCTGCGTTTTTAAGACCCTTCTTCCACTTGGGAAATTATAAAAGTCTTTATTAAAATGCTGTGAACATAAATAAGAATATTTCGGCAGCGTATCCGATTTTCTATTTAAGGCAGCACACCATGTTAGTAGATGGAAACCTAAAAATAGTGCCAAACTGACGTGCCGCCGCTGAGAATCGCAAACAGCAACATGCAGAGACATCGTTGCCACATCCTCAGGTAATCTTCTACAAGCAATATACTTTTTCATCATTTTGCATAAACAAAACTCAAAACCTTTATTGCAAATCAAGGTAACACAAAAATAAATTTTCAGTATACTTGCATACTATTCACAGACAAATACAAGCCACAACTGTCGATTAATACAAATCTAGATACTTCACATGCAGCAAGATAAAGATTTTAAAATGAGTTTTCTGGTTATATTTACATAAAGAAGGGAGAAACCAAGGAATATAACGTTAGTAAATCTTAACATTCATAAATAATCCCTAATGTAAGTGTGACGTCTTAAATAACAGAAGAGTAATACATTTATCATTCTCAACTTGTTAGCATATTCGGCGATTTAAGGATGAATTATCACATAGCGGCAACGCTTAAGCCACCACCCAATCAGAGCAGAGGACCGATGTAAACATAGAGTCCCTTGAATGTTGGCTTCACACAATTCGGCTGTGTGCCGGGTCTATTCTCTATATAGTCAAAGGTCCGCTCTTACCAACACACTTTATAACCGACATCTGACCACAGAATAACAAAGTCCATAAACGTACTTCTCATAGACAAATGTGACAATATAAACCTCTGTACCAATTTTGGTTGCCCTTTGTTATACTCGGAGATATGAATTTTTTTCTAAAGGAAACACAAAATTTTCCGAAAAAACCTGAGCCTATTTTCCTGGCTAACTAACTTATCCAAGCCACTTGCAAAGGGAAGGTACTCACCAAATTTAATTAAAATCGGCCCATTATTTTTTAAGTTATCGGTGTGATACATACATATATATATATATATATATATATATATATATATATATATATATATATATATATATATATATATATATATATATATATATATATATATATATATATATATATAACATATAAAAATTGAAACTGACCCCGGATATGTATTCTAGGGAGCCTTATTAGCGCTCATTTGAAGAAATTTTTTCAAAATTCAAAATCGGGATCTCCTCTTTGGTGAATTTAAAAAAAAAATTACTAAAAGGTACGAAAGATGCTTTCTTCTCTTAATACCAGGAAAACCTCTGGCCTTAACGAGATACCAGCAATTGTTGTCAAAAAATGCGCACCAGAACTTGCGCCTGTCCTGACTCGTCTGTTTCAGACATCTTACAATAGAGGCATATTCCCTAGTAACTGGAAAACTGTTCGAGTACAACCCGTCACCAAGAAAGGATCCAAAGCGCTTCCTAGCAACTACATGCCTATTTCTCTCATTTCAATCGTCTCTAAAGTGATGGAAAAGTATATAAACACCGAAAAACACAGTCTAATCCACGACAGGCAGTATGGATTCCGTCAGCGCAGATCAATTGCCGACCTCCTTTCCTTTGTCACCCATTCTTGGAGCAAGTCTATGGAACTATACACGGTGAATCCCAGATTGTCGCTCTAGACATATCCAAAGCATTCGACCAGGTCTGGCACGCAGCGCTGCTTAATAAACTACCGACCTATGGCCTACCACCAAAAGTCTGTACCTGGACAGCAAATTTCCTCTTCAACCGGAGCATTTCTGTTGTCGTGGATGGGCATTCCTCTAAACTGTATCCAATTAATGCAGGAGTCCCATAAGGTTCAGCTTTAGCCCCTACTTTGTTTCTTCTCCACATCAATGACTTCATCTCTTGCACATCCAACCCAGTTCACAGTTACGCCGATGGCAGCACCCTCCACTCAGACTGGGGAAGTAGAAATCTTGTAAAATTAAACTCTATCAAATCTGTCTTGCTTTCTATCTAATAAGAGATAAACCAGCCCTAGACCCATCACAATGAACAACCAAGTTCTTCAAAGTAATGAGTCATTTTCACTTGTTGGCATTTCTGTGGATCAAAATCTCAATGGGCACCAACATGTCACATCAATTGCAGAAGCGGCTGCGAAGAAAGTAGGTTTCCTCTTCGGGCCCGCAAATACTTTTCACCAGCTAATCTCTATACCTTATATACTTCACAAATAAGGCCAAACCTCGAATACTGCTCCCACATCTGGGGTGCCGCTGCCGCTTTTATACTCGCTATCCTGGACTCCATTCAGAAGAGAGCTATACGTCTAATCGGTGACCCTACCCTCACCCAAAGGCTGCCATCCCTTGCCCAACGATGTGCCGTTGGTGACCTCTCACTCTTTGATAGATATCTGCACGAGCACTGCTCAGATGAGCTTTCTTCCATAGTTCCTCCACCTTCTGCCCCCAAAAGATCTACCAGGGGAACAGAGCGAATGCACCCTTTCAGTTTCCAGGTCACCAGACATAGAACATCTTGTTATGCCCGCTCTTTTGTCCCGAGGACTTCTAAGTTGTGGAATTCCTTGCCGGCACATATTTTTCCTTCTCCTCCGAACCTCTAAACCTTCAAGTCCACAATTAACAAGTTGCCTCTTTCCTCCTTGTAGACACCCACGGTACGATAGTATTTAGGCGGTGAGCCCTCGTGGTGTGTTGTTGAAATAAATAAATTATATATATATATATATATATATATATATATATATATATATATATATATATATATATATACATATATATATATATATATATATATATATATATATATATATATATATATATATATATATATATATATATATATATATCCGACCGATAACTCAAAAAGTAATTAACCGATTTTGATGAGACTGGCCTTTCCTTTATTAATAGCTTGGATAAGTTCGTTAGCCAAAAATGACGAGGTCTTCCGGGAAAATTTTGAGTTTTCTTTCGGAAATTTTTTTTATCTACGAAAATTACAAAGCTATTCTGATAAAACTTTTTGGATATGTTGCTTTGGGAAAGGCCTTACTACGTTCCAAAATTCACCTTTCTAAGTTTATACAAAATTGTGTTATTTAAGTTTGAAGCATTTAATAAAAATTCGCTACCATAACGCACTTGCTGCGTCTCCAATTTTGGTGACATTTCTGTGGTTATTTATCTTGAAAAACTCTGGACGCAGCAAGTGCGTTATGGTAGTGAATTTTCATAGAAATGATCTGGCACAAAATATTATTATAACTTTTTTTTCTTGTAACATAGAAATCTATATTTTGGTGTATATTTTACTTTTTATATCGTAAACCTATCTACCAAATTTGGTTATCATAGATTTTTTATTTTTTAAGATAAAAATTGTTTTCAAATGAAAACTCAACATTTTTCCGGAAAACATCCTCCGATTTTTCTGATTAACAAACTTATCAAAGCCATTTACAAAAGGAAGGTACACGCCAAATTATATCAAAATCTGCCCATTATTCTTTGAGACAAACATTTTTTTCGAATGAAAACTCAAAATTTTCCAGGAAAACCTCGTCCGATTTTCCTAACTAACACACTTGTCAAAGCCATTTACAAAAGGAAGCTACATGACAAATTTTATTTAAATCGGCTTATTACTTTTTGAGATAAGAATTTTTTTCGAACGAAAACTCAAAATTTTCCCGGAAAACCTCATCCGATTTTCCTGACTAACGAACTTATCCAAGCCATTTACAAAAGAAAGGTACATGCCAAATTTTATCAAAATCGGCATATTATTTTTTGAGTTATCGGTGTGATACACACACACACATATATATATATATATATATATATATATATATATATATATATATATATATATATATATATATATATATATATATATATATATATATATATATATATATATATATATGTATATATATATATATATATATATATATATATATATATATATATATATATATATATATATATATATATGTATATATATATAAACATATAAAAATTGAAACTGACCCCGGATATGGGTTCTAGAGGTCCTAGATCGCGCTCATTTGCAAAAAATTTTTCAAAATTCAAAAGTCGGGATCTCTTCATTAGTGAATTTTTTCTACGAAAATTCACTAAAAGTGGACAGAATTAAATAACCAGTATTGTGACATTATATAGAGCATGGGGGATCTACACTACAGCTAGACACGACGACTAACCAGCGAAATCATTGCGAGGATCGACGAAAGCATGCCGTCCAATGGAGGCTTGCCTTTCGCAGTAGCTAGTGGCGCAACGTATAATTGCGCAGTCACAGTTAAGTTCTCTTTACGAAAGTTTCGCTATATCTTAGTAGTGGTCCGTTTTAGTTAAAACAAATAATTTCAAGTGTTTAATTATTGTCAAAATGGTGAAAAATAAAAGGGTTGTTAAAACCAGGGTAATGAAACCTCGTGCAGCTACTTCTAGTAAGTAATACATAAAAGTAAATCAAATATTTTCTATAATATGTTCTCAACTCCGTATTTTTTATGTAAGTGTAGCTGTAAAAAGATAATTCTAAAAGCTTTGTAACTATTTTACAAGAATATCTGGAGAATGTATTCATTTTATTTTCTTAATTTAATATTATTCAATTAACAACCCAAATGAGGTAGTTGCTGAATTATACTGATAGGTTACAGTTTACGTGACATGTTAGTCTTTCTAGGTACTTATTATGTATATTATATATCTTGAAGTTTGCAATAACTTGATTATGCCAGTTTTATTTTATGTTATAATATAAATCTGTTACTCACAATTAGTTTCAGGTTAAATTTAACGTCGCTGAAAGTTGAATATTTATTTGATTTCTTTAGCCAAAATCTTCCTACAACAAAATCAAATCCATTTTAAGCAATAATTTATATCTTACATTTTGCCAGTTAAAGTTAATAAGAAACGTTTTCAATTTTCATCTAGGTATATGTAGATTCACATAAAATTCTAGCATTGATAATGTTGAGTGAATTATTAAACAAATTGAATCATAAATTCCACATAGATGTGATAATTTATTCTCACCAGAAAGACATTCTAATGGAATGAATTTAGGGCCCATGACTTGACCACAAAGAAAATGTTTGTATTCCTGTACCGATAACTTTTGAAACGTTATATTACTCGGGTTTTATTGAAAAAATGTCAATTTTCAGCAAATCACCCGTTATTTATCCCCTACGCCCTAAAGCGATCTTACCCGAAAACGATTCGAAGCGATCCTTTGTCGAGTGCAACTGATACCAAATTTGAAGATGATATATCAATTCGTTCGAAAGTTATTACGCCCATTAATAGACATACGTACATGCCGGCAGACCGACCGACCGAGAGACGGACAGAGAAAAAAAAATCGTTCCAGAATCAAGTTTTCTATATGTTTTGAGATTTTTACGGCGTTTCATTCGAATTTTTCGATTATTTCGAAATTTTTGTCAACAATATTTCAGCCCCACACATTCAACCGCTAATTACATTCCAGCACAGAATACTAGTATGTTTGATGAAATTAAAAGTTTACTAATAAATAAACCCTAAAATGTTATATTAATCGAGTTTCATTGAAAAAATAGCAATTTTCACCAAATCATCCGCCATTCATCCCCTACACCCTAAAGCGATTTAACCCAAAAACAATCCGAACCGTTCGTTTGTCGAGTGCTAACTGTATACCAAATTTAAAGACGATATCCCAATTCGTTCTAAAGTTATCGTGGCTACAAACAGACAAGCCGACAGGCCAAAAAAATTTTCGTTCCCAAATCATGCTTTCTATATAGGGTTTGATACTTTTTACGACGTTTAAGCGAAAACAAATTGTTGAAATTTTTCCTCTTCCGGGCTCGCAAATACTTTTCACCAGCTGATCTCTATACCTTATATACATCACAAATAAGGCCAAATCTCGAATAGTGCTGCCACATCTGTGGTGCCGCTGCCGCTTCTACATTCGCTGTCCTGGACTCCATTCAGAAGAGAGCTATACGTCTCATCGGTGACCCTACCCTCACCCAAACACTGCCATCCTTTCCCACCGACGTGCCGTTGGTGACCTCTCTCTTTTATACATATCTGCACGGGCACTGCTCAGAGGAGCTTTCTTCCATAGTTCCTCCACCTGCTGCCCCCAACAGATCTACCAGAGAAACAGCGAATGCACCGTTTTACTGTCCAGGTCACCCGACATAGAACATCTTGTTGTGCCCGCTCTTTTGTCCCGAGGACTTCCAAGTTGTGGAATTCCATGCCGGCACATGTTTTTCCTTCTCCTCCGAACCACCAAACCAAGTCGAGAATTAACAAGTTGCCTCTTTCCTCCTTGTCGACACCCACGGTACGATAGTATTTAGGCTGTAAACCCTCGTGGTGGTTGTTGAAATATTAAAAAAACACGTTGTGACGATATGCAAGTAAAATCATTACTACCTCTTTAATTAGCCTATAATAATAGCCATTATTTTTTTTTTAATTTGACAAAAGTGTATTTAAAAACATGAATGAAAATTCGCTACAATAACGCATTTGCTTTGTTAGGACTTTTTAGCAAACCGAGGCACCCGCCTCAGGCAGCACAGTTTCAGGGGACACGAAAATCATAATATAATATATGGTTGAAGATAAAGAACTTGCTCCACAAAACGCATGCAGAGCACGCTGTTCTATCAATTATTCATTTGATTCTAAAGCACCCAGTTAGTTTTTGAGCACATCCTAAGCAGATTGTTAGCGGGAATTTTAATTGAAGCTTATTTTTTTCAAACTTATTTTGTTACTCCTCGGAGTAGAACAAATTAAAAAAAAGGTAGGAACCCCGATTCTACGTAACTACCAACATTTTTTAGAGGGAGGCGCCATTTTCAGAGAGGGGATGCCACTATCAAGTTTCTGCGTCGGTTCGAAAAATCGTAGATCCGGAGCTGATTGAAGAAGCTTGCCTTTCATTTAAATTTTCATTTTTTTTTTCGTTGATTGACATGGTTTATTTTCTCTAATAACATATCATCGTTATCATGTTTGGTGAAGTTAATTGAAATTACCACGCTGCTATTCGCATTTCCAATGAACGCTTTCCGGAACATATACATATCGGACATGTAGGAAATATCTTCAAAAACTGGTCTAACACGATAGGATCGGTGAGCGATGCTCCAAGATCTGGAAGACCGAAAATGACAGAAGATGTTAGCATTCAAGTACTAGCTGAAATGGTAAATAATCCACAACAATCAACTTAGCAGGTGGCTGGGACATGTAATGTTTCTAGTATATCAGTAAAAAGAATTTTAAAAACAAATAAATTCCACCCTCACAAAATGAAATTTTTGCACCAATTAGTTGAAGTTCATTCGGACTGTCCACTTGAGTTTTGCAAGATCATGACAGGAAGAATTGTTGCAAATCCTCTTTATTTACAGCATATTTATTGGTTCAGAGCCTCGGTGGCTCAGTGGTAAGGACGTGTGCCTCTAAACCGAAGGGTACTAACTTCGATTCCCAGGGTTCCCACTTTTTCAGTACATACTGTAATATTAACATCAACCGAGGTGATGGCATTGTATTTGAGTAAGTTGAATGTCTGCACGTTCTGCCCTTTGGAAGGGCGTAAAGCTGGAGGTCCTGTGTCTATGCAATGTTAAGCACGTTAAATACCCCCCCTACCCTCCTTACAGAAAGGCAGGGGTTCGGCAAAGTTTCCTGGATAGTGAGGTGAAACTGATCCCTTGCGTCGGTGATTAGCCATAGTCGCAGAAATAGGCAGACGTTAAAGAAACCAAAACACACATTTATTGTTTCAGCAATGAAAGCACTTTTGACCTAAATGAAATTGTAAATCACCAGAAGTGTAGTTATTTGAGTGTTGAGAATCCCCATATATCCGTTTTATGAGGGACATACTCAATTTCCCCGAAGATTATAATGTTTGGTCGGGCATCTTAGGTAATCACATCACATTCTGCAACACATAATATACACAATTACTTCCACTATTACTGAGATTATTGCGCAAAATCCTCCAGGGTTTTCCTTAGATCTAACATTTTTGCAAAATTTTAACATTATTTTCAGGAGATGAGAAACTGGACGTCGATGTCCAACAGAATGACCAGCTCGCTCGCCGGACCTCACACTTCTTAATTACTTTCTGTGAGACCATATGAAGTTGGTAGTTTTTAAACTGCGACATCGTGTTATTGAAGTGTGTTTAGAAATAACACCTTCAAACTTTCTGTAATGTTAGAGAAAAGTTTACAAACAGACTGTTATTTTGTCTAGAAGTGCGATGGAAATTTCCAGCATTTTTTAAAATAAGAACTTGACATTTTACGGTTTTTAATAATTATTTTAATTTTTCGACTGTCATTGTCATGATGATGGCCAAAAAACGAAACGTCAGATGACAAATCTGAAAACGCCATTATGTAGCTGGAAAAAAGTAGCAATAAAAATGTATTTTTTTTTGAGCTAACTTGTCAAATAACGCGAGAAAAAAATAAAATCAAAATCTTGAATTTTCAGTTTATATATATATATATATATATATATATATATATATATATATATATATATATATATATATATATATATATATATACATATATATATATATATATATATATATATATATATATATATATATATATATATATATATATATATATATATATATATATATATATATAAAATTACACGGACCTAGGTTTTGGGTTCTAGGGACCCAAATTCGCGCTCGTCTGAAGAAATTTTTTCAAAAGCTTTTCATCGTGACCTCTCTATTAGTGAATTTTCTTGATGAAAATTCACTAAAACGTAGATAAACGATAATGGCCTTCGATTATTATTTTTTTTGTATTATGTGTATGTCTATTTTAGATGCTTTTTCGTAAATATTGTAATGAAATCAAATATAAATGTTCTTCTAATATAGATTTCTTCCAATTTTTGCCATACAGAAATTTTATTAGTTATAGAAGCTTTATTTAAACATTACTAATTTTTGACGTTTTAAACCTCCAGTTTGACAAGAGAAAAATTATAAACTTTTCTCGTACTTCTTGGCCTTTTTGCGTGAATAAAAATGAACGTTATCTGTAATATTTAATAGATTTTGTTTAACACATAAGATATTTTGGTATTGCGTCTTCTCTGACTTTTAGTGGTACTGATATTTTTCTTAATTAAATGTCAATAACTTTTTTTCCTTAAACTTAGAGATCTAAATTTTGGTCGGTATGTAGGTTACTTTTTAGAATGTGGACCTGCTTACCACATTTGGTTGGCATAGCTTTATTTTTTTCGGAGATAAAAATTTTCACGGAAAACCTGGTCCGATTTTCCTGGCTAACGAACTTATCTAATAAATTTACAAAATGAAGGTACCTGCCAAATTTCATTAAAGAGCGGCTCATATAAAAAAGTCTGGACGCAGGAAGTGCGTTATGGTAGTGAATTTTCATAGAAATGATCTGGCACCAAACTTTTTTTCTTATAACATAGAAATCTAAATTTTTGGTGTATAGTTTACTTTTTATATCTTAAATCTACCTACCAAATTTGGCTATCATAGCTTTTTTATTTTTTGAGAAAAAACAACTTTTTGAAAGAAAACTCAACATTTTCCCGGAAAACCTCTTCCGATTTTCCTGGCTAACGAACTTATAAAACATATAAAATTGAAACCGACCCCCGGAAATGAGTTCTAGGGGTCCTAGTTCGCGCTCATTTGCAAAATTTTTTTCAAAATTCAAAACTCGGGATCTCCCTACTATAGTGACTTTTTTCTACGAAAATTCACTCCCCGGATGTGGGTTCTAAGGGTCCTAGTTCGCGCTCATTCCAAAATTCAAAGTCGGGATCGCCCCATTATTGATTTTTTTTTTAAAGAAAATTCACTAAAAACACGATGCCCCATTAGAACGTTCGATAAAATTTGCTAGAAGATTTGAGAGAAGAAATAAGATGCTTGCTGAAAGAAATTAAAGAACATTGACATCCGACAACATTGTTTGAAAGGATACACATATATACCTACTAGGAAAAAAGTAAGAGGTACAGGAACAAGGCAGAAACTTCTGGAAAACCTGGCACAATTGACGAAGTGTAGAAGTTACAATTAAATGAAGAGAGCGGCTGCAGGCAGAGAATATAATATAGGTTGCGACGACTGGGCGACATCGCGTTTAGATTGTGATGATGGAGGTACGCGTAGAGACATCGGTCAGTGTATGCAGATAAAAAGTAAAATGAATATGCTTTCTGCCTGTAGGTGGTAACATGCTTTTTGCATATATAGGTGAAATATTTTCTTTGTTTTTAGGTGTTTAATGAGAACCGGATACTAATCGTAAATATCGCACCCGGCGATAACAATAAGGCCTATTGTGTCTCGACCGAACGTGTTTATAAACGAATATCATATTACAACAGTTAAAGAATTCGAATATTAGTCACGAAAGATAAGGAAAAAGTTATTTGATTACATAATAAAAGAAAGTCTGCGAAATACATATGTGCATGACTAATAATGAATAGCACTATAGGGCTAGGGTGACGCTAGCAGTATTTTTGCTTGGACATGCATACTAAAATATTAACTTATTCTATCTCTTATATCCCGAACTCCCGCCAACGCTTTATTTTAGACGAATATTATACAGAAATATGGTGGCGGTGGCGAATTCAGAGGGTTGCTATTTTTCTAAAGCATGTTATTTACGTAAAAGATTAAAAAGCCTGGACGCAGCAAGTGCGTTATGGTAGTGAATTTTCATCGAAATTATCTGGCACAAAACATTTTATTATAACTTTTTTTCTTGTAACATAGAAATCTAAATTTTGGTATATAGTTTACTTTTTATATCGTAAACCTACCTACAAAATTTGGTTATCATAGCTTTTTTATTTTTTGAAATAATTTTTTTTTCGAATGAAAACTCAAAATTTTCTCGGAAAACCTCGTCCGACTTTCCTGATTAACGAACTTATCCAATCCATTTACAAAAGGAAGGTACATGCCAAATTTTATCAAAATCGCCCTATTATTTTTTGAGATAATTTTTTTTTTCGAACGAAAACTTAAAATTTTTCCGGAAAACCTCGTCCGATTTTCCTGACTAACGAACTTATTCAAGCCATTTACAAAAGGAAGGTACGTGCAAAATTTAAACATATAAAAATTGAAACTGATCCCGGATATGGGTTCGCAACTTTTGGATTTTAAAAAAGATTCTTGCAATTAACGTAAACTAGGACCCCTAGAACACATATCCGGGATCAGTTTTAATTTTTAGATGTATATATATATATATATATATATATATATATATATATATATATATATATATATATATATATATATATATATATATATATATATATATATATATATATATATATATATATATATATATATATATATATATATATATAAAACGCAGGTTCTTTGCTAAAACATGCTTCTTCAAGAGCTGACAACTGAACAAAGTAAAAGAAGCATCCAGCAAGAACCTTGGTTGCATGCTCATATTTATAAGAACACTGTTGTTGATCAACAAGTTTTCATGGGCCACATGTGTTTATATGAACTCTTTCTTTTGGGCTCGTGAAGATGTAGTAAAAAAGGTACGAAATAGAGCATGTTTTAGCAAAGAACTTGCGTTTTTTTAAATTCCCACAATAACGACCGTTAATGTTAATATATATATATATATATATATATATATATATATATATATATATATATATATATATATATATATATATATATATATATATATATATATATATATATATATAAATTAGGGGAAAAATTCATAAAAATTGGAGCGATAGTGTTTTGACAAAATGCTCAGACACGTCAACTCTAGTTTTCAAAAATACACATTTTTGCATAAATTTTACGTTTCTCTCACTCCTGCTTTTCAAATATGACGTTTTTTTAAAATGACAACTCGTTTTTAAATTTTATTTTGATAGATCATTGAATTGTCTACACGGTACCATCAAATTTTTGATACCTCACATTGTTAAATTTTCGAATGAAAGTCATTTGTGTGTGTTTTGTTTCTTTAACGTCGGCCTGTTTCCGCGACTATGGCCAATCACCGACGCTAGGGAGCAGTTTCACCTCACCATCCTGAAAATTTTGCCGAACCCCTGCATCTCTGTAAGGAGGGTATGGGTCTTTAACGTGCCCAACATCGCATGAACACGGGACCAACGGCTTTTCGTCCCCTCCGAAGGGCGGAACGTGCAGACATTCAACTTGCTGAAATACAATGCCAGAACCAACATCAACTGTTGTACTGAAAAAGTGAAAGGAGAACCATGGGATCGAACCCAGTACGCGTAGGTTCAGAGGCACACGTTCTTACTTCTGAACCATCGAGGCTCTAAAGAAAGTCATTTAAAGCACTGTATATCTAAATATTCTTTTTGTACATATTGCATATTATATTCCCTGTAACATTATAATAACTGATCAGATTAAGTAATTATTATTTAGCGAATTTTAGAAAAAAATATAAATTCAAATTAACTTGGGTACA
The DNA here is from genome assembly GCA_964006375.1 of Tillus elongatus. Classification (NCBI taxonomy): domain Eukaryota; kingdom Metazoa; phylum Arthropoda; class Insecta; order Coleoptera; family Cleridae; genus Tillus; species Tillus elongatus. The sequence goes on from OZ023269.1 coordinate 133,881,573, forward strand.
AAAAAGGTAACCGATCATTAATTTGATAGGATTATCTATGTTTACATGTTTATAATATGTTAATATATAACTACCTGGTTGATAAATCGTTTTCACAAATGTCAATGGAAGTTTCAAAGTGACAGATATCTTTTTTAAATGTTTTTGTAGAAACCATTTTTTGTAAAATGTTAGTATTTAATAATTAATGCTTAGTAAGTTACTGTAAAAAAAAATGTTTGCGACTTTTTTTAACATAATTTTGACGTTTTTAATGTTATAAAAAATAGTCAAAGTTTAATATAGAGTTCAGTAGGTTTGCAGCATAGAGAATCTTACTTTATCTATAGTTTGCGGCTTTGCGCACGTCATGGCGCGTTGGTTGTTGTGAATTGTGAGGGTGTATGAAATATGAAACTAAAAACAGTAAAAACACAGCTGTTTTGACTTTACGTTATTTGTTTACTTAATTATATTTTTATTTATTGACCAAACCAAGAAATAAAAAGGCCGTGAACTTCAGGTCCTTCTCCCCATTGATTTTCTAGCCATGTGAATAAGTTCAATAAGTCCTTCAATTCCTTTTTTGGTAGCTATTTATAACTTAAAGTAAGTAAGATACCTAGTGTATTGTTTTTGTTTATGTTAATTGTAAAATACATCTTTTTCCCTAGTTAACTCTTATATAAGTGAGTTGTTATAGTATCAAAAACAATTGTTTTTGAAGTTAAAAAATGTTGTGTAAACAATAAATTTGTCAATAATGACATTGAACTTTCCAGTTTGGGTTAAAAAACATAAAAGTAGATATTAAGAGCCTGCATTTTTGTCAAATCAAATATTGACAGTCAAAGTTAGGAAGTGAATCAGGTTAACTAATACACTGTTGACTGCTTTAAAATACCCATCGAGTTTTTAAATTATTTAGTGTGATTTACAGTGATACAAGTGAATGAAAATTATTTAATATTTTAGGAATGCAGCGTACTCCTGGCGCAGCCCCTGTCGCTGGCCCTAGCGGAGCTGCTAGAGGAAGCACCCGACCTTCGGTAAGTTTTAATATTTAAAAATGTTTGCATCATAAATTTAAAATCAATCAGGGAAATATGAACTACTTTTTGCCTTTGCAAACTTAAGAGAAAACATTTGAAATGTGTATTCGGATCCAAAGTAATTTGCCTAATTTGACTTTTTTAGATCTAAGTCAATCACCAATAATTGAAGTAGTTAATTCAGTTTTAGATAAAAGCCAGGTTTCATCTAATCTGATGAAAATCATTAGTCATCATAATATAATATATTTTTTATCTAGATTTCAGAATTAAGGAGACAGATGGCAGAGAAAAAACGACTAAAAGGTCAAGACAAGTTAGACTCAACTGTTTTTGACCCTTATGAGAAGGCAGAATATGCAAAAGATTTGAAAAGGCTTCCGACTTTAATTTATTATAACACCTCACATATGTTTGCTCACTTCTCACCTACAGACAGAAATCATCCCGAAAATCCTGAGCGTCTAGCGAACATCATTGATCTGTAAGTTAACTCTTTAACTATAAATTTTAGTGTTCCTTAATTAAAAATATTAAATAGATTTAGAATCATAAATGCAAGCACAAGCTTATATCTACATTTTGAAACAAAACTATTTTTAGCATAAAGTAAGTTCACAGATCAGTAACATAGCAAGTCACAGCCAGGCCCTGGTGCAAGACCACAGTGGGCCCCCATTTATAATAATTTTTTAAAAAGTTTAATTTGAAACATAATTTTTACACAATTGCTCGACTAAGCATTGACTAGCGAATGCTCGTGTTTTGATAATTGGCTGTAGGGCGCGTGGCACTACTTGCACCCCTTGTCAACAAATATGGTTGAATCGCAGGCTAAATCAAACTGCAAATAATTTAAACTTTCTGATGTCTTATATTGTGGACTCATTCGCACAACAAACATTGGAACATACTTTTTAACAGTCACTTACTATATCCTCAGTTTTATTTTCAATGTATGATTACTTTTCACACCTTATCTGGCTTTTATTTTTGTGGTCGCTGCTAGCAGCAAGTCCTAGAGCTGGTCAGCTCTTTAATAGTTGGCTGGTGTGGTATACTTGCAATATGGTAGGTGGTAGTGGAATTTTCCTTTACATGATAGTAAAGGATTTTTTTCATGCCCGAGGAGGTACCACCCCTTACATCAAGGGGCTGGTGAAGTCCTAACAGACGTTTCCGGTTCTGGTGTATGAGTCGGTTTCCCTTATAAGCAAAAGATTCCGGAGGTAAAATACCCCTCCATTCGGAGCTCCGGGAGAGGGGTGTACAGGGGGCACCAGCATCAAGATTTAACATATCCTTCTCGAATATATGTGGCCTAAATTCTAACCTGAACTCGGTCCACCATTTCCTCCAGGCTAACAGGCCCCAACTCCTCTTCCTCACCGAAACCCAAATTAGTGCCAAAACAGCCACTAATCACCTTAATTTCCCGGGGTATGAGCTCCTTACTTCCTTTAGATTGCATGGAGGCGTGTGCGCATACGTCCGTAGCAATCTACCCTGCACCAGACTCCCCAATTTATAAGCTGGAAGAAAATACATACTATGGATAAAACTCTCTCAGGGATGCAACTAAATTCATCTGTTGCATTTACCAGTCACCTTCTGACAACAACTTTGTCCAGCTCTTTGAGTACCTTTCTGAAAAAACCGACCATCTGATTTCTGAATATCCTTCCTTCGCGGTCACTATTCTTGGTGACTTCAATATCCATAATTAGGAATGGCTAGGATCTTCAAAAACCGATCCACAAGGAAGAGCAGCGGAGGCCTTTGCAGTCAGCAATTCTTTAGCCAATATGGTTCAGCAACCTACTTACTTTCTTCGCATCCCAACATACAGCTCAAATCCCTTGGATCTCTTTCTTACTACAAATCCTGACTGCTATAAGATATCAGTCACCGCCCCCCTGGGTCGCTCAGACCACGGCATAATCACTGCTTCCTGTGCAATGCAACCCGAGGTCACACAGTCATCACACCCACATATCGTTTGGCACTACAACTCCGCGAACGGGGACGAAATTCGGGACTACTTTTCCTCATTTCCATGGGCATCTGTCTGCTTCTCTCATCCTGACCCCTCTGATATCTCATAAAACGTCACCAAAATTATCCAAGCTGGCATGGAATTATTTATTCCACGTACACAGAAAACCTCTGCAGCCACTCAAATGCCCTGGTTCTGTAAATCCTGTGACAAGGCCAGACTTGAAAAGGTCAAAGCTCACAAAAAGCTTCTACACAATCCCAGTCAAGAAAACCATCAAGCATTTAACGACACAGGAAACCGCTATGTCCGCATTATTTCTGAGGCAAAAAACTCGTTTAATAACCACATCAAAAACAAAGTCCTCTTAAGCTCCAGCGGCAGAAAACCCTTCTAGACTCTAGCTAAATCTATTGGGAATAATTTCTGCAAGAGCACGTTCCCACCTCTTGTCTCAGGGGATGAAATTGTTTCTACCACCCTGGGCAAGGCTGAACTTTTTGCCTCGTTGTTCGCCGGTAATTCTACTCTCAACCCACCTTCAAATGTCCAACCACCAACAGTCCCCAATGTCGCGCATATGATGACAGATATCACTTTCACAACTAACGTCTCATCGATGACCCTACCCTCATCCAAAGGCTGCCATCCCTTGCCCACCGACGTGCCATTGGTGACCCCTCTCTCTTTTTTATAGATATCTGCACGGGCACTGCTCGGAGGAGCTTTCTTCCATAGTTTCTCCACCTGCTGCCCCCAACAGATCTACCAGGGGAACAGAGCGAATGCACCCTTTTACTGTCCAGGTCACTAGACATAGAACATCTTGTTATGCCCGCTCTTTTGTCCCGAGGACTTCCAAGTTTTGAAATTCCTTGACGGCACATGTTTTTCCTTCTCCTCCGAACCCCCAAACCTTCAAGTCCAGAATTAACAAGTTGCCTCTTTCCTCCTTGTCGACACCTACGGTAGGATAGTATTTAGTCTGTAAGCCCTCGTGGTGTGTTGTTGAATCTATTTCTAGGAAAATAGTTTTTTGGTCAGCTATATATTATAATAAAGACTTTTAAAAAATAGGCTATTTTATGTTAGCTTACACAACAAAATGCTTGATTCTTTAATTTGAATTCTCTGTGCAAAAAATATAATATTTATAAACTTTCATGGTACATTTCTGATAAATGTCTAAATTGTACTTATACCCTTTTTAAGCACCAACCGCAGTGCAGTAAAATTATAATCTGTTTTGTTTTAGTTGTATATCAAGTGAGCTCTTTGGTAAATGTGTTATCCTGCAGTCAAATGAATTAGCAACAGAAGATGATGTAATGTTGGTTCATTCGGAGGAAGCATATACAACATTGAGGAGAATAACTATCGAAAGTTGCAGCAATGAGGACTTTCAAGAACATGCGACGAGATATGATTCTGTATACTTTAATGATGTAAGTACACCGAATTTTATTTTTTCTATACTATTTTCAACTTGATTATTTCATAAATATATATATATATATATATATATATATATATATATATATATATATATATATATATATATATATATATATATATATATATATATATCTACATACATGTGCCACCCAAAAGTTATTAATTTTTAAAGTCCCTATTATTAGATTATGTCCTAGTTGATATTAAGAAAATGTTTGAGATTCATGTAAATAAGTGCCACCTACATAAAGTATCTTTGAACACCACACAAAAAATACACTTTCCACTTGTTTTTTTTTTTTTTTTTTTTGGGAAAGTGGTGAAGTAAAATAATAAAAATCCTAATGTATATGCAACGTAAATAATGTTTTAGTATCTAGGCGATTATTAATAAGTGCAAGAAACATTCTAATAATCTTTCTACGCAAGAGGTTCTAATCTTAATATTGTATATTTTATTTGATTATTTTTAGGCAACATTTGCAGCAGCTCGTGCTGCCTTGAAAGCAGCTATTAGAATGGTAGAACATGTAGCCAGAGGGGACTACATGAATGGTTTTGCTATTGTCCGCCCTCCAGGACATCACGCCATGCGGGACGACTTCTGTGGTTATTGCTTTTTCAATAACGTAGCATGTGCAGTTCAAAATGTGTTGAATTTGAACCTTGCCAAAAAAGTTCTTATTTTAGATTTGGATGTTCATCATGGTCAAGGTACTCAACAGGCATTTTATGATAATAACAAGTAAGTATGTTTAAATTACCATAATTAATAAAGTTCAAGCTTTGGACGGTTTTTTGCTTTATTTTTCTTTGAAAATCAAGTAGAAAAGCATAAAAAAATGTAGGATTCTATGTTTATGGGGTGATTGATGAGAGCCAAGCCTTATGCATCTGAAAAACTTGTTTTTTTTTTGTGTCAAAAATGGGGTAGCTTAGCATTATGATTTTGATGAAACTTGGCATGCCTCATTCTTTTGTTAATAGCTTGGATGAGTTTGTAAGCCAACCGAATCTAGTTTGAAACAAATTATTTATCTGAAGAAGAGATTTGTATCGAAAAATAACAAAGTTATTTTGATTGGTAAACATGTTGCCCTAGTAGAGACTACTAAAATTAAAGTTTATAGATTAATGGCAAATTGAGTTAACTAACATTTAAAGCATTTAATGAAAATTTGCCAGCATAAGGCACTTGCTGAGTCCCTAATTTTTTTAATATGTCTTGTTATTATTTAATAATTATTTCAATTTAAATTCATGTCCTGATTGCTTTTTCCTTTTTAAGTGTTTTGTACATTTCCGTCCACCGTTACGAGCATGGAACCTTCTGGCCTTATTTACGAGATAGTCAATTTGATTTCATTGGAATAAAAGAGGGCAAAGGTTTCAATGTTAATATACCTGTTAATGACACAGGTCTAACAGACACGGATTATATGACATTCATACATCATATAGTCTTACCGCTTGCTTCAGAGGTAAGTTATTGTACTCTCTACGTTTTAATATTTGTTACTTAATTATGATAAGAAGTAAATTTTTACATGGCTCCTGGTGAATGATCTTGTCTAATTAAAACAAGAAAAACATCTCTGTATAGAGAAAACATATTTATTTAAAAATACTCAGTAAGTGGTGGACGTGCCGCCACCTAGTTACGGAACCAAGTAGTATGCTATCACGCCAGCTCCAAATAACACAAAGTGTTAAAAAATATTTTTTTTACACTTTGTGTTATTTGGAGCTGGCGTGACAACATACTACTTGGTTCCGTAACTAGGTGGCGGCACGTCCACCACTTACTGAGTATTTTGAGACTGGCTATACGATAGCTGTATTATTTTTGGTGCATTTTTGCTACAATTAGTATGCCGTACTGAAGAGCTCTAATGAGAGCGAAACCGGTCTACAGTTCTAATTGTTACGAAAATGCATCGAGTCTTACATATTTATTTAACTCGCGAAATTAATCTCTTACTTATTATTAAATTAGTATAAGAAGTATTATATTTTTTACGAGTCGATCATGTCCAAACGACTGAAACGCTGTGACAAAGTGTAATATAAGGTTTTCTGTTATGATATTCACAGTGTGTTTTTATTGTTTCCAAAATTTAAAAATAAATGTAAATATCGCTTTAAATAAGTGTTTCAGTTTGAGGACTGTTATCAAAGAGTATATGTCAGACACTTATTGATAATGGCCATGAATTAAATATGTAATATTTGTGTCGTTTTCAAAGTTTTTGTACTATTTGACGAAAAAGAGTATACTTCACCAAGAACCAAGTATGGGATTCTGCAGGGATCAGTACTTGTACCTGTATTGTTTTTGATATAAGAGTTTTATATCTTTGCAACACATCCCCTACAAACAGATAACTTCTCAAAATTTTTGGCATTGTACATATATCTACTGAACAGGATGAATTAATTAATTGTTACTCTTTATTTCTCTGGGCAGTTGTCTGTTTTCAAAATAATAATCCCACAGAATGCACCAACTCTTTTACTGAAACGATCTTAGTAGGCATAAAAAGCAATATTCCTCATTCATCGAAATATATCAATTGTAAATCAAAACCCTGGTTCAATAAAGATTGCAGGAAAGTAGTAGCTACTAAAAATTATGCCTACAATTCTTGGCGCAAAAACCCTAAGCAGCGAAGCTTACACCGTCTTTGTATCAGCAAGGAACATTTGAAGCTGATAATTGATCAAGCTAAAAATGACTTCCACCAATCAGTACGGTACAGTCATCTCATGTCCAAATAATACCTGAAGTTTCTGGTCTGTGGCAAAAATTATAGGTAGCAATTTTACCACCAGCTCTTTTCCTTCCATGACATCAAATGATGGACTATTCGCTGTATCGTTAAAAGAAAGGGCCGATCTATTCGCTTCTGTATTGGCTTCAAATCCCATGCTTGATCTGCAGTGAAAGGACTTACCAACTATTCCAGCTGTAAAATCAACTTCATCAGAAATGTGGCAGTCCACTTTCATGATATTGATTACCTTAAAAACTATGCCTCTTGGTATCTAGTTTTTGGAAGGCGTGTTGTTGTCAGTGGTATTTTATCAGATAAATTAGAAATCAATGTACACGTTCCACAGGGTTCCGTTTTGGCTTCCACACTTTTTCTTTTGCATATAAATGATATTTTGTTGACGACCAGCAATTCGAACCACAGCTTCACTGATGATAGCCTTCCCAGCACGTTCTCGTTGACTCCCCAAATATCTGCTTTTAGGTCCTTATCGACGAGAGTTCAAGTAACCATCTCCCTAAATGATGACCTGTCTAAGATTCTTAGCTGTGGCTCTAAATCTGGTTCAACGAAGATTCTTAGCTGTGGCTCTAAATCTGGTTATGTTCAACGCCTCAAGGTGACCTACAGGGCCCAAACGTTCAGATGGCTGGCAAAATACTGATTAAAAAATCCACACTATATTTGGGTCTATCTTTTACAGAGGCTCTTTGCTGGCATTCACATGTTTCCAATGCTCTGTGAAGCACAAATATGTCACAGTTGGAATATTGTTCTAGTGTCTGGGGTGTTGCCTCAAATGCAACCTTACCTCTCCTAGATTATCCAGAAATGAGCTGTTCGCTCTATAGAATATTTTACTATTCATATAAATCGTACGTCTCTAGATCACAAGAGAAAGGTTAAATATATCTGGCTCTTCTATTGATACTTTCATCGATAATATGCTTATCAGGAATTGCTTTGGTAGTACCTCCTTGTGACCTTTATTTAGTAAACCTGCTTTAGTCAAAATGCATCTGCTTTTAATGTCAAATTGCCCAGTTGTTTAATAGTTAGTTAGGAATCCTTGTTCCTTCGCAAAGTGTAATAATTTATTGTAATGTAATGTTTTGTTTTGTCACTAATCAATAAAATAAAGTGGTAGTTTGCTTAAATACACTGTATATATAAGATTATCGTATCTTGATTAATTTAGATTGATTAATCAGTGTGATTTCATCTTTTGCTACTCCAGTGGAAGTCAAATTTCATTTTATTTAAAAAAATAGAGAACTCGAGAATAAAAAACTTGTTTAATAACCACATCAAAAACAAAGCCCCCTCAACTTACAACGGTGGCAAACCCTCCTGGACTCTTGTTAAATCTATTGGGCATAATTTCTGCAAGAGCACGTTCCCACCCCTTGTTTCAGGGGAAGAAATTGTTTCTACCGCCCTGGGCAAGGCTGAACTTTTTGCCTTATTGTTCGCCGGCAATTGTACTCTCAACCAACCTCCAAATGTTCAACCACCAACAGTCCCCAATGTCACGCATAAAATGACTGATATCATTTTCAAAACTAAAAAGGTACGAAAGATGCCTCTGGCCTTGACGAGATCCCAGCAATTGTTCTCAAAAAATGCGCACAAGAACTTGCTCCTGTCCTGACTCGTCTGTTTCAGACATCTTACAATAGAGGCATATTCCCCAGTAACTGGAAAACTGCTCGACTACAACCCGTCCCCAAGAAAGGATTCAAAGTGCTTCCTAGCAACTACAGGCCTATTTCTCTCCTTTCACTCGTCTCGTAAAGTGATGTAAAAGTATATAAACACCGAAATACTAAAATTTCTTGAAAAACACAGTCTAATCCATGACAGGCAGTATGGATTCCGTCAGCGCAGATCAACTGCCGACCTGCTTTATTTCCTTTGTCACCCATTCTTGGAACAAGTCTATGGAACTACACAGTGAATCCCAGATTGTTGCTCTAGACATATCCAAAGCGTTCGACCAGGTCTGGCACACAGCGCTGCTTAATAAACTTCCGTCCTATGGCGTACCACCAAAACTATGTACCTGAACAGCAAATTTCCTCTCCGACCGGAGCATTTCTGTTGTCGTGGATGGCCATTCCTCTAAACTATATCCAATTAATGCAGGAGTCCCTCAAGGTTCAGCTTTATCCCCTGCTTTGTTTCTTCTCCACATCAATGACCTCCTCTCCAACCCAATTCACAGTTACGTGGACGACAGCACCCTCCAGTCAAATATACAATATTCTAACCCTGTCTCTTTAGCCCAATTAGATGAGGATCGCAGACTCATGGAGGGTTCTGTGTCTGTGGATCTCCAAAAAATATTGGACTGGGGAAGTAGAAATATTGTACAATTCAACTCCATAAAATCTCAGTCTTGCCTTCTATCTCATAAGAGATACACCAGCCCTAGACCCATCACAATGAACAACCAAGTTATTCAAAGTAATGAGTGCTTTTCACTTGTTGGCATTTCAGTGGATCGAAATCTCAATTGGCACCAACATGTCACATCAATTGCAGAAGCAGCTGCTAAGAAATTAGATTTTCTCTTCTGGGCTCGCAAATAATTTTCACAAGCTAATATCTATACCTTATATACTTCACAAATAAGGCCAAACCTCGAATACTGCTCCCACATCTGGGGTGCCGCTGCCGCTTCTACGCTCGCTATCCTAGACTCCATTCAGAAGAGAGCTATACGTCTCACCCAAAGGCTGCCATCCCTTATCCACCGACGTGCTGTTGGTGACCTCTCTCTTACAGATATCTGCATGGGCACTGCTCGGAGGAGCTTTCATCCATACTTCCTCCACCGGCTGCCCCCAACAGATCTACCAGAGGAACAGAGCAAATGCACCCTTTTACTGTCTAGGTTACCAGACATAGAACATCATCTTACGCCTGCTCTTTTGTCCCGAGGACTTCCAAGTTGTGGAATTCCTTGCCGGCACACGTTTTTCCTTCTCCTCCGAACCTCCAAACCTTCAAGTCCAGAATTAAGAAGTTGCTTCTTTCCTCCTTGTCGACACCCACGGTACGATAGTATTTAGGCTGTGAGCCATTGTGGTGTGTTGTTGAAATTAAAAAAGATAACAATTTCCCCCCACTTTGGTGATTAAATCTCATTTTAATTAATCTTTCTCTTATTATTTTGGATTTGGTGTAATCCATTTTTATTTTGTTTTCAATTAGATTTTAAACTAATATCCAAAATTTCACTCAAGTTTTATTTATGAAAATTCAGATCCCTTTTACATTTATTAAAACATCCGGATTATATAGGACGTTGAGGTACATAGTAAAGTTTGCACATTAAAATTTAAATGCTCTGGTGTTCTATTCCACATGACCAAACAGCGGGTCTCTAAATATATTATTATTAAAAATCAGCCCTTTATCAGAACCCTGCTGCCATTACAAGATAACTCATAAGATCACTAAGCAAAATTCAAAGATAAAAGTGGCTGGTTATATTTAGTCCTCTGGGCACATCCTGGATGATATTGGCCATAGGCTATTACAATTTTTACTTTTTACTGACTTAGCCACAGTTTTTCAATAATATTTACATAGCTCATCATTCGTGACATCTTCATCCTCAGCCAGCTTGTTTAGTTTTTATTTAGTTATTATAATAATAGACTGATGAGTATCATTTATGAGATAATATGAATGATAAGAAAGGTGATGAAAGGCCCAGGAGAGCTTGCTTTGATGTTGTGGGTGATATACTAAGTGTAGAGATGTCATAAATTTGTTTAATAGGAGAGCATGCATGAATGTTGAAGAAGCGAGAATAGCATATCATGACAGAAGTGCGTGGAGAGATATTGTTAGGAAATAGCATATACTATGTGATATGCCTAACCCTGAATGGAAATCGCTTGATGTGTGGTAGTAGTAGTAGCATTTAATAGTAGTAGTAGCATTTTAATCTAAGATGTGTGAGCATGGTTGCTTAATTTTGATCAAAGTCCAATATCTTATAAACCACTGAAACAAATTTATAAAGCAATAACCTTTTAGAGTATTTGTCACTAATAAATAAGTATTTTGTAGAAGGCTCTATAACATTGTAAATAGCTTATTGTTTCTCTGTGTTTAGTTTAATCCCGACATTATTGTGGTATCTGCTGGTTATGATGCTTGCATCGGCTGTCCAGAGGTAAATATACTTATTATTATTATTATTATTATTATTTTATTTTTATAGTTTGATCCAGACGTGATAGTCATGTCAGCTGGTTACGATTCTTGCATGGGAGATGACAAGGTTTGAGTTTTTCCTTTTAATCAATACATTACTAAATCTTTATTAAAAAAGATGTATTCTGTTTTCGACTTTGTTTAATAAACATAATATGGCATAAGACAAGTTAGATGTTATCACAATCAATTACAGAAAGGTCGTCAGGTATATCTAAAGACTAAAGAAGAGTTTTAAATATTAATTGACCAAGTTAACCAGCTAAACTTGGTCTGGTCACTTGTGATAATTAATACCCATGCCAAGAGGTCACTATTCTTGGTAACTTCAATGTCCATAATAAGGAATGGCTAGGATCTTCAAAAACTGATCCACAAGAAGACCAGCGGAGGCCTTTGCAGTCAGCAATTCTTTAGCCAATATGGTTCAGCAACCTACTTATTTTCCTCGCATCCCAACACACAGCTCAAATCCCTTGGATCTCCTTCTTACTACAAATCCTGACTGCTATAAGATATCAGTCACCACCTCCCTTGGTCGCTCAGACCACGGCATGGTCACTGCTTCCTATGCAATGCAACTCGAGGTCACACAGTCATCACACCCGCGTATCGTTTGGCACTACAACTCCGCGAACTGGAACGAAATGCGAGATTACTTTTCCTCATTTCCATGGGCGTCTGTCTGCTTCTCTCATCCTGACCCCTCTGATATCTCACAAAACGTCACCGAAATTATCCAAGCTGGCATGGAATTGTTTATTCCACGTACACAGAAAACCTCTGCAGCCACTCAAAAGCCCTGGTTCTCTAAATCCTGTGACAAGGCCAGACTTGAAAAGGTCAAAGCTCACAAAAAGCTTCTACACAATCCCAGTCAAGAAAACCATCAAGCATTTAACGACACAGGAAACCGCTATGTCCGCATTATTTCTGAGGCAAAAAACTCGTTTAATAACCACATCAAAAACAAAGTCCTCTTAAGCTCCAGCGGCAGCTAACCCTTCTGGACTCTTGCTAAATCTATTGGGAATAATTTCTGCAAGAGCACGTTCCCACCTCTTGTCTCAGGGGATGAAATTGTTTCTACCGCCCTGGGCAAGGCTGAACTTTTTGCCTCGTTGTTCGCCGGCAATTCTACTCTCAACCCACCTCCAAATGTTCAACCACCAACAGTTCCCAATGTCACACATTAAATGACTGATATCACTTTCAAAACTAAAAAGGTACGAAATATGCTCTCTTCTCTTAATACCAGCAAAGCCTCTGGCCTTGACGAGATCCCAGCAATTGTTCTCAAAAAATGCGCACCAGAACTTGCTCCTGTCCTGACTCGTCTGTTTCAGACATCTTACAATAGAGGCATATTCCCTAGTAACTGGAAAACTGCTCGAGTACAACCCGTCCCCAAGAAAGGATCCAAAGCGTTTCCTAGCAACTACAGGCCTATTTCTCTCCTTTCAGTCGTCTCTAAAGTAATGGAAAAGTATATAAACACCGAATTACTAAAATTTCTTGAAAAACACAGTCTAATCCGCGACAGGCAGTATGGATTCCATCAGCGCAGATTAACTGCCGACCTCCTTTCCTTTGTCACCCATTCTGGGAACAAGCCTATGGAACTACACGGTGAATCCCAGATTGTCGCTCTAGACATATCCAAAGCATTCGACCAGGTCTGGCACGCAGCGCTGCTTAATAAACTACCGGCCTATTGCCTACCACCAAAACTCTGTACGTGGACAGTATAAATAATGGTCTACAAGATGCGGAAGACGGTAGGCCAAACAACTCTCTTTTGTATCAACAGAACCCTCCCCAGATGCACACAGCCGCCCCAACACAGCAAACCATATGCCAGGAGACAGTTGACACTACCATAGTAGCATGTCAACAACGCGTGAGTACTCAAGGAATCCCTCAGCTGCAGCAACACGTAATTCCCAGATGCAAAAGAGGCCACCACATGGTCAACATGGACATCCCATGATAAGTTAGAATCCAGATGGATCCCCAAAAACTTTACAGACGTGCCCTGTCTTATTGGACCGTTATCAGATCTCACATATAGGCTCAGATTCGGATGCACACCAACCGGAGAAAAAAGAAGCATTTCAGTCTTCCGTGTGTTAAGAACCAGACCATTTTGCGAACACCAGGCTGACACCTGAGACACACACACGTTAGCTGCAGCACCAAGCTCTTCAAAACTTTCCCCTGAGATTGCAGCAGTGGTGTCAGCTGCGTACAAAGTTAAGTGGTATTGTTGGAGATTATAAACAATATCGTTAAGAAAAATTGTAAACAAAACAGGGCCCAATATGCTGCCCTGCGGCACGCCGCTCGACATGGATGAAAATCCAGACATATAGTTCTTACCTACCTGTCGTATCCTGACAGCCTGACTTCTCCCAGACAAGTAGCTTTTTAGCCATAAATATGCATCTCCTCTTATGTCATAATGCTCCAATTTTTGCAATAAAAGGGAATGGTTGACCGCATCAAACGCTTTCGAAATGTCAAAGAACAGCCCGGCAGACTTGGAACCACTATTTATGTAATCCAAGACTGTCAGGTAAGTGCTAAGCACGGCATCCTGAGTTGACAGCTGCCCACGAAAGCCAAATTGGCATGGAGACAGCAAATTGTATCTCTTCAAAAAGGACCTGAGTCTTAGCAGAAATGCCTTCTCCAAGATCTTAGAAGAAACCGAAAGCAGCGCAATCACCCTATAGTTGTCCAAAAGACGTGAATCTCCCTTCTTAAAGAGAGAGACGACAGTGGCCTTCTTCAGACGCTCAGGAAAACAACCGATTTCAAACGACACATTTATAAGGTAAGTTAGTAGAGCCACCACAAGATGAGCAACTCCGCCAAGAAGATACGTCGTCCTCTGAGACAGGATTTAAAAACATAGAATAGGGATTAGAGCTATTTTTCAATGCACAATTTATGTCACAGTTTTTTGTCAGATACTTAACAGAGTCGACAAAGTGCGCATTGAGACTGTCAGCAATCATATTAGGATTTGTCATAACGAGTTCGTCACCCGACAGAATACTCAGATTTGCTGCCTTGCTGTTCATCTTCGCCACGATGACATTTTCTCCAATTGCTTCCCACATAGCTTTATATATTTTCTCTTGATTTTATAAATTTTAAAGTTATTTTATTTATTTTCTTGTACAATATTAGATGTTCATTAAACAAGTTACACAAATATTTTCATTAATTATGTCAACAAATATTTGTCACTTGTTACTGAAATGTTATATTTACATTTAAATTCATTGCATACTTAAACTTACTTTCCATTGAAGATATTTGTTTTCATAGGTACTTTTTGATATCAGAGCGTAGATCACAAAAACAAATTTTTTAAACATGTCATTCAAATTTGTGATATTGTCAAAATAGTGTTCTTAAACGAATAGAGTACTGTGTTTGTCCATATTTGTAGCTGTGTCATTTATAGGTTATATTAACGTATATTTTAACAACTAGAAATAATAAAAGTCTGTGGTTAATGGATGAAACAGTCTGAAGCCAAATAAAAATAACAACAACATATATTTCTTATTAAAATATATTACAATATTTACAGGGTGAAATGGATGTATCACCATTATTTTACCAACACGTCATTGCACTTCTATCCTCCCTTGCAGAAGGCAGAATTGCATGTATTTTAGAAGGAGGCTACTTCCCAGAGTCTCTTGCAGAAGGTGTAAAATACACAATTATGGGTCTTATGGGGGAACGTTGTCCCCCATTGGAACCTCTCCAACAACCCAAACCATCAGTCATTGAAACAATTAACAATGTAAAATCCGTCTTAATGCCATACTGGCATTGCTTTAATAAAGTGGCTACAGTCAGCGATGTAATGGAACAGAATCGTTACCTGTATCACACGGTGTCTTTAAAATATTTTGGAACACCTCTCGAACCTCCATATGCAGTGCTAGGTGGATACCCAGTTAACACAGACGAGCGAGACCAAAGATGCACTCATCTTCTACACAGCTTCACTAAAGGTAAGCGTATGTATCATATTATTAGTGTTTATGTAAATTTTCCCAATGGGCAGTTTATGAAAGTAAGACTAAGTATATACAAATTATCCTTTTCAAAATTATGATTTTTGTTAATACCTTGGTGGAGTTGGCTCTACAGCGACTCGTTGAGGATATAATCATTCAATTAAAAACAACTTGAGCTCTGTGAAAATTAGAATTTGTCATAAATGTAAATTGCCTCAAATTTCTCCTCACTGAAGCCAAATTGTACAGATGCAGAAGCTTCTGGCTTTACAACAAATTCTTAAGACGAAGATATTCATCCAAAACCTTTTGAGCTTCAACAAAACTAAAACTTGTGTCATAAATTAAAATTACCTCAACTTTCCCGTCACTGAAGCCCCACATTTTAGCATTTTCAGACGTACCAGCTTTTGACGTTACAAAAAATTCTTAAGACGAAGATATTCATTCAAAACCCTTAGAGCTTCTACAAAATTAAAACTTGTATGATAAAGTCAAATTACCTCAACTTTCTCCTCAAGAAAGTCAAAATTCAGCATTTTAATTTCTATTTAGAGAGTAGATAATACTCATAGTTAAAGGTTTATAACTAAAACTTTTATAATTTTAGTTCACGAAAATAAAAACTTACCAGTTGTATGGACATATGATCAGTCCATGCTATTACACAAAGCAGCCAGAGAGTTTCCAGAGAAACCAGATCGATTAACTGCCATAAAAAGACAGTTAGAAGAATTTGAACTCATAGACAGATTATTGCTAGTAAAGGTAACATTCATAATTTTTATTTAAACCTGATTTAAAAACTGGCAGATATTACCTCACATAACTATTTTTTTAACTAGACAATAAATTATATATAACAGTCGCGGCTCATGGTTAAAGACAGTGGTTGTTCTGCAAGTTTCTGCATCCAGCCACAAAGCCTTTGACAAACAGGTTGTCATAACAGAGTCACACTTTAGAAGCTTGGGCGCCCATATTATTTTCTTCTAGGCTGTATATATAACGGCCATGGAGAGGTTTAATCTTTCACTGGTGTTTCAGTTCTTCTCTTGTGGGGATCTTTCTTAGGGGGTCATAGTTTGTATCTTCCAAGTGCAGTGGCGTACCTTTGGTGTCCATTTTCACTATAGTTCTGTTGCTCGCCGCTTTCTCCAGAAAAAATGTCCTCAACTTATACAGTTGGGTATAGTGTCTGTTGACAACAGTTGGTACACCTCTTCTCCCATTGTTTCTTGGTAAGTGAAACCTCTCAATACCTCTACGTGGATGACGTGCGCGATATTTTTTAAACTCCACCCTGGTCCTGATATCGATACCTCCCAGCTCCATGTTCGTCCAGTTTATAACACCAAAACTGTAAGTTAAGACTCATACGTGTGTACACCTATGGTGGAATTCTGAACAGATTCTTCCGACTTTAGGATGCTTTTTAATCTGTAAAAGTAGGTGTCAGTTAACCTTTGTTTCAATGTTTTTTCATCAATACCGCTTGATTGTAAATAGCCAAGGTATTTCTATTGCTCAGATTCTCCCATTCCTTGTATCCACCCTTGTTCCAAGCTCACCCAGTGTCCCTCATGCTCACACCATTTCCCCCTTATCATGCTGTTGGTCCTGCACTTATCCAACCGGACCTGCATGCCTATATCGTTGTTAAATTTTCCAACACATTCTAACAATTTATGAAGGCGTTCTTTTCGACCTGCATACAGTCTCAGGTCATCCATGTATCATAGATGGCCTAACTCGACATCAGTTGAGTCAAGCTGGTACCCCTTCCCATGACTGTTCAAGCTAGATGTCAGAGGCTTAAGGGCAAGGTGGAACCACAGCGGACTAAGCGCATCACCCTGGAAGATTCCTCGCTTGATGTTGATGTTTCCTGCCTGTATGTGTTTTCCCGAGTTGCTTAGGAATAACTCTGTTGTCCACATATTCATCACATGTTTAAGAAACCCTACAATGTGTTCCTGTATCCCATATAGTTCCAGCACCTCCACCAGCCAAGAATGGGGTACACTATCAAATGCCTATTGATAATCGGTTTACATTGTAAAAAGCGGCCTTTTTATCTGTCTAGCATTATTAGTAACCACAGTATCAACTATCAATTGTTCGATGCACCCCCACGATTTCTTTCGACAGCCTTTTTGCTCTTCGTCTAATAATTTGTTGTTGTCTAAGTAAATGTGATTTTTGGGTACCAAGTAGGTTATTCCCATTGTGATAAACTTAAGTATAGGTTGAGGGTTTTCCAGTAGCATGTTTAAACATCTCCTCAAATCTTCATGTGTTGAGGCAAACTTTTTATACCAGAAGTTCTGGAGGCCATCCACACCAGGAGATTTCCAATTCAGAGTTTTGTTAATAGCCTTTGTCTTCTCCTTATTGATTTTCCACTCAAGCATCTTCTTTAGGGCAGCCCTATTTGCTTTCTCATCAGAGAACCATTTGGCTCTTTGATGAGTTATGGGTGACTCCCAGATGTCTTTCCAGAACTTGTTGATGTCTTGTGCTTTTGGAAACACTTCTGTTTCTTTCTGTGGGTTGTCAGCTTTCTCAATCTTGTTATAAACAAGATTTTGATTTATGGCAAACTGGTTGTTCTGTATATGGCGTTTATTACTTTTCTGGTAACTGTTGAGTTTTTTGCAGCTAATTTTTGTTCCAGTAGGTCAAATATTTCTACTACAGTATGATTTTCACTTGATTTATACTTGTTGATTATATTTTTGCCTGCATTTGTCACTTTTCTGCTGCTATTGCCTCTTATGAACTGAGTAAGTATACCAATTTCGCTTTTAAGTTTTTCTATTTTTGTGTTGATTCTTTGTTCCTATGCAGGTGTTTGAGTTTTGGTTTCCTTTAGTTTTTCCATAATGTTTTGTTCATTAAGGACGGTGGCTGTATAAGTCCTTATATAGATCAGGCAGTGAAGATGTTTTATGGTTGGGTCTTTCTATTTTACTAGAGATTATCTGATCCCTCTGTCTTGAATGTGTTTTTGTTAATTGTCAACCATGGCAATCGTGGCCTCAGAGTTGTTAGGATTCCAAAGTAGAGCATGAGGTGTTTTTCGAACTCTTCTGCTTTTGTCAGAGCTGGAGTAAGTTTCCTGTTGGACGACGACCTCTATTTCAGACTTGACAGGCCTCTCAATTAGTCCCCTGTCGGTCCGGGGACTAACTAAAAGAATAGACCCAAGGTAACTCCTGCCTGTCATAAAAGGCGACTAATTGTAATCAAACACTGGCGGGGGTCTTGTCCATGTGGGCCTGGAGGGAGGCGGATATCTCTGGGGAGTGATGTACACCCAGAGTGCTGGCGGGTGTCGTGTGTCTAGACGACCCGGAGGGGGTTGACAACTCTGATGAGTGGTAAACACCCGGAGTTTGGGGCCCCCACTGTGTGCTTCAGAACGGATGGACGGGCTCGCTTGTGTGATGCTCGGGAGCGGGGCTCGATGGGATGTCGCCTTGAGTCTAGCACTAGTGGGTGTCGGGTCTAGATGCACCCGGAGGAGAGCTGAGATCTTTAGGGGTGGAATAAAACTAAGGGTTGAGGCCTCTTCTGTGAGCTTCGAAACGGACAAACGACCTCACTTGGATGCTGCTCGGATGCAGGACTTCATGATACTGCACCGAGTCAAACACTGATGGATGTCTGGTCCAGACGAACTCGGGGAGATGTTATCTCTCTTTGAGCTTTGAGACGGGCAAGCGACTTCGCTCAGATGGCAGTACATCTGCCAAACAAAGTTTCACCTCGTAGATGTCGTCTCCTGTCGGAAGCTCGATTTGTTGGGTGAAATTTAAGCTAATGCTGGCAGGTGTTGGACCTGGACGAACCCGGAGGTGGCTGGGGTCTCTAGCGGTGGATTACACCTGGAGACTTGGGCCTACTCTGTGAGCATCGATACAGGCTAACGACCCCGCCTGGATGCTGCCCGAGGGCGGGACTTCATGATACCGCCTCGAGTCAATGAAACACTGGCGGGGGTCTGGCGCAGGTGAGGCTGGGTGGAGGCAGACATCTCTGGGGAGTGATATGCACCCGGAGTTTGGCGCCTCCATTGTGGCCTCGCTTGGTTGTTACTCGGTAGCGGGGTTCCAGATGATACCGCCCTGGATTGAGCCCAGGCGTGTGTCGTGTGTCCAGACGTCCCAGGGGCTCTGATTTCTGATGAGTGGTAAACATCCGGAGTTTGGAGCCCATACTGTGTGCTACGAAACGGACGGGCTGCCTCGCTGGGGTGATGCTCGGGAGCGGGACTCAATGGGATGTTGCCTTGAGTCTTAACACTGTTAGGTGTCAGGTTTGGAAGAGCCTGAGATCTCTAGGGGGGGATTGCAACTGGAGATTAGATGCTGCTCGAGAGCGGGACTTCATGATACCGCCTCGAGGCAAACACTGACGGATGTCGGGTCCAGACGAACCCGGAGAGAGGTTATCTATCTCTCTTTGAGCTTCGAAACGGGCAAGCAACTTTACTCAGATGGCAGTACACCTGCCAAACTCTCACCCTCAATAAAAGATCGACTCCCTCAGGGAGTGATGGGTGAAATCTAAAATAATTAGACGTGGGCCACAATAGACCTAAGGTCGCAGTGGAGGGACTGAAATAGCCCATTCACAATAAAATCTAATCTAGTCCCAGTTCTACACCCACTTCTTTTTTAATTTTGTTGATTACATCTGTTGGCAGACGGTGGGTAATAAAGATTGACCTGCGCCCTACCACGATATTCCATATTGTTTTTCCTCAGATTTGTAGAAACATGTATGTTACTAGCCAATGTAGTTCCGCAGTGTATTATGTGTTAGCTGTTTCCAACTTTGTGATTCTATAATAGCATCGAACTATAAATTCATTTCTTGCGACCACATAGTTCTTTGCCTTTTACAGACTAATGGGGTGGGCTGCCTAGCATTCTCCACAGCAACATCTTCATCAGCTTGTGCTAAAGGGGGTTGCATAACACTACGGTTTTGTATTGGTTGCCCATGTATGTTGTGTGTGTCTGTAATGCCCGCCTGAATATCTACTATGTCTTGTACAAATCATTTTCTCCAAATAAATTCGGTGTACAGAATAAGCTTCTGTGTGCGGGTCTTCGACTACGCTTGACTACAGCCGCTCCTAACCTGGAGAACACAGACGCTGTCGAGTGGCCGCTCATTCTGGGTTAAACGCCACTCTGCTGCTAGTTTTGTTCCACCCTGGGTATTTTATTTCCCCAGTGCCCTTCTAGATGATGAGCTTTCCCTTATTTACAAAGGGAGGTGCTCGATAAAGGACCAGTAAACCCGCACGGGTTATTATTATTGTTATTATTATTATTAGATTTCTGTAATCTACTAGTTTTTCTGATTAAGTGATTGAGTTTCATTAATAAAATAATCTTAAGCCATAAAGTACTGCCATGTTATTGATATAAATGTGTTTTTCTTTGAATGGTAAAATATATTTTGTATTGGATTTATATGTTACAGAACACGCACAGAGTAGACTATGTCCGTAAATGGATGGAAGTTGTACATGATAATAAATATTTGAAAAAAGTCTTACTCAATACACCTTCACTGGCTACAGAACGTAATGACTTATTTATGTCAGAAAATACAAGCAATGCAATTGTGAGTGCTGTTGGAGGTCTGCTTGCCGTAGTTGAAAAGGTGCTTTCGAAAAAGGCAGCTAGTGGTATAGCTGTGATTCGCCCACCTGGTCATCATGCTGATTACGCTAAACCTGAAGGATTTTGTTGGGTCAATAATATTGCTGTGGCAGCAAAATATGCTGAGATTGAACACTATCTCGAAAGGTGGGTAAATATATGCTATTTTTTATTCACAAGTTTTATAGAGCGTGTAGGATATCAGAGGAGATATCATAGTAAGAAAGATATTATGCAAGTTATTATCAGAAGGGAGCCCGTATTCAGTATTACTATAGCTTCCATTTTAAACGTTCGCCTCTAAAATTTGTAGTTATTTTTATTTTTTTATAGTTCTAAATTTGTACAAAATCAGGAGAAAAGTGTTTTGTCTCAATAAGTGTATTTACTGTTACGTGACGCTACAGGGCACTGTAAGTCAGTGCTTTGTAGTTAGTTACAGAAGAAGAATACCCACTGTGAGTATTTTTCTTTAATATAATAATAATAGTTTATTTGCCAAGTGGTAAAAACAATAATAGTAGTAACAATACTGGGCAAAACTGCAAATAAACAATTATATTACTTGAGTCAAAGCACTTGTGTGCGAGTATACATAGGAAAAAATGCCAGGAAGGTTTTTCATAAAATAATGCCGTGTCATCGGCATAGCAAATTATTTTTCCATCACTTTCTTGGAGGAACAAATCACATATACATATATATATATATATATATATATATATATATATATATATATATATATATATATATATATATATATATATATATATATATATATATATATATATATATATATTGTAAAATAGCTTCAATGTTTTATCCCTAATTCCCATGTCATCAAAGGACTCTAAAAGTAGTCTATGACTGATGGTGTCGAATGCCTTAGCCAAATCTACAAAAATACATAAGGATGGTGTACCTTTGTCTAGAGCGGCATAGACGTTTTAGTCAGGTTTAGACTTGCATCGTGCGTTGATACTTTCTGCTGAAACCCGTATTGTCCCTCTGATTTCAAACTGTACTTTATTATGTAATCGTTCAATCTTTATTTTTTATATATATATATATAATTGATTCAAACATTTTTGCAAAGCAGGTTATCAATGATATTGGCATACAATTACTTATTTCTGTTTGGTCATCTGATGTATAAATTGTTTTCGATTAGTTCAGAACTTATCCAACTAATCGCCCTTAGAAAGTCAGTAGTGAATCAAAGGAGTCTCAGTGAATAAATACAGAAATTGGAGTTCCGCAAGAAAGCCTACTGGGTCCACTTTTATTTTTGTTATATATAGAGGTGTGCGAAGCCTCAAAATTGCGAACCGAACCCAAACTCGAACCAAACCTTCAGTTCGAAAAATTGTTCGCACTAGGCGATGTTAATAGTAGTTCGAAGTTCGAAATATGTAACTCTTCAAAATACTTCAAACTTCGTTTCTCAAAAATACTTCGAAATTTAACTTTACAGGCATTCAAAGCTGCCAAAGGTATCAAAGTTGCGGTCCCATTAACTCGGTGGCAGCGCTTGAAACTTGTTATCGGTCTCATTGAGTCGATAGCGTAATTTAGGAAATTTTATACGTGCATATTTTTGACATTTCGTGGGATGATAATTAACATAAAAAATAGATTATCTGTTTTTCAACATGGCTTTATGGCAGGTCCTTCTACAGTCACGAATTCAGTCACAGTGACACAGTTTATTAATGCAGCTCTTGAGGATCATATCTAAGTCGATGTTATATATACAGACCTTTTGAAGGCTTTTGACTGCCTTATCATGCTGTTATTATTGACAGGCTGCACTGTCTTGGTTTCTCAGGGAATCTGATCAAGTTATTTAAATCGTATCTTAGCGGACGAAAGCAGTTTATTGAAATTAAGGGCTTTAAATCAGATAGCTTTGAAATATGTTCTGGAGTGCCACAGGGCTCGATCCTTGGTCCGGTTCTTTTTAATATTTGTATTGATGGTATATCAAACATCTTGGAAGTGCCTTACTTATATATGCAGACGATATAAAGATTTACCTGTGTGTCAATCATCCTGATGACTGTATTAAGTTACAGAGTAGTTTAAATCTATTCGATGGTTGGTGTGGTGGCAATGGACTTTCTCTTAATGTCGGTAAATGTCTTTTTCACGTAAAAGGTACCCCATCCTATTTGATTACAACGTAAATAGTCAGCTACTAGGAAGGCCATTTGTTGTTAAAGATCTTGGTGTTGTGTTTGACCATGTCCTCTCATTCAGGCAACATTTGCAGCATACCACTGGTTCAGCCTACAGCAGAATTGGCTTTTTGATTATAAATAGTAGGTATTTTGCTTTATCAGATACATTTATTTTGTTGTATTGCTCTCTGATAAGGTCATCTCTGGAGTATGCATCAGTGGTATGGGCTCCCTTTTATGTTACACACATTGGTAATCTCGAAAATATTTAAAGAAAGTTTTTCAAGTATTCTTGTTTTCGTTTGGATGGTCAATACCCTTGCATTGGCTTTCCACACAGTGATTTATTACAACGTTTGGACTTGCAGACTTTGGAGAATAGGAGGAAGTGTAGCTCTTTGATATTTTTGTATAAATAAATTAATTACCAAGTTGACTGTCCGCCTCTGTTCGAACAGCTTAATTTTAATATACCACGTTTAGGATCACGTCATCCATTGACTTTTTATCCACTAACGGTTTGTACGCAGCATATGTGGTCTTCGCCTGTTTATGACATGTGTGATATATATTCAACTTTGGAGGACAGCCTAGATGTTTTCAATTGTTCTGTGTTTGAAATAAAACGATTGTTCAAACTTTGTTAACTAGAATGTTTATATTAATGTATTGTTCATTTTTGTTTCTATTAATGTTATTTCACTATTCTATTTTTTTGTGTGCTTTTCTTCCCATCTTTAAAATGGCAATTTTGCTGTTGGATGATGTATCTAAATAAATAAAAATAAATGAAAATTATTATTATTGTTGTTATGTATTCACAGATTGGTATTACGATGTACGTTTCCATACCTGAATATATTTATTAATGCAAAGTAAATCTATTTGGCTGTTGGGATTCGTTTTCCTATATCTACCGTGATTCTATAGTGCTAACCTATATATTAATTTAGAAGTGTAAAAACATAAAATGTATATAATTAGGTATTCTTCATGAGAGCTAAGCCTTTTTTTTTTCAGAATACTTATTGTAGACTTTGACGTCCACCATGGAAATGGCACCCAAAACATATTCTATGATAGCAAAAAAGTATTGTACCTAAGTGTTCATAGATTCGATAACGGCAAATTCTACCCTTCAACCCTCGAAGGTGGAGTGAACTATGTTGGTGATGGAATTGGCGAGGGCTACAATGTCAATATTCCATTTGATAACGTAAATACACATGCAATTTATTATTATTTTGTTATTTTACCTATTTCTTTTTTTTTTCATTTTTTTTTTCACTGAATTCGATTTTTGTTTTCAGGACAAAATGGGCGATAGTGAATACCTAACGGCATTTCACAATATTATTCTTCCGATTGCATACCAGTTTGCACCACAACTGGTTTTAATTTCTGCTGGGTTTGATGCTGCAGTGCATGATCCATTGGGGCACTATAAAGTCACTCCTGAATGTTTTGGTCATATGGTATCCTTGTTGAGACCTTTAGCTCAAGGAAGGTTAATTTTAACCTTAGAAGGTGGTTATAATACCACTTCAACAGCATATGCGATGGCCCTAAGTGCTAAAGCAGTGTTGGGTGATCCACTCCCAAGAATCGAAGGTCTCTACAAAACTGTAAGCCCCAACTGCAAAAAGGCGTTGCAAAAAGTTATTGATGTCCATCGCTACTATTGGACAGCCTTAAATGTCCATAAAATATTGCCATCACAAGTGGAAGCTGCAGAAGAAAAAGGCCAGTTGACTTACTGCGACAAGTCACCTGAGGTCAATCAGAGCAAGTAAGCTATCCATTTTATGTGCCAAAGTCTTGTAACTTAAATTTTACATAATTACAATAACGATACACCATTATGTAATGGCTTTAATTACTGTCTTGTGTCATTCTCATTGGTGCTCAATGGAAATGTTTTACGTCACGCAGACAATTGTCGAAGCCTGGGTCTCATCTTGGACCTGGATTTAAGATTTAGGGGGCACGTGAGTAAGCTCATTAGACACTCATTTGGCATATTGAAAGCTCTTTATGTCCATAAGGACATATTCAGCAGTGTTGTGAGGCTTAGATTGTATGAGTGTCTTATACTTAACTACATATCATAGTGTGACACAATTTACTGGCCAGCCATTCTTGCAGCCGATAGGGTCAGCCTGCAGAGGCTTCAGAATGCTTGTATCCCGGGGTGTGCAGTGACATTTCAAATAAGGGAAGCAATTCTCAGAAACTTACCTATTTGTAGTGTAACTCAATTCTTCTGTCGTTTTTGGCAAATTTGTTAATAATGTGGTCATAAAACTGGATTCTGGGACATTTCCTGGACGAGGTTATTTTCGATTGAAAAAATTGAAATTTGAGAAAGTCTTTCCTGTCCTGTTGAATTCCTGACAAAACTCTTGACACGTTGCAATGTAGAAAAATTCCGTTCTACAGATGCAGTAGTAGCACAAATTGTTAATACTAATTCACATAATTTTCACACTTCAGAATATGCATTTTCCAATTTTGATTGTTTTAAGAATGTTAAAAGTTCACTCGTGTTAGTTTTTGTGTCAATAACATCAGGTTCATAAATGACTGTAAGTTCTGATCGTAATGAGGCTTTGTCAAAATAATGTCCATAGTGGTGGAATAATGATTTGAATTAATCTTCTGTGAAAGGTATTCCTTTAAATCCTCCAAAATTACACAATTCAATAAATTTCAGGTCACTGAGATGATCAAATCTGCAGTTAATTTACTGCTGAATTTGATCTATGATTTCGTAGAAATGGCTGCGGTAAGAAGTTTGAAGGTCTCCCACATTATCAGTGCGCAGACGCTTTGTTCGTGGCTCTTCCTAATTCAATTGTTTTTCCCAGAACTTATCAAATTCATTCGTTTTTTTGAATTATAATGGACTTAAATTCACAAAATTTTTTCAGGCAAAAACCAATGTCATTTGTTTTACATTATATGTAAAATACATTATCTGAAAATGGAAATATTTCCGAAAATATATTAAGTAAAAAATTGAAGTCTCTTTTCAAACCATCCAAAAATCCTTTAGAACTATTTATTGTTTCTGCTTCCCAATTTTTGCTATTTTCCATTATGTTTTAAAAAAATCCAATTAACCATTCACTGTGTTCAAATATAGTTAACACAAGTTTGTCGTTGTAGTTCCATCGGGTTGCAGCTACTTTGGGTAAACGTTTTTTAACAATTGAGTCTAAGGCTTGTGTGTGCTTCGTTGATTTGGAAAAAGAAGCAGCCATTCCACCTCCATTGTGTCTTCAAATGCAGTGTTTTTTGAAGCCAACCAGTCCATTATTTGTTCTTTACTCATGCTGAGGTTGACAAAAGCATGGTTGTGATAAGTTGTGTTTTTCACAACAACTGAACTGGAGTCAACATTGGAGAGAATTGACTCGAACCATTTTTGGAAGACACTACTGTCCATGTCTTTATAATAATTACCAGTTTTTCAAGGCTCAACTGAAAGCAGCATGTCCTCAAAAAACCTGTATCATGTAAGGCTAGATGTACTCTCGCCACAATTAGAACCGTAGACTGGTTTCGCTCTAATTAGAGCTCTTCAGTACGGCATACTAATTGTAGCGAAAATACACCTATAAAGTAATACGGCTATGGTAGCCAGCCTTCCAACAGTAAGTGAGTGGTAAGACATAAAGCAACGTGCCGCCACCTAGTTGCGGAACCAAGTAGTATGTTGTCACGCCAGTTCCAAATAACACAAAGTGTTAAAAAATAGAGACTGTATACAACCAACTAACAATTTAGTAAATTGTCAGATTAGCTACTATAGCCGTATTACTTTATAGGTGTATTTTCGCTACAATTAGTATGCCGTACTGAAGAGCTCTAATTAGAGCGAAACCAGTCTACGGTTTTAATTGTGGCTACAATACATCTAGTCTTACATACTTTGTCCCTATATTGGGGTAGAAATGGGCCAGGGCTGACAATTTCCTAAATTGTTAGTTGGTTGTATACAGTCTCTATTTTTTAACACTTTGTGTTATTTGGAGCTGGCGTGACAGCATACTACTTGGTTCCGCAACTAGGTGACGGTACGTTGGTTCGTGTCTTACCACTCACTTACTGTTGGAAGGCTGGCTACCATAGCTGTATTACTTTATAGGTGTATTTTCGCTACAATTAGTATGCCGTACTGAAGAGCTCTAATTAGAGTGAAACCGGTCTACGGTTCTAATTGTGGCGCGAATGCATCTAGCCTTACATACTTTGTCCCGATATTGGGGTAGAAATGGGCCAGGGCTGACAATTTACTAAATTGTTAGTTAGTTGTATACAGTCTATTTTTTAACACTTTGTGTTATTTGGAGCTGGCGTGACAACATAGTACTTGGTTCCGCAACTAGGTGGCAGCACGGTGCTTCTTGTCTTACCACTCACTTAGTAAACCTGTATCACTGCAAATGTGAGGTATACTTAAACTAAATCATTTGCCAGCAGGAACCTTTAGCCTTGTAGAAAAACCAACTAACAAAGTTTGATGTCAGCCTTTAATACATAAGTCTTGCCAGTTTTTTTTATACTGTGTATTTTTTACTTTTTTACATTTAACTAAGTTTTACCTTGAAATAATTTTTTTCTACTCCATGCAAAACTGCCTTATTTGTTTCCAAGGTCGCTTTCGCCACAACACAATATCAACCTTTTCTATAAATTATCTATTACAAAAATATCTAAAATGTAAGTCAGGGGTTGACACCCGATGAGGCATACTACAAAGATGTGATCAACATGGTGTAGAACGAATATGGGAACATTGGAATTACTTTTAGTACTGTTTAACTCTAAAGAACAAAACTCTACTGTATTTAGTCAAGAGAACTTTAGTTACAGGCCTACATTTATTCATTTTATTTATCATGTTCAATCTGTATTAACTGTTTAATTAATGATTTTTAACATTTTTATGAAAACTCGTTATTCGTACTTGGTTTTCTCAGCACCTTGTCTGCTTTTAAGTCATGCAGTAAAATCCTAAACTTTCTTAAATATTTTGGTATGAATAAAGTTATAAAAATATTTTACAACAAAAGAAAGATTGCAGATCGGTTTTTCAAAGTAAAAAAATATATATTTTTTCAGGAGCCCATCTCCAGATGAAGAGCCCCGTCCAGGCCACTCTTCCATGTAAGAAGTTGCTAAGAAGTTATGTTACAACAAACTTTTATTTAATTAACTGTTCCGTTCATGTTTTGTATTAAAATATATATTTTAAATGTTGTTTAATTGTTAGCTTCAATATTTACATAATATTGACTTAGAGTTTTGAGTTATGTATAATTTTCGCATAACTTTGATGTTTTCGTTCCGTTTTGAGTAATGCTCAAGATAACATTCCTAATGTATTATAGTAAAGACTTGTATATTTTTTACTATTAAATAAACTGTTTCGTAAAAAATTTGTCTTTTATTTTATTTCTAAATGTACCTATCCTTATGTATAGCATATCATCACAGTCTAAATGCAGTGTTGCCTTGGCATTGCAACAATCACTGTCTTCAACAGATTGTTTCATTTAATTTCTGACTTCATCAATTAGACTAGTTTTCCAAAGTTTTTCCTCTTGGTCTGCTTCTTACTCATCTTAATTACTTTTGTTTTTATAGTATTGATTTTTATTTTAATGCTTAACACACCATTTAGTCGATTGAGCATCCTTTGCAATTCTCTTCTGTTTCTCCTGTCAACGTTCTTATTATTAGTAAATTTTCTTTAAAAAATTCACCAATGAAGAGATCCGTGTATAGATAAGAAGCTTAAGTTCATAATGTACAGCCCGATTCGCCATTTAGTCATAGAATCATTTATATCCAATATTTTTCCATGAAATTTGGTAAAGACCCATTTTATCAGACGCCGAATTCAGTGGAGTGCGCACATTTTTCTTTAAAAGCAGCTAATATGGTTGAAAATTTCATCCTCTAAAAGTGATCTAGTAAGCTTTGGTTATTAAAAAAACGGGATGCCACTTGGCCCCAAAGTACACTTTTCCACATTTCAAAAAAAAAGTTTGGTCAAAATCGCTTCATAAATAAAAAGTTATAAGGGTATCCCACATTCAAATGGGTCACTGGGTATATACGTATATATATATATATATATATATATATATATATATATATATATATATATATATATATATATATATATATATATATATATATATATATATATATATATATACATCGACCGATAACTCAAAAAATAATCGGCCGATTTTGACCAAATTTGGCATGTACCTTCCTTTTGTAAGTGGCTTGGATAAGTTCGTTAGCCAGGAAAATCGGACCAGTTTTTCCTAAAAAATTTTGGGTTTTCTTTCGGAATCTTTTTGTATCTCCGAAAATAACAAAGCTATGGCAACCAAATTTGGCACCAAAATTCAGATTTATAGGTTGAAAGAAAAAAAATTTAGACATTTAAAAAATATATTTTGGATGCCACTGATGACCAGAGAAATGCACAAAACCAAAATATTTTTTGTGGATAACAAGATCTATTGTATATTACAGACAAAGATTAGGCTTTCTTGACTCAAAAAGGTTAATAAATAACAGAAAAATTACTTTGAAAATTTTATAGTTTTTCTTTAAATGTCAGTCTTGATTTGAAACGTCAAAATTTGCAAATTTTAGACAGAACCTGAAACAAATACGGTCTATGTAAAGCAAATGTCATAATAAATGTAGTTTACAAAGCCTTAAGGTACAGCTTCAACCATCATTGCGCTTCGTTTTACCAAAATATTTGCAGAAAATTCATTTCAGATAGACCCATCCTTTGATGATTTGGCAGTAGTTTTTAGTAAATGCAGCGGTTCACTAAGATCCCTAAAACAAATAATGTCAAACAGGCAACAGCATACCGCGTTGAGTAGATCGGCTCGATCACTGAAGTTAAGCAACTAGGGGCACAGTCAATCATTGGATGGGTGACCGACTGAGAACAAGTTACCTTTTTGTTTAAATAATCATTTTACTGTATTTTTCTTCTTTTGGGTTAATTTCAGTACCTTTTTTCCATAATACAGAACTTTTAATATATACAAATACCTATTTCGCAAAAACACTATTTATTAGGTGTGTGCCTCGAAATAAGGATTTCAGTTTAATCAAATTGAGATGCTTTGTGGTATTGGGGCATTTTAACATGTTAAGCTAGACTTTACGTAATACATAACATTAACGAAATAAAAAATAAAAATTCGGGACGCAGCAAGTGGGTTATTGTAGCGAATTTTTAGGAAAATCGGCTCAGATCAAATAGATTAAACATAATGCTTTGTTTTAATTCGATAGTCGAAGTCCCCCGGTCTGTACCAGTTCTGAGCTGATCTTTAATGTAAGTAAGTACAATCTTTATTTGCAATAAGAGAAAACATTACAAATAGTGTCAGCAGGTATATGCCTGTATAAAACAAATAAGCCATATGTAAAATAAGGACAACACTGGTTGTGAACAAGCATATATAAAAAACACAAACATAAAATTACAATCAGGTAAGTGTAAAAAGTTGAATATAAAAGGAATTGCATGAAATTACAATCACAAACAAATATCCAAAATTAAGCAATGACAACCAATAAAACAAAAGTGAGTACCGTACTCACAAATTAAAATATTCGCCTAGCGAATAAATTGTTACCTTCAGCAAATATTCCTTTATTTCTATCTTAAAAGCCTTGCTGTCCAAATTCTTATAAGAAATATGGAGCTTATTATAGGGTCTAGCTCCGATATAATCAATTCCCTGTTGTGTCCGCATCAATCCATGCAACGGTCTTTGTAATGTATTGATTTTCGACCAAAAAATTATAACGCATGTTTGTAAGAAAAGAAACTCGGGATGCAACAAGTGCGTTACGGTAGCGAATTTTTATTAAATGCTTCAAATTTGAATAGCTCAATTTGAGATTAACCTATAAGGTTCGTTGGCTGGGAAACTAGTTTTTTCGGGACCAAAGTTTATTTTCGAATTAATTTTGTAATTTTTATATGTAGCATTTTTTTTGCTAAATAAATAAACGTTATTATTATTATTATTAAAATGTTTATACTTTCAAACAATCAAGTTATTTTGATGACATATGGTACATTGCTTCTACTATATAGGTTATACTGGTAACCAAATTTGACCCATGCTTTCTTTTTAAAAAAACACATATTTGCTATTTAAAACGTTTTTATGAAAATTCAGTGCCATAATGCACTTGCTGTGTCCAGACTTTTATTTTATTATTAGTGAAGAATATAGTTTTTGTGAAAAATGGCCCACAGAAGACGCTCCTGTAAATGTCACAGACCTCATTTACAGTTTAATAGATAATGTAAGCAAATTAATTAGGATTTTCTTGGACTTAACCAAGGCTTTCAACATGGTGTCTCGTAACTAATGAAATAATTAAAACGCATTAAATGTTTCAATGTTATTAACAGGAAACAAGGGGTACATGTCTTTAAATACAACAGTGGGGAGAATAGTGTAAACTGTGGCGTACCACAAGGAATGGTTTTAGGTCCAGTGCTGTTTCTCATTTATGTTAATTATGTTCTTGGTCTAGATATAAATGGCACATTTGTGTGTTGTGTTGATGATACGGTTTTACTGATCCCGGCATATACGTAGAACAATGTCTTGCCTTAACAGCTCAGTGGTTGTCAAAGGTTAATTGTAAGCTTAATGATAGCCTTTTTACCCTAAAACATGGCAAGACGAAATATATATTGCTTTCACCAGTGGCCTTCCCCAGATTGAGAAAATAATACACTCAGAGAAGTGTTTGCCCACTATTGATTGCCAGTGTAATGAATACATTGGGTTAGTAGAAGGTATTCAGTATTTGGGCGTATTTATTTACCAGCAATTCAAGTGGACCATACATATTGAGTATATTAATAAGAAAATGAAGAAAACGATTTATAATTTCTCAAGAAGTCTAATGTCCTACTGATGTAAAATCTATTTTTACTACCAGTAATCAAATTCATATTTACAAGCAAAAATAATATATTAACCAAAAAATCAGTCATTATATAAATACCATTGCGATAGTGCTAATGGAATTTGAGCCTACTACAGTAAGTCTTCCCGTGTCCATTCGATGTTGGGACCGTAAAAGATCCCTACCCTCCTTACAGAAAGGCAGGTGTTCGGCAAAATTTCCAGGATAGTGAGGTAAAACTGCTCCCTGGCGTCGGTGATTGGCCATAGTCGCGGAAATAGGCAGACGTTAAAGAAATAAACCACACATACAGTCGGTCCTTGCATAACGTCATCTCATTTAGCATTTTATTATAGCGTCGCAGTTTGTTGTAGGTAAATCTATCATTTAACGTTGAAACTGATTCGGTATAATACGTTGTTATATTCTAAAAAAAAAGTATAAAATAGTAGGTAAAAAAGGAGTACATAATATATAATGTAGACTCTAGGCATGTACATAATACATAATTGAATGAATATTGTTTTTTCTTAGCCCTTTTGCGGGCACAAATATGTACATATGTATGTCTACATTATATTCATTCCCAATAATTCATTTTACGTCGTTTCACTTACGCGATTGGTAAGTTAGGACGTTAAGTGGGGCTTGCTGTATATGTTTACCTGATTTAAAATATTTTTTTTGTAAAATATTGTCTTTTACTTCTTTTAAAACATACATATCCCTATAGTAGCTGCGTGACCATATCCAATAATAAGATGGCTTAAAAAGGAGAGACAAAAGAAAAAAGATAAATCTGATTGAAAAATAACATATCAGTTTGGAAAATGCCAATGTCGTTTTGGAGAAATTTTATGGATGTCGGAGTTTTACTACAATCTATAATGTGAAAAGTTTGATAATTAGTAACAATTTTAGAAAAGTGTTTAAAAACAATTTAGTGGAAGGGTGGAGATCACATAGAGAAATTCTCTATGGATAATGAGGATTTATTAACTTTAACGTGAGTAGACTTTCCTCAAAACTCATCTTTTACGCCGCCGTTACTAGATGGCGCTGGCACTGTGGATTTAAGGCAAATTTGTTTTGAATAGATTACAGAAGATGGTGCCACAGGTAAATTTAAATCTGACATTTCCCTTAAACACAAAATGAAATCATATTAAAGTAAAATTCAATTTTATATCATTTTTTGGCGATTGAAATCCTTTTTTTCACAAATTATGCAAAAGCTTATAATAATTTAGTTAGTTAATATAAATGCACGTAATTTAATTATGCCTTTTTATGAGTATTTCTAAGAGTGTTTATGTATTACGTATAGAAATGGTATTATAGTAGACTCGCGATTATGTGAACTAATTAAAACCGACCGTGTTCACATACCCGCATAATTATAGTTTAATTAATTATTATAGTAGTATAATTTTTCTTGGATTTGTACAAAACTTGTTCAAAACTCTCGTTTCAATCCAGTCCTGATTTTCCTTGAACACAACCCAGTCAGTCTGTCTTCTCCCATTGTACTTCTCAGCCAGGTCTTTACCCTTCGAAGGGTACTGAAACATCGTTCAACAGTAGCCGTAGTTGATGGGAAAGCACTTAAAATGAGGAGTGCATGTCTTGTTGCAGGGAAAAAATATTAGCCTCCTCCAAAAGTGCAGCCACTTCAATATCCATTAATTTGTCTCCTACTAAATCCTTCTTTTTTCACAGATTATACCACAAATCTAATTCTGCAGAGATATCACCCAACTCATAAAACTCCATGAAAGATTTTGCATTTTTCTCCAAATATTTTTAATTCATTTTTAGCATGTATGAAGGATGAAGATGGGATAAGGCAAAAGCATGTGTATTTTCGTGTGAGAATCTAACATTTAATGATAAAGTTAAAGAGTCAAGATAAGGGATGATCAACGACCGTCTCCAATATTCAGTCGCAGTTTCAGATGGCGGATTACTTCTGTATATTTGCTTTTGAACAATTCGTGGGACTGTTAACTCAACGCCTACTTTCTCCGCAATATCATGTGATTTTTCAAGTAATTCATCAGAAACATGTTCAATTTCTTGTCGATCCTTCTTGATGACATCAAGGATTGCACCAATATGTTTCTTCACCATAATCAAATCCATATTTTTACTTTGTAGAACGTTCACAACGGGTTCCAAAATCGCAGAGTACTTTGCAATCATGACTAAACCTACGATGAAAATTGGTTTAGTAACTGCACAATGCAATATTATTGATCGGCAAATTTTCTTGTAGCATAGTTTCCTTCGACCGAGAGATGTTCTAGCGCATTGACGATTTCATGGAAGCTGCCTGAAAACTTTCTAATGCTCTTGTATTTCTCAGACCATCTGGTCTCACTGAGTCTTGATAGATTAGGAGCCGAATTCCTGCGGGCTGGCGACTCACGAAAGAAGGATATTGTGTCCTTAACTGTTGCAATTAAGTTTCTAATTTCCGGTAGTTTGCTAGCATTATTGACCACAAGATTTAGTTTGTGGCTTGAGCAATGGAAAAATAAAGATTTATTGTACTTTTTCTTCAAAATGGCCTGTACACCACCTTCTTTTCCAGCCATCGTAGAACATCCGTCAAATCCAAATCAAACACAATTCTCTGCTGAAAGATTCTGATCAACTAAAAAACTCTGAATTGTGCTAGCGATTGTAGGGGCATCTTGAGATTTCAACTCAACATAGCCTACAAATTCCTCTCTGATTTTTCTTGATTCTCATAATAAAACCGCAATCCGATAGAAAGCTGTTCTTTTCCAGCGATATCTCCTGTTTCATCGGCCATTACAGCGTAAGCTTTTGCTTGTTTACAATCTTCAATAATTCTTTCTTTGACAACTTCACCACATAATCTTATAATCTCATTTTGAATTTTTGGTGAAGTGTAGACTGCATTTTTTCGACATGTATCCAAATGATTCTTTAGCTTCACATCACCACAGTCAATTCTTAAATTTAAAAGGTCAAAGAAAACCCCCTCATCTCCTTCCTTTCTTCTAAGTGGCAAATCATGAGTTCCACAAAATATGATACAAGAAATAATTGATGACAATATTTGTTTGTTTTCTTCAATCATCTTCTGGTGACCACTTTGCAACTGTACATCAACTGGAACATTTTCAAGGAACGCTTTTGCAGCAGCTGTTGAAGTTTTGTGGTAGTGACTGCCGACGTGTTTTCTACAATCTTCATGTGTATCTTTAAACTTCACGTATGACCTTACCACGAATGACCTCAAAACTCCTTTAACTGTAGCAATACTAGGAGGAAAAAGAACACAGTGCATACATAGAGCACATTTCAAACGACTTGAGTACACCAACCAAGGAGTATATTGATCTAACCAGCGGCGGTTAAATTTTCTTTTCAAATGGCTGGCATCAGAACCAAAATCGTAATTTGATGGTGGAACCCAGGGATTTGTAAGCAAATCCTTCCTTTTTTCTGATGGCAACTTAAGGGCATGACCAACTACATAACGATCAATGTCATTTTCATGGTAGCCATCGTATTCTTCAATCGTTTTAGATGTCCCAGGAACAGCTACGTGTAGAGGTGAAGAATTACTAGACCCTTGTTCCATAATAGACACAGAATCCGGTGGTTCGGTCAGTTTAGTTCCATCTTCATCACCATGACTGCTTCCACTTCCACTACTGTCATCTTGATCCCTTTTCCGTTTGAGAGGTTTTCTGCCTGAAAATAATAGAAATTGACATAATTCAAATTTCAATAAAACAGGCTTATCCGTTAGTTGAAGACAATACGAAATTCACTGCTTTAACCTATATCAACAAATCCAGCAATAGATTGAAATCATTTTTATCAAATTTTAATTTAAATATTGCGTTCAGAACAAACAATAATCTCAGTAAATACATTAAGAATTAAGAACAATAAAGCAAGGAGACCCCCCCCCCCTTGCCCCTCGTTGGGTACGCCCTTGAAAACGCGTGACCTTGAAAACTTTCAAAATTTTCGTCTGCGGCGACACTGGTTACTAATAAGCAATTATACTCACGAACCCTGTGCCCACCCATGTAAGGTGCCACTGTTATAAGTTGACCTGACCTGACTACATCATGGAAGTGTGTTATCATAATAGAAAAATATGTTGTTTCTCTTTTGTTTTATTTTTATTTAATAATTATCATATCTATTATCTATACCATACACAAAATGTTTGGCTTATGGCTTTAAAACTAATGATATTTCTGACTTTTAAAAGTTGATAGAATAAAAGTACCAGTGACTAATTAAATTTATTAACTTTTTACTATTTTTGCTATTCTGCAAAAGATGACGCTGCGAAGTAGATATTGAAATGTGATTGCATACGACCTGACAGCTCTTTCACGGTACACGAATCTGCTGCATTAAGCTACTTAGCTACTCGCAGTTGCAAGCTTAGTTTTGCGCTGCGTGGCTTTCACTTGTTATGTAGCTTTGTTTACATTTTACAAGTCACTTTAACTAACTTAAAACAATCAGTAATCAGAATGGAGATTGGATCGACTATGATTATAAATGTAAATTGAGAGTTAATAACCTAAAACAGGATTATTTTGCGTAAATTAGAAAATCAGGTTATTACCACTAAATCCTAACCCAAACGGTAGTGATAACACTGGATTTTTATTATTTCGTAATTTAAGCCATTGACTCATGTCAAATTTTAAACAAGCTGCGTTATTTAGTTTGTGTTAGATAGCCTATGAAAGCAGACAACCTCTTGAGTTATAACGAAAATAGAAGAAAGTGAATTTCGTGTGCACATCAAACATTATTTTTGCGGAAAAAAAAAACCATCACTCAAACCAAAGCTAAGCTTGATAAATACAATGGGGACTCTGTACCATCAATTTCCATGGTAAAAAAGTGGTTTACTGAATTTCGTTGCAGCCGTACAAGCACAAATGCCGCTGAACGTTCTGGACGCCCAGTTGAGGTCGCTACACCCGAAACAATTGAAAAAATAAAAGTGCGGGAGATTGTGGAAGCCATAGGCACATCACGTGGCTCAGAGGTTTCGATTTTGCATGATCACTTGGGTATGAGAAAGCTATCCGCAAAATGGGTGCCGCGTTTGCTCACAATCGAACACAAACGCAATCGTGGGACAAATTCGAAGGAGTGTTTGGCGTTGTTCAACCGCAATAGGGACGATTTTTTGCGCTGTTTCGTAACCGTGAACGAAACATGGATTCGCTGCAACACACCAGAGACCAAGTAGCGGTCAAAACAGTGGGTTTCTCCGTGCGAATCGGCACCGAAGAAATGTCATGGCGACCGTTCTTTGGGATGCACGTGGTATAATCCACATTAATTATCTTCAAAAGGGAATAACAGTCAGTGGCGAATATTATACCAACTTATTGGACTGATTCAATGACGATTTGAAGAAAAAACTACCGCAATTGGCCAAGAGAAAAGTTATTTTCCACCAAGACAATGCAAGGGTGCACACACGTGTAGTCTCCATGGCAAAATTGCATAAATTGGGCTTCCTCATCCGCCCTATTCTCCGGATTTAGCCCCGAGTGACTATTTATTGTTTCCAAACTTAACGAAATGGCTCGGCGGAAAGAGATTTGACTCTCATGATGAAATCATCTCACAAACAAATACCTATTTTGAGGACCTCGTACAGTTTTATTTTTTGGATGGGATAAAAAAATTGGAGAAACGTTGGACGAAGTGTATAGAGATCTAAGGAGACTATGTTGAAAAATAAAAATTTTTGTCAAAAAACCTGTGTTTCATTCAAAAAGTCACGGACTTATTGACCCACCCTCGTACCTACTGATAATGTGATTTATAGAAAACTACATTTAATTAGAAACATTTAAGATAAATTAATAATAGAGAAGAAGTGAAAAGTAACAACCGCATTTCAGGGTCATAGGAATTTGTACATAATGACTTGGAAGTTACCTTTACAGAAATTCAAATTTTCTTATTTTTTATTTGCTTCAAGGATGATAAATTATCCGGCAAAAGTATTCGTTTGATGAATATATATATATATATATATATATATATATATATATATATATATATATATATATATATATATATATATATATATATATATATATATATATATATTAGTTTCATTATAAACAGACAATAATTGATGTAGCTGTTAATTTGAGTAAAATGTATTACACAATACAAATCAGACGTCGACTATTAGCTGATTTCTCTAAAATGTAGGTCAAAGAGAACATTATCGCAATTTACCATCTATCATATCGCAAATTCATTGCCAAATTTATTAACATCGCACAAAAGACGAAACTTAATTTAGATATACATTTATAACATGTGGTTTTCTTTTTTTTTACAATTTTCATTGTTTATAGGTAGTTTGAATAAAATTAAAGCTAATTAGAATAATATTTATCAGAACTTTCTATGATAATATAAAAATTTACAAATGGAAAATTTCCCGAACCCCTGCCTTTCTGTAAGAAAGGTAGGAATCTTTAACGTGCTTAACATAGCATGGACACGGGACCGACGGCCTTACGCCCCCTCCGAAGGGCGGAACGTGCAGACATTAAACTTGCTCAAACACAATGCCAGAACCTCGGTTGATGTTAATTTTACAGTTTGTACTGAAAAAGTGAAAAGAGTACCCTGGGATCGAACCCAATACCCTTCGGACCAGAGGCACACGTTCTTACCCCTGAACCACCGAGGTTCTAAGTAAGTAGATATAAGCAGAATTATTTTAGGAAGATGACACTTACCAATTGACATCTATCATTTCATTGCCACGTTTGACAAGAAAAAGAATCATCATTTCATATCTCCTTTACTTCCGATGAGTCATAAGTCTGACGTATTTTTACGTTAGTTTTCTAAGGTTACCTACCTAAAATTGTTGCAGATGTCTATGACATATTTGTGGCCTATTGGATATTTAAGTAAGTAGAATTATTTTAGAAGGATGAAACTTTTTTTTCTCTCAGGGCTCGTCCGCGGCTTTACCGCCCCGATAACACTGCAACCTTTGGCTTATTGTGCATGCCCTTAATCTTTTTTCTCCACTCATTCCAAAATCACTGTGCCTTGAAATAGTCTGCACGGCGATTGGATGGCGTATATTTCGGCCTGAAAGACCGTTGCATGGGCTCCGAGGGAAATACTATGACCCGCCGGATCCGTCCGTGAACCAGACGAGCGCGTCCAGTGGTAAGCCCGGCGTTTCTTCTCGCCATGCCTCCCGGTCGGGGATTTCCACTGTAAAGTTGTTTTCCCTGCAGATTCGCGGGCTCGCGAAGTCTGACCTCATTTCAAGCATGGCTCCTTCACGATCTTCTGGGTTGATCTTCAGTCTACCATTGCAGGCTAGTCTCAATAGTACTAGCCTGGCCTCCCCCATAATAACTAAGTGTATGGGGGGCAGATCCTGCAACACCTCCAAGGCGGCTGTTGGGGTTGCAGACATGACCCCTGTGATGCCTAGGCAAGCCATCCTTTGAATCTTTTGTTTGGCACTGGATTGTGTCACCTTAGGCCACCAGACCAGTGCCGCGTATGTTAACGATGGTCTGACCACCCTTGTGTACAACCAGTAGGCCATACTAGGTCTTAGTCCCCACGTTTTTCCATATAGCTGCCTAATGACGGCTAAGGTCATGACTGCCTTATACGCAGTATTTTTCCAATGTGACCATTCCAGGTTATCTTAGAGTCCAATAGGACCCCAAGATATTTTACCTTCCTGGCCATTGGAATGCTCCTACCGTATAGAGTGAGAGTTCTGTGGCTCTCGCACTTCCTCCTCCTCGTAAACGGCACGACGGTTGCTTTCTCGGGGCTCACCCCGAGACCTTGACCAATCGTCCACCCTTCCACCACTATCAGTGCTGTCTGCATGCGCTCCCACACTGACTGTGTAACGTTTCCTCGGACTATAATGACAATGTCGTCCGCATAGCCCTGTACCTCGTACCTCCCTCCTGAGAGCCTCCCCAGCAGGCCGTCCACGACTAGGCACCAGAGTTTAGGGGAGACAGAACGTTCCCTTGCGGACACCCCGCTGCGACCTCCGCGAGCAGAGTCCCTTCCGCGAGTGAGGTGAACACCGCCCTGTCCCTGAGCATGGAACCGATCCACCTGCAGCAGTTCTCCTCTATTCGACGCTCCCTGACAGCTGCCAGAACCGATCTGAATGAGGTACCTTAATCTACTATTACTTTAATTAAAGGGTAGGTGTAAATAATAAAGCAACTCATCAAACTTTATACGTGTATTTCGCTTCTGAACAAGAAAAAATAATTTCCTTAATGTAACAAAAATACATCATTCCGCTTATTTTCAAACATATAAAAAAATTAAATAAAAACCTAAATAATACTGTCATGATATAATAAATAGCCTCTACGAAACAAATGACAATAAATAGAGATGAATTTTATTAATTTAATTTAAAGTGAACACAGCTTGTACGACAAGTAATGGAGGTGGAGAATTGTACAGCTCATGGCAACCATGTTGCCTATGGCTATGGTCATGTGTAGGGTTCGGAACGCCTTGTGGATCTTAATGTAATGGGGACACTTCAGAAGATTCCCTGGGTTTAACTTGCCTATTTCCATTCCTAGCCCTGCCTCCTTCTCGATTGCATTCTTCACGTCAATCAAGCGGAGCAAGGGAGGAGTTCCATAAAGGCGAATTAACAGCTCTACTAGAAAACAGACTGTCATACCAGCAACCTGGAACAAGAGAGCAAAGTGGTCAAAAATCCTGAATCGACTGTAACATTTAATAAAGTAACAACTCAATTTAATCTGACTTGTTCCATACATTTTATTTTATCGGTTTTATTTTAATTTCAATATTTTATGCTGTTTGTCCGTCTTTATTTCGATTTTTTATTTGTTAATGAGAATCATTCAAAAACTTATTTTCTTAAAGAATATCTGCAACTTAATATGTAACTAAAATAAAGACCCCGAACAATACCAGAAACTCGATTAAAATCAGATCAATGATTCCTTTAATATCAATGAAGGCAGACAGGGATAAATTGCGCTCTATATAAAATAGAAAAATCTGAATGCAGAAAGTGGGTTAATGTAGCAAATTTTTGTGAAAATATTTCAAATCACGAAAAATAACAAAAATAGGTCATTTTAGATCTGTCGTGAATGAACTACATGTTCGTGCCATCCCGAGTGTTTGGGTGTTTACACTCACTCACTCAAACTCAACTCAGTTCGTTTTCAATTTAGAAATTTGCTTTTTTTTTTCAGAAAAACTGGTATGATTGTAGTATTTTTGAGCAAATTTAAAATTTTACGAAAAGTCAGAGATTTGAGGAGTAGGAAAATGAGTGATCTCTCTTAGGCCTCGGGTTGAACACACTGAGACCTTGGAGACTATCTCCGGTGAGATTTTGGGAGTAGGCAGATTGAGGCCCCGTAATCGAGCTACAAGAACCCAACCCACCTTTGTCCACCGCTCTAAGGAGTAGGCAGATTGAAGCCTTAGAGTTCGTGTCCTTACATATTTCCTTTACCTCTTGAAAATGGCTTCAAAATAGGAGCCGAAACGTCGAGTTTTAATAAATTTTGGACGCGGTTCAACCTAAGAACCAAGTATGTCTCACATTAAAGACCGCGGAAATATTTTCGAACACACACACAGATGTGACTCGTGGTTGAAAAATAAGTATAAATATGTCAAGATCTTTAGTAAATGGAGGTAACAATATAGCAATTGAGGGGAGGAAGTTAAAGTAAGAAATATTTTCCATTTAGAATGTCAAAATTTGAAGTATAGTGAATTTGGTCCACAATTGCCAATCATTGTTTGGATGAACCCGTTAAATTTTGTAAAAACACAGCACAAGTTGAGACTTATTGTGTATTGCATATTGTATAATTTAATTGAATAATAATAATAATAATAATAATAATAATAATATATATATATATATATATATATATATATATATATATATATATATATATATATATATATATATATATACAGGGTGATTCACAGCGCAAAGGACACAGAATGTGTGCGTGTAGAGGACCTCAAAATATGCCCAGTTTTTATATAAAATTTTTCTCTGACGCCCATGATTGCTGAGATTTTGATGTCGGAAGATTATTTCATAATTACAAGAAACAGGTGTATTGCAGCAGTGTCCTAACATAGACCAACCAAATTTGGTAGATGGTTTTCTTTTGTCAACATCCTTCATTTAAAAAAAATCTTTGGTGTCAGATCATTTCTATGAAAATTTACTACCATAACGCACTTAATGCATCCAGACTTTTTTAGAATAAAAAGTATAGTGATTTTTAATTATTATGCTCAAGGTATGATGTACTAGAACTTAAATAACAGTGTGAGAAATTCTAGCGATCCGGCAACGTCCCAGAAGCATCAAATAGCAAGTGTTGAAGTTGAAATTTTGAAACAGGCAGAGGCAGATAGACACGACGATAGTAAGTAATTGCATGGTAAGGAAGACCGGACAGTTAATTTTCATTGAATTTAATTTACGTTTTGTATTATCCAACCTATTTACTTTTATATTACATGTTTAAAATATCCTTGACAGTAACTGTTGTCAAATAACTGCAAATATTACTTCATTTTTTAAACTTTTTTGACACACGTCAGATCAAACAGAAACGTCAAAAATCATCGTCTGGTTAAGCTGCGCTCGAAAACATAGCACACGTTAAGCACAATAATTAAAAATTCCTCGATATATTCGAAAAGCTTACCTGTAAAGCGATCTGTGAAGTTAGAAGCAGAGTTTTATTGCATCTAAGAAATATCGAGAGTGTAATAAAACTCAAAGTTGCATTTAGCAGGAAATACTTAGGAAAAAGTACTTTCTGGACGCTTCCAAAAGTATGCCTGGGCACATTGAAGTAAAGTGCTAATCCAGACACAAATGTCATCCATATTTGGGCACCAAAATGTAAGCTAAAGGAAGCTAAATACACTAAAGTCCAAAGAGGAGAGATCTTCACTTCATAGGTACGACTAGGATACATAGAGAATGCTATGAAACTGACTGCTAGTGCTGCCACCACATGGGCAGGTTGTGTTGTATGGCACAGGATTCTGAAAAGAAAACAAACATGTTTTAGAATCTAACTCATTAAGCTTCTATGTAGAAAATCAAGCAGTTTTAAATTTGATACCATTCTGTTGGGAATTCGATTTCACCAAAATTCCTCCAAATATTCGTTTATTTAATGTAATTATTTAGTTATTTTAAAACACTCTTTAAAAATATCTCATTAACTAAGTGAAGATTGGAACCTGTGATGACCACTGATAAGTACACTTGGAGAACCCAAATCACCACAACACATTTTAAAAAAATCTGACGATCGTTTCATTAACCAAGTTAGCGTCAGGTTTTTTAAAATGTGTTCTGGTGATTTGCAGGAACGTACCCAGAAATTTAGTTCGGGGGGCCCCGAGCCAAAAATTTATTGTCTACAGTCGTGAGAGGAATGTGGGGGATAAAAATTTGGTTGCCAAAATAGAATTTATCAATGTTATGTATTTTTGAAAATATATCTCGCATCTAAATTTTGACAATAATCGTGAATTCATACTTAAATTAGAGAACAAATTTTCGTTTTTTTTTGCGGCATAATGTCGAGAACCTCATCTGGATCAACACATAGATCCAAATTAATTGATAATAATAAATTGGTTCACATTTCGGATGAAAGATTTAATTCTTTTCATTGTCGAAAATGATCTTTCAACACTCGCTGTTGTAACCGGAAGAGTGACAAAAACTGTCAGAAGAAACTTGATCGTTGGAAATCTGCTGGAGTCACAAACATCCAAAACTTCGAAAACCTCGGCATCTTTTTCTATTTCTAATAATTTTGTACACCAAAATTTACACTTAGCTTTTACAGCTGATTCAGACACTCGACCATCAAAGTACGGGCAAGATTTTCTGTATTATCCACTTTTTCAGTTGCAGCAAATCCAGGCAGAAGAATTTGCAAACTTGACAGAATTTCAGCATTTTCATTCAGTAATTTCTCTGACAAATTTTGAATTAGCGAATCGATGCAGAAATGAAAACAGCACAACGATAGTACATACTCTTCGATAATCGATGTTCTATTAAAATCACAATTATGTCTAGAAAAGAATGTACACGAGGTTGATATTGTGATATCGAATAGAAGTGAAGTCTTGTGAAGACTCCTACACTTGACATATGTCAACGTTCACGTCATTTACCTCAGTGCTGTCTAGTCTATTTTCGTATTACGGCAAGCTAAGTTCTGAAATTGGGCGGGGGTCCCGTTGATCCCCATTGCTGGCTACGTCTTTGGTGATTTGCGTTCACCAAGTGTACTTACAGATCCCACTTATTTTAAGTTAAGATTAAGTCTTTTTCATCTTTAAAGGTACAGTGTGTAAAAACTGTCACGACACATTTACTCGTTTCAAAGCCACCTCAAACAAATCTGTAAAGTTATCAAATCACAAGGTAATAAAAAATATAGCATTGGTAGCTTCATTTAAATAAAAATTATAATTCTCTTGGTAGAAAA
Source organism: Tillus elongatus (assembly GCA_964006375.1). Classification (NCBI taxonomy): domain Eukaryota; kingdom Metazoa; phylum Arthropoda; class Insecta; order Coleoptera; family Cleridae; genus Tillus; species Tillus elongatus. The sequence continues at coordinate 133,926,556 of OZ023269.1, forward strand.
TAATGAGTTCTGTCTACAGGTATTTTCAACTTTTAAAATTGGTTTAATCCATAAACTTTCGAAGTCCATTTTTATTTTGCGTTGAACATATTAAGTTCTAGTAGAAAATGTCGTATACACTACCACCCCTTTCCCTCCCTGGATTCAAATGGTGGAGTATTCGCTGGTTTTTTTTTTAATTTCAACAACACACCACGAGGGCTTACAGCCTAAATACTATCGTACCGTGGGTGTCGACAAGGAGGAAGGAGGCAACTTGTTAATCCTTGACTTGAAGGTCTGGAGCTTCGGGGGAGAAGGAAAAACATGTGCCGGCAAGGAATTCCACAACTTGGAAGTCCTCGGGACAAAAGAGCGGGCATAACAAGATGTTCTATGTCTGGTGACCTGGATAGTAAAAGGGTGCATTCGCTCTGTTCCCCTGGTAGATCTGTTGGGGGCAGCAGGTGGAGGAACTATGGAAGAAAGCTCCTCTGAGCAGTGCCCGTACACATATCTATAAGAGAGAGAGAGAGAGGTCACCAACGGCACGTCGGTGGTCAAGGGATGGCAGCCTTTGGGTGATGGTAGGGTCACCGATGAGACGTATATCTCTCTTCTGAATGGAGTCCAGGATAGCGAGTGTATAAGCGGCAGCAGCACCCCAGATGTGGGAGCAGTATTCGAGGTTTGGTCTTATTTGTGAAGTATATAAAGTATAGAGATTAGCTGGTGAAAAGTATTTGCGAGCCCGGAAGAGGAAACCGAATTTCTTAGCAGCCGTTTCTGCAATTGATGTGACATGCTGGTGCCAATTGAGATTTCGATCCACAGAAATACCAACAAGTGAAAAGGACTCATTAATTTGAATAACTTGGTTGTTCATTGTGATGGGTCTAGGGCTGGTGTATTTCTTATGAGATAGAAAGCAAGACTGTGATTTGATGGAGTTGAATTGTACAAGATTTCTCCTTCCCCAGTCCAATATTTTTTGGAGATCCACGAAAATAGAACCCTCCATGAGTCTGCGATCCTCATCTAATTGGGCTAAAGAGACAGGCTTAGAATATTGTATATTTGAGTGGAGGGTGCTGTCGTCCGCGTAACTGTGAACTGGGTTGCATGTGCTAGAGAGGAGGTCATTAATGTGGAGAAGAAACAAAGTAGGGGCTAAAGTTGAACCTTGAGGAACTCCTGCATTAATTGGATACAGTTTAGAGGAATGGCCATCCACGACAACAGAAATGCTCCGGTTGGAGAGGAAATTTGCTGTCCACGTACAGAGTTTTGGTGGTAGGCCATAGGCCGGTAGTTTATTAAGCAGCGCTGCGTGCCAGACCTGGTCGAATGCTTTGGATATGTCTAGAGCGACAATCTGGGATTCGCCGTGTAGTTCCATAGACTTGTTCCAAGAATGGGTGACAAAGGAAAGTAGGTCGGCAGTTGACCTACGCTGACGGAATCCATACTGCCTGTCGTGGATTAGACTGTGTTTTTCAAGAAATTTTAGTAATTCGGTGTTTATATACTTTTCCATCACTTTAGAGATGACTGAAAGGAGAGAAATAAGGCTGTAGTAACGTAAATATAAGGGGCTGATCTATTTATCCGTGCATTTGCTTCAAATTCCACGCTTGATCCACAGGGAAAGAGTTCACCAACTACCCCAGCTGAAATGTCTACAATAAGAAAAATATTTGTCAGGCATTATACTGTTAAGTATATACTGGTGAATTTAGACATCAAAAAGGCATCAGGACCCGAGGGAGTCCCAGAAACAGTTCTTAAAATGTGTGCACCTAAACTGGCTCCAATTTTATGTCGCCTCTTTTCGATGTTGTATGTGTGTGCCTGTGTGAGGGTTTGTGGGTGCGTGTGCGCGCGCGTATGTGTGTCTGTGTGATGATTACTGTATGGCATCGGAAGCCAGGTCCATTAATATTTCGATGTCGTGTAAGATGGGGGTATTTCCATCTTCCCGGAAACAAGCACGAGTTCAGCCTGTTCCTGAAAAGAAGACTAGTCTAATGTAAGAAAGTATAGTCCGGCTTCCATTCTTGCAGTTTTGTCTAAAATTATCAATATAGAACTTGTAAAATATGTTAAAAAATCAAGTCAACATATATTGTTAATTTCGATACATTTTGGGCCTAAAACTGAAGACTGATGCACATTGGCTGTAGATAATAATAGTAAATACCAATATATCTAATGAGTAGACACGACATAGAGCACTCGCGTTCTATCTGTATTGATATAGTGTTCTATTCATTATAAAGATATATTTGATACTTTTATCCGATACATTTTGGTATTAAATAAAACGATAGGTATTTTATTTCCATACTGACCACCACTAATTGCCAGTAGCTAAATTACTTTGGTAGTGAATGTTAACCAGCCACGGCTCATAACGTCACGTATTATTCATGTTCAAGACGTATTAAGAAATACATAAGCTTAATTTTGGTTAAATGCTCCCAACAACGAAAGTAATTAATTATTTATAGTACAGAAAAAGTTAAACTGAAAACTTGATGTTTTCCCATTTTATTGAGTCTTTAATATGCATCAAAATTGAAAATTTTAGTTTAATAAGAAATTGAGTTATCAGCATTTAAAGGATTTTAATCAAAATCCTCTACCATAACGCACTTGCTGCGTCTGTACTTTTTATGTGATTATTGATTTTTAATTTTTCTTTAACGTTACAAGAAATTTCCTTCTAGAATAAAATGTATTTGTATACTCATTGCATAATGTTTTATTCCTTGTGTTAGTCATTTAAAAATAGGATCATGACCTTTTGTATAGTCTATTCTTATTGTTTGGCGTTTAAAAATATATTAAACTACAAGGTAGTTTATGCCACAAAAATAAAACGTTTAATGTCAATATATATGCAATATTTCATATTTTTGCTAATTCTAATTTATCCTTGTTTTTTCCATCATGGTACCAAAAACAAGAAACATTCTAATTTGTAAATTTCTCTTCGCATTATACACTGCCTGACAATGAAAAACACATAGGCAAATATAACGGTTTTCAAATTGTAATTAAAATGAAAAAAAGGCGTACGACTAGGATGGCTATTATTGCCACATTTACTTAATTTATTCATAGAAGATACAATAAACAGGACAAATGAAAATATAGCAACAAAATATATGGGCAGTGATTCAGGTGTACAAGATACGCTGAGCAGCCTCGGTGGTCCATCGGTAAGAACGTCTGCCTCTGAAACAAAAGGTCCTGGTCCCAGTTAGGAATCATTTCACTTTAAAGATCTCTACAGTCGTTACAAAAAGTAAGGGGTTTGGAAAAATCCCCAAGATAGTGCTCCCTGGCGTCGGTGTGAAACAGATGAACGTTAAATTAAATAAAAGACACGCTGATGACATAGCGCTGATATGAGAAACAGAAAAAAATTATAAATGATGCTGAGTGTGTTGCAGTGACGTATTTGCACATTCCTTAACAGCACGGCCAAGAATTTTTGCTGCCGTTTTATAGGAAAAAATAGGACTAAGGTATATCAAAGCAATTTTTTTTATATTTCAACAACACACCACGTGGGCTTACAGCCTAAATACTATCGTACCGTGGGTGTCGACAAGGAGGAAAGAGGCAACTTGTTAATTCTGGACTTGAAGGTTCGGAGGAGAAGGAAAAACATGTGTCGGCAAGGAATTCCACAACTTGGAAGTCCTCGGGCCAAAGAGCGGGCATAACAAGATGTTCTATGTCTGGTGACCTGGACAGTAAAGGGGTGCATTCGCTCTGTTCCCTTGGTAGATCTGTTGGGGACAGCAGGTGGAGGAACTATGAAAGAAAGCTCCTCTGAGCAGTGACCGTGCCGATAACTATTAAAGAGAGAGAGAGGTCAACAACGGCACGTCGGTGGGCAAGGGATGGCAGCCTTTGGGTGAGGGTAGGGTCACCGATAAGACGTATAGCTCTCTTCTGAATAGAGTCCAGGATAGCGAGTGTAGAAGCGGCAGCTGCACCCCAGATGTGGGGGCAGTATTCGACGTTTGGCCTTATTTGTGAAGTATATAGGGTATAGAGATTAGCTGGTGAAAAGTATTTGCGAGCCCGGAAGAGGAAACCTAATTTCTTAGCAGCCGCTTCTGCAATTAATGTGATATGTTGGTGCCAATTGAGATTTAGATCCACAGAAATGCCAACAAGTGAAAAGGACTCATTACTTTGAATAACTTGGTTGTTCATTGTGATGAACATTTTACAACTAATCATAAAAGAGTCTTTAGATACTTTTATAAAAAATGTTGGCCAGTCAATGCTTAATGACAGGTCGCGTGGTGAGTAACCGCTAAAATCGGACTAGGAGGTCGCGGGTTCGAGTCCCATATTCAGACAGTCGGTCTTTTCTCTTGAATGTGGAAAGGCCGGCTTCTGATGAATTATGGGTGGTGTCCTTTGCCTAGATGTCTATGTAAGCTCCCACCGCACAAGTGAACGACTTCTGGGTGCGGAGTTTGTCTACTGTGGTGTTATTATTATTATTATTATTATTAATTACAGCATGCATTCCCCTATATAAGTTAAAAGATAATGAATTTCGCACATTTTTGAAATATGTTGCATGTTCAACGTTCAAACCACTAAAATATTGGTATGGTATTGGACCACAGTCACCACACATCAGCTCGAAAAAGTCAAATAGATATTCAAGATTCGGAAACGTCGAATGCAACCCGCATATTTTATTTTAAAATGTACTATATTGATTTAGAATGTAAAATCGCGAGATTCATTACTTACAGAAACAAGCATGTTCAGTTCTTTAAGAACTAAGGTCGAAATGATTTTTTTATAACTTGAATGATGAGTAAAAAGAAACGGGTTTCAATGAAATTACAGAGAAAAAATTTATTATGTATAACAAAAATATCCATAATCCACTCTGTTATTCCCAAATATTATATTCTTCTTTACTTAGAACATTTTAATCGAGAAGTACTGACATAACAAAGTCAGTTTTTGGATAATAATAACAATGGCACAAACTATTTTATCTATAACATGCTTTTAGACTCTAAGGTATGCGGTCAAGAGATACGTTCGAACAATAAACACTTGAAAACAGTAAATTAAAATAAGGTAGATAGTTTGTTATTTTCTTAAACATGTAAAGCAGCCAGGGAGCAAATCAGTCTATAATATTGCATTTTAGCGAATTTGAAAAAAAGATTAAAACGAAGCATATATCTAAAATGTAAAAAACATAACGAAATCAAAGTAAAGAAGGAACCCCCTACCAATTGAAGCCGTGCTTCAACCAACCCTCTAAGCCACCCCCTTTTCTCCCCAAAAACACCGCTCTTTGAATTAACAAGCTAAAAGAAAAGAGAAACCACATCACGATGCACCCCTGTAGAAGTCCTGGGGAAGCAGTATACCTTACTCACCCGGGTTCTACTAATTAAATGGCCAGGAGAAGGGAAAACCATATTACATTGCAGCCCTGCAGAAGTCTAGGGGAATGATAAATTGATAAACCCTCTAACAACAACCCTGACATGTCGCCCATCTGGAAAATGAGCAAACTTCGTGGAATCGAACCAGTATTTCTGGTCAAAAATTACTTTTCTCAATTTTAGAAAATATTGAAGTTGTTCCGGTAAAATTTGATGCACGTTCATAAAAATATCGGATAGGTAAGATATATCATATCAGAATTAGTTTCAGTTCGATTATTATAAAAGACTTTACTGAACGTTCGTTTATTTCCGATAACACAACAAATCATCACCGACCTCGGGGAGCAGTTTTACCTCAAAAACTTGGGTCATTTTTCAGAATTTCTACTTTTCGTAAAAAGGGTAGAATTTTCTAACAGTTTACGTTACCAAGGACCTCACGTCACCACTTAAGAGCGGAACGTCTGCATTCAATTTGTGCAAGCATTATGCCACGCACGTACTAAATTAAGAGTTATAAATTTCGAACCAAGGACCCACCAAAACCGCGAGCTAACGTTCTAATCTCAGCGCTAATGACACCGCTCAATAATATGTATAAATACACGTCAGAAATGTAAGTTTAATAACAGCCGACTAAAAGATTAAATGATACTTTCAGAAAAATAAAATATGAAATTTAACTGACCTATCTGCAGAAAGTCAATTAGAGGGAAGGACATGTATATCCCTGCAGAACTAGAACAGCTTAACCACGATCTAACCCAACTTAAAAATTATATTATTTACAGAAGTGACTAAAAAATATATTTTAAATATTTGTATGAGATCATATATTATCATAAAATTGAGTTTTTTCAGAATGTAAGAAGGTAATACCCAATTCTTTGGACACAAATTAAATAGGGACAGAAACTGTTTACGAAAGTAATAGAAAAACCATGCTGTTTGACATTACCAAAATTAGTTTAAACTAAAAGCAGCATTGACCTTGAGAATATGACAAAATTTATTTATATTTACATACTTATTTTGGTATGTTATTTAAAATAAGCGTATTGGATGGGAGAGGGTTGAAACTATTTCACCACCTGGTAAAATAGTCTTGACTTATTATTAAGAAGTTAATTATTGTATTTAATCTACGAGTTAGGGTGTTTATTTTATAAGTTATCAAAAAATATGAATAAATGATATTTCTGGAGAAGTTTGAATTCAAAATACAAGCCCTTTTAGAATTAAAATTGAACATAAAGTTTGAACGTATATAAAGGGGTACATATATTATCTTTAAGGCTACTAGGTAGATTGAATTTTTAACATAAAAAAAGATTCTATACAATTTTAATTTGGGATAATACTTAGGGGTTGGTTAGCGAAATGTTAAACAAGCTCTTTTGAAAACAATATAAAAGATAACTCAAGCTGTAAAATTATAAAAACATGTTATAATTGTCACTTACTTGTATAAATTTGAATTGTAGAACCTCGTGACGACATTGTCAAAGGCGGCAAATACGATTTTTGTGTAATAAGTACTAACAGCCAAAATATCTTCACGATATTGAGTGGTATCACCAAAGTCCATTATCTTAGTAACACGTTTCGTGAAATTTGGTCTTACAACACTAGGTTTAGTCCTTGGGAGTATCAACTCATTTGATTTTATCTGACCGATACACATTTTGATAATAAAAATAATTTAATTGCACTTTGCGAAACGAACACCTTACGTAAGAAGTTAAGCTACATTCACGTGAGCCGTTGCCTAGGTAGTTGGCTACTGAATACTGAACACTGAAAGATGACGAATTGTACCTTAGTGAACGATGGACGAGAAGGTTTGGGGTAAAATATCAGTTTATTTTTTCTGGCCCCCACCACTCTGGGAACCATCGAGTCTCAGCCTCATGTTCAGCAACCGCCAACCCGATGTGGTCTCACGTAGACACACTTATCAATTAAATAAATTTATATTAAAAGTTAATCAGTCTAATTATACTTGTATTTTATCAGTAATATCAGCATTAATGCCTTTACACAAAAATTTTTATTAGTTTTTAATTTGTTTACAATTTTTGAGCATAAGGAGAAGCTTTATGTATGTGTACAGCTTTTAGAGAGCTTTTGAAATCTGAAAATGCTTTAACGTGCGATAATCGCTTGTTTAAATATTTAAATACAGCTGTCCGCAAGCCTCCGGCAAGTCATTAAATCGCACTTTAGAAAATAAAATTTCACGATTTGAAAAATAATACAAACATAAAAAAATAACTCATTTGTACCAGTGTTATCGTCAAAATTTGCATGTTCAGAAATAAATGAATTTTTCGTGGGTAAAACATTTAAAATGGTTCTAAACTTGTTTCTATAAGAAAAGAAAAATTGTGAAGTTTTAAATACAAATACAATTAATTTATGAAGGTAAAAATACTTCAAAATTGTAATCATTTTTGTATGTACGTAAACGCACTAAAGTCCTAAAAATGAACCCAAGGCTAAAGGAATTAAATCTATAAATATGTTGGTTGTAAAAGTGATTGTCAGATAACCAAAACTACAATGTATTCCTTTCCTTTATAACCGTTTCATTTTTCGCATATTTCTTTAAAAAGTTTGGACGCAGCAAATGCTTATGGTAGTGAATTTACATAGAAATGATCTATAACCAAACATTTTCTTAATTACATGATTATAACTTTTTTGCATGTAACAGACATTTAAATTCTGTTATGTAGTTTACTTTTTATAACGTTAACCTACATAGCAATTTTGGTTACTACAGCTTTGTTAACAATTTTTTATAAAAGAATAAAGAAAAAGAAAACCCAAAATTTTCCCGGTAAACCTGGTCCGATTGTCCTGGCTAATGAACTCATCAAAGCCACTTACAAAAGGAAGGTACCTATCAAATTTCATTAAAATCAGCATATTATTTTTTGAGTTATTGGTGTGATACACACATACATGCATATATATATATATATATATATATGTATATATATATATATATATATATATATATATATATATATATATATATATATATATATATACACTTTATTTGGTTGCTGTAAGTTTGTGATTTCTTATTAGTTTGCGCGGACTGCAGTTTTGAACCGTCCCGGTTCATCATCAGCACGCTACTGACTGTTATCGCGTCTGTGTGGTCTACGTCAGAGATTGTACGTGGCGCATGCGCCGCGAGCTTCTATTGGTCCGTTTCCTGTTCTCTGATTGGTTGTGCCTTCGGACTGTGTCGTGTGTATAGCTCTCCTGTCTTGATAACTGTGGTTTGAAAATTTGTCTATTTGTATGGCCTTTATTAAGTTTTGTTTAAATGTTTGTACTTGGATTTGTTCTGGCATTAATTGTTTCTTATTGTTTGTTTGTTGAATGTAGTATTGTTCCCAGATTTCCATTTTTTTGTGGTCTTTAACATGTTTCATTGGTTGTAATTGGGTGATGTCTGGTTTTTGATGTTTTGTGATTACAATGTAGTGCAATATTCCAAAAGATATATATATATATATATATATATATATATATATATATATATATATATATATATATATATATATATAAATTGAAATTGATCCCGAATATAGGTTTTAGGGGTCTAGGGGTCTTAGTTCGCGCTCATTTGAAGACATTTTTTCAAAATTCAAAAGTCGGGATCTCCCCATTAGTGAATTTTTTCCCCGAAAATTCACTAAAAGTAGAATTCTTATTAAAATTGACCACCTTAAAGCACTTGTTGGTTCAGAATGTTTTTATGCAAAAATTTTAATGTCAAAATTTTGATGCAAATAATTTCACTGTCAAGAAGATTTGGAGCTATTTCAGTTTTGGAATCTAATCAAAATAATATTGCACGCATGCAGACACTAGTTTTATAACTTCTTTGCAAGGTATTAATAAACCAATAATAATAAGCGTAAGGAAAATCAAGAATGGAGTAAAATTTTATAATAAACCATGTTTAAAGAGCAACTATATTTTACAAGCTGGATAGAAGAGTAAACGTTTTTTCCGTTTTTAACAATAATAATAATCGCAAATAAAGTTATAAATAAATAATAATAACTAATTAATAATAATAAAACATATAGATTACAAGGAGGCAGAAAATCACCAAATAGTTGAACCTGGTAAGAGGACTGAGAGAGTTAAGGGGATGACATGATGGTGAATATCCTACCGATTATCGATGATTTGTGCAATGGGAGAAGTTCATGTCGACATTAGAGGGCCTGAATATACCCAAGGATATGATGTTTCTCTTACAGAAGAGTGTGATATTAGACACCTGTGAATTACCTAGTCAGGAATAAAATAGTGCAGAATTGCACGTGGAGAAAAAAACTGCTGCATGCGGCACCAAACTATGCCATATCACAACGTTAACACTTACTTGTTACTTGTTGGGTGCTTTGTCAGAAGTCACAAGCCGTAATATGGACCTATAAACCCGGAAGAAGTGTACCAACGTAATAATAATAATAATTAATAAATAATGATTATTTGAAAATTTGGCAAATATATCCACGATATCACTGTAAAATACTAATTTTACTACAGTAAATCGCTCAAAAAATGATGAATAAATGTTAATAACAATGTGTTTATGAACAATTTTGAACAGGACAACATAAACAGAAGGTAGTTCGTTCGCTCATAATATATCAGAGATTTGTACAGTTATTTTTCAGTGTGCTGATAACAACACTCGAAGGTAAAAAGTAAGAGTAGTACGTGATTAAAGCAATGAAGTGTGTTAAAGGCTACTTACTACTCGCATCGACAACAGTTTCATAACATTACTTAACTGTTGCTAACAGGAAACCAGAAACGATCGACAATAGTTGACGATTTGAACCATGAACCATCATCACTAATAACGATTTTGTTAACAATTATATTATATCGCTAATTATAATAACATTGTAATTTCTTAGAAAATCATTCCTAGAATTGTTTAAGCAACTTTGTTATAACTTATGTTAATTAGAACATTGACATTTTAATGGATATAAAGCGTTTTCTCCAGTTTTTAAACATACAATGTCCGGACACAGTAAATGCGTTATGGTAGCGAATTTTCATAAGAATTGGTTTAAGAAAATAAAGAACTAATAAATAATTAATAATTAATAAAAATTAAAAGTAAGAATGATAAAAAGTTTGCGATGAAAAAGTAAATATAAACAAATAAACATATAAAGAAGAGCATGTATTTTACAAGATGTCAGACGCTCTTAGGTTAGTAAATCAGTTCGAAGTTAGATTCAGTATTTGTCAATAATACACATAGTAATGTAACCATAGATTATTTAATGTATTACGTCTTAGCTTCTCTTCTTTTTTCTGGGGTACAAATCTTAATTTAAATTTGTTGGTATCTTTCGTTTCCTTAGGCCAGAATATCCTTTCTCTTGTTAATAAAATTGAATAAACTATATTTGTCGGGTGCTAATTGTATACCAACTTTAAATATGACTACTCAATTCGTTCGAAAGTTATTACGCATACTAAGAGACAGGTGTACAGGCCGATAGACAAAAAACTTTAGTTCCAGAATCAAGTTTTTTATATGATTTGAGACTTTTTACACCGTTTTAGCAAAAACAAAATTCCGAAATTTCTATCATCGATATGACACCGCCCACAAATTCAACCCTTAATTTAATTTCAGCACAGAGTACCAGATGTTTGATAGAACTGAAAGTTGTCTAATAAACAAACCTTAAAATGTTATATTACTCGAGTTTTAACGGGAAAATGTCAATTTTTACCAAATCACCCCCCATTCATCCCTTACCCTCTGAAGAGATTTTACCCAAAAACAATCCGAACCGTTCGTTTATCGGGTGCTCACTGTATACCAAATTTGAAGATTATATCTTAATTCCTTCAAAAGTTATTGCGCATACTAACAGACAGGCAGACAGACCGACCGACAGACAAAAAAACCTTGTTCCGGAATCAAGTTTTCTGTATGTTTTAAGACTTTTACTCCGTTTTAGCAAAAAAAACTTATTTCACGATATTTCACCCCCACAATTCAACCCCTAATTTAATTTCTTCTTTTAATACCAGAAAAGCTTCTGGCCTTGACGAGATCCCAGTAATTGTTCTCAAAAATTGCGCACCAGAACTTGCTCCTGTCCTGACTCGTCTGTTTCAGATATCTTACAATAAAGGCATATTCCCTAGTAACTGGAAAACTGCTCGAGTACAACCCATCCCCAAGAAAGGATCCAAAGCGCTTCCTAGCAACTACATGCCTATTTCTCTTCTTTCAGTCGTCTCTAAAGTGATGGAAAAGTATATAAACACCGAATTACTCAAATTTCTTGAAAAACACAGTCTAATCCACGACAGGCAGTATGGATTCCGTCAGCGCAGATCGACTATCGACCTCCTTTCCTTTGTCACCCATTTTTGGAACAAGTCTATGGAACTACACGGTGAATCCCAGATTGTTGATCTAGACATATCCAAAGCATTCGACCAGGTCTGGCACGCAGCGCTGCTTAATAAACTTCCGGCCTATGGCCTACCACCAAAACTTTGTACCTGGACAGCAAATTTCCTCTAAACTATATCCAAGTAATGTAGGAGTTCCTCAAGGTTCAGCTTTAGCCCCTACTTTGTTTCTCCTCCACATCAATGACCTCATCTCTAGCACATCCAACCCAGTTCACAGTTACGCGGACGATAGCACCCTCTACTCAAATATACAATATTTCAAGCCTGTCTCTTTTGCCCAATTAGATGAGGATCGCAGACTCATGGAGAATTCTGTCTCCGTGGATCTCCAAAGAATATTAGACTGGGGAAGTAGAAATCTTGTACAATTCAACCTCACCAAATCTCAGTCTTGCTTTCTTTCTCATAAGAGATACACCAGCCCTAGACCCATCACAATGAACAAGTAATTCAAAGTAATGAGTCCTTTTCTCTTGTTGGCATTTCTGTGGATCGAGATCTTAAATGTCACATCAATTGCAGAAGCGGCTGCTAAGAAATTAGGTTTCCTCTTCCGGGCTCGCAAATACTTTTCACCAGCTAATCTCTATACCTTATATACTTCACAAATAAGGCTAAACCTCGAATACTGCTCCCAGATCTGGGGTGCAGCTGCCGCTTCTACACTCGTTATCCTGAACTCCATTCAAAAGAGAGCTATACGTCTCATCGGTGACCCTACCCTCACCCAAAGGCTGCCATCCTTTGCCCACCGACGTGCCGTTGGTGACCTATCTCTCTTTTATAGATATCTGCACGGGTACTGCTCAGAGGAGCTTTCCTCCATAGTGCCCCCACCTGCTGCCCTCTTCAGATCTACTAGGGGAACAGAGCGAATGCACCCTTTTACTGTCCAGGTCACCAGACATGGAACATCTTTTTACGCCCGCTCTTTTGTCCCGATGACTTCCAAGTTGTGGAATTCCTTGCCGGCACATGTTTTTCCTTCTCCCCCCAACCTCCAAACCATCACGTCCAGAATTAACAAGTTGCCTCTTTCCTCCTTGTCGACACCCACGGTACGATAGTATTTAGGCTGTAAGCCCTCGTGGTGTGTTGTTGAAATTCAGCACAGAATACCAGATGTTTTATGAAATTGAATTTTTTCTAATAAACAAACCCCAAAACGTTATATTACTTCAGTTTTAACGAAAAAATGTAAATTTTCACCAAATCATCCCCCATTCATCCCCTACCCTCTAGAGCGATTTAACCTGAAGACAATCCGACTTAGTTTGTCGGGTCTTAACTGTATATCAAATTTGAAGACGATATCTCAATTCGTTCTAAAGTTATCGTGGCAACAAACAGACAGACATATAGACCGACAGACAAAAAGAATAAATCAATTTTTCCAACAAACAAATTTGTATCTTTAAAGGCTATTATTTTATTCTTTTATTTACTGAAGATCAGAACCTGTGATGAGTACTGATACCTACGTAAAATTTGAAAAATCCAATTCATCACAATACAGATTTTAAACTTGATGATCGTTTCGTTAACAAAGTTATCGTCATTAGAGGGATGAAAAAACAATTTGTTCATCCCTCTGAGGACGATAACTTTGTTAGCGAAACGATCGTCAAGTGTAACAACTGTATTGTGATGAATTGGGTTCTTCAAATTGTACTTATACGTTATTCTTATGAAATATAGTACCCATGCAGCTTTTATAAAGGCCTTACTATGTGTCAAAATTGAATATTGTAACCTAATGGGATATTGAGTTATTAGGATTTTAAATATTTTTATGAAAATTAACTACCATAACGCACTAAACCCATAATTTTTTCAACATTTATTTACTGTCTAACCTACTGTGATGCGCACTAATAAGGATTTAACACTTTATGAATATCTACTTAACACATAAATTGATGTATGTACTTTAATGATGCTGCAAGACTACAAATAATATAAATTTGCAAAACATTTACATTTAATTATCAAGTCCTGAATAGATCTGCAATTATTACTATCGTTTCCATAGTATATCTTTATGGCATTTGTGAGTTTCTTGTATAGTAAGCAAAACACGTAAAATTTTGAAAATACTACCTATAAAATTAATGTTTGCTATAAAATGCTACTGTTCTGATGACGCCACTTTTTCTTTTGCGATAATATTGTATCGTTTTATGTTGCAAGTATCTAAGCAGGTTTTCATTATTGCTTAACTACTTAACCTACTTGCGTTAAGTAATTATTTTTTGCAGACATTTTGCTCGCTTAGATAGTAAATGCAAACTATTCAGTTAATTTGTTTATTGTTCTAATTGACAATGTAACAAAATACTAACTCATTAACGCAACTAATTTATAAATTAGTTTGTATACATTCTGACACAGTCTATATCGGTAAAAAATCTGTCGCTAATGACAATACAGTCGAGGCCATACTATTTTTTGTCCACCACCACCATCTTTATCGGTCAAACTTCTAGTAACTTCCTAGTCGGATATAAAGTACTACACATTTATGCATTCAGAAATAACAACCCTAACCAATTTTTATTTGCAAAAAAAATATTGATACTTAAGATAGATCCACACAAAATAACCACAGAGCGTCACAAAATTTTTGTAATGACAAGCGCAAACTTTATTAAGCTGTACAGATAAAACAGTACATTTACTATAACTGTCTTGTTTTAAATGGAAAAATGGATTTAACATAATCACCGTTTTAAAAAACTCTTTTTTTATTAAGTTTATAAAATATGTATTAAGTATATATAAGTATGTCTAAACGTGTTTAAAATATTTATATATATATATATATATATATATATATATATATATATATATATATATATATATATATATATATATATATATATATATATATATATATATATATATATATATATATATATAAATATATATATATATATATATATATATATATATATATATATATATATATATATATATATATATATATATATAATTATAATGAGTACCTTCATCTTCGCGATTCGAAACGTCAAAATTGGAAACATTTAGGCAAAGAACTTGAAACTAATACGGGTTATGTAGAGAAAATATCACGAGAAAAATGTTTTACAAACCCTGAAGTCTCAACTTCAACCGTCATTGTCCTTCATTTTACAAAATATTTCCAGAAAATTCATTTCACATAGACCCTTTCTCTGATGCTTTGGCAGTAGTTTTAGCTATAGAGTTTATTGTTTAATGGTATATAATTTTTAGCGAATTTTCGTAAAAAAATCAATAAAGGTCAATATATGCGTTATTATACAAGATACAAAAAAATTGTATACGTTAATTATAGGATGTCTTGTATACGTTAATTATAAGGTGTTTTGAGCTTCATTTTAAAAATCATTTCTACAATCACAGGCTGGCCCATAAGTCGTTGGTGATAAAAAATTATTGTTTTTTTAATCGAACACGCCTTATATTATTGCATTTTTGCATTTTCCATCGAAGTATAATGCATGTTTGTAAGAAAAGAAATTCTGGACGCAGCAAGTGCGTTATGGTAGCGAATTTTCATTAAATGCTTCAAATTTGAATAGCTCAATATTATATTAACCTATACGGTTCGTTGGCCGGGAAATCAATTCTTTCGGGAACATTTTAAGTTTATTTTCGGAAAATTTTTGTACATTTTCAAAAAATGAAGTTATTTTGATGAAATATGGTACATTATGTTTCGCCTATACAGTGTACAGCGTATCCTAGTAAGCAAATTTAATGCATGCTTCCTTGAAAAAACATATTTGCTATTAAAAACATTTGTATGAAAATTCACTACCATAGCGCACTTGCTGCGTCCACACTTTCATCAATATCGTTAAATAAATCGATAAATCAATAATTTTAATGCATTCCGAGCAATGAAAAAGGGCAAAAGAAATCACCTCATATAATCTAATTTTGAATGTTATCTTTATTTAACTTTGTATTTCGATACAAAGTTTTTTACCTTCAGTATAATTACTTAAAAGAGATTATGATATCTCTATATCAGATTAATTATCAATAACAGTTAATCTCTATTTCTGGGGTATGCATAATTTTATTTTATTTTGTTAGCCAATATTATTATTTATGATTCATGATTTGTTGTATTGGTTTATAAGTATAGTTCCAATATAACAAATTTGTTGACAACAAAACACCAAATTGTTTTTAGGCTGCTATACAAAAATCACAATATTATTAAGTATATATTAATTAATTTGCCCCGTTGTTTGCCGGCAATTCTACTTCCAACCCACATCCAAATGTTCAACCACCAACAGTCTCCAATGTCTCGCATAAAATGACTGATATAATTTTCAATTTTCAAAACTAAAAATATACGAAACATGCTCTCTTCTCTCAATACCAGGAAAGCCTCTGGCCTTGACAAGATCCCAGCAATTGTTCTCAAAAAATTGCGCACCAGAACTTGCTCCTGTCCTGACGCGTCTGTTCCAGATATCTTACAAAAGAGGCATATTCCCTAGTAACTGAAAAACTGCTCGAGTACAACCCGTCCCCAAGAAAGGATCCAAAGCACATCCTTGCAACTACAGGCCTATTTCTCTCCTTTCAGTCGTCTCTAAAGTGATGGAAAAGTATATAAACACCGAATTACTAAAATTTATTGAAAAACATAGTCTAAGCCACGACAGGCAGTATGGATTCCGTCAGCGCAGATCAACTGCCGAGCTCCTTTCCTTTGTCACCCATTCTTGAAACAAGTCAATGGAACTACACGGGAATCCCAGATTGTCGCGCTAGACATATCCAAAGCAGTCGACCAGGTCAGACACGCAGCGCTGCTTAATAAACTTTCGGCCTATGGCCTACCACCAAAACTCTGTACCTGAACAGCAAATTTTCTCTCCAACCGGAGCATTTCTGTTGTCGTGGATGGCCATTCATTTAACTGTATCCAATTAATCCAGGAGGCCCTCAAGGTTCAGCTTTAACCCCTACTTTGTTTCTCCACATCAATGACCTCCTTTCTAGCACAGCCAACCCAGTTCACAGTTACGCGGATGACAGCACCATCCACTCAAATATACAATATTCTAAGCCTGTCTCTTTAGCCCAATTAGATGAGGATCGCAGACTCATGGAGGGTTCTGTCTCTGTGGATCTCCAAAAAATATTAGACTGGGGAAGTAGAAATCTTGTACAATTCAGCTCCACCAAATCTCAGTCTTGCTTTCTATCTCATTAGAGATACACCAGCCCTAGACATAACGGTGCGTTATTGCGACGTGTAACTGATCAACGTTGTTACAATTCGGGCTAAATTGCAACTACAAATGATCCGGGAATGCACTTGCTTTCTCCGCATTCGTGTATAAGATGCCGTTACAGCCGTGAAGTGGTGACATCCGAAGTTTTTGGGAGCCAAAGGCTTTTGCCATTTGCCAGATGGAATTGTCTTGGGCGGACAGGGTTTGTAGGCGATCCTCCCAACGGTTGTTGTGGAGTTCTTGTATGGCGGATCGTACTTGTTTGATGAGTCTGTTTGCGTCTCGTTTGTCGGTGGGGTTTCCGGTGCGTTGAGCTAGTCTACGCACGTGGTTCTTTTCTAGGATCATTTCTCCGAGACTGGGCAGTATATTAATTGCAGCGAGAACACACCTATAAAGCAATACGGCTATGTCAGCCAGCCTCATGGGACATTGTAATATGTACGACAGGGTCGCCATCTCGGTGCGGAACCAGGTAGTACGTTGTCACGACAGCTTTAGTTAACACAAAATGTTTTGAATAGAGACTGTGTATAACCAACTAACAATTTTGTAAATTGTCAGCCCTGGTCCATTTTTACCCTAATACAGAGACAATGTATGTAAGGCTAGATGTATTCTCACTGTAATTAGAAGACAATATACTACCTGGTTCCGTACCGAGATGACGACCCTGTCGTACATCCCACAATGTTCTAGGATGCTGGTTAATATGGCCGTATTACTTTATAGGTGTGTTCTCGCTGTAATTTGTATAGCGCACTGGCGAGCTATAATTAGAGCGAAACCGGTCTGCGTTTTTAATTACGGTGAGAATACATCTAGCCTTACATTTAGAAGTGTGCAGATGAATTAAACAGAAACTGTAAATCGCTTATAATTGGTTGCTTAAAAATAGGTATTACAAAACTGTGGAAGATCAATCCTATATATATATATATATATATATATATATATATATATATATATATATATATATATATATATATATATATATATATATATATATATATATATATATATACATTTATATATATTCTATTCCATTCTATATATATATTCTAATTAAACACAATTTTAGCTAACATTTTCATGATACGGCACGGTTAAAATATCAAAATGTACGAAAAATTATAACAAACATTTTGAAGTACTTTAAAGGCGGTTATTATATGATTCTTAAACCTAAAAGCAAATCCCAAATAGGCGAATAATATTTTTTGAAGTTAGTCAATAAACAATTAAATGTTGTCAGATTCAGCTAAAGTCTAATCCGTTGTTTAATCTAGAAAATCCTTCTATCTGTGTTCGATAGAGATTAAATAAAAGGGGAGATTCCAAATACCGAGAAAAGCATATGTATGATACTGATTTATCGATGAAAATAAATTTTAGTTTTTGACCTATGATGTCAGAGATTATTTGTGTTTCGAAATCATGTGGTGTTTTTCTTGTACTTCATTCACAACACGTGATGAATTATTTCAGAACATAAATTTACATAATTTAGGAGTAAAAGGTGACAGGAGCAAAGTATAGCACCATTGACGAAAATTGTTTATATTTATAAAATGTATGCCATTATTTACATATTATCTATTTTGTGACGTTAGTTTATTAACAATGAAATATTTACAAATTTAGTTTCTACAATCTAACAAGCTT
Source organism: Tillus elongatus (assembly GCA_964006375.1). NCBI lineage: Eukaryota > Metazoa > Arthropoda > Insecta > Coleoptera > Cleridae > Tillus > Tillus elongatus. Next base: position 133,945,403 of record OZ023269.1, read on the forward strand.
GCTTTTACCTGAGAATAGATTATCTTTGATTTTTTAAACCCCATTTAAAATATGACTCCATAACTTAGTATAACACCAAATATCATCAAGACAGTCTCTGTCTCCAGCAGCTCCTTTCATTCTTTCCAAGTATGGATCCTTCAAAGTATGTTGTCAGAAAGTTATTATGTCTCAGAATATAACCAATAAATTTTTCCTTCCTCCTTTTAATTTCCTTCAGCAAGCATCTTTCTTCTCTCACCTCTTCTAACACACTTTTATTCGTCTCCCTATCTGTCTACAGTGTCCTTGATTTCAAACGTTTCCAGCCTCTTCATGACCTGGATAGTCAAAGCCCAGCTTTCCTCCCCATACACCACCACAGTCTGTGGGTACAATTTCATGAACCTATGCCTCAGGCCCAAGTTACAATTTGTATTGGTGGGACGAGTACTTTGTCTATTGGATGCTTGCTTTGCCATCGCGATCCTCCTTTGTTACGATCGACTTTTTAAGCCGTCTTACATTTTTGATTATCTAGCCTGAGAATTTTCAATGGCTACTGTATTTTTTAATAGTAAATAAGCGAACAAACCATCTGCGTAAAGAATTATGAAAATTCGCTACTTGGTAACACACGTTTGACCTCGTGTTATATATTTTTAAAAGGCATATTATTAGACGACCGGTGAAGGATTTAAGTGCGATTATATTTATTACAAAGGATTATTGATGATAAAATAAAAGATCTTACCTTTTTGAAAATTAAACGAAAAACGCAACTTAATTTCTTTACGTCGAATTTTAATACAATGGGCCTATTCACTTGGAAAGACCGAAATATGAGGCGCAGTTGGCTTGTAATCTTTTTTATGCTGTTCCTGGTAGAGAGTAAATACGTTGTTCGTTTTAGCGTTTGGAAACTTTCCACACGATAGTAACTCCAATCCAGCTCTCTATATGATATGAAACAATACGTTTTAGTTCACATTCTCGAATGCTTGTTCCAGATCTACAAAACCACTAGACGTATCTCTATTTTTCTATTGTTTGAAGTTCCAGCATTAATGTATAATGTACAGACTAACAATGAAACAGGCTAATGTCACCTAAATGATACAAGGATCTTCATGTATGTCTACAGGTTAATAACACAACGCATACAATCAAATAACAATTAAGAAAAAATTTCCTTAAATAACATAAAAGCAGAACCCAAAATAACTATAAAACACACAATAACGTTCAAAAGATATGTTTCAGAATACATAACCAAATCCAATATTGTTTTAGTGAATTGAACGAACTATCGATATGAGTCGTAGCAATTTCGTAGAGGTCTGCAGAGTTGCGGTTTGACCATGAAGTTCTACATCATGTACAATATCTTTACTTGATGTAGAGGACTTAAAAAGCACGCATGCTGTCTTATCCTTATTGAGTTTGTTTCACCAACCCAGTTGGTAAGCCTTTTGAAAGTTTTGTCAGCATCAGCCACAACGTCCTGAACATTATGTCCACCCAACAGAAAGTTGGTATCATCAGCATAAGAGGTGACTGTCATTCCATGTCCAAGAACTGTTCCTTGTGGCACACCAACCGTCACTCCGAAAGTCCTAGATGAGTAGGTACTGGTAGCGTTAGATATTATAACTATGCGTTCTTTCTGTAAGATAGCTTCTAAACCAATCCAATTCAGTGCATGTAACTCCATACTTTAACACTAAACTTATAAGGACCTCATGATTTACACAGTCAAAGGCTTCGGAGAAGTCCACAAAAACACCAAAAGCTAACTCTTTTTTGTCAATGTGCTCGACAATTTGCTCCACGAATTCAACAATTGCAGTTTCAGTGCTTCGTGCTTGCCGAAAGTCATGTTGATATGGCGATAGAAGTTTATTATCGGTATAATAAGTTGTCAGCTTGTTGTTGACTATTTTTTGGAAGGTTTTTGCAAAAGTGGGCTGATTTGTATGTAGCTTGAATAATTTGTCTGATCACCATTGCTTCTCTAGTTCTTCAATCGGGTGTTAATCCAAACTGTTCTTCACCCAAGTATTTTCAATTTGTTTCTTACTCTTTTTTCACTACGATTAATATCATCTTAACCTCATTAGTAAATTTATTGTTCTGTGCTGAGTACATTTTTGCGGGTTTACCGTTTTTTGAATAGTAGTACTCTTCATAAATTCACAAACACTAAATGTATGTAATTAATTTTTTATTACTAGTAAAATACTGCTGCAAATTGAATCATAACTTTCACATCGCTGTGATAATCCACTCTCCTCAGAAATACTATTTCATAAAATGTATTTGGGGTCGATGACTTGATTACAAAAAAAATTAATATTTAACCTGTTTATAATCAGTCCATACTTGAATTTCATGAAAAATTGTCGGATGGTTAGTAATATTCATATTTCTGTAATCATATCATAATAATAATAATAATAATAATAATAATAATAATAATAATAATAATAATAATAGCAGTTTATTATATCAAAAATATAAAAAATATACAACCACAAAAAAAAACTAAAAACTAATTGTTACGTACAGTAGAATAGATGTGCCAACAGTAAATATTTAAATTATCTTAGACTATATTTTTTTGCTCCTGATGGAGAAAAAGTACTTGATATAAATAATACATCAAATGAAAGATGTTAATTAACTTTGTTATGCTGCGGTTTGTTTTTAGTAAGTTAAAAGGGACAAAACGACCAATTCTCACATGTATAGTTTTTCAAGAGTGATTATTCTATTCTAACATTTCTAAAAGAAAGGTTAACAGTTTGATCATGATTCAGTTGACGAATGTTTGGAACGAAGAAAAACTGTTGCCAAAATATCTTTTCCGAGAACCAACCAATTAATTACATTATATAAAGTCACCTGACGCTGACACAGTTTTTGTTTTTCTGCTTCGCTACGTCTGGCATTTTTACACCGCTTATACACACAAGCCTCTGTTTATATTTTATTTTACATTATTTTTAAAATTTTTGTAAAAAGTAAATGTTTCGGCGTAATGTATTATATAATCATAATCTATATTTGCTATCATATTACAACAGAAGTTGGTAAAAATCATAATTTGTGGATACTGTTAGAAATTTTAAATTATATTTTAGATTATAGATTGTTTATAACTTTTTAAAATCGATTGTCAACTTATCTCTTGGAAAAAATAATATGTTTTGTCATTAGACTTGGTTCAATAGCGTATCGTGTACGGTTTTTCCCCCTCAGGGCTCGTCCGCGGCTTTGTCGTCCCGATAGCACTGCAACCTTTGGCTTATTGTGCAAGCCCTTAGTCTTTCTATTCCACCCATTCCCAAATCACTGTACCTTGAACTAGTCTGCACAGCGATTGGTAGGGTGAAGTCTTATGTTGCTCTGTCTCCGGTTTAGGCTGACCGTAGATCAGTTGGCTCTTGCTGTCCGGAGCTTTGCACACGCACAAGATGTACTGGGCTGATTCCTCCCCCCCGAACCGCCCCGTTTTACGCAGGTGTTTCTTGACAGCCATGTGTCCCGTCAAGAGTCCTGTTACGTTCCTGAGATGTCATCTGCTAAGATTTAGCAGCTACACAGCTCTCTTTGAACTGGGTTCGTCAATTAGTGACTTCCCATGTCTGAGCCCTGGACAGTCTGTCCAGTATACCTTGTGTTGGTTTCTGACCCAGGACTTAATGACTCCCCTGGCAGTGCTCTTTGTCACGCCCAAAGCCGGTTCTGGTCCCATAAATGGTTCTGCTGGTTCTTCATTGCCTTTGACCCCTGAGTGACACGGCACCCAGATTAGGGTGACCTCATTCTGCCCAGCCAGGTCGCTCTTCTCGTCTCGGCACTCACTCACCAGCCAGGAACTCACCCGTAGAGTCCTGGGTCAGAAACCAACACAAGGTGTACTGGGCCGACTGTCCAAGTCTCAGACATGGGAAGTCAATAATTGACGAACCCAGTTTAAAGAGAGCTGTGGAGATGCTAAATCTTAGCAGAGGACAGCTCAGAAATATAAGAGGTCTCTTGACGGGACACATCGCCGTCAAGAAACACCTGCGTAAAATGGGGCGGTTCGATGGAGACCTCGCATGCTGACTCTGCGGCGAGGGGGAGCCCAGCACATCTTATGCGACTGTAAAGCTCTGGAACACAAAAGACAACTGATCTGCGGTCAGTCTAGACCGGAGACAGAGCATTATAAAACTTCACCCTTCCAATCGCTGTGCAGACTGGTTCAAGGCACAGTGATTTTGGAATGGGTGGAGTGGAGAGACTAAGGGCATGCACAATAGGCCAATGCTGCAGTGCTATCGGGGCGACAAAGCCGTGAACGAGCCCTGAGGGAGAAAAAAAGGCAACATTTGTTGGGCATATTTTGTCATATGCTAACTTTCTGACAACATAATATGAAGGACACATACTAGGGAAGTAGCGGGGGTTAAGGAGTCGCGGGCCAAAGGACTCCAGGGGGCAAGCTGAGGAAGTGGAAATAACAACATAAACTCCCGATGAAGCTTTCCCCAAGACCGTCATGCGCGGTAAAAATCCGCATCCTGCACGAGGTGACCCTGCTAATAACTAAACATGACGGATCTAGACAAGGAGGTCGAACTAAACTCCCCCAATCTACGGTGTCACGTGACCCGTGCCTATGGATGGATGGCACCAGGGCGATGGTGTCGTGAACGGAACCTCTGGAGTACCAGGCAACCCTCCAGAGTAACCCGCCTTGCACCACACAGGGGGTTCTGATGGTGTGGACAGTATTTCCCCCATTCTCGTGGGAACAACATGAAGATTATAAATACATATAAAACCAAAACCAATGAGGCTCGAGGAGTGGCTCCGGCTACAGACCTGAGCCTTGAGTCTATCCCGGAAACGGAGACGAGCCAGGGGGCGGCAGCGGACTCTGGAGGTCCCACGACCGGCGTAGATACGGGGGATCAGGGGGTAGCTTCGGCCAGAGACCTGTCCCCGACACCTAAGCTGGAGGCTGGGTCCCACCGGAGGGCGGCGAGCTCCGCGGACTCCGGGGGCCCCTCCACCAGTGAGGACTCTACTGTTAGAGTAGAGGGACTGCCCCGGCAGTCCAAGCGTCTTTCCGGGGCGCAGAGAAAGAAGCTCCGGAGGGCGCAAAAAATGGCGGCCGGGACCTGGACGGTCGAGAAACCTGTAAAGGCGCAAGAGGGGAGTGCGGGTCAGAAGAGGACGCGCTCGAACTCTAGCACGCCCACTACAGACAGACGTTCCAAAAGGGCCAGGGTGCCTGTAAAGGCGCAAGAGGAGAGTGCGAGTCGGAAGACGCCGCGCTCTGGCTCTAGCACGCCTACTACAGACAGACCTCCCAAAGGAACTAAGGCCGGAACACCGGCGCAGACTGGCTCTTACAGGGAGGCTGCGGAGGGCCTCGGGATGGCGGTGATTGACAGACGCCATCCTGAGGTCACGCTAGACCAGGGGAAGGCGGACCTGATCCAGGCTGCGGTGGTAGCTGCAGTGGACTCTCTTCAGGAAGGGGAGAGCCCGCCTCAGTTCCACCGGACGCGCCTGACGGGGGGCATCCTCTGGACAACCTGTGCCGGCCCGCAGTCGCGGGACTGGCTGCGGAAGACGATCGGGGGCCTCGGTCAGATTTGGGAGGGGGCGGACTTGACAGCCGTCGAGCCCAAGGAACTCCCAAAGAGACGCAAGGTCCTCGTACGGATCCCTGACACCGTCCCGCAGGAGACGGTGATCAGCAGACTTAAGATCCAGAACCCTGAACTGGGGACGCAACACTGGTCGGTTCTAAGCAGGAAGGCAGAGGAGAAAGGACAGACGCTCGCCTTCTCGATCGACCCGACATCTTACAGAGCCCTTGAAGGAACCTCCTTCAAGGCATTCTGGGGCATGGGAAGGGTTAGCTTCCGCCCACTGGGGAAGCAATTAAGGGTTAATGGGACTTAGGTTCCTTCAGGTCAACCTCCAACACAGTAGGGCAGCCACGGCCGGACTACTAATGGCTCTGAGGAACACGGATGTGGCCCTCATCCAGGAACCGTACTCCTACAAAGGAGAGATTAAGGGACTCGGCGGAGCTACTGGAAAGCTCATCTACAGCAGGTCCAGCGAGAATCCGAGGGCCTGCATTTTTGTCAGGGAAGGGATAGAGTTTCTCCCTCTAATGAATTTCTGTTCCAGGGACCTGGCAACGATCAAAATCCGATGTGGAGGAGCGGATGGGCTGAGGGACATTACTGTCGCGTCAGCCTATCTGCCAGGGGACAGCACGGACCCTCCTCCACCCAACGAATTGGAGCAGCTGATGGTGGGTAGCAGAGCAGGTGGATGGCAGACCATCATCGGCATGGATGCGAATGCGCACCATGAGTTGTGGGGTAGCTCGGACACAAACTCTAGGGGTGAGGCACTTTTACAATTCCTTATGAAATTTAATTTAGACATATTGAATAGAGGTAATAAACCGACATTCGTCACAACACGGCGTGAGGAAGTTTTAGACCTAACAGTTTCCACCCAGTTTCTGGGTGACTTTGTTAAAAGCTGGGCTGTGTCTGGGGAAGTGAGTAGCTCAGACCACAGATACATCCGGTTTGAAATCGCCAAAGTCGAAAGAGAAACGGTATGGTACCGGGACCCCCGCAAGGCGGACTGGGAAGCCTACAGGGCAGACCTAAATGTGGAACTGCGGGGGGTTGAGAGTGCCATAAGGGATTCAATAGACCTCGAGATTGCAGCAGTCCAATTGCGAGACGCAATTACCTCGGCCTATAACGCCAACTGCCCCCTGAAAATGAGGGTGTCCACCAGGAACGTCCCATGGTGGAACGAGGACCTCAGGCAAAGGAGGACGCAGGTTCGTAAGCTGTTTAACGCGGCCAAAATGTCGGGAGCATGGGATGAATATAGACAGGCCCTATCGACCTATAACAAAAGACTGAGGGACGCCAAGAAGGAGTCGTGGAGGAGGCACTGCGAAGAAGTGGAAAACACGTCCGAGAGTGCTCGACTACACAAGATCCTGTCTAAGGGCCCTCAGACTAACATAGGCTCCCTTAGAACACCCACGGGAGGCTTTACAAGCTCGGGGGAGGAAACTATGGAAATTTTACTCCAGACGCACTTCCCCGGCTGTAACATAATAAACCAATCACCTCCGGACTGGGAACACTCAGAAATAGAGGCGCCTTATAGGCGGGCATCTAGAGTAGACTGGACAGTCGCTAAAGAGGTGGTTACCTGGAGCAAAATCAGATGGGTCATTAACAGCTTTAAGCCATACAAATCGCCGGGATTTGATGGAATAATGCCCATCATGCTCCAACAGGGGATAGATATACTGGCGCCGGTGCTTACCCTCATTATGAGGGCCAGCCTGGCTCTGTGGTACATTCCGAGGGCATGGAGACTGGCCAGGGTTGTATTTATTCCTAAACCTGGGCGTCCAACAGACCAGGCAAAGTCCCTGAGGCCAATAAGTCTCATGTCCTTCTTGCTGAAAACAGTGGAAAAACTGCTCGACCGGCACATCTGGGGCGGTGTACTGGAAGCATATCCTCTACACTGCGGACAATATGCATACAGAGCAGGATTCTCAACAGAAACAGCACTGCACCAACTGGTGCTGAAACTGGAGAATACGCTGGAGAACAAGGAGGTGGCGCTGGGGGCCTTCCTAGACATAGAGGGGGCCTTTAGCAACACCTCGTTCGGATCGGTTCTGGCAGCTGCCCGGGAGCGTGGAATAGAGGAGACCTGCTGCAGGTGGATCGGTTCCATGCTCAGGGACAGGGCGGTGTTCACCTCACTCGCGGGAGGGACTCTGCTGGCGGGGGTCGCGGCGGGGTGTCCGCAGGGGAGCGTTCTGTCTCCCTTGCTCTGGTGTCTAGTCGTGGACGGCCTGCTGGGGAGGCTCTCGGGAGGGGGGTATGAGGTACAGGGCTATGCGGACGACATTGTCATCATAGTCCGAGGAAAGGTCACACAGGCAGTGTGGGAGCGTATGCAGACTGCACTGAAAGTGGTGGAAGGGTGGACGGTTGATCAAGGGCTCGGGGTGAGCCCCGAGAAAGCAACCGTCGTGCCGTTTACGAGGAGGAGGAAGTGTGAAAGCCACAGAACTCTCACTCTATACGGTAGGAGCGTTCCAATGGCCAGGGAGGTAAAATATCTTGGGGTCGTATTGGACTCTAAGCTAACCTGGAATGGTCACATTGGAAAAATACTGCGTAAGGCAGTCATGACCTTAGCCGTCACTAGGCGGCTATATGGAAAAACGTGGGGACTAAGACCTAGTATGGCCCACTGGCTGTACACAAGGGTGGTCAGACCATCGTTAACATATGCGGCACTGGTCTGGTGGCCTAAGGTGACACAATCCAGTGCCAAACAAAAACTAGGCAAGATCCAAAGGATGGCTTGCCTAGGCATTACAGGGGCCATGTCTTCAACCCCAACAGCCGCCATGGAGGTGTTGCTGGATCTACCCCCCCTACACTTAGTTATTATGGGAGAGGCCAGGCTAGGACTATACAGACTAGCCTGCAATGGTAGACTGAAGATCAACCCAGGCTTCAGGGGCCACTGCAAAATTCAGGAGATCGTGAAGGAACCCATGCTTGAAATGAGGTCAGACTTCGCGAGCCCGCGAATGTGCAGGGAAAACAACTTCACAGTGGAAATCCCTGATCGCGGGGCATGGCGGGAGGAGACGCCGGGCATACCACGGGACGCGCTCGTCTGGTTCACGGACGGATCTGGCGGGGAGCGTGGGACGGGGGCAGGTGTTTACTCGGAAGGACCGAGGGTAAGTCACAGGATTTCCCTCGGAGCCCATGCAACGGTGTTTCAGGCCGAGATGTACGCCATCCTGCACTGTGTGCGGGAGAACAAGAGGAGGGGCTACACCAACAAGCGGATCCTCATAGCCACAGACAGCCAGGCAGCCCTTAACGCACTAAGTAGCCCTCGGGTAAATTCCTGGCTGGTGAGTGAGTGCCGAGACGAGACGAGCGACCTGGCTGGGCAGAATGAGGTGACCCTCATCTGGGTGCCGGGTCACTCGGGGGTCAAAGGCAATGAAGAAGCTGACAGTCTCGCGAAGAGAGGGTCAGCAGAGCCATTTATGGGACCAGAACCGGCTCTGGGCGTGTCAAAGAGCACTGCCAGGGGAGCCATTAAGTCCTGGGTCAGAAACCAACACAAGGTGTACTGGGCGGACTGTCCAGGGCTCAGACATGGGAAGTCAATAATTGACGGACCCAGTTCAAAGAGAGCTGTGGAGCTGCTAAACCTTAGCAGAGGACAGCTCAGAAACACAACAGGTCTCTTGACGGGACACATGGCCGTCAAGAAACACCTACATAAAATGGGGCGGTTCGAAGGGGACCTCGCATGCAGACTCTGCGGCGAGGGGGAGGAATCAGCCCAGCACATCTTGTGCGAGTGTATAGCTCTGGACCGGAAAAGACAACTGATCTACGGTCACTCTAGACCGGAGACAGAGCAATATAAAACTTCACCCTACCAATCGCTGTGCAGACTAGTTCAAGGCACAGTGATTTTGGAATGGGTGGAGTAAGACTAGGGGTATGCACAATCAACCAAGGGTTGCGGTGCTATCGGGGCGGCAAGGCCGCGGACGAGCCCTGAGGGAACAAAAAAAAAGGGAAGTAGCGGATAGCAAAGCAGAAGGCATCTTGAAAACACCAATTGATAAAATGAATGAGGAGTGGAACCTGTGATAAGCACTGATAAGGACAATTTGGAGAACATAATTCATCACATTACAGTTTTTAGACGATCGTTTTGCTAACAAAGTTAGCGTCATCAGAGGTTTGAATAAAAACTGTTGAATATAGAGAATCATAGTTGCAACGACAGGGCGACATAGCCTGTAGACTGTGATGAGATAATAATTATTTTTTTCCAAATATCAAATATTCTGGATTTTAAGTACATCTCTATATTAAAATAGTAGAGAAATTACTATCGTACCGCAATATTTTCCACGTGGACGTTGTAAACTACCTACAATTATTGTAACATTGCATCATAGAAACCTTGAATATGATTATAACTGGATTAAGTCGAAACAATATCACATTATATTGTCTCGTTAACTTAAATAGGTATATGTCTTTATAAAGTTATAGTTTCGAACCGGATATTTCTTATTAATTATTTATTGAAAGAAAATAATTTACATATAATTGAAAATATAGTTTGTAATAAAGTATGCAGACAAAGCATTTTTTAAATATTTTGGTGGATATAATAGTTTTAAATGGTATGCGAGTAGTCTTACATAAAATACCTATTCTGTCTTTAGTTTAAAGGTAAATCGATAATGGAACAAATAAACCCACTAAATTTAGGCCTCGAAGTTAAAAGAAAAAATTTATAGGCACTTAATAAAGCAAAATTTTAGTGTCACTAAAAATCAGAGAAGACGCAATACAAAGATTGAATGTATTAAACAAAATCTATTAAATATTACAGACAACGTTTATCTTTTTATGGTGCAAAAAGTTAAAGTACCAGAAAAAAATACTTTGAAAATTTTATAATTTTTCTCCTGTAAATATCAAACTGGAGATTTGAAACGTGACAATTAGTATAAGTATTGTGGTTTGTGTGTGTGTGAAGAGTGGTTTGGCTGCCAACTTGTAGGCTCATTGGCCACAGACTCATTTTAGGTACTTTGAATTTGCAATTTAAGTGGGAGGATTGCACTTTCATGCAGAATTGCCATATCACACAAATTTCACTCATCTAGACCTATACTTACAATTCTAATATTTACTTATACTTATATGTTATACCTATTTTACACTTTTTTTAAGTATTGTGGTTTATAAATGGTAAATATTGCATAAAATGTATATTAGAATGTTTTAGATTTATGCTAGACGTCTCATTTGTTAAAATAGTTGCAAAATCTGCCTCTAAAGACCTTACATATTACAAACTTAGAACCATTATCGGTCATCTACCTTTTATTGCCATGTCTGATAGAAGGCTTACAGTGGTGTAATTGTTAGATGCAATGCTGAGGGACGTCGGTTCAAGTCTCACGCTGACTGAATTTCTCTTTGAACTTTTTTAAAAACAGTTTTCCGTCTTTGATTCAATTTTAACGTTCTCACTTTAATCTCTTTTAATTCTAACGAGGAACGAGGTCAATCGAGCTAAATCGTAATATTTTGATACTAACAATCTACTGCTGCTGTAAATGTGAATATTTTTGGACCAGTGTGTATTTTCTATCGCTTGATTATTTTCAAAATTCCAAATCACCGTTTGAGTTTAGTGCCGAAGTAATTTCTGTGGGTGAATTTTTAATCGGGTTTTATTAACTAGTCTAATAGTGTAGGGAAACTTGAACTGATCATAAAAGCCATTCTTCTTGCTTGATGATTATATCATTAAAAAGCATGTAGCCAATTCCCAATTCGTGACGTTTACTTTTGTCGGCCTGGAATGTTAACTGAATTCCGTTCAGCGCAGTACATTACCACATATTTGTAATTTGCACAACTGTTGGACATAATATATAATTATGTTTCTGTTTTTTCGTAGACTAAGGTATGTAGTGAGAACAATTATTATTATTTGATTCTTCTCAGTATGTATGTCCAGACATATATGTATGACCACTAGAAATAAGATTTATATATATATATATATATATATATATATATATATATATATATATATATATATATATATATATATATATATATATATATATAACAATTAACCAAATTATCTCAAATTTCTAATAAAGATTCGCTAATAAGACACGTCTCGGATTTATCAGCTTCTACAGGTAAGTAGCGCATATAAAAAAACTGATAATATTCTGTTTGTTTTCATCTCTTACTCGGAAGATCTGTATGTGAAGAATGCAATACAATTGTTGTCTATTGCAAATAAAAACAGTAGCAGGTACTATATAAGTCATACCGGAACGGTATATTCCTCATTGGTGTTCTCTGTATCGATAAGTCTACTAGATAATCGGTTTAGGGTACATTACTCCATGATTGGCCTAATCTAGATACCTTCTTTCATAACAGCAGACCAATTAAATTATTTCAGATATTGTTATCTGTTACAGGTGAATCAAAAGTTTTATATATTTGCAAATAAGTAACGGGTCAAGCTCCTCTCATTCGCAATATTATCCGTTCGCAATCGTCTAGTGTCGTAAATGCCGTTTTTACTTAACTCAAACATATTCCAATTCCATCATGCTCTGTGACCGGCGTTAACGCCCCTCTGTACTCTGTACGTAGAACCTAGATTTCTAGTTTTTTTTTCTGTGCTGGAGCGTACGAGCGAAAGCTCACGTAGTCCAAAATCCTACTATCAGTGCCCCTTTGTTGGATGCGATTATGACAAAGTGGTTTTTACATGGGGGCACTTCACCTTTTCAGCTCTGTATTGATTCATTGATTCCCTGATTGACGTTTACATGTGCTATTAGCTCAAGAAATGTAAGGAATTGATGGTCTATCTTTCAAGGGTCCCGTTCCAGATAACTATATTTTTAAGCCCCAATAGCTGTAGGAAGTCGAAATAACTAGCTACGTCCAGCGACGCAGCCACAGATTGATTTCTATTAAAACTTAAAATAAAAGTACAGATAATGTGAATATAACGTAACGATAATCGATTAATGACACTGATTAATTAAGAGATGATTGGACCTGCGATGAGCACTGTTTCAAGTACACTTTGGAGAACCAAATTCACCATTAGACAATCTTAAGACCTGCTAATCGTTTTGCTACAACCCTCTGATGACACGAGTCAAGTCTTATTAATATATTGCGATGAAGTGTTTAACAAATATCGTAGCAACAGTTATATAATTATATACTTTGGAAAACCCGATTCACTGTAACACAATTTAAGACCTGATGATAGTTTTGCTAACTACTCTCCGATTACACTAACTTTGTTAGCGAAACGATGGTCAAGTCTCAAGAATGTATTGTGATGAAGTGGAGTTAACCCTCATTAAAAAGAATATCATCGCTACAATTATAAAATTACACATTCACAAGTCTTGACGCAGCAAATGCGTTGTGGTGGCGAATTTTAATAAAAATTGGTTTAAATCACGAAAAATAACAAAATAATTAATTGCGGCCATACAAATTTGTTTTTTCAGATAAATCGGTTTGATGGGGTTAGCTAACGAACTAATTTAAGCGATTAACGAAGATTATAATTATAAATTTGGCAGGTACGTTCCTTTCGTTAGCCAGTCCGATCAAACTAGTTTTTCTGACAACATTTTACATTTTCTACCAGAAAATTTTTATATTTTAGAAAATGACTAAGTAATTTTAGTAAAATTCTAATCACAAGTAGTCTTTATAGACAGTAGTACATACCAACTTTCTGGCTATATAGAAAATGAAGTAATAAGCATTTTTTCCTTCATGAGAACAAAAGAAAGCATCGTATGTAGTTGTGTATGATAAAAATAGTTTATTTAGTGTCACTGGCAAAAAACTGTTCTACGAAAATTTGGTTAATAAACTGTCCTACAAAAATTAGCTAAAAAGTTGTTTCCTCTAAAATTTGGAATAACTTTTTTCACAAAAATGCGCAAAATCCATTTTTACAAAATGATGGTAAAATAATTTAGCGTAAGACTTAATTGAAGTTTACAAAAACAATTAAGGCCTTGAAAATTCGCTAGGACATTTTTTTTACTATCTAAGATACCATGAACTTGATGCGCATTTATTCGCTTCTTGAATAATTAGAGGTTATATTATGTCCTGGGCGCTTACACCTAAGATTTTTTGCTGCTGCTCTTGTAATATTGAAAACATGTAAATACTAGGAAGGATCCTTTGCAACAGTTATACGCAATGTAGAACGTGTGAATTTTTGGGCAGTATTTGACCTTGTAGGTCACTTTTCCTTGATAAGATGCCATTTGCAATTATGTATTTTTGAGGCATTAAACATAATTTAGGGAGTGGTTACTTAGACTCCCATTGATAAAGAGCTAGCATCATATATCGGGCGAATCAGTGAGAACGTGCTGTGAAAAGTACTATCATCAGCAAAACTGTGGATATCGGATTGTTGGGAGTTGGGTGTCAACCGAAGGTCCTTTATATGCAAAATAAAAAGTGTGGGGGCCAAAACGGTACCTTGTGGTACACCATTTTTTCCCTCAGGGCTCGTCCGCGGCCTTGCCGCACCGATAGCACTGCAACCTTTGGTTGATTGTGCATACCCTTAGTCTTACTCCACCCATTCCAAAATCACTGTGCCTTGAACTAGTCTGCACAGCGATTGGTAGGGTGAAGTTTTATATTGCTCTGTCTCCGGTCTAGACTGACCGTAGATCAGTTGTCTTTTGCGGTCCAGAGCTTTACACTCGCACAAGATGTGCTGGGCTGATTCCTCCCCCTCGCCGCAGAGTCTGCATGCGAGGTCCCCTTCGACCCGCTCCATTTTATGTAATGTTCCTGAGCTGTCCTCTGCTAAGATTTAGCAGCTCCACAGCTCTCTTTGAACTGGGTTCGTCAAATATTGACTTTCCATGTCTGAGCCCTGGACAGTCTGCCCAGTACACATTGTGTTGGTTTCTGACCCAGGACTTAATGGCTCCCCTGGCAGTGCTCTTTGTCACGCCCAGAGCCGGTTCTGCTCCCATAAATGGTTCTGCTGACCCTCTCTTCGCGAGACTGTCAGCTTCTTCATTGCCTTTGAGCCCCGAGTGACCTGGCACCCAGATGAGGGTCACCTCATTCTGGCCAGCCAGGTCGCTCGTCTCGACTCGGCACTCACTTACCGGCCAGGAATTTAACCGTGGGCTACTTATTGCCTTAAGGGCTGCCTGGCTGTCTGTGGCTATGGGGATCCGCTTGTTGGTGTAGCTCCTCCTTTTGTTCTCCCGCACACAGTGCAGGATGGCGTACATTTCGGCCTGAAAGACCGTTGCATAGGCTCCGAGGAAAATACTATGACTTACCCTCGGTCCTTCCGAGTAAACACCTGCCCCCGTCCCACGCTCCACGTCGGATCCGTCCGTGAACCAGACGAGCGCGTCCCGTGGTATGCCCGACGTCTCCTCCCGCCATGCCTCACGGTCGGGGATTTCCACTGTAGTTGAAGTTGAAGTTGGTGGTACATCGTACACAGGCATTAATTTCTGATTTATCTGATGAAATACCAACAACAATATGCAAGTGGCGCTCCTACAGAAAAGTCGATATTCATTAGCATAGTTTCGAAGATAATCCGTACGACCGAAGTTTATTGAGGAAAGCCGCATGCCAGACCCGATGGAATGTTTTAGAAATATCCAATGAAATTACATGACTTTCTTTAAATATAGGTGAAAATGTAGACTTGTTCAGGTTCAATGAGTGAAGATTGTAAGCTGTGATGAGCACTGATGAGTACAATTTGGAGAAGTCAATTCATCACAATACAGTTTTCAAACCTGACGATCGTTTCATCGTTTATTCATCCCTCTGATGATGCTAGTTTTGTCAGCGAAACGATAGTGAGATCTAAAAATTTTATTGTGATGAATTGGGTTCTCCAAATTGTACTTATCTTGTTCAGGTTGTTGTCCGTTTAGTTTAATGTGTCTTTTCGCAGTCCTATCTTCATTTTAGTACCTTATGTCCATTTGCTTTGATTCCCCATGTCTTTTCTTTCAGCTTATTTATTGTATCTTCTATAAATAAATTGAATAAATATGGCGATAATAGGCATTCTTATTTCACACTTGTTAATTTAGCTTTAATTTCATGTCCGTTAAGGTATATAATCTAACTTTGATTTTTGTCAGATATGTATAAGAAATAAAAAAAATATTTTTATTATTACAGAGAACGGAGCCCTTTATTTATACGGAATACGAAGACAGATGCTTCTTTTATAATGGAGCCTTAGTTTTGATAAATGACTTATTAATTACCATTCTCGAATACTTATAGGTTACCAGGCTGTTCTTCAGGATTTTATGAAGCAATTTTTTATGGATTAGCATAATTTTGTAATATGTATTGCAGTTTAATTATAGGCGAACGTATTAAATCATTATATGTAGATCAAAATTTGCAACAACTGACTCTGAAGTTATATTTATTTATTTTTATCAAAATACCTTGATTCTGATTTGAAGAAGAGTGGTTTTTACATAATATTATTCGTAGAATATGGTAAAATAACCGTTTCAAGAGACACATTTTTCATTTATCTTTTAGCGAATTTTCGTAGAAAAAAATTCTTCAGATGAGCAAATTTGGCATTTTCTTTGAGCGAGAGCAAAACATTATTGTCAAAGAATTTTCCAAGATGTTAGTGAGATTGTTGCTAGTTGCTTTCAATTAAACACACACGCAAGCGACTATGCGACTAACGATTTCTCGTGGTTGTTTGTAAATGTTTGGAGCTCATCCAGGGTAGTTCATTTGTTGGTAGACTTGCAACTATGGAAAATATGTGGATTAACCATCATACGCCTAAATCCAAACAGTGAAAAATATGATTTGTCGACGAATAAAATTATGACATCGATTTTTTTGGATTGTAAGAGCATTGTTATGATAATAGATAATTTGGAAAAAAGCTGGACTATTGATTAACAAATATTGTAACCTTCTGCGATGTTTGCGTGAAGAAATCAAAATTAAATGGCAAGATTGTTGTGAAAAAACGTGTTGTTTCAGAAAGATAATGCACTCGTTGACACGTCCCTTGAATCCATGGAACAAATTCATACAGCAGCTATAGCTACAACTATAACTCCATAACTGTAGCAATAACTATTGCTGTAGCTGTAGCAGTGCCAGTGGCATTAACAATATCAGTAGCAATAGCAGTAAGTGGAAGTCCATACAAGGAGGAGAGAGATGACTTTTTTCATTAATGGAATGGATGTGACAACCACGGAAGAAGAAGTAATTTCGGCCATAAAAAAGAGCGTAGAGGTAGGGGACGAACACATAAGAATTCTTTTTCTTAGACTGGGAAGAAACGAAAATAAAATTGCAACAATAGCAATGCCAACAGAGGCAGCGAAGGACTTATCAATAATGGATGGATAAATGTTGGATGGCTAAACTGTGAAGTTAGAGAGCGGGTTTTAGTAATGAGATGCTACAGATGCCAAGAATTTGGCCATAACGCGCAGGACTGTAAAGATGTAGATAGGGCAAACAATTCTCTAAACTGTGGGGAGAGAGGGCATAGTGCGAAAGATTGCAAAAAAGAGGCCTATTGCATGAAGTGTCGAAAAGAAGGGCATAGGGCAGACCAGACGAAGTGCCCGCACTTCAGGAAAATCCTGAAGGAGGCTAGGGCAAAGAAAGGAAATAATTACTAATGGGTGGTAAACACATACGTATACTGCAGACAAATCTGATGAGGGCGAAGAACAGTCACGATATGCTGTGGCAATGAAGAGCGGAGTTGATATGGTAGTCGCAAACGAACCAAATAGAAAATTAGTTAGTACAAATAGTAGCTGGATTAAAGACAGAAGAATAAGTGTTGCGGTTCTCTTCATAAACAAGAAACTAGAGGTCGAGAGGATAAAAATAGAGGAAACACATGTCTGTATTTATATGAAACAATTCAAGATCTATTGCTGCTATATATCTCCGAATATTACACTGGAAGACTATAAGAGGGAAGTGGATGCAATAATGAATGACAGTGTGCAGGCAAGTGGTGAGAGTATAATTCTGGGAGACTTAAATGCCAAATCTCATCAGTGGGGATCAAGTGTTACAGACCCTAGGGGAGAATATGTAACAAAATGGCTGGCGGCAAGAGATATGGTAATAAATAACATGGAAAATGCACCAATCTTTATTAGAGGAGACAGCCAGTCTATTATTGACGTCACCTGTTCGACACAACATATAGCATCAAAGATCATAGAATGGCAAGTACTAGATGAAGAATCCTTGAGTGATCATCGCTTTATACAATTCGAGATCAAGGGATGTGGAAATGCTGAAAGGAACATAGAAAACATAGAAAGAAAAAAAGGAGAAAATGATTTGGAAGCTTTTAGAACTATACTACAATGGAAAGTGGGATATTCGGAAATCATAGAACAGGGACCTGCACAAGAAGACTGTACATCAGTGCTGAAGGAAGCCTATGAAGCCAGCAAGATAAACAGAACGATGGGAGGCAAAGCTTTAGTACCATACTGGTGGAACACAGATACTGATATACAAAGGAAAAAATGTAACGAGAAGAGGAGAGAGCTGACAAGGTACAACAGAAGAAGTGGAGATGGGCTGGTAAGAGAAAGACTGAAGGAATATTATAAATGAGCAAAGAAAGATCTGAGAAAAATGATAAATCAGTCCAAGAGAAATCATTGGAAAGAGGTATGTGAAGAACTGGACAAAGAGCACAGCCAGGGGATCCATTCAGTCCTGGGTCAGAAACGAACATAAGGTGCACTGGGCAGACTGTCGAGGGCTCAGACATGGGAAGTCAGTAATTGAGGAATCCAGTTCAAAGAGAGTTGTGGAACTGCTAAATCTTGGCAGAGGACAGCTCAGAAAGATAACAGGTCTCTTGACGGGACACATGGCTGTCAAGAAACACCTGCATAAAATGAGGCGGTTCGAGGGGGACCTGGCATGCAGACTCTGCGGCGAGGGGGAGGAATCAGCCCAGCACATCCTGTGCGAGTGTAAAACTCTGGACCGCAAAAGACTACTGATCTACGGAGAGTCTAGACCGAAGACAGAGCAATATAAAACTTCACCCTACCACTTGCTGTGCAGACTAGTTCAAGACACAGTGATTTTGAAATGAGTGGAGTAGAAAAGACAAATGGCATGCACAATAAGCTAAAGGCTGCGGTGCTATCGGGGCGGCAAATACGCGGTCGAGCCCTAAGGGAAAAAAGTAGGTACCAGTACCAGTAGCAGAAGCAGTACTAATATAACTGGTAAGTGAACTGATGTCTACATAGTTGTAACGTTATTATTTCTGTGTAACTTACATTGTTTGATAGGGTTAAGATCTCTGCTTTATTTTAGAAAAAAGTAATTTAGATATTTAAATAATACTAGAAAGAATGAATCTTTTGCTTTAAAATGATAGTCAATATTAGGTTTAAAATATTAAATTTAAGTCAGGTGTATTCCTAAAGAAGAGAAAGTATTTGTTGCATATAAATACAAAGAGAGGTTTTGATACATTTTGCTTTTAGTTACGTTTTTTATCTTCAAAAGAAGCCAAATTTGTCGGCGATACTACAATTATTTGACTTATAGTTATTTTATAGGAATGTAAGATTCTTCAAGCTGATAAAAGTCTGGTTATTTAAAATATATCTCTAGACATGAACCACTGAAAAAGCCAAAAATGGCATTTGCAAGTGTGGTCCGCAGTTATAAATAAGGTATGAGGACAGAAAGCACGAAAAAATTAGCGAAGTGATTATTTTAAACCTATAATTACTAAAATATTCAAGATGCTTGGGTTGCACGTAACTAAAAAGAAACCGGTCAGAGTTTTGATTAAAGATATGGAACTCGAACAAGAACTATTAAATTAAAATAAGAAACATTTTGATTCTTGGTACTGGACAAAATAAATCTGTCAAAAATTCAGTTGCCCATGTGAAATGTCGATAAATTTAACCAAATATGTTTTTTAAGGATTAAAGATAAATTCGTTAATCGAAAATGATGAAGAACTAACTGTTTTATTGCATGTTAAAATATCATTTACGTATGCTTTTGAAGATTTACACTGCTTTTTCAATGCAGCTTGAGGATTGAAGGGATTTGGTAAAATCTCAGCTAATTGGCATATACAAAAACTTTAAAGAGTCAAAATGGTTATTAGAAAATTACAAAAATTAAACATCCTTCAAATATGATCATATTTAAAAATATTGTGTAGTATAAGTAGAGAATAAATAAAACGAACCTTATTTTTATAATAATAAATTTTTTGAATCGCAAAGTTTTGTCTTTAAAATGATTTAAGCGGATTTTTGTCGAAAAAATTTGCTTATGACGAGATCACGACTTTGATACCTTCGATTAAAAAAAAACGCGAGGTAGGACCCCTAGAACCCATATCCATAGTTACAAGTTGTGTTTTGACTAAAAACAAGACAATTTTAAAAGAGTGGTAGTTGCTTTTCAATATAACTAACGGACTATTTTTTTATTTTAGCGAATTTTCATAGAAAAAATTCTTCTCATGACCATGGACTAGAATACCTAGAACCTAGTTTCAGTTTTTATATGTTATATATATATATATATATATATATATATATATATATATATATATATATATATATATATATATATATATATATATATATATATATATATATATATATATATATATATATATATATGAGATACACTTGCTTCTCGGGTTGAACCGCGTCCAGAATTTATTAAAACTCGACGTTTCGGCTCCTGTTTTGGAACCATTTTCAAGAGGTAAAGGAAATATGTAAGGACACTAAATCTGCCTACTCCTTAGAGCGGTGGACAAAGGTGGCTTGGGTTATTGTAGCTCGATTACGGGTTCTCAATCTGCATATTTCTCAAATCTCGCTGGAGATCGTCTCCAAGGCCCTAGGCCTCCGAGAGATCTGGCAGTTCGTTGCAAGTCTTGTATTGTATGTATCGTTCCGTCTACCCGCTTCGTTATTAGTAAAAGCAGTCGGGTCACGGTCAATTAAGTCAGGGGCTTTGGCCGCGGTACTTAAAGGATTAAGATGATTAAGAGGATTAGGAGGATTAAGAGGATTACCGGCGGCATTTGTTGTCTATTGAATTTATTGTCTTTTTGTGTGTTTGTAATGAAGATATAATAGGTTTCCAAGTAATCGGAAGGCGAAGACCATCATCTCTCTTATTTAAACAATCGGGACGTTTTTCGATCTCGATTGCTTCGCGGATAATTCTCGTTTTGAAGTTGTAAACCGGTGCTATTGTTTTGGCATTATCGAAGTCTATTTTGTGTTTTGTATGAATATGATGCATGGCCAACGCCGACGAGGGGTCGGCTTTTCTAACTGCGAGGGTGTGTTCATATATTCTATTGTGGATGCGTCTATTTGTTTGTCCTACATAAGTTCGGGAACAGTCGGAACAAGGAATTTCGTAAACTCCGTGGAATTCGTTTACTACAGGGGTTTCGCAGGGAACTATACTGGGACCTTTGTTTTTTATACTTTATAATAATGACCTGTTAAGAGATATGCAAACTGGTACTATCATGCCTTATGCCGACGATACTGTTATCATCTCGAGTGGTGACGCGTGGTCCCTGTTAGAGGAAAAAATGAATCAATATCTCAAACATGTGTCGGAATGAATAAAATGTTCAAATGCAAAGAACTAAATTTTTTATTTACCTAGAAACATCTGTTGTGGCAAATACAAAAGTGTCTGTATACGCAACATAAATTCATCAGCAACTGCTGATCAGATTCATTAAAATAAAGAAACAATTTACTTAAAGGACTTAAATGCGAAAAACGAATTTTCAAATATATGTTTAATCCTGAAACAATTAGCAGGTGGTTTAAATCTGAATATCCTTGTATAATGCCTATTTTCCGTATACAATTTATAATTTCTAAAAATATCTGAGAAAATATACGTTATTTAATAACCCAGAAGTTATTTTTCCTGTTGTTAGTAAAAAAAGTTGCAGTGGAATCTTTTAATGGATCATAGTATTCTACATAAATTAGATTTTTAACTATAAGAACCATAGCAAATGCAGTTTGTTAATGGATTTTCCTCTAAAATGACTCAATATTTAAATGCCTTTGAGTATTTTCCAGTGACGTATGGAATTTTTAAACCATAATGATTTTCTGCCAAACAATTCCGTTATTATTTACCGCAAGTTTTACAATAAATTATAGAAATATTATACTCTTATAATTTCCGAACTGTTGGATATCAATTTCCATGAAAGGCGAAACAACAAATTAAGCCTGTAAAACCGTTTCGTTGAAACCCTTAAAACGATCTTTGAAGTTATCCTTCAAGTTAGAAACTATCTCTACGTGATATTTACTGTCATAGGACTCAAATGGATTTTAAGATATCTTTTCTGAAGGAATATAACAATGCTTGGCATCGTGGTTGATTAGGTTTTCTTCTCAAAACTCAAGTTTTTTAGTGAATTTTCTTTAAACAATTCACCAATGAGAACATCTCGACTTTTGAATTTTGAAAAAATGTCTTCAAATGAGCGCGAACTAGGCCCCCATGTATAACTAAAACCCATATCCAGTCTCAGTTGAAATTATATATATATATACATATACATATATATATATATATATATATATATATATATATATATATATATATATATATATATATATATATATATATATATATATTTGTGTGTGTGTGTGTGTTCAGAAAGATTTCCGCGGTTTTTAATGAGAAATATACTTGGTTCTCTGGTTGAACCGCGTCCAGCATTTATGAAAACTCGACGTTTCGGCTCCTGTTTTGGAGCAATTTTCAAGAGGTAACGGAAATATGTAAGGACACTCTAAGGCCTCAATCTGCCTACTCCTTAGAGGGGTGGACAAAGGTGGGTTGGGTTGGTTTCAAGAGGTAAAGGAAATATGTAAGGACACTCTAAGGCCTCAATCTGCCTACTCCTTAGAGGGGTGGACAAAGGTGGGTTGGGTTGGTTTCAAGAGGTAAAGGAAATATGTAAGGACACTCTAAGGCCTCAATCTGCCTACTCCTTAGAGGGGTGGACAAAGGTGGGTTGGGTTGGTTTCAAGAGGTAAAGGAAATATGTAAGGACACTCTAAGGCCTCAAACTGCATACTCGTTAGAGCGGTGGACAAAGGTGGGTGGGGTTGTTGTAGCTCGATTACGGAGCCTCAGTCTGCCTACTCCCCAAATCTCGCCGGAGATCGTCTGTGAGGTCTCAGTGTGTTCAACCCTAGGCCTAAGAGAGATCTATCTGAATTTAAAATATGTTGTGAGCTATCAGAATTGCCCGACATGTTGGCGATCACTGATCTATATCATAATAAACTATGACTATTACTCCATACCTATCAATCAAAGAAGAGTCAAGTATTAACATAACACGTAAGTTTATCTATGTATGGTTAAAACGTTGTGGATTCATTTAACTTTTTTTTTCTTCACTTTAGCGATGTTTCGTAGAAACAATTAGCTAAAAAAAGGATCTCGACTTCCATACTTTCAAAAAATATCTTCAAACGAGTGCTAATTATAATCCCCTAGTAACCGTTTTTGAGGTCAGATTCAATTTTTAATGATTTTATAGAAGCTATTCTATATATGTATCAGATTTCCAGTCTCTAGCTTAATGGAAAATTTTAACAAAAATCCTGTTTGTATTGAGCAATATTTTTCAAAGAAATGGAATTTGCTTTTATCTAAATTTCCTCAAAAATGAAACGGATTTGTACAGAAATATTTATTTAGTGCTAAACTTGGTATTACTAGTCATATATTCAGGTCATCGAAAATTAATTCATTTTTTCATCAAGTCTTGAAAGTCATGCAAAGTAATTTAGATGTGTTTATCGCCGTAATAATAATAACAGTAGCTGTATGAAATTAAATACCTCCATATATATTAAAACAACTTTATATATCATTATTATTTATTGCTGAGTAGTCGTGTTTCTTAATTAATCCTCATAATATGTTTTATTACACTTTCTCATATGAACCAATAAACATCTACAAGCTCAAGATGCTGAAAAGTAGCGAGTGCGTTATATTAAACCCCTTAAACCCTTTTTAAAATTTAGTTCCCCACCTTAATTACCTGAATTGAAGCCCGCTCATTATTAGATTGACATTTGAAAATATAAGTCAATATTGTGGATTTTTGAGCAAAGATTTTTATAGCGACTTTTTCTGACGTTTCCACGGTTGTTCGAATGGCGAAAGATAATGATGTTACGATTAATAAAAACAAAGGTTAATTAAAGTGGATATTACTTCTTCCTAGGATAATTTTGAACAAAAGCTTAGTTTTTTCAGACATTCAGTGCAAAATTCTGGTATTTGCTATCGATTGTTATTAATAAGATATCTAGATAACGATACAATTTATAATGTCATTGAGATTAAAAAGAAAAACGTGGTTAAGAATTTGTTTGAATAACGAGCAATATAATAAAACACAACAAAAATTTTTATTGATCATACCGAACACAGACAATGGTATTAATGTTAATGATTCAAGTTAAAAAACACATTAAATCACTAAGTAGTGAATCTCAAAATTTCTTATGTATTAAAAAACAAGTGTTCCATCTGGCCAGATATGATAATAATTTTACTGTAAATGGTTTTTTTGCCTATTTCTGTCAAAACAAAACACAAAAAGAAACTGGCAAAGTATTGAAAATGTTAATAGAAATAAGCATTTCGACTTATTTTTAGAAAATCTATCAGGAAGATAATGTTAAAATAATAAAATTGCAAATAGAGGTTCACCAGCTGTTGTACTAAATCCAGCATCTCTGATTTTAAGGATAGTCACGAGAACGAGAAACGACGATTTATCTTTAGACACATTGCTTAACCATGTCCGAACCCGTTCAAAAACTTATTACAAAACAAAACACTGAATCATCTACACACTTTATGAATGACTAGATTAGATTAGTATCAAGGTTCTGAATAACTATTTAAGCTTTTTGAGTATTGCTTACATATTATCTAGATTTTGTCAATTTTTGACCACCCAAAATATAAATGCATCAATACCGCGTCGTTTTCGAAAAGATATAGCCAAAAATTGGGATCCTATTAATTATTAACCTAATAATTTTATAATATTGTTACTTCTGTAGCCCTTTAACCATCATGCTCCAACAGGGTATAGACATACTGGCACCGGCGCTCATTATGAGGGCCAGGCTGGCTCTGGGGTATACTCCGAAAGCATGGAGACTGGCCAGGATTGTATTCATTCCTAAACCTGGGCGTTCAACAGACCAGGCAAAGTCCCTGAGGCCAATAAGTCTCATGTTCTTCTTGCTGAAAACAATTGGAAAAACTGCTAGACCGGCACATAAGGGGCGGTGTACTAGAAGCATATCCCCTACACTGCGGGCAATATCCATAGAGAGTAGGAGTCTCAACAGAGACAGCACTGTACCAACTGGTGCTGAAACTGGAGAATACGCCGGAGAACATGGACGTGGCGCTGGGGGCCTTCCTAGACATAGAGGGAGCATTCAGCAACACCTTATTCGGGTATGTACTGGCAGCTGTCAGGGAGCGGGAAATAGAAGAGACCTGCTGCAGGTGGATCGGTTCCGTGCTCAGGGGCAGTGCGGTGTTCACCTTACTCGCGGGAGGGACTCTGCTGGCAGGAGTCGCGGCGGGGTGTCCGCAGGGGAGCGTTCTGTCTCCCCTGCTCTGGTGGCTAGTCGTGAACGGCCTGATAGGGAGGCTCTCGGGAGGGGGGTACGTGGTACAGGGCTATGCTGACGACATTATCATCATAGTCCGAGGAAAGGTTACAGTTAGTGTGGCAGCGCATGAAGACAGCACTGAAAGTAGTGGAAAGGTGGACAGTTGGCCAAGGGCCCGGGGGAGCCCCGAAAAAGCATACCGTTTACGAGGAGGAGGAAGTGGGAGAGCCACAGAACTCTCACTCTATACGATACAAACATCCCAATGGCCAGGAAGGTAAAATATCTTGGGGTCGTATTGAAATCTAAGCTAACCTGGAATGGTCAGTTTGAAAAAATACTGCGTAATGCAGTAATGACGCTAGCCGTCACTAGGCGGCTATATGGAAAAACGTGGAGACTAAGACCTAGTATGGCCCACTGGCTGTACACAAGGGTGGTCAGACCATCGTTAACATATGCGGCACTGGTCTGGTGGCCTAAGGTGACACAATCCAGTGCCAAACAAAAACTAGGCAAGATCCAAAGGATGGCTTGCCTCGGCATCACAGGGGCCATGACTTCGACCCTAACAACCGCCATTGAGGTGTTGCTGGATCTCACCCCCCCCCCCACTTAGTTATCATGGGGGAGGCCAGGCTAGGACTAGGACAAAAGCGCAACAAATTGGCGGTTAGACATATCCGATTTTTTTTTGGTTTTTGAGATATTTTTAAAAATTTGAATTTTTTGATTTTACATATTATTTTTTTCTGGCCTTACTAGTGGACCTACACCACCTGACACTCCTTTAAAGCAACTTTTCATTTTCTTTAACGTAGCATTGCTAATTTTTGAATCCGATGTTTCGTCTTTGCGGGACCATCATCAACTTTTTTTTAAATATGGCCCTCATTTTCTGATATCATATTCTGAAAACCCTTTATATTCCAAACTTAGCGTGTCACACTTTGTGGTTTAGTACCATTATAGTCTTTCTTTTGACCTTCGTTATTATGCACACCTTTTTTGCCACACGCACGTGCCGACTATCGACACCAAAATAGAGTTGGTCACCCTGGGCACGTCAAGCAATAATGGTCAACCCGTAGATGTGACCCTGAACGGCGATCTGATTGGCTAGAGAAGCCGCTTACCCCTTCTTGGCCCCTAGAGCCGGAAAGACACTTCAGACTCAAGGACTCTGCAAAAGCCCCATTTCATCGATTATCGTGCTATAGTGCAGTTTACTCATCAGTTTGAGTCCTTCGTTGTCCCCTGGGCATTGGGCAAACAGGCCCGTAGTAGCCATGTGACATTCTGAGAAGTGTTGGAAACCACGTGGACCATAGGGCGAGGCTGTGTCTCGTTCCCATTTAAGTGCTACAAACTGCGTGTACCAGAGAATGAAGCTGCTCCTTATTCTCCGTCTGTCCAACAAGTCATTTACTCTGTGAAGAAAGGCTGTTCCCGAGGCACATCGAACTGTTCCTCGTTCGACCCATCAACGACGTCCCAGGTAAGAAAGGTATTTTGTTCCACCGCTTTTGTTAAATTATTGTCTGTGTAACTTTGCCCATTGTGCCATAAATTAATTTAATTAACCTACGTTAATGTTTTCTTTACCATCTAATCCCAGATGTACTTTTTAAACTTATGTACTAAACAACTCCCTATATCAGTTTTTACATAAATACTTAAGAACGGAGCCGTTTGTACCTTGCCAAAAACACATGATTTTTGACTCGAAAGCAATATAGCACGTGATTGTTACAACTACTCAAATCATATGGTTTTAGTTTGTTTTAACGTGTAATTTAAAAGTGTTCTAAAAGCTACATTATGGACATGTGAGCTTTCACGTAGACACTACTGATTCTTCCAGGATATTATTTAGTTAATTTTCGGGGTACTACTATATCTTTTTGTATGTCTCTCTTTCCGTAGATGACTCATTTGTGTCTCACAGTTCATTATTTGTGGCTTTAATTTATTAATAGCTTGTTAGTAGCTGATTATTAAATTAGATGTATACTGAATTCCGTTAAAAAAGATACGCTTTGAATAAGACTAGCCAGATAAAAGGCTAGACGCAGCAAGTGCGTTATGGAAGTGAATTTTCATAAAAATGTTTTAAATAGCAAATATGTCTCTTTAATGCAAGCAGGTATGCATCAATTTGGTCACCGGTATAACCTATATAGTAGAAACAATGTACCATATTTTATCAAAATAACTTGTTTGAAAATGTACAACAATTTTCCGAAAATAAACTTAAAATGTTTCCGAGAAAACTTGTTTCTTAGCCTACGAACCCTAGGTTAATAGCAAATTGAGTTATTGAATTTTGAAGGATTTAATGAAAATTCGCTACCAAAACGCACTTACTGCGCCTCATTTTTTTTACAAACATGCATCATATTTCGATGCAAAAATAGAATAAGGAATGCTCAAAAAAAAAGTGGGTATCACCAACGACTTAGGGACCACCCTGTAACTGTCAAAATAATTTTATAAGATGCAGCCGAAGACACCCTAGTAGCGTATACAATTTTTTCTCGTATCTTGCATAATAACAATTATATTGAGGTTTACCGTAGAAATGCGTCACCCTGTATATATATATATATATATATATATATATATATATATATATATATATATATATATATATATATATATATATATATATATATATATATATATATATATATATATATATATAAACAGAAAGCAAACTGGGATATGGATTCTAGGGGGCCTAGTTTGCGCTCATTTGAAGAAATATTTTTAGAATTCAATAGACGCTGTCTTCCCAAATAACGATTTCTACGAAAGTTAGCTAAAAATTATAGACCGTTAAACCATAAACTTAACTAAAACTACTGCCAAAGCATCAGAGAAAGTGTCTCTTTATTTTAAAGAAAATTCACTAAAATATAATATAGATGTCATGAAAATTAAATCAACGAAAAATGTTGAAAAGATGAAGCTCTTCAAACCTACAAACGACAGTTATATCATTAAGTTTGCGAAAACGAAAAATACTGCCGCAGCAAGTGCGTTATGGTGCCATTTTATAAAATTTATAAATTTTTGTAGAAAAATTCTGTCAAACTTAAGAGACTTATAATTATAAGTTATACTAACTTAAAATTTCTATCAGTCAGTGTTTTTAAGATATGTGATCTAACGATTCAATTTTTGTTACTCAATATTTTGTATTCTGTAATATTAGTCATCAACAATAAATATTGACGCAATTTCCACGAATTTTTATTTTAATTTATAGCAAATGAACATACTAACTAATGTTTATTATTTATTTTGACATATTGACCTTTTGATTTGCAAATACATTGATATTTTTAATGATTTCAGAAATAGGTAATCAATAAAATCTTCGCAACAAGATAGAGTTGATATATATAATATATAATTTTATTATCGTAAATAAAGATAAAGACTATCTTTTACGTCATAATGAATCCTGAACTACTTTGCCAGTCAAGTAATATATATATATATATATATATATATATATATATATATATATATATATATATATATATATATATATATATATACCTATATTGCTATAAGAGATTGGTTGAAAATTTTACGAGGACAATTATTTTCTCAATAAATTACCTTAGTTAGGTAAAGGTTCGGGTACCTCCCTCAGAGGATTTGGTGCGCATCGTCGATTTCGCTAGGGATAACGGTTTATATAGGCTGTGATGCGAATTCTCATCACAGTAGTCTGTATGGGCAGGACCAACACCAATCCCCGTGGTAAGGCCCTCCTAGAGTATTTGGCTACTACAAACCTAGATACATTAAATAGGGGTACAGCGCCAATCGTATCCGTCAGCAGGTGAATGACATCACATTGGCGAGCAGAGGAATTGCAGAGGATATATCTAATTAGAAGGTGACGGAACACATATCTTTGTCTGATCATCGTATGATCAGCTTTGACCTAAATGTGGACCGTGAGAGTCCTACCTCCAGGAGAAATCCAAGGAAGATCGACTGGGATACCTATGTAATAGGTCTTGGTGGGTCGCCAAGGAGCCCAACCGAGAGAGGACTCTCTATAGAGTTATTAGACAGCGAGGCCGAGGCCTTAGAGCGTAAAATAATGGCTGCATCACCACTCAGGGGAGAACCGGCCATCGAGGTTCCATGGTGGAATCGTAATCTCACCGAACTACATGGGCGGGCGCGAAGGCTCTAGACCGTACTGTCCGAGAATCTGGTGAGGCGGCCTGGGATGAATTCAAAACTTCCAGAAGGAAGTTTAAGAGGAATTACGACGGAGTAAACAAGCCGGTTGAAGTTCGTACTGTGGGGAAATGAACTCCTTGCCGGACGCAGCCAGACTGGTAAGGGTGCTCAAACAGGAGTCAGGAAGTTCAATAGGATCCTTAAGAAAACCGGACGATAATTGGACCAACACTACCGAGGAGACCTTGTGCCACCTCGCTGAGGTTCACCTTGCTGACGGTGGAGCTGCCATGGAGGTTGTTAAACCAAACCGGTGGTCGGATCCAAATGCGGGCTGGTAGCTGGCGGAGGAGGTAGTCACTGACGGTGCTATAACCTGGGCTTTGCTTCATTCAAGTCTGCAGGCTGCGATGGGATTTTCCCGGCCCTGCTCCGAAAGGTCCTAGATATATTGCTTCCCAATATAAGGGAGGTTATCCGGGTTAGCTTGGCGTGGGGTTATGTCCCAAAATCCTGGCGCCAGGTCACGGGTGTCTTCATTCCTAAACCGGGAAAAGAAGACTACACGGTGGCCAAGGCGCACATGCTAGTTAGCCTTACATCCTTTCTGATAAAGGCATTAGAAAGGATAATAGATAGGTTTGCGCTGGGGGAGATCCTCAGGTAT
Source organism: Tillus elongatus (assembly GCA_964006375.1). Taxonomy (NCBI): domain Eukaryota; kingdom Metazoa; phylum Arthropoda; class Insecta; order Coleoptera; family Cleridae; genus Tillus; species Tillus elongatus. The sequence goes on from OZ023269.1 coordinate 133,975,723, forward strand.
CACGCCAAGTAGGGGAAATAGACGGAAACGGCGCTCGATGCTGTGACGCAAAAGGTGGAAAGGTCCCTACACAATGGGGAGAGCACGTTAGCTGTGTTTTTTATGTTGAGGGGGATTTTGATAGAGCAAGGGCGGATACGATCTGTGCCGCCTTACAGGACAGGGATCGCCTAGATTCCTTATAAGTTGGGTCGCGAGCAGGCTGGAAGACAGGAGACTTTCACTGGCCGCTGTCCCTAGCGCAGCTGCCTTTCGCCTCATCTATGGCGTCTGGTCTTGGACGGCCTTATGGGACGGATCTCCGAGAATTGCTTCTTTGCCCAGGCATATGCTGATGATGGGCTGGTTTTAGTCACCGGAAAATTCCTCAGGGTCGTCTGTGCATGCATGTAAACAGCCTGTAGTATAAGGTGGTGTGGTGAGCTGGGACTCTCCGTAAACCCAGCAAAGACTAGGATGATCCTGTTCACCAAGAAGAGGTATCTGGAGGAGTTCAGCGCGCCGGTGAAGTTTGGAAAGGCTTTGGATTTAGTACCGGGGGTCAAATATTTGGGGGTTGTCCCGGACTCTAAATTATCATGGGGGACGCAAATAGAACAAGTAGTGAGGAAGGGAGTAGCGACCCTCTGGCAGTTGCGCCGTGTGATAGGAAGGAACTAGGGACTTAAACCTCGGATCCTTCATTGGATTTAAGCTGCGATCGTCAGGCCGAGAGCCCTCTATGAGGCAGTGGTCTGGTTGTGTGATGTGAAGGAAACTGTCACCTAGAAGCTGGCCAAACTTCAAAGGTTGGCAAGTCTGGGTATTCTATGAAGACGACAGCCTCAGCGGTGCTAGAGGTCTTGCTGATGATGCGATAGTTTCCCATCTATATCAGAAGGGAAGCTATGGCGTCGCATCTCAGACTGCGAGACTCTGGAAACTGGTGCGGTGAGGAAGCAATAACAGGACATGCACAAGTTGCCAAAAATGTAAAACAGGAAATTCCAATTTCCACCATCAAGGTACGAAGAGGATTATATTAGGCTGCCTAGGATATATACCCTCACAATTCCCAGCAAGGATCAATGGTGAGAAAATGAGGTTGCTTTCCAGCCTGCTAGCCTTGTTTGTTTCACCGACGGATCACGGATGGAGGAGCAGCAGGGGCGGGAACATACATCGATAGCCTGAGGTGCGCGACAGCTATGCTCTGGGCGCATATACCACGGCATTCGAAACGAAAGTGTACGCTATTCTGTCTGTAACTACTTGACAGGATGTGAAGATGAGCCCTGAGAAATGTGTATACATTTGCTCGGGTAGTCAGGCGGCCCTCCGAGCAGTGTGCTTGCCCAAAATCAGGTCAATGCTAGTTCAGGAGTGCGCTGACGCACTTGCAGCACTGTCCAGGATAAAGGAGGGGCAACTTATGTGGGTTTTGGGACACGGTGGCGTTGCTGGGAATGAAGTGGCGAAGACTTGGTTCCGGGCGGCCGTTCTGTGGCCCGGAGCCTGCTATATGCATAAATAGGAAGGTGGTCCCCGACACTCTAGATAAATGGACTGAGGTGGCCATAGAGAAGCACTGGAGGTCGGTCAGTTGCTGTAGTCAGGCGAGGAGCTTCGTGGAGAGGCCGGATAGAAACAATAGTGTCTGGCTTCTTGGTAGGAGTCGTTTTGAGCCTCGCCTTATCAATGGGGAGCTAACAAGTCACTGTACTCCCAGAAGACACCTGACATTGGTAGGTATCAAGAGAGATCCTATTTGACAGGAATGCGGCGAGACTGAAGAAACGTCTTATCACTACCTGTGCGAATGGCAGTCTTCGAACAGAATTGTTTGGTTAGAGGACTTTACAGAGGAGCCACGTAAGTTCCGTCCAATGAAAGACCGTCATGGCCTTTATTTTGAGCTCGAGGAGATTTGGTGGCGCAACCGAGGAGGAGTAGGGCATGGTTGCTGGGTTGCCGGGGTTGGCAAAAAGAGCCCGATGTGGCCCACAGTACTTGCCTGGCGCTAGCCTCCCCACTAGTGCTACTACTACTAGGGAAAGGTTCACAAATATTCAGTGATCCAATATCAAAAGATAATAAAAGTATAGGCAACATATGTTTCTTGTATAAGATGGTCCGCAAACTTCAATAAATATGATGAATATATGGGCAAAAATGACAAAACTGAATCGAATTTTACTTGACAAGCAACAACGTTCATTAAGAACTTCCTGAGTATAAGCGAAATACACAAATAATCAAAAATTTACTATATTTTAAGCAGTGACCTTGCCAAGATCTGAAATCCAAACCAATTAAATAAAAATAAACATTTCCACGAGCAAATCACGTAGAATCTTCACTATTTAAACTAAAATCATATACAACAACCATTTAAAGTTTTTTCACAATTTCGTTAGTTACAAATACCATTAGATTTCATATTTTGTTTGGCAATTAAGTACATACATAGTTTACGCTAGAAGTACTTATCATATACTTTCTAAATATTAAAACCTTTTCAAATCCTTTAAATATAAAACGTTGTAAACAGTATCGACTTAGTCACTGATTATTATTAACGATAAATTTGTTAATTTAAAGGAATAATACTGTGCACTAGACCGAATTAAGGACAATTTATCTTTATAATTGTATAGTTAATTGAAAATTAAATACAACCTCATTTAAATACCTAATAATAAAATAATTCCATGTAATGAATCAAATGAATCAGGAAAACTTAGCAAGAAGTAACCAAAACACTTTGTAAAAGTTATATATCAGTTAAATAAACTATATCCTGTGACGTTTTACGAAAGCCAACCACAAGTTCACTATCGTTGATTCTGGAAAACTAAAATGGAAAACATTATCTGTAAAGCTTCTTACTAAACGGGCGTAGCATGCCAAAGAAACAGACTCTCATGTTTTCTGCGTGTTCTAGCCTTAAACCCTAATGTGTTTTATTATTAAATTTTTACACTAATTTGAATTATAAATAATATAAATATTTTTTGATGTGTGATAATCCTACCCATAACACACAGTAGATCATGGTAACGTCTTTACTCGTGTTGACTGGCTTGCTGGCTTCACACTTGCTTGTTTTCTTTTCTGTAACTAGTTTCAGACTTTTACAGCACCTTAAAAGAGCGAGAACGGTTTCCAAGTTTTGGATTAAAAAAATAGTTGATGAATTTTCGTGAAGAATTGTTTTGGGAATATTTACATCTTAGCAGGTGTAGGTGTAGGTATCCTTTATGAAACTTGGTTAGATAAGTTGTTGGTCGGATAAATTGGACCAGTTTTTTAAGGGAAATTTTTTTAGGAAATTTTTAAAAATAGTATAAATAGATATTGTCATAAAATTTGGTACACAGGTTTTTACTACAAATATTATGCCTACCAAATTCAAGGTCTTTCAATTAAATAAAAATTGACTTAATTACATTAACATCATTTTAATGAACATTCGCTACATTCACGCATTTGCTGTGTCCAAACTTTTGATATATTCATTTCCTTTTGTTTCTAAAAAAGTTCGGGACGCAGCAAATGCGTAATGGTAGTGAATTTTTATTAAATGCTTCAAACTTGAATAACTCAATTCTCTATAAACTTAGGAAATTTAATTTTGGTATGTAGTAAGGTCTTTCCTATTATGCACAATCAACCAAGGGTTGCGGTGCTATCGGGGCGGCAAGGCCGCGGACGAGCCCTGAGGGAAAAAAAAGGTCTTTCCTAAGGCAAGATATCCACCAAATTTCATTAAAATAACTTTGTAATATTCGGAGAAAAAATTTTTTTTCGAAAGAAAATTGAAAATTTGAATAACTCAATTTTCTATAAATCTAGAAAGTTGAGTTTTAGTACGTATTAAGGACTCTCCCAAGGCAACAGCTTTGTAATTTTCGGAGAAAAAAATCTTTTTCGAAAGAAAACTCAAAAATTTTCCGGAAAACCCTGTTCGATTTTTCTGGCTATCGAACTCATCCAAGCCATTAATAAAAGAAAGATACTTGCCGAGTTTCATCGAAATCGGTTGATTATTTTTTGAGTTATCGGCTGGATACATACATACATACATATATATATATATATATATATATATATATATATATATATATATATATATATATATATATATATATATATATATATATATATATATAGTTATTAATTAATTAAAAGTATTGACTACAACCAAATCAAATTATGTTTAAAAATATTCGTTACCGTATAGGATTCACCGATATGCAAAATGGTAACCACAGTCAGTTATTATTCAGAAAAAATTGTCAAACAAACTGTATTCAAATTCCATACAACATCCACTTCTTGAAATATGGTAGCATGCATATTATTAAAGTGTTACAAAGAATAGTAATTAATATTTTATTGCTATATATAATGAGACACTAATAGAATGTCATTGTCTATTCTCGGACTATGAATACAGACAAATGATATATAGTTAACAGTTAACAGTAGCGCAACTATGACTATGTTATGAAGTAAGGGCATAAAGCAATGAAGATAAAGCTATTCCTCTGTTTATTATTATTAAAGCATATCTCATTGTTTAGTAATTCTTATACTAATTTTAATATTCCTGAAGGCGTGGTACGCAGTATTATGCCTAGTCTCCCCAGATACTACGTCACTGGTTACACTTCTAGAATCTTCTGCTGGGAAACAAATTGTACTCAATTTGGTTATTAGATTTATACACACTTTGATTAAATCATTAGAATAGTGTAGATTCAATGAACCGGAAAATCTTGTGGTTTAAATTGTTAATATGACCTTTTCATTTGAGCTTTATGTTAAAAAAAATTAGATATTTTATGATACATTGTTTCTAAGTACAATAAAATTTTTATTTATGCTTCAAATGAAAATAATAAGGACTTGTTATTGTTGTTCTTCATATAAACAAAGAGTTTGTTATTGTTATTAATTAAAGAAATTATACACAAATTAGTGCGTGTTAAATGCATGTTTATTGGATCTGTCATTTCTTGAAGAAATACAAAATGAGCTTTGCAGTGTACAGATTAGGTATAGGCATAGGCAGACTTTCTACCGTGAGCTGTACCCCCATTTCTGTGTATAGGCTTCTTGTCGTTCTCTTCCCTATTTTTAAGAACAAACATCTAGTAAAAAATACAACACAAAATCCTTTTAGTGAATTTTCTTAACAAAATTCACTAATGAGGAGATCTCAACTTTTGAATTTTGAAAACATTTCTTCAAATAAGTGCGAACTAGGTCCCCTATAACACATATCCGGGGTCAGTTTCAACGTTTATATGTTTATATATATATATATATATATATATATATATATATATATATATATATATATATATATATATATATATATATATATATATATATATATATATATATATATATATATATATATATGTGTGTGTGTGTGTGTGTGTGTGTGTGTGTGTGTGTGTGTGTGTGTGTGTGTGTGTGTGTGTGTGTGTGTATGTATGTATGTTTGTATGTATCACACTGATAACTCAAAAAATAATGCGCCGATTTTGATAACATTTGGTGAGTGAATTATTTGTGCAAGTGGCTTGGATAAGCTCGTTAGCCAGGAAAATCGGGAAAGTTTTTCCGGGGAATATTAGTTTTTTTAAAAATCATATCGCCGGAAATAACAAAGTTATAGAAACCAGATTTGGCAAGCAGCTGGTGTATATTGTAAAAACCAAACTCTGCACCAAAATGTAGGTCTCTAAGTTGAAAGAAAAAAAGTTATAGGCACATAATGAAGCAAAATTGTAGTGCTACTAAAAGTCAGAGAACCCGCAATACCAAAATATTGTATGTGTTAAACAAAATATATAAATATTACAGACAACGTTTATCTTTTCATGGCGCAAAAAGTTCAAGAAAGATTACTTTGAGAATTTTATAATTTTTCTCTTGGAAATGTCAAGGTGGAGATTTGAAAGTGTAAAGTAGTATAACTATTGTGGTTTAGAAATGGTAAATATTGCATAAAATGTATATTAGAATGTTCTAGATTTATGCTACTCTTCTCATTTGTTGAAAGAGTTGCAAAATCTGCATCTAAAGACCTTACTTATTACAAATAAATAACTTAGTACCATTATCGGTTATCTACTTTTCAGTGCAGAGTTTGCTACAAGCCTTACTGTGGTGCAACGATTAGATGATTGGCTGATGAGTGAAGGGACGCGGGTTCAAATCTCACCGTTGACTGAATTTAAGTTTCAACTTCTTTATCCCGACTTTTGAATTTTTTAAGGACACCTGTATATTATTTTATTTTTAGAATTATAATTTCTTTATGATTATTTTTTCTTAATAGCTTCCTATACCTATCTACACCGGTTTTCGAGATAATGCTTATTTAATTTTTTTTCTCAGAAAAATGGTACCACTAAAATTTTAATTTAGCTGCTATTTGAACCCATAGAAGGCTGAAATTTCGGGCACAGTTTGCAAAAGCCTGGTACTTAATAGTTACCTAAATAAATTCATTTCATGTTATACAGGACGGTTTAAAATTGGTGTATCACAACGATAACAAAAAATAATAGGCCGATTTTGTTCAAATTTGGTATGCACCTTCCTTTTGTAAGTGGCTTGGATAAGTTCGTTAGCCAGAAAAAGGACCAGGTTTTCTGGGGAAATGTTGAGTTTTCTTTCGAAAAAAATTTTTATTTAAAAAAATAAATAAGACATGGTAACCAAATTTGGTAGGTAGATTAAGGATATAAAAGGTAAACTATAAACCAAAATCTATATTTCTATGTTACAAGAAAAAAAAGTAATAAAAAATATTTTGTACCAGATCATGTTTATGAAAAATCACTACCATAACGCACTGGCTGCGTCCAGACTTTTTTTTAGTCAGCAACGTTGCTACAGAATTAAATCCACGTGCAATAAGACGATCGTAATGCTATCAGAAATCGCTGAACAACCGACCATAATCCTAGGTGCAATTGCGGGATCGGCTTCGGCAGCCAAAATTCGTGGTAGCCATTTTTTAATTTAATTTTTCATTTCCTGCCAGTTCTGTAAGTTGTTCTTCTAACTAGGATGATTCTACTGTGTTGACATTTGTGTGTGTGTTTTGTTTCTTTAACGTCGGCCTATTTCCGCGACTATGGCCAATCACCGACCCTAGGGAGCAGTTTCACCTCACTATCCTGGAAATTTTGCCGAACCCCTGCCTTTCTGTAAGGAGCGTGGGGATCTTTAACGTGCCCAACATTAAATGGACACGGGATCGACGGCTTTACGCCCCCTCCGAAGGGCAGAACGTGCGGACATTCAACTTGCTCAAATACAATGCCAGAACCTTGGTTGATGTTAATGTTCTAGTTCGTACTGAAAAAGTGAAAGGAGAAACATGGGATCAAAACCAGTACCTTTCGGTTCAGAGGCACACGTTCTTACCCCTGAACCACCGAGGCTCTTGTGTTGACATTTGAAAATTGATCCAACATGCAGTCTGGTATCTCCATGTTCAAAATGTCCTGGAATCGTTCCTTGAAATCACCGTGGAGATTTTCCAAGTGTTGATAGTAAACAAGCAAGTCGTCGTTGTTAAACAATGCTGCTGATAAATTAGAGAAGTTGTTAAATTCCTGTCTGTCGATATTTCTTTTGTATAATAGCAGTTTGGATACGAAAGCAACAATGGTTTTTATTGTCTTAATCAAGTTTAAGTCATCGCCTTAAAGTTGGAGATTAACGTCATTAAACAATTTATACAGGTCGTAAGTACGCAATATCATTTTTTGATGAGATGAGGTTGTCGAGCAATTCTTTGTGTTAGTTTGCCAACTCTATCACATACCCAAACAGATTGTAAAATCGAGTCAAAGTGTCTTTTGACAGCCAGTGCACCTCTGTGTGAAGCAGCAATCAGTTCAAATCTTCATCATTAGCGATATAAAGCTGACTAAGTAATCTGTAATTCGGCGAGTTACCTCTGATTTTATTAACTGGTCTGATAATATATTCCAGTGGTGTATGAAGGCGTTCACACAAACTTTTCACAACCAAATGTTGGCGATGAATAACGCAATGTGTAGCAAGCACGTCAGGAACTTTATTTTTTAAATACGCTGTGAAGCCTTTTTTAATCTGCACACTAGTAGCGCCTTAACGCCTCCAAATTTTTTCTGAGAGCCCACAACGGGGGTTATCGTCCACTTTGAGAAAGGCTGGTCTTTTGAATATAAAGATGTTTTATGTTCAAAAGCTGCTCTATCATCTGCGTTTTCACTAATTTTTGTTTGCAAGAGACATCTCTTGAGGAAAAGTCTAAGCTTAGTTAGTAGGAGATTGTTAAGGTCAATGGTTTTGTCTAAGTTGCAGATAGAAATTTATAATGCGTTTAGTTTTTGTTAAGTTGGATAGATGTCGCTGAATAAGATAACCTAAATAATAACGCCTAATTTTTGTTGACGTATAACGTACAGTAAAATAATGTGGTGTTTATTTTGAGTGGGGAATTAGTGTTTCAGTGTTTCGTAGTTTCGTGTATGGTAGGAAGTAGTTATTCAAGGTTTATTACGTTTCATATTGATACGTTATTATTTCTTTAGTTATCACATTTATTAATGTACCTGTCTTTAATTTTGAAAGAAAAACCAATATTAAAGTCTCGTGGTTTGTTTGAGTGACTTTCCTGGACTTGTTGATATTTTAATACAATGTAAATAATGCAGATAAGCTGAGTTCCCGATACAGCGGTGCAAAAACTACATGGTCTTCTGTATTGATTAAGTTAATTAATATTAACATAATCTTGGTCTCCAATTGTGCATCGTCTCTACTAAGATGAATGGTAAGTTGAGTTTTTAGAAGTTGTTTTGTTAATTAAGGAGCAAATTTAGTTTTAAATTAGCGTGTTAAGTCCTTGTTTTCTTCATGTTTTCTTATGTTTACGGTGGTCGTGATGTTCTTAATATAGGCCTCCACAAAGAGTCGCGGTTTAAATAAAACCAGGATTACCAGCTTTATTATATTGGGGTTTGTAACTTATTAAATGTAAATACAGGGGCTTCTCAAATGACGGACTAACTTTTGACCAATAATACTTGGAAGCAGTAATAAGTTGATTCATAAAAAAATGCCACCCACTGAGATTTAACCTGACACTGTACACCACCACAGGTTTTTTCAAATAACAAGTGCTTAAGAATGGGAAAATCGGAAAATCTAAATTTCATGTGTACAACTGTCATTAGTCATTAAAGAAGGATAAAATGGTAACGTACAAGTTTTTTTTTACATATGTTCATTTTTTTAAACTTCATTTTTTAGGAAATATTTTGCTTTGCAATTTAAAGCAAAATGTTAATAGAAAACATTACCAACTGCAAAAAAGTTTAAATTACAAATTGTTTTTTTGTTAAACCGTAGTTTTGAAATAGATACTGCATGAAAATATCTAATAACAATGAAGGATGCAATTTTTTAGATAAATAAATACATCAAACTAATCATACAATTATTTAAAAAAATGATTGCTGTTTCCTCAACAAAATCGGTTTCACTATTTTTTTTAATGGAATAGTTCATGAAAGGCAAAGCCTATAACTATATGTGGCAAATTTGCAGATTAGCTCCCGAGCGCTTTTCAAAAAACTGTTTTCAGAAACCTGCCTAGCCCGCCACCCTCCCACCCTGGATGATCTAACCACAATAAAAATTGGTAAATTTGCAGATTAGCTCCCGGACGCTTTTCAAAAAATTGTTTTCCGAAACATGACAAGGAGACCCCCCCCCTCCGCCTGGATACACAAACCACAAGAAAAATGTTCACACCCTCCAAGGAAGTTACGGGACCAGAAGTGAATAGGGGTGCTGGGCGGGGTAGGTAGTAAAAAGAAAATATGAGCAGAAAATGCGAAGAAAACTGCTTGAAAGCTGTCTATTTGAAGCCATATCCCTATTAAACCCTGCCTACCCCGCACAGCACCCCTATTCGCCCCAGGTCCCGTAACTTCCTTGGAGGTATGAACAAAACATTTTTCTTGGGGTTTGTGCAACGATGATGGTTGTATGCACACGAGAGGGGAACGAAAATGCCTATGACGAAGACCCCCACGTGTCCGCTTTTTGAACTATTTTTTTCAGAAACATGCCTAGAACCACTCCTGTATGCTTAGATCAGGAGAAATGTTGTGATTTTAATCCCCAAAAAAGATACGGGCCCCTGAGGTAATATGGATGATAGAAGGGAAAGAAGATTAATAGGAAATATAAACTCAAAGTGCGAAAAAATATAGCTCAGCTGACTTGACTTCTACGAGCTGCCTTTTTTACAGTTTACAGTTATAGGTACGTCCTTCTGATCTTGTATCTTGCACAGCACCCATATTTGCCCCGGGCCCCGTAACTCTTGGGGGTTGAAACTACAACATCTTTTGTGGTTTATGCATACAGAGCTGGTTCTAAGCATCTTTAAAAAAATCAGAAATCGCTCTACCTCCACATTTCTGTCCCCAAAAGACCCCTGGTTTGCCCAAGTATAAAGCTAGTGGAAGGAAAAACCGCATTAGAAAGCACCCCCGCGGAAGAATAAACTCAAGCATGTTTCAAAAAACAGACATCGCGCCATCCTCCCGTTACTCGCAGAAAGATGCCCGGATCGGCCATTTAAAACGCTAGGAGAAGGGAAACCCACAACGCAGTGTACCACTGCAGAAGTTAGGGGGAAGGAGAAACTCCCTACCATTGCCCCCACCCCCTAACAACCACCTTACTCACCCCTGAGCCTAACTGAAATATTGTTTATCAATATCTAGCTTTCCGTTTGCAAAAATTCAGTTTCACTAGACAACTTTTGGATGTCAAACTTTGAGAGCTCATTTATAAAACCTAGTTGTTCGTATGAATATATCTTTGTACATCGCCTTTATAAATGCTTTACCATCTACCAAAACATGTTTTTATGTTAATAGAAAATTGACATAAAAACATTTAAAAATTTTAAATGAAAATTTGTTACCATTACTCACTCGGTTCAGACTTTTTCATTTGCGAGAGCTAAACCAATGGCGAGGCTGGCCTGGAGTTAAGGATAATTTGGATTAAATTAATTTTATCACGTCAAGAGTTGAACTTGAACTATTAAAGTGTTATTTTTATAACCAGTTGCAAATTGGAGAAATTAGAGGAATAATTAAAAATACATTTATTTTATTATGTTACAAATGTCATTAACTTTGGTGTTATTAAATGTGTACCTATCAAATTTCTTTAAATATATCTGAAAATGATACGATTATGTTTTAATGTTTTAATAACAGTCTGTTTACATTAAGTTTGATCTATCGTCGAGCAGATATTTTTCTAGTGATATTAAGAGTATCAAAGATAACATGAACAGATAAGAATTCCCGTCACCTGTCATCTGTTGCGTATTTTATCTATATTCTTTGTAAATTTATATCAAGTCTCGAACAATGGTGTTTATTTACAGTCAAATTTTAAATACAGATGTAGAGACTTTTTCTCTGTCACTTGTTTTCTTCTCTGCCTTTACAGCAGAGAAATCAACAAACACTTGTAAGCCCACAGAAGAAGTAGTCGATGCCATATAAGGCGAAACGGTTGCAAAAAGGAGAAACAAGCACTTGTGAAGCCAAAGAAGAAGTCGCTATATCTGTATTTAGTCTGGAACGGTTTCACCAACCAAGGGCAACAATTAACGAAGAAATTTTTAACTGGGATGAAAAGTAACAGTCTAGTCTACCGAGGGTAAGTCATAGTATTTCCCTCGGAGCCCATCCGACGGGCTACACCAACAAGCGGATCCTCATAGCCACAGACAGCCAGGCAGCCCTTAAGGCCCTAAGTAGCCCACGGGTAAATTCCTGGCTGGTGAGTGAGTGCCGAGACGAGATGAGCGACCTGGCTGGGCAGAATGAGGTCACCCTCATCTGGGTGCCGGGTCACTCGGGGGTCAAAGGCAATGAAGAAGCTGACAGTCTCGTGAAGAGAGGGTCAGCAGAACCATTTATGGGACCAGAACCGGCTCTGGGCGTGACTAAGAGCACTGCCAGGGGAGCCATTAAGGCCTGGGTCAGAAACCAACACAAGGTGTACTGGGCAGACTGTCCAGGGCTTAGACATGGGAAGTCAATAATTGAGGAACCCAGTTCAAAGAGAGCTGTGGAGCTGCTAAATCTTAGCAGAGGACAGCTCAGAAACATAACAGGTCTCTTGACGGGACACATGGCCGTCAAGAAACACCTGCATAAAATGGGGCGGTTCGAGAGGGACCTCGCATGCAGACTCTGCGGCGAGGGGGAGGAATCAGCTCAGCACATCTTGTGCGAGTGTAAAGCTCTGGACCGCAAAAGACAACTGATCTAGGGTCAGTCTAGACCGGAGACAGAGCAATATAAAACTTCACCCTACCAATTGCTGTGCAGACTAGTTCAACCACCAACAGTCCCCAATGTCGCGCATAAAATGACGGATATCATTTTCAAAACTAAAAAGATACGAAAGTGCTCTATTTTCTTAATACCAGGAAACCCTTTGGCCTTAACGAGATCCCAGCAATTGTTTTCAAAAAATGCGCACCAGAACTTGCTCCTGTCCTGACTCGTCTGTTTCAGACATCTTACAATAGAGGCATATTCCCTAGTAACTGGAAAACTGCTCGAGTACAACCCCAAATATAGGGTGTTCCATTTAAAAGAAATGAAATAATCTGCTTTGAATATGCCGATAATAAAACTTGAATTTTTGAACGCCCTGTAGAGTATTGCGAAATATTGACTACAGTAGTTGATGAAGTATAAAATCCACCATCAAAAGCTGGTGAGTTTTTTTTAAGATATCATCTGACAATGGAGATACGATTTTTTTCGAAAACCTCACATTCGACGAAAAATCAAAATATCTGGGAAACCGTAATAGCTAGGTATAGGTATCCTTAGAGCAAGTGAACCTTATTTTTCGCATAGAATTCAAAAACGTTGGAAAATACCGGGTGTTCCATAAGAAAAAAACATAACTTTGAGGTGTCACACTTTTTTGGATCACTGTATATTTGAAAATAATTTTCGGTTGTAGTCCTTTTCAACCTACACAATCTCCGTCCTGTATATATATATATATGTGTATATATATATATATATATATATATATATATATATATATATATATATATATATATATATATATATATATGTGTATATATATATATATATATATATATATATATATATATATATATATATATATATATATATATATATATATATATATATGGAGAGAGAGAGAGAGAGAGAGTAAGAAATTAATTAAAGACAAGGTTCTATCAATTTCTTGGAAAGTTTCAAAACTGAAGTGTTCGTTGAATTTAAACATGTATTTTGCTTTATTTATAATCTAATGTTTGAATATTGTAAACAAGTTTTATAAACAAATATTTAAAAAAAATGTTTATGTTGCTAAAAATTATTGTTATAAAATTTCCATTTATAGAGTGATAATACTAGAAAAATATTTATGGTCTTCTTTTCAAACGCCAGTTAATTAGCGACTTTTCGTAAAAAAAAATGTAAAATGGGGAGTAAGCAAATTGAGGCCTCTGCGTCGCCACCTGACTTGTCCACCTATTTTTAAAACTACTGTATAATAAACCGATTTTTATCATACTTAACAACTATGTATATATTGTGAATCTCTTGGACGAGTTCGTTCCCAGGCCCAATCGCACCAGTTTTTCACACACAAAAAATTGTTTTTCCCCAAAAAAATAATCTATATTCCATAACAAAAATGGTTTTGATGAAATTTAGTACACATGTGCTCTTAAGAGAACTTTATGCACCTACCAAAATTCAAGTTTCTATGCAATAGAAAATGAATATATTAGAGTTTGAAATAAATTCGCGACCATAACACACTTACTGCGTTTTGAGTTTTATAAACAAGGTCAAAGCAATAATGAATTAAAATCTCTCAAATAGTTAGTAAGTCTATAGGTTTTGACCAATCATAAGACAAGAAACAAATGTTTATCATAAGACAAAAAACAAATGTTTTTTATGTCACAATTGTATGTCTAAATTTGCAATTTTTAAACAAAAATCTTACATCGAATGACTTTAAACGAAGGTTCTAAACAAGTGTTGCTTTTGGCAACAAAATATTGCCTAACATGTGTTTGATATGTTCTTAAATTTATGTTTATATTGTTACCTCATTTCATTTGTTTAAAATATTAAATAATTTGGAATAGATCTGTTTTTGTCAGTTTCACATGGAAAGCTAAAATATTTTATCAGTCTCTCCGCATATAATGAATGAATTCGGTAAAGGTAAGATGCTTACTGGCAATTAGGCCATTGCTGACCCTTTTTGCTCATCTAAACTAACCTACCCTCCACCTTAAGCTCGATCTCAACGACAACAGTGATTTGAAAAATCATCCGCCGCCGGTGAGTCTCGAACCGTCGTCCCCCGAGTCCGTATTGGAAAGTCTGAATCGACTTTCCCGCACGGCCACGGAGGCGCTATGAATGAATTAAGTATTACTTATATAGCTCGTCCAGATAAAACTTTACGTTTGAGTAGTGATTTAAACTCCATGATTATTCATTAATATTTGATAATACACATTTCTGTGGCTAATGGAATAAAAAATCCGAAGCTAGCTTACTGAACTGAACTGATAATACCTGACTACAAGGATTGTACATATATATATATATATATATATATATATATATATATATATATATATATATATATATATATATATATATATATATATATATATATATATATATATATATATATATATATATATACTGTATTTGTTTGCTGTACGTTTGTGATTTCTTATTGGTTTGCGTGGATTGCAGTTTCGAACCGTCCCGGTTCATCATCAGCACGCTACTCACGCAAACCAATAAGAAATCACAAACGTACAGCAAACAAATACAGTGTATATTTAAAAGTGATTATAGTGTAGTGCAATATTCCAATATATATATATATATATATATATATATATATATATATATATATATATATATATATATATATATATATATATATATATATATATATATATATATGATAAATTTGCAATGTTTTATTAATTTCCTTTGAAAAAATTCTCTAATGAGGAGATCCCCACTTTTGAATTTTGAAAAATGTCTTCAAATGACCGCGAACTAGGGGAAGGTAGTGCAGTTTTATGAGTGTAATTCAGAACTGTTTTTGTTTTCATTAAAAAAAAATGTCACGGATTACTAGATATTTTGAAAAAACTGATATTTGCCGATACAGGTTTTCGCTATTTAAAATAAACAGCCGTTTCAGTGGTAACCAATGTTTTTTTTTTTGAAAAAAAAAAAGAAACCCACTGTAAAATTTTCATTTCTTAGAATAATCATATCGTGTTTCATATCAACGTAAAGAGGAAAAAAAGGCCTGTTTAATAAAGCCACAGCCAGCTATGGTTTTCATTCAAAAAAACACAAGTTTATGTCATAACTCAAAAGTTACAGATCTTTTTAAAATTTGCATATTTTCTGCCTTACTTAGAACATGCTTATCTACAACTTTTTCCTTTACACCTTTTCAGTCAACCCAATACTAACGCAGCTAAATGCATTTAAAAAAAATCGGCAAATATTAATTTTTTCAAAATATCTGGTAGCCCGTGACATTTTTTATGGAAATAAAAACAGTTCTGAATTGCACTCATAAAACTGCACTACTTTCCCCATTTAACCATCCCTTTAACTGCAGTAGTTTACGAGATCCTTGTACTAAACATCGAAAAAAACTCACCCTGTATATATATATATATATATATATATATATATATATATATATATATATATATATATATATATATATATATATATATATATATATATATATATATATATATATATATATATATATATATATATATATATATATATATATATATATTGTGTGTGTATCAAACCGATAACACAAAAAATAAGGAGCCGATTTTGCTCAAATTTTCTACGTACCTCCCTTTTGCAAGTGGCTTGGATAAGTTCGTTAACCAGGAAAATCAGCCCAGGTTTTCTCGAAAATGTGTTTTCTTTCGGAAGAAATTTCTATCTCCGGAAATAACAAAGTAAGGGCAACCAAATTTGGTACGCGTTTGTATTATAAAGAGTGAACCATGTACCCAAATTTAGGTCTGTAAGTTTAAAGACAAAAAAAGTTATGTGCATTTAAAGGAAGATAAAATTTGGGGTTTTCCTCAGTCGCGATTTGAAACGTCAAAATTGGCAACATTTAGGCAAAGAACATGAAACAAATGCGGATTATGTGAAGAAAATATCGCAAGAAGATTGTTCTACAAGCCCTTAAGTTTCAGCTTCAACGTCATTGCCCTTCATTTTACTCAAATATTTCCAGACATTTCATTTCAAATAGACCCTTTCTCTGATGCTTTGCTTGTAGGTTTAGTTACGTTTGTGATCTAAGGGTCTATAATTTTTAGCTAACTTTCGTAAAAAAAAATCGTTATTGGGGAGACCACAACTTTTGATTTTTTAAAAGATTTCTTGAAATGAGCGCAAACTAGGCCCCATACCATCCATAGCTGGGTTTAGTTTTAGTTTTTATCTGTTGATATATATATATATATATATATATATATATATATATATATATATACATATATATATATATATATATATATATATATATATACAGGGTGACGCATTTCTACGGTAAAGCTCAATATAATTGTTATTATACAAGACCCGAGAAAAAATTGTATACGTTAATTATAAAGTGTCTTGAGCTGCATCTTATAAAATTATTTTGACAATCGCAGGATGGCCCATAAGTCATTGACGATACCTACACTTTTTTTTTCGAAGATACCTATATTATTGCATGTTTGTATGTTTTATCGAAATATGATGCATGTTTGTAAGAAAAAAAAATCGAGACGCAGTAAGTGCGTTTTGGTACCGAATTTTCATTAAATGCTTATCTTTCAATAACTCAACTTGCTATTAACCCAAGGTTGGCTAGGAAACCAGTTTTCTCGGAAAAATTTTAAGTTTATTTACGGATTTTTTTAACATATTCAAATAATGGGTTATTTTGATAAAATATGGTACATTCTTTCTGCTGTATATATTATACCGGTAACCAGATACATACCTGCTTGCATTAGAGAGACATATTTGCTATTAAAAACATTTTTAGACAATTCACTTCCATAACGCACTTGCTGCGTCCAGACCTTCTTCTTTAACGTGTGCCTATTTCTGAGACTATGGCCAATCACCGACTCCAGGGAGCAGTTTCACCTCACTATCCTGGAAATTGTGCCGAACACCTGCCTTTCTGTAAGAAGGGTAGGGATCTTCAATGTGTCTAACATAGAATGGTACAAGGGACGGAGGCTTTGCTCCTCTTCCCCCTCCCCGAAGGGCGGACTGTGGAGACATTCAAACACAACCGAATATGTTTTCTCTAAAAAGAAACTGAAATATACGAGCGCGGGTCAATAGGTCCATGACTTTTTGAATGAAACAAGTTTTTGGACAAAAAATCATTTTATTTCTCAACATAGTCTCCTTTGAGCTCTATACACTTTGTCCAACGTTTCTCCAATTTTTTTATCCCTTCCAAAAAATAAGATTTGTCGAGGTCGTCAAAATAGGTATTTATTTGTGAGATGATTTCATCATTGGAGTCATCTTTTTCTGCCGAGCCATTTCTTTAAGTTTGGAAACAAGAAATAGTCACTCGGGGCTAAATCCGGAGAATAGGGCGGATGAGGGAGCAATTCGTAGCCCAATTTATGCAATATCGCCATGGAGACTACACATGTGTGCACCCTTGCATTGTCTTGGTAGAAAATAACTTTTTCAATCTTCAACCTTTTTGCCATTGAAATTGATGGTGCAGAGTCCCCATAATATATACCAAGCTTAGCCTTGGTCTGAGTGATGGTTTTTTTTTCCGCAAAAAATAATGTTTGATGAGCACACGAAATTCACTTTTTTCCATTTTCGTTATAACTAAAGAGGTTGTCTGCTTTCAATTGCTATCTAACACAAACTAAATAACGCAGCTTGTTCAAATTTTGGCTGGAGTCCACTGATAGATGCTTGTTGACAGAGCAGTGTTATTCTTCCTGTGAAGAGGAGGTAAATTCAAAAAGTCACGGACTTATTGTCCCGTCCTCGTAGTCTCATGTTGGTTGTGATTTCCTTTTTACCTATATAATTCAAAATGACAGTCATTTATTGAAAAATATGCTAAATATTGGTATGGTATTTACCATAGCCACACAACCAAAAATTCAAATAGATATTCCCATGTTTTATTTTAGTAATTAAAATTGAGAAATTACAGAAATATGTCCAATGGTATATTAAAGGAAAAACACATTGCATCCTAGTAATATTTTTTATCATGACAGATTCATGACAGTTTTTATTAAAAACTAAAAGTAGACCTAAAACTGAAAACATGCACTTTTTATTAGAAATTAAAATATACGTAAAACTGAAAACACACACTTATAGCTATTCCAAAGCATTGAAGTTTAAAAAATGCTGCAATTGTTATTTCACAATATGCCAATCTTTTTAAGAAAATTCAGTGAAACTTACTTTTAATAATAAAAGAAAAATTCATGAATATCATTTCCAAATAATTGTAAAAGTATAAAAATTTAGTGTTATATTTATTTCCCGTAAGATCGATATTGTTGTAACATAAATCTAAACGAATTGATTTTGCAGACTTTTATATATGTATAATTTTAATGGTTCCGATAAAGATTAATAATAATATCGAATTCGTGTGGGCAATATTTCGTAATATAAACTTGTGTTACCATTGACAAATCGCTGTTTGTGTTTTCGTAACTAATTCGTCACATAAAACTAGAGTAGACGTTTGAAATTTCACATCTGATTGATTTTAGACGTTTTTAAGGATTTTATTTCAAGGTTTACTGACCACAGAAGTTTGATCAAAATCAAGCTTTCCAAAACAGTAGTTTGTGTCAATGTGTTCAAAGTACTGTACCTAATATTGCAAATAAATATATTGGTTTATAAATAATAATTTTAAAAAATCAGTAAAAGGTATTTATAGAAAAATTATAGAATAATTTATTTCAGTGGGTACAATTTATAAGTTTTTTTTTAACAACCTATCAAACCAAAGGTCAGTGGAAAATGCAATTTTTACTGTTATTAGGGATGTTGTATCAATTCTTCCGAGAATGTTCAATCATTTTTAGCGAATTTTCGTAGTAATATATTATATACATACATAGATACACACACACGCATATATATATATATATATATATATATATATATATATATATATATATATATATATATATATATATATATATTGGAATATTGCACTACACTGTAATCACTTTTAAATATACACTGCATTTCTTTGCTGTACGTTTGTGATTTCTTATTGGTTTGCATGGACTGCAGTTTCGAACCGTCCCGGTTCATCATCAGCACGCTACTGACCGTTATCGCTCCTGTGTGGTCTACGTCTGAGATTGTACGTGGCGCTTGCGCCGTGAACTTCTATTGGTCGGTTTACTGTTCTCTGATTGGTTGTGCCTGCGGACTGTGTCGTGTGTATCGGTCTCTTGTCTTGACCACTGTAGTTTGATAATTTGTCTATTTGTATGGCCTTTATTCAGTTTTGTTTGAATGTTTGTACTTGAATTTGTTCTGGTATTAATTGTTTCTTATTGTTTGTTTGTTAAATGTAGTATTGTTCCCAGATTTCCATTTTTTTTATGGTCTTTAACATGTTTCAATAGTTGTAATTGGGTGATGTCTGGTTTTTGGTGTTTTGTGTTGTGAATGTGTGTAGCTACGTTTGATTTGTAGCTAGGTATGTGGATTTTATCTAATGCTGTTATATGTTCCTTGAATCTTGTTTCTATTGATTTTTTTGTTATTCCTATATATTTTTTATTGCATGTGTTACATTCTATATGATATATTCCGTTTAATTCATGTGGGCTGTGTACTTGTTTTTTATTTATTTGGTTATTGGTTTTGTAGCTCATTTTTAAGTCATATTGTTTCAGTGTTTGTGTTATTTTTTTGATGTGATACAAATAGCAGAAATAAATTGATACAACAGGAAAACAATAGAAAAACTAGTAAAACAAATCAAAAACAAACAAATCAGCAAAACCGAAAACAAAACACCAGAAACAAACATAAAATACACAACATTCACTTATAACCACCACATCAAAAAAATAACATAAACACTCAAACAATATGACTTAAGAATGAGCTACAAAACCAATAACAAAATAATAAACAAAATAAAAAACAAGAACACAACCCACATGAATTAAACGGAATATATCAAATACAAAATCAATAGAAACAATATTCAAGGAACATATAACAGCATTAGATAAAATTCACATACCTAGCTACAAATCAAACGTAGCTACACACATTCACAACACAAACCACCAAAAACAAGACATCGCCCAATTACAACTAATGAAACATATTAAAGACCACAAAAAATGGAAATCTGGGAACAATACTACATTCCACAAACAAACAATAAGAAAGAATTAATGCCAGAACAAATCCAAGTACAAACATTTAAACAAAACTTAATAAAGGCCATACAAATAGACAAATTATCAAACCACAGTGGTCAAGACAGGAGACCGATACACACGACACAGTCCGCAGGCACAACCAATCAGAGAACAGTAAACCGACCAATAGAAGCTCACGGCGCAAGCGCCACGTACAATCTCAGACGTAGACCACACACGAGCGATAACAGTCAGTAGCGTGCTGATGATGAACCGGGACGGTTCCAAACTGCAGTCCATGCAAACCAATAAGAAATCACAAACGTACAGCAAACAAATACAGTGTATATATATATATATATATATATATATATATATATATATATATATATATATATATATATATATATATATATATATATATATATATATATATATATATATATATATATATATATATATGCGTTGGTGTGTGTATCACACCGATAACTCAAAAAATAATAGGCCGATTTTGATTAAATTCGGTGCATACCTTCCTTTTGCAAGTGGCTTGGATAAGTTTGTTAGTCAGGAAAATCGGCCTAGGTTTTCCCGGAAATTTTTGGGGTTTCTTTCGAAAAAAATTTATATCTCTGGGAATAACAAAGTAAGGGCAACCAAATTTGGTACGCTGGTTTCTGTCATAAAGAGTATCTTATGTACCAAAATTCAGATCTCTATGTTAAAAGACAAAGTTAGAGGTAAATTAATTTTGGTACATTAAATCTGATTAAAGAAAGTTAAAACGTCAAAATTGATAATTATGATAGGAGTACGAATGTGAGTGAAAAATACGACACGAAATGACTAACAAGCTCCTAGATATGTGACTTAAGTTGTTATTTTCCTTCATTTCGTTAAAATATGCGCAAAAAATCCATTGTAAATGAAAATTGTTTTGTGTAAATAGTAAAGACGTTAGACAATTAACATGTACTACCGGATATACCTGCTAGTAGATACATGTCGACCGTAGCCAAGGGGGGTAAGCTCTGTACATAGGATAATCGACTCCTACATGACGAGTTATAATCCTAGTTAGTGACTTTACTTTTTATCAATTTTTTTTAAGTCTCATTTTACTTTACTGTTTTCTGCTCAGATTGTTGTTATTCCGATGAATTTTTTAGCGAGTTCTTGTATAAAAAATAATTTAATAAATAGGAGATGAAAGTTTTAAGTCCCAATTCAATTTGAAAAGCATATCTGGTTGTTTGTTCTTGTCTTAACTTAGTGAAACCGTTCGATATTTAATTCAGTCGTAGACTTTTCTTCAAATGAGCGCGAACTAGGCCCCCTAGAACCCATATCCAGGGTCAGTTTTTAATTTCAATTTATATATATATATATATATATATATATATATATATATATATATATATATATATATATATATATATATATATATATAAAGGTGAACCATTTACCAAAATTTCGGTCTGTAAGTTTAAAGTCAAAAAAATTGGGATTTTCTTCAAAACGTAAAAAGTCGCGATTTGAAACGTCACAATTAGCAACATTTAGAGAAAGAACCTGGAAGAAATACGGATTGTGTAAAGAGTGTTCTGCAAACCCTTAAGTTTCAGCTTAACCATCATTGCCCTTCATTTTAATAAAGTATGTACAGAAAATTCACTTCAAATAGACACTTTCTCTAATGCTATGGCAGTAGTTTTAGTTAAGTTTATGGTTTAACGGTCTATAATTTTTAGCTAATTTTCGTAGAAAAAATTCGTTGGTGAAGAGACCGCGGCTATTGAATTCTAAAAAGATTTCTTCAAATGAGCGCAAATTAGGCCACCTGGAATCCATATCCGGGTTTACTTTCTGTTTACATATATACAGGGTGACGCATTTCTACGCTAAAGCTCAATATAATTGTTATTATGCAAGATACGCGAAAAAATTGTATACGTTACTTATAGGATGTCTTCAGCTGCATATTATAAAATTATTTTGACAATCACAGGCTGGCCCATAAGTTGTTGGTGATGCCTACAATTTTTTTTGAACATTCCTTATTGCATTTTTGCATTTCTCATTAAAATATGATGAATGTTTGTAAAAAAAATCGAGACGCAGTAAGTGCGTTCTGGTAGCGAATTTTTATTAAATGCTTCAAAATTCAGTAACTCAATTTGCTATTAACCTAAGGTTAATAATAACATTAACATTTTAAGTTTATTCTCGGAAAATTTATGTACATTTTCAAACAAGTTATTTTAATAAAATATGGTACATTGTTTCTGCTATATAGGTTATACCGTTAACCAGATTGATACCTGCTTGCATTAGAGAGACATATTTGCTATTAAAAACATTTTTATGAAAATTCACTTCGATAACGCACTTGCTGCGTCCAGACTTTTTTAATCCTGTGATGATTGTGATGACTAAGGGTCATCTTAACTTACTTATGTCTTGAAGTAGATTTATGATGAAAACTGCGAAAAAATAACAATTGAAAGTAATTAGTGATGTTATTTTATGTAAATCATCGATACATAAGGAATTTCTCAAGAGTGTGTAAATCTGTAAATCAACAATGAAGTTATACTGAGCAACCAGTTATATAATTATAAATTGAAAATACAGACTATTTCCGGTATAAATAAACAATAGTGTTTGCCGTTATATTTTTCTTTTCACTTTCTGACTTAATTATTACAATGAGTATGTAATGAATTGATCAATGTTATGATATAATCAGAATCGGCCAGCTTCAAAGTTGGGAGCACCATTACTAGTATGGTCTGTAGCCCCTGATCTATGGTTCGTGATTTTAGACATAGGTACTCATTCACCATGACAGAAGGTGAAATTGTAACGCTTTGCTGAATTTACCACGTTCTTGTTCATTTTTCCCGCAGGTAAATAAAGACTGTGTTAATTCTTGCAGATGAAGTAAATATTTTAAAGGCACTGACATATTTAGTCCACATTTCGTTTTCAAAATACCACTTTTCTCTGTTTATGATGTTTTATTTACGATCGTTTACTTATTTTACTTTTTTCTGCTCGACGTTTTTAGTAATGTTTATCTTATTGTGTCCAAAGAGCCTCGGTGGTTCAGTGGTAAGAACCTGTGCCTCTGAACCGAAGGGAACTGGGTTAAATTCCCAGAGTTCACCTGTCAATTTTTCAGTACATACTGTAAAAATTAATGTCCACCGATATTGTGGCATTGTATTAGAGCAAGCTGAATGTCTGGACGTTCCGCCCTTCGGAGGGGGCGTAAAGCCGTTGGTCCCGTATCCATGTGATGTTGGGCACGTTAGATTCCTAACCTACTTACAGAAAGGCAGGGTTTCTGCTGAATTCCCAGGATAGTGAGGTAAAACTACTCCCTGGCGTCGGGGGTTGGCCATTGTCGCGGAAATACACCGACGTTAAAGAAACCAAGCCATACACACACAAATTAAAAAAAAGTCTGGAACCAGCAAAAGCGTTACGGCAGTGAATTTTCATAGAAATGATATGGCACCAAACAGTTTTTAAAATTAAATGCTTATAACAGTTTTATTTGTTGTAATCATTATTGAGTACATACAATTTAAAGTGTCTCCGTGGCCGTGCGGGAAAGTCGATGACTTTCCAATACGGACTCGGGGGTCGACGGTTCGAGACTCACCGGCGGCGGATGATTTTTCAAATCACTGTCGTCGTTGAGATCGAGCTCAAGGTGGAGGGTAGGTTAGTTTAGATGAGCAAAAAGGGTCAGCAATGGCCTAATTGCCAGTAAGCATCTTACCTTTTTTTACATACAATTTAAACGTGTATACAAAAGATTATGAAAATTAAAATCACAGATCGTGGATGTTCTGTTTTGAAAGCCACCTCATGTACAATTTTAATTCGTATCACACCGATAACTCAAAAAATAATGGGCCGATCTTGATCAAATTTGGTGAGTACCTTCCTTTTGCAAGTGGCTTGGATAAGTTCGTTAGTCAGGAAAATCGGCCCAGGTTTTCCCGGAAAATTTTGTGTTTTCTTTCTAAAAAAAATTATATCTCCAGAAATAACAAAGTAAGGACAACCAAATTGGGTACGCGTGTTTGTATTATAAAGAGTGAACCTTGTACCAAAATTTACAACAAATATAGATTGTGAAACGAAAATATTGCAGGAAGAGTGTTCTGCAAACCCTTAAGTTTCAGCTTCAACCGTCATTGTCCTTCATTTTACTTAAATAGTTACAGAAAATTCATTTCAAAAAGAGCCTTTCTCTGATGCTTTGGCTGTCGGTTTAGTTAAGTTGGTGATTTCGCTGTAGGTTTAGTGAAGTTTATGGTTTAACGGGTTAAAATTTTTAGCTAATTTTAATTTAATGCATTTTTTATCGAAATATGATGCATGTTTGTAAGAAAAAAATCTAGACGCAGTAAGTGCGTTTTGGTAGCTAATTTTCATTAAATCCTTCAAATTCCAATAACTCAATTTGCTATTAACGTAATGTTTGTTGGCTAGGAAGCCAACATTTGTTTATTTTCGGAAAATTTTTGTACATTTTCAAACAATAAGTAATTTTGATAAAATATAGTACATTGTTTCTACTACATAGGCTATACCGGTAATTAGATGATGCCTGCTCACATTTGCTGTTAAAAACATTTTAATGAAAATTCACTTCCATAACGCACTTGCTGCATCCAGACTTTTTTTATTGTTTGTTTCTTATATTTAGGAAGTTCATTAAGGTTAGTATCTTGTTTGTTTTATAAAATAGCTTAAATTGCCTTTAAACTGAGTGGAAGTCTTAAATCAATTTGTAAAGCTCATTGTTCTTGCCTATGATTCAGAATTACCAAATCAAAGCACAAGTTAACAATCTCACTGGGAAATCTTGTAGCATTTTAACGAAGGAAGACATTTTTTTGGTTAATTCAGAAACAAAGCGAATAACCTGGAGATAATCTGTTAGACGGCAATTATATCTTCAAGGACAATTTTATTCTCTGCGGTAAACGTCCTTTAATTTATAAATCATTCAATTTTTTAACCTCTTAGTGGGCTTGGACATGGGTAATCATATATACCTTCCAATTTGTAACAAAGCTGATACCAGTTTTTTGTCAGCATGAGTATTCACTTTTTTACTACACAAATCAAGTGCTTCAAAATTTCTTACGTAGGTAATTCTTTAATACAAGTGACCTATAAGTATGGAAATAATTTGTATGTATTTTAATTTATATACGAGATTATAAATAACAGTTGACTTTTTATCACCTGTCTTGTGTTGAGTACATTTTATTTAATTTTAAGGGCACAAGAGTAAGACTTTCGGAGAATACATTTTCTGTGGACACAAAGAGCCCCTATAACTTATATCAAGGCCCATTTTAATTCAAGTATATTTTGTAAAAAGCTTGGATGAGTTTTGTTGGGGTCCAAATAGAGAAATTATGTTTCCTTTTGAAAAAATTGCACTTTCGAAAGTATTAAAGCTGTTTCCATTAAATTTTGTACTTTATTTTACAAAAGCGGTTATAGCTTGTGACAACGTTTTGATTTTCTAATATGTATGTTGGAAAAAATCTGTTATAGTCGAAAATGGCTTTCTTACTAAAATCCCCAGCTTAAACAATTTACTATTGAAATTCGTTAAAAATATTGATGCCTCGTAAATTTGCTATACGATTTTTTTCCGAATTCATCAAAATATATTTGCTTATGAAAAATCGTTTTTTATACGAAAATTCGCTACAACAACGCATTTTGTGTCTTGATTTTACGTTACATGAGGTTGAAAGCAGTTTAGAAATTTCTAAATAAGACCCCAGGTATGTTTACAAGACTTACGTGATTTTTAAGGCGAACTTTCTCAGAAATTGTCTTTAAATGTCAGAAAATTGATGTTTAATGTGTTTTTAAAGTGTTTTTTTGTATTGAATTTAGATTTCCGATGTAGTAGGTACATGCGTTTGAATGCATGGTTAGATGATATAATGATTGTTGACAATATGTACACTCTAAATACTAGGTCACCGAAGTAGAGTACAATAAGGAAAGAAAGTTCTTGTTCTTCGGTTCTTATTTCGCAAATAAGGATATTTGTTCACTTAAAGACTCTTTCATACAGTAACTTATCTTTTTGTACTAGTTCTCAATTTACCAGACAATTCAGTAACGTATACAGTGATTTTTTTATTAGGAGAAAACTGTTTTTCTTGTGAGCGACTGAAATATATATATATATATATATATATATATATATATATATATATATATATATATATATATATATATATATATATATATATATATATATACACCTATATTCTGTCTAAAACGTAGTTTCTAGCGTAAATACGACTCTGAGAAACTTGAAGCACAGTAAAAGTATTGTGCATATTATTACGGTTATTTCGCCACTAAAGTCATAATAAAGAGTCTCGACGCAGCAAGGGCGTGCTGGCGAATTTTCGTAAAGTATTTCAAATTCAAAAAAAAATGAAGTTGAAAAATGTATCTCCGAAATAATAATGAAGTTGGTGAATATGTCTGTATAAAGAGTCTATTACGAAAATTGAATTTTCCAGGTTAACAGAAAATTCAGTTATTAAAATTTAAAAGAAAACGTTTATGTAAATGCGTTACCATAACGCACTTGCTGCATCCGAAGTTTTAGTACTAGTTATAATAAATGGCTTGTCTATTTATCAATTTCAGTACTTTTTTTCTTTAACGTCGATATTTGCGCGACTATGGCCAATCACGGGAGCCAGGGAGCCGTTTCACCTAACTGCCTTTCTGTAAGGAGGGTAGAAATCTTTAACGTACCCAACATCGCATTGGACATGGGATCGACGGCTTTACGCTCCCTCCAAAGGGCGCAACGTGCAGACATGCAACTTGCTCAAATACAATGCAACAACCTCGGTTGATGTTAATTCTATAGTATGTACTGAAAGAGTGAACTCTTCGGTTCAGGGGCACACGTTCTTACTACAGAATTTTCGAGGCTCTAATTTTATTACTGAAGAGGGATTTTTTTTTAAATTATTAAATAAAAATATATAACAGTTTAAATCACAAATTCTATAGAAAGTGTCTATTTTAAATTAATTTTCTACAAATAGGTATTTTAGGCAAATGAAGAACAATAGCTGTTGTAGCAGAAATGTAAGACCTTTTAAAATACACTTCTTGCAACAGCTGTTTTCCATAACCCGCATTTTAGAATCTTTGTTTAAAAATCACCAATTTTGACGTTCAAGTAAAAAACAAAAACTTCAGTCATTTTTTGGTACTTAATACAAATGAACGTACTTTTTCTTTGGCTTCACAAGTGCTTGTTTCCTTATTTACCTTTTACGGCATCCTCAGGCGCAAATGGTTGTAGACAAGAAAACAAACACTTGTGAATCCTGAGCAAAAATCTGTATTTAGTATGGAGCCGGTTAACCAAGTAAGGGCAACAACAATTAGTGGAGAAAAATAACTGTTGAAACGGAAATCTAAGGCCTTGTAAAAGACATTTCATGCAATATCTGTTCTCCAAAGGCCACATCCATTCCAGAATCTTTGGTTAAAAATAGTAAATTTTGACATTTCATTGTGACAAAATAAACATTCGCTTCTCACTTTGTATTTGGTCAAAACCTGCCGACTTTCAGACTATTTTACAAAACTTTAGTAATTTCTGTTTTGGCCTTGTAAAACATGTACACAAATTTGCAGCAAATTTGTTACTGTACCGTAACTGTTCAAACTTATATGTAAGACCTTGTAAATGACATTTCATGTAATATCTGTACTCCATAGACCTCATCCGTTCCGGAATCTTTGTTTAAAAATCGTCAAATTTGACATTTAATTGTGACAAAATAAACATTTGCCTCTCGCTTTGTGATTGGTTAAGACCTATTACCTCGCCTACTATTTTAGAGAATTTAATTAATTTTTGTTTTAATCTTGTAAAAAAATTATATATCATATATATATATATATATATATATATATATATATATATATATATATATATATATATAAACTCCGGACGCAGCAAATACTTTATGATGATAATTATATGCTAATAAGAATATGTATACCAAATTTCATCAAAATATCTTCATTATTTTCTGAGATACAACCTTTTTTGCAAAAGCTTGTTTTTTTTTGCAAAAAACGGGCCAGATGGGATTGGTTAATGAACTCCTCCAAGAGATTCACAAAAGGAAGGTATCTGTTAAGTTTGATTAACCCACACACACATTTATATATATATATATATATATATATATATATATATATATATATATATATATATATATATATATATATATATATAGGGTGAGTCAGTTTGATAAGAACAAGCGTTTAGTAATTACTAAAAGAAATTAAGCTTAACGAGAATGGAGGGCAAAGATAATTAAGTTATTAGAAATAAATGCCAACGAGAAAGAAAACGCCTGCCATCATATTTCAGTGTTATTATTCTAATAAGTTTATATTATAGTTAAACATTTATTTATTTAATTCAAGGTAATATTCTTGTGATACCTTTAATATATTCTACACACGAACATTGTGCCGAGCAGCTATTATAATATTCTGGTTAAGTAATCGCCTTACTTGTGTCTAATTCGTTTAAAAAAAATGCGGTAGGAGTTCTACTTTACATATTATTATGTATTAGTTAGCTGTATTTGCAATTTATGCCTGCTCATTTAATTTTATAGTCCTGCGAAAGAAATTCAACTGATTTTAATAAAAAGGAATGTAAAGAAGGCAATATGGCTTCAAAAAACACCTCAGTGATCTCAAAGAATCGTTCATATTTCATTTTGAGACAAAGCTTATGTAATTTTGTAAATTAGCTCATCATTCGTAGTGATAGAAAGACGCAGCAGGTGTTAAAATGTTGATTTATGATTTTTGTCATGAGCTAAAGTCATAGGAGATAGAAGTCACAATTACAATGGGTTAAATGAATTAGCTTCCTAAAATAAAGCAATAATCTATTCAGGTGGCCCATCAAAAACTATATAAGCGGGTTTTCCAGTATTTAAAGTTATCTCTTTCAAAACTTCAAAACGCTGTGACACGATTTGTTTTGAGAGAGACACAACATTCAATACTCGAAAACCCGCTTGTGTAGTTTTCCATGGGCCATTTGTATGTGATGACACTAAACAACACAGAGAAATTAGCAGTGCCAGTGAATCAAAGTCCTGGTCTGGCCCAAGTTTTGTTACCATATTCTAAATTATTATTAAGCTTCATTATGTAATACGTTGTATACTTAATTTGTCATAACAAATTAACAAATATAGTATTAATAATAATACATATGGTGGCGTTTTAACGAGAAAAGGGAGATTAGCATGTCGCATTCGAATTTATGCTACGGCTATCCAAAAAGTAAGATCACCAATTTTTTTAGAAATAGAAACGTATATTTTTCATTTTTATTACACCATTTTAAAGCTTAAACATCCGTCTATATTTCTACATAATTGCGATTCCAGTTGACGCATTATGGTAGACTCTGTGGTAGTTTTTGTATGCCCATGTCATACTAGCTCGTTGCCATAGGGTTGGTGGAGCCTAAGACCTTATCTTTCATCTCTTCATCATCGCTGAAGCGCCTGTAGGCTAAATGTTATTTCAACGTATGTAGCATCACTGGGTGCCAAGTCTGGAGTATAGGGTAGGTTGATGATGATGGCCCATCCAAACTTCTTGCAGAAGA
Source organism: Tillus elongatus (assembly GCA_964006375.1). Lineage (NCBI taxonomy): Eukaryota > Metazoa > Arthropoda > Insecta > Coleoptera > Cleridae > Tillus > Tillus elongatus. The sequence goes on from OZ023269.1 coordinate 134,006,052, forward strand.
GTGACGATTTTACCAGCGACGTGAGGGCGAACGTTGTCGTGGTCTTCTCCGGTTCTGAATCGCCTGTCTTAGGTTTTTTAGTGTGTCACAATACCTGTCGGCGTTTATTGTGGTTCCAGGAGTCATGAAGTCGACCAAAACACAGTTGCCATTACTTTGCCGACAGACTGTGTTTGTTTGATTTTTCAAGGCTGGGACGAATATGAATGCATCCACTCACGCAATTTCTGTTTAGCCTCAGGTGTGAAATGGAACAATCATGTTTGATCACCGGTGACAATCAGATCCAAAAAGTTGTTCTTTTCACCTGCATATCGCCGAAGAAATTCGCAGGAAGAGTCAATGCCTTCTCGTTAGTGCACACATTCCGGTATTTAAACTTTTCAGTCAAAGTCCTATGAATGGCATTTCAGGAATCAAAATGCAGCGATAGTCGAGAGTGAACTTCCGATCTTGACGCCTGATTTGTTCAATTTTCGCGATCGCATCCAAAATTGACGGTCTCCCACGTCTTTCTTAGTCGTGAATTTCACAGCGATCAGGTGTAAACTCGGCACACCACTTGCGGTCGTTTTTGGACATCCATGCACGCCTCTCCATACACTTCCACGAACTGGCGACGAATTTTGATAGGTTTAACGCTTTTTGCGTTTACAAACCCAATAACTCAGCGAACTTTATACCTGTCAATAGCGGCAAGCGGGAGCTCCAGTATAAATGGTAAGCGAGCCAACACAGCTTGTTTGGGAGTGGGGAAGCAACCCTACTTTTGGGATCACCCTCGTAGCTTCGGATAGACAAATGACGTTTTTGTTTTACTATCCATTCAAGTCTTCAGTTACTTCGAACCATAGAGTAAAAATATTCTACGTAATGTGAGATGGCGTCACGAAGTCATTTATTTATGTGGTTGGTAGAAACGTGTAGCACGCTCCAGGCCTACGTGGCCTTTAGGTTGTGATGTTGATGAATCCAACATTGAATGTAGGTACTTGTAGATCGCAAAATGTAAAAGCTGCTGGAGAATTAACAAATTCTTATCGTATTCCAATTTAATGTCCTATATTATCGGTCCTTTCTTTGTGGGTCACTCCATATACGCACAATAGCTAATATACCTACATTTTATTAATTAATATTGATCGTACCATTTATGTAAAATATCACACTTAATAAAAGGTCCCAAGCAAACCTGAGAATATGAGACAAGCATTTTTAAAATTATGCTAGCAGCTGTTTAAGATTCAGAAAAAGTAACCTCATTGTCTTTGAAAGATGTGTTAAGAATAAACTATTGGGTTAAATCGAATACTGGTCAATGATCAAACTGTTCGACTGTGTACTGTGTAAGAACCAATACCGATTGGTATTCACCTTAAGTGTGAACTGTACAGGTATGTTTACATCCACTAACTGTCTGTTAATAAACTGAAATAACAATATCTTCGGCAACTGAGAATGCATTCGTTTAGAGAGCAAAACTGTTTACTACTTCCATATCGTCTTTATAAACGTGTGGAAGTATGGAGCGAGAACTGAAAATCAACATTTTTTAGCCTTAACGTTGTAAAAAGTCAAAAAACATGTAATAAACTGCTTTTCGAAGGAAATAAACTGTCTGTCCGTCGATCTGTAGGTCGGTCTACTTTCGAAGAGATTGAGTTATCCACTTCAAGTTTGTTATACGGGTAGCGGTCCACCAACGAAGGGTTCAAATTGTTTTTAAGCAAAAGCGCTCTAGGAGGTGATTGAAAATCGAGTAACTACTACTAATTTTTTAAAGAAAATTCACTAATAAACAAAATAAGCTTTTTGATGAAATCGATGAAAAATTGAATTTTCGCTGTTGACAGAAGTAAACAAACAAACCAATAACCAAAGAAATATAGATTAATGTAGAGGGTTATGGAGTATAATTTTATATCTTATTAAGGTTTTTTCCTGTAAAAATTGTTATATCAAAATTAGTAAACACAATTTATATTGTTTATTGTGTTTATTTCAACCAGCATAATTAATTGTTGCCTCATCAAATATGTATTTACGAATGTATCGTTGATTATTTATAAATACGCAAGAAGGAAGTACATTTTTGAAAGTAAAGGACTTTCAATTGCCTTTAAAGATTATTTATCTGATATATTTACCTTGAGTTTCTTGAATACATGCCAAATTTTGATTAGCATGGTCCACCGTTTATACGAGGGTCGTGTAGGTACGAAGTGAAGATTGGGACCTGGTGCGAGCATGTTTTGAGACCCACATCATTTTTAAAAGATGTGTTGTGGTGATTTGGGTCCTCCAAGTGTAATTGTCGTTTAGGTAGTTCTATTTGTAGCTGAAGGTCCCTTATGTTAGATAGATACCCTTTTAAAAATGAATCAAAATATAAGAACTGTTTTTCGTTTTGGTTAAAATACTAATACAATTATTCCAGATGTATTTTTTTAAATAGAAAATCATAAATAGGTGCTAGTGAGCTGTAAACCCTGTCAATATATATGAAAATTTTTAAAATCCATTTTAATTAGATTTTTTTGTCTTCTATTTGAAAATAGACTTATTGTTATTGTTATTGACGTGTTTTGTGATCCAAAAGGCTGCTAATATATGCATATATGGATAATGTTCCAAGTCGTTGTTGACAGTCTGCTGCAGTTTGGCAGTATGCAAGTATGCAGTTAGACATATTATGTACGTTGTTTAGTTTGCGATCTGCGATGGGAGATGTTAATGAGAAATCGCTGTTCAACAAACACTACGAAGAATATTAACATGCTAAGCCCAATAAACGACCAATACCAGCAGTCAGTTAAATAAAAATGAGGTGTGAGATGAGCACTTTTAGAAAATATTTTAGTTTTATGGTTATAGACGGTGTGTGAAAAGATAGTAGTCGCCTGTAGTCTTTTATGGATAAAATAGATATGTATTTTTTCACATACGTCTCATTTACAGTCTTTATTAATTCCGATAATTTCGTTGCATTTCTAGTGTTTCCCGACTCAGTGCAATCTGGTTCGTATTTGGTTTTAGATTATTTTTTTTCTCCTCCAGGGCTCCTCCGCGTCTTTGCCACCCCAGCCTTTGGCTTATTGTCCATGTTTTTAGATTACTAATGAGATAAATAATGCTAGGACAAGTAGCAGTAAATCCAGAAGAGATTGTTACTGGCTAAAAACATATGATGTTGTTACTGTGAACGAAGAAAATTCGTTGATAAAAAAATTCCAAATTCAAGACGACTCTGTAATTTGTGTCATTCCTGAAGAAAACATATACGACAAACTGAAGGGTAATCACATTAATTGCGGATATGGATCAAGAGATACGATGATCAGCGTCGTTCATCTCAGTTGTTTTATTCCAAGACCATGTATTGATTTTTGTTAATCCTGTCGGACCTGTCAAACAAAACAAACCAAATCTGTTTACCCCGCATCTAAACCCAGCCTCGCTTTTCATGAACTATTTCATAAAAGAAAGTGGAAGCACCTAACCAGCTGAGAAACGTAATTTTAGTTTGTGTTAAATTAGGAGAATCCTTCCGCTTCAAATTCTAGCTTGTAGCAAGCAATTAATTAAAACTAGCTAGAATTAATCTTGTTTGCCTGTATGTTTTTGGTAGTTTGTAGAATAACTGCAAAAATTAAATGCAGATGCAAGAACTTCTTCACTGCGCTCACAAATGCTTGTTTTCTTACAACAATAATTAATGCATTGCAAAAATGTATTGGAATCTGTAGCAGGATAATTTTTTTATTTTTGAAGAAGTTTCAGTGTACCCCGCGTATATGGTATATAAATTCCGTAATATATTTTCATTGTTAATTCGAATAAACAGTAAATCCTGTATTGTGCTTTTACATTTTACGTAGATTTAATCCGGCAATTAAGTGAACAATTAATTTAACGAGTAAAGAGAAAAGACAGCATGTGGTTGAAATATTTTTGCAGTTAGCACTCAGTGGTTGACAAACGTAGACTTGGCCTCAACCTATAAGTTTTATTCTATTCTGCGGTATTATTAATGATCGGCTCGGAATAAAGGATTCTTTGCAATTGAAATGAAATAAATAGACGTTTAAATTGCTTTCATGTCTACTTTCTACCAAGGCAAAAGGTGTAGGAATTCTCAAGTCAGAAATGCACTTGTTTATATTTATTGTTTTAGTTATTTTATTGATGCATTTACCCAGTTAAACGATATCATTTGTGCAGGAAGGAAGTTGTAGTTCAGAATTGACCGTAATATACGTTTATCTCTATCATTTATCAGGCTATATGTCAGACAAGTACAACTTTGTTAAATTTAATAGTGGCGTTAAATTTAATTTACTGTATGGCGCCAAAAGTGTTGAAAAAGACGTTAAACTCTTAATGCAATGAAATAGTGTATAATTATTTGTAAAATAATTACTACTAGTACTACTACCTCTCACATCATTATCATAAAGGGGTAAACACACCATAAAGTCTATGCTATTTCCTAACAATATTTCTCCATGCGCTTATGTTGTAACCGCATTATATTATATTATATTAATCTGATGAATAAATAAAATTTTGTATAAAGGATTACTAACATTTAATTCGGCTGCTCAGTCAAGGGCATGAGCTTTAATGTAAATTGAACAAAGGGCATGGGCTTTTGCACTCACAATTGGTATGGTGTTAGATGTACAAATAAAAATCAAAATACGGTTAAATTTATTTATTAAAAAATGCTGAATTTATATAATGCAAATGAGTGAATTTATTAGAAAAATACTGAAGTTATATAAAACAGAATGACTATCTGTTTCGTGATGGATTGTAGCAGTTTAAATGAAGTTACATCTGTTCAAAAACTGATAACATATAAGTAAGGTACATAACTTTGGTCCCGTTGGCGAAGTTCCATCGGTTGACCGTATCAGAGAAGGCCTGGGGTTGTTTAGGGCCATTAAAACCTCTCAGCACTTTATTGGGCGACTCAAGGCTGCCTAGACCGTTAAAAAAATTAATGGGACCTCTGCTTAGCCTGCTCTTGAAAATTAGCTTGAATGCGTTTGAGGAGCTCTTCAAATTGTCTTGCTAAATGGCGGTTGTAGGGTGTGGTGGATGTTCCAACGCCAAGCGTTCTGTACAAAGAACGGGTCCAAAGAACAGGATGGCTCATAATGGCGTGCTGCCTTCTTATTGCTTATCTGGATGTTATCTACATATGATTCTTTATTTAAAGGCTTGTTAAGAAGAGAACGTTTTAAGTCGTTGCATAATCTTATAAGGGTTTTCTTATCTGACAAATAAATCTGACCTACCAAGTGTCAAATCTGGGCAAGGCAGTAGCTCTCACTGACTAATAAGACGGTGTGATCATTGACTACGACCCGGGTAAAGCATGTCAAAGGTTATGACGTCATCTTATGTGGGCACAGTCCCTTGGCAGTGATAAAGAGCACTGCCAAGGGAGCCATTAAGTCCTGGGTGAGAAACAAACACAAGGTGTACTGGGCAGACTGTCTAGGGCTCAGACATGGGAAGTCAATAATTGACGAACCCAGTTCAAAGATAGCTGTGGAGCTGCTAAATCTTAGCAGAGGACAGTTCAGAAACATAACAGGTCTCTTGACGGGACACATGGCCGTCAAGAAACATCTGCGTAAAATGGGGCGGTTCGAAGGGGACCTGGCATGCAGACTCTGCGGCGAGGGGGAGGAATCTGCTCAGCACATCTTGTGCGAGTGTAAAGCTCTGGACCGCAAAAGACAACTGATCTACGGTCAGTCTAGACCGGACACAGAGCAATATAAAACTTCACCCTACCAATCGCTGTGCAGACTAGTTCAAGGCACAGTGATTTTTGAATGGGTGGAGTAAAAAGACTAAGGGCATGCACAATAAACCAAAGGTTGCAGTGCTATTGGGCGGCAGGGCCGCGGACGAGCCCTGAAGGGAAAAAATGTGACAAATTGACAAAAAAATTGAGACTGCTGAGACTCCAGAATTAGGACAAAAAGTTGATCGTGAGAAGAAAGTACATATTGGAAAGCTGATATATTTTACAAGGATCTAAGTGAAAAATCTCAGACGGCCAAAGCCGAAAAAAGCATAGATTTCCAACAAAAATATCCCTTTGCCTGTAGTTCCTAGGGGTGATGTTTTTTGTAAGATCCCGATGTGGGTGTACAATTTTTGCATCAATATTGAAAGCACAAATCGAAGCTATTTTTTCATGTATGATGAAACAGTTGTAGGAAAGGGTGAGAATGAGGTAATTAGCTTGTTGATGTACTTTGTTAATAATATTATAAGTGCTGGCGTAACTGATCTCTATATATTTTGTGACAATTGCAGTTCACAAAACAAGAGTAACGTTATGGTTCAGTTTATGTACACCCTAGTCAGAACCCAAAGATTCAAACTTCTTGTTCAACGTTTTCCAGAACCGGGGCACAGTCCCTACCTTGTGACCGTGCTTTTGGTCTCATTGAAAACAAATTAAAGAAAATATGACAAATTATACGTCCCAAAGGATTACCAAAATATCTTGAAATCTTCTAGCAAAAAATTTTACATTGTGGATGTAACTCAACAGATATTTTTAAACTTTAAAGGTCACTTTGCTGCTCAATTTGAAAAGCCTGTGAACCGAAATAAAATCAAATTCACGATATCGAAGTAGAACATTTTTTAGTGTGGTTTGGAAGCAATGCCAGGCGTACTATATAGCCAAAATGTATATCATCCTCTGTTTAACAAATTCGAACTCGAAAAAAAAGGCATTATGCCCTTTGTGCCAGAAAAACGATCAATTTCTATACGAAAAAAAAGTTTGCTTAAGCCGAACAAACTTGAGCATGTCATTTCCCTTGTAAACAACTATGTACCTCTATTTAATAAGCCATTTTATGATGAAATAAAGATGAATAATATCGCTTCTGAAATTCCCCCTACTGAAACTTCTCATTCGGAATATGAATCAGATTAGAAGAAATGAAAAATTAGTTTCTTGTGTTACTGTGGTATGTTATTTTTATTTTGTAACCTTTTATTCTGAGAAAAATAAAACTTGCAGCACTATACGTCAATTTTATTTACAAAAATACCTCAGTACTGTGCAAAAAGCTGGCTTCTCCATTTTTATGTTGTTGTTTTTTTTTGATATTTTGAGTAGAAAAATTAAAATTTCATTAGTATGCATCCTTCTTCTTGGATTCTTTAACGGGAATATATACAAAGAATAAGTTTTAAAGACCAATTAATTATTAAAATGTTTTTGTGGCTTCCTGTACAATTCTTTCAAATGGACATACCTGGTTCTTGCTTTGGACCCTTCAATTTCTTATTATCTTCAAAATCATTCTGCATTTTGTCAGCCTCTTTCACTTTCAGTTCTCATTTATTGTCGCCAACTATTCGTCTACGCACTCACTTATCATTTTGTCCAGTCAACAGGTGCTTTTCTTTTTTTCTGGCATCTTTGGTATTTACCATTTTTTTGTATGCTTATTTTTTCTTCAATAAGAGAAGATTGGGACGAGACGAGCGACCTGGCTGTGCAGAATGAGGTGACCCTCATCTGGGTGCCGGGTCACTCGGGGGTCAAAGGCAATGAAAAAGCTGACAGTATCGCGAAGAGAGGGTCAGCAGAACCATTTATGGGACCAAAACCGGCTCTGGGCGTGACAAAGAGCACTGCCAAGGGAGCCATTAAGTCCTGGGTGAGAAACAAACACAAGGTGTACTGGGCAGACTGTCCAGGGCTCAGACATGGGAAGTCAATAATTGACGAACCCAGTTCAAAGATAGCTGTGGAGCTGCTTAATCTTAGCAGAGGACAGCTCAGAAACACAACAGGTCTCTTGACGGGACACATGGCCGTCAAGAAACACCTGCATAAAATGGGGCGGTTCGAAGGGGACCTCGCATGCAGACTCTGCGGCGAGGGGGAGGAATCAGCCCATCACATCTTGTGCGAGTGTAAAGCTCTGGACCGCAAAAGACAACTGATCTACGGTCAGTCTAGACCGGAGACAGAGCAATATAAAACTTCACCCTAGCAATCGCTGTGAAGACTAGTTCAAGGCATAGTGATTTTGGAATGGGTGGAGTAAGACTAAGGGTATGCACAATCAACCAAAGGTTGCAGTGCTATCGGAGGGCAAGGCCGCGGACGAGTCCTGAGGGAAAAAAGGAAGATTGGAACATGTGATGAGCACTGATCGGTACACTTGAAGAACCCACATTACTATAACACATCTTTTTAAAGACCTAACGATCGTTTCACTAACAAAGTTAGCGTCATCAGAGGATGAAAATTTATGTGGTAGCAGAGCAGCGTGCTTTCGATCCACGGACTTCTGGGTTATGCGCCCAGCACGCTTCCACTGCGTATTTTTCATCCTCTCGTGACGCTAACTTTGTTAGTGAAACGATCGTCAGGTTTTTAAAAAGATGTGTTGTGGTAATTTGGGTTCTCCAAGTGTAGTTATCTTCCTATTTTTTCTTTAAACATCCAGTTTTTGCTTCGCCACGTGTTCTCTTAGCCAAATTCTTACAGAACCGTGTGGATTGTCTTTAGTTAATTTCTTGAATTCATTGTCGGTTTTTCGGTTTATACATATTTCTTAATCAAGTTGCATAGAGCTTCGGTTTAAAATATTTTACATAAAATTATGAAGGTGTAAGAGCAAGGACCCTCCAAGTCCTTGTATTCCTCGTTGCTGTGTATCATATATGTGGATTCATCTTGATAGAACTACAAAGTGCCAGTAGGTAATTCAGATTATTTTCAATAAAGGAAACTTCTAAAAATTTAATGCACGGAGAAATAAGTTTTCTTCAAAGATCATTCCAGGCATTTATTTTATGCAGGTTTTGTGACGTATGTGTATCATCCATTCAAAGATTATTATTTACTTCGGTGTTTATAACTGTTCAAGTAGACAAATTCCCCACCCAGAAGTATTTGACTTGTGCGGGGGTGACAACTACTGATGATGATTTTGAACAACATTTTTGTTTGTTATAAACTGCTGTTTTTTCGTCGGAAAGTATACCATCTTTAAATCTGCGCAGTACGGGGTTTTCATATTTTATTTTGCTTGTTTGTTTTGGTTAGTTATCGCAAAATATTGTATATCGTAACAGTTTTAGGATGTTTTCTACTAGATTTTCAAGTAGCAATAAATCGATTTATAATCGAATTATGTTGAATTATAGATTTTGTGTTATCTTCAATAAAATAGTAATATGAAATTTCTTTGTTCGCTGCTTATTGATGCAGAAAATTATATCGACTTTTATTATTATTGCTAATTATCTTATCAGGTATTGGGTGAATTTAGGTCAGTAAGTTTACCTTTTTATTCTCCTTAGAATACGCGGTTATAACAGTATTTATCAACTCTGTTGAAACAGAGTAACATTACTAAGGTTGAAGACATTCAATTGTTTTGTACTTTTGTGACTGCAAATAATAGTAATCTTTGCATCAGTACATTGCAAAGATATATGTAGATAGAGAGTCAATCTAAAGGCTACCATTGTTTTGTACATTGGGACTCCAAAATAATGTCATAATATTTATAGATAAAATTCTAAAATTAATATTGTACCTTGATAAACAAATCCTTTACAATTAGTTCTTCGGTTTTAAAAAATTGGTCTATTATTGGTAGAACACACTGACGAGCTATAATAAGAGCGAAACCGATCTGTGTTTTTAGAGGTGTTCAGAATGCATCTACGTTTACACATTTGGCTTCAAAAAGTTTCCCATGTCGTTTTTTTTTTGCAATACAGATGACGCCTAATAAATTCGCAACATAGGACATTAAATAAAACAAATTTATTGAAGAAAAAAGGTAGTTTTTCTATGTAATCACTGCAAGGGAAATGCAGTTTTCACATATGACGTACAAGGCCATCAAAAAGATATATTATTTCGTCTTCTCATCAAAGTGCTTTTCACGAACGCCTTCGTCTCATTTTCGTCGGTGAATTTCCGGCCTCGTAATAGTTCCTTTATCTTATAAGACATTTTCTGTGTGAAAATAACATTGTTGACGATCTGAAGCAACGAATTCTGTTTAGTATATAAATATTAGATTAGATTTGCGATATATAACCTTGGATTGCGTCATTAAACTCATGCATAATCAAATTTACACTTGTGTACCTACATCGTTTAAGGAAGACGGCGTAATTTCAGATATTAAGGTTTAAAATTGAAATAAATTCAACGTATTTGTGGTTTTAAACTTTCTGTATTTGTGAATTTTCTTAGAAAAAATTCACTAATGACGAGATCCCAAAAAAAAAACTAATGAGCGCGAACTAGGACACCTAGAACCCATATTCGGGGTCAGTTTCAATTTTTATATGTTCATGTATATATATATATATATATATATATATATATATATATATATATATATATATATATATATATATATATATATATATATATATATATATATATATATATATGTATGTATGTATGTATGTATGTATCACACCGATAACTCCAAAAATAATGGGCCGATTTTGATAAAATTGTAATGTACCTTTCTTTTGTAAGTGGCTTGGATAAGCTCGTTAGCCAGGAAAATCGAACCAGGTTTTCCGGGAAAACTTTTAGGTTTTCTCTCAGAAAAATTTTTATCTCGAAAAATAAAAATGTCTAGACGCAGCAAGTGCGTTATGGTAGTGAATTTTGATTTAAATGTTTTTAATAACAAATATGTCTTTTTTTAAGAAAGCAACAATGAAATTTCGTTAACAGTATAACCTATATAGTAGAAACAATGTACCATATTTCATCAAAATGACTTTATTGTTTGAAAATGTACAAAAATTTTCCGAAAATAAACTTAAAATGTTCCCGAAAAAACTTATTCCTGGCCAACGAACTTTTGGTTAATAGCAAATTGAGCTATTGACATTTTAAACTTTGACGAAAATTCGCTACCATAACGCACTTGCTGCGTCCAGTGAAAATTGAAATCGGTTGCATAAAAGAGCAAGCACTTGTGAAGCCACGGGAAAAGTCTACGGCTGTATTAAGTATAGAACGGTTTCACTAAGTTAGAGCAATAACAAACCACCAAATGTGCCTTTCAAATTGAATTAAGTGTTAAAAGTTTTCATCTCTTCCTAATTGAATTTGTCATACAAAAACTTGCTAAAAAAATTTATCGGAATTACACAATCTGATCAGATAACGGTAAAGTGAAATAAAAGACTAAGAAAAAAAAAAGTGAAGTCACTAACTGAGATTAGAACGCGTGTTATAGGAGGTCATTATTCAATCCGCACTACTTCCTCCACCGCTCGGCCATTGTCGACATGACAGATATATGTACTAACAAGTATATACTTGTTAGCTTGTGAGTCATTTCGAGCCGTATTTTTAACTCACAAAGCGCTAATGCGTACTAATATATGAGTCTGTCTCTTTTATCAAACATCAAATGGATAAGATACGTCGATGATATAATAATAATATACGACAATCAAAAAACCAACATAGACAATATCCTCGGAAAAATAAACCAAATCAACAAAAACATAAAATTTACAATAGAAAAAGAATCAAACAACACCATAAACTTCGTAGACTTAACATTAATCAGAAAAGAAAACCATATCGAATACAAAATATACAGAAAACCTACACAAACAGACATCACTATACCTAAACACTCACTACACCCACACACACACACACACACAAAATGGCCGCATACAAATACTTAATAAACAGAATGCTAAATGTACCACTCCATAACGACGAACAAGAAAAGGAGTACAACATCATAATACAAATAGCAGAAAGACATGGATACAACAAGAAAAGCTAGTAAAACAAACCAAAAACAAACAAATCAACAAAACCGAAAACAAAACACCAGAAACAAACACAAAATACACAACATTCACTTCAAAAAAATAACACAAACACTCAAACAATATGACTTAAAAATAAGCTACAAAACTAATAACAAATAAACAAACAAAATAAATAACCCACATGAATTAAACGGAATATATCAAATAGAATGTAACACATGCAATAAAAAATATATGGGAATGACAAAAAAATCAATAGAAACAAAATTCAAGGAACATTTAGCAGCATTAGATAAAATCCACATACCTAGCTACAAATCAAACGTAGCTACACACATTCACAACACAAAACACCAAAAACCAGACATCACCCAATTACAACTATTGAAACATGTTAAAGACCACAAAAAAATGGAAATCTGGGAACAATACTACATTCAACAAACAAACAATAAAAAACAATTAATGCCAGAACAAATCCAAGTACAAACATTTAAACAAAACTTAATAAAGGCCATACAAATAGACAAATTATCAAACCACAGTGATCAAGACAGGATACCGATACACACGACACAGTTCGAAGGCACAACCAATCGGAGAACAGTAAACCGACCAATAGAAGCTCATGGCGCAAGCGCCACGTACAATCTCAGACGTAGACCACACAGGAGCGATAACAGTCAGTAACGTGCTGATGATGAACCGGGATGGTTCGAAACTTCAGTCCACGCAAACCAATAAGAAATCACAAATGTACAGCAAACAAATACAGTATATATTTAAAAGTGATTACAGTGCAGTGCAATATTCCAAAAGATATATATATATATATATATATATATATATATATATATATATATATATATATATATATATATATATATATATTTATATATATATGTATTACACCGATAATTCAAAAAATAATGTGCCGATTTTTATAAAATTTGGCACGTACCTTCCTTTTATAAATGGCTTGGATAAGTTCGTTAGTCAAGAAAATCGGACGAGGTTTTCCGGGAAAATTTTGAGTTTTCATTCGAAAAAAATTTTTATCTCAAAAACTAAAAAAGCTATGATAACCAAATTTGGTAGGTAGGTTAACGATATAGAAAGTAAACTACACCCAAGATTTAGATTTCTATGTAACAAGAAAAAAAGTTATAATACAATATTTTGTACCAGATCATTTCTATGAAAATTAACTACCATAACGCACTTGTTGCGTTCAAGCTTTTTTATTGTGCATTACTTTTGAGCTTTAGTGTATTTTGTTTTGCGGGTGTTTTGCTGGTTGCATTTATTCATATATTCAATAAAACATCGTTTTGTAATTCAACAATATAACTTTAATAGGCTACACAAATATTATATTATAGTTTACATACAAACATCTACAAATGATTAGAAAATAAAATTACTAAGTGTTCTTAAATGGAACGATCACATTTCACTACCTACATTCCACTGCAAAAATCTTATGTTTATCGAGGCAGTAAATATAGCAATAATAATGCAAAACATCATAATATATGATACTAATGTCCATGTAGGTATAATGATAATGTCAAAGTTTAAGTCAAGCCTCAGCCGGAGAAAGTAAATATTAGTCAGAGGGCAAACCAACTTTACAACATAATGGAAAAATGTTTTGGTTACATTCAGTAATGTCTTCATGACAATGATATTCTTATTTCTTACATTAAAATTACCGCAGAATAAAACGTCCATGTTACATTTGAATTTAACCAAAGGCGTGCCGAAAAAAATACTTTCTCACCTGACCCAAAATACCTGGCCTGTCGTAATTATGTATTATGAGCCTCGTACATGGATTATTTTATTGTTAGAGCTAATGTAAATTATGTACGATGACAGGTACATAAAATCACTATGATGGTAATGTATATTTTTTACTGCTGTTCAGTCATCAGATAAAGCGAACGTTTTTGGCAAAACCAAATGCAGGGATGCAGCTATCTTGTGTTAAATTGTTTTTTCCTGCGTAGGTATACCTACTTGTTAGTGCTTAGCAGTGTCTCCAAGTTTCATATTGTGAAGTCACCATTTTATCTTGAATAAACGATCAATTTCTAAAAATAGTCTGTTGAGCAAGGTGAAAAACGAAATTACGTGTAATTGCACGTTTAACTGCAAATTCATTATATCTTAATTTAAAAATCGATATTATTTTTTGTTCTCATTTTACAGTTAATCTTAGGAGCCATTTAAACATTATATACCTATGATTCATGCTAAATAATATGGGTACGTACCTACATTTTAAACTAAAAATTATAAGTAATTTGGAGTTTGAAACGAAACTGTAAATATATTTAAGTTGTGGCATTTTGAAGTAAAAATTAAACACAATAGATTAAAAAAATAAGTGCATTTGTTAGTCCACTTTTCAATTGATCAAAAGTATTCGATAATACAATTAATTTTTGATTGATATTTCGACTGTCTCTGTAATAAGGTGGTTCGAATATTCAGATACTATTATATCACACCTGGTATAATATCTTAGATTCTTCCAAACAAGCTGTTATTTAATAGATAATCTATTCTTAAGTTGAATGAAACGTTTAAAATAAATACCACATATTAGTTTAGTTAATAATAATTAACGTATCAACTTATGTTCTATATGATATCATAACAAAATTGTTGAAAAAAAAGAGTGTTAAAATTGTTAAACGAAAAAAATATGTTGAGTATTGGTGTAAAATGTCAATTCCCTTCATTAATAGATTCTTAAGGTTAACCCACTTTTAAGTTGGCCTTGGCTTCTACTCTTAAAACAAGTGAATACTAAAAACAGATATTGCTACTAGATAATTAAATTGTTCAGGTATTACCTCATACGAAGATGGTTCGCTGATTTCTGTCTATTGTGAAAAAACGATGATATTTGAAATAGACCCATTGTATTTATGACATAATTATATGAATAATTGTTACAATTACTTTAGCCTGTTAGAAAAATGATGTTTTTTGGACCAGACAATCGAAAATAGTATCACAGCTTTAAGAAATGAATGTCTATAAGTGTTTTTTTTTTCTGGTTTAGTTAGTTATTTAAAAATATTTTCGGCTAAATTAGATATTACAGCGGTTTTAAACCAATATTTTGCCACTTGGATTGGTATTGTTTGTTTTAAGCAAAAACAGTAAATATCAAACTTTTGAAAAACCTCTCTCGTCTGCTTAAAGGTGCAATTTTTATTTATTTATGCATTCGTTAATGCATTTGTACAATATTAGAAGTTTTAAATCCTTATAATGCATGTTCTACTTAAATTTTGCAAATTTTGAAGATTTGATATAAATGTGAACATTACTTGATTTCATTTAATGGTTTGCTCCTTTTGGGTTGTTTTTTTTTATAATTTAACAGTGTTGTTGTTTTGTTTCAGATATATGTTTTGCCAACTAATCACAATGTTATGACCAAGAGTAGGACATATTGAGTTATGGAATCTGAAGAAGCTCTGAAGTATTACATAAATGAGGTGAAAGATAACCACAATGATTTGGAGATCGAAGAAGAATATCAAATTCAAAATGGTAATAAATATCGCTTTTTTCTTAATTTCAACTAATTCACACATATTTATTTTTGTATGTAGAAGTGGAACATGCGACGGAGTTTCTTCAGAAGGCTGGTTTAGCAGACTTAACAAAACTATATCAACAGGGAAAAGAAATAAGTGAAAATGTTGTGAATGATTCTGTGAGACAAAGACATTTGACTGAAAAACAGGCTCAAACCGTTAGATCTAGGGTGTATACGCTTAATAGGACATTACGTAATAGACAACCAAGAAGAAAACAGCGTCAGGATATCAGAGATGTCACTTGGAACTTAGAGGTATTACCTTACATACAACTTTTTTTTTCTAATTTGTATCTAAATATTTTGGATATAAAATGAATTCTTCCAAACCTGTCCTGACTCGTCTGTTTCAGACATCTTACAGTAGAGGCATATTCCCTAGTAACTGGAAAACTGCTCGAGTACAACCCGTCCCCAAGAAAGGATCCAAAGCGCTTGTCACATTTTGACTATCAAATAATGATTGACCTAAATGCACGATACTATCTCTGGAAGTTATTTTAATGTCCATGACTACGCTTAACCACGTTAATTTTTGAATTCTCAGTACAACCCGTCCCCAAGAAAGGATCCAAAGCGCTTCCTAGCAACTACAGGCCTATTTCTCTCCTTTCAGTCGTCTCTAAAGTGATGGAAAAGTATATAAACAACGAATTACTAAAATATCTTGACAAACACAGTCTAATCCACGACAGGCAGTATGGATTCCATCAGCGCAGATCAACTGCCGACCTCCTTTCCTTTGTCACCCATTCTTGGAGCAAGTCTATGGAACTACACGGTGAATCCCAGATTGTCGCTGTAGACATATCCAAAGGATTCGACCAGGTCTGGCACGCAGCGATGCTTAATAAACTTCCGGCCCATGGCCTACCACCAAAACTCTGTACCTGGACAGCAAATTTCCTCTCCAACCGGAGCATTTCTGTTGTCGTGGATGGTCATTCCTCTAAACTGTATCCAATTAATGCAGGAGTCCCTAAAGGTTCAGCTTTAGCCCCTACTATGTTTCTTCTCCACATCAATGACCTCCTCTCTAGCACATCCAACCCAGTTCACAGTTACGCGGATGACAGCACCCTCCACTCAAATATACAATATTCTAAGCCTGTCTCTTTAGCCCAATTAGATTAGGATCGCAGACTCATGGAGGGTTCTGTCTCTGTGGATCTCCAAAAAATATTAGACTGGGGAAGTAGAAATCTTGTACAATTCAACTCCACCAAATCTCAGTCTTGCTTTTTATCTCATAAGAAATACACCATGAGCAACCAAGTTATTCAAAGTAATGAGCCCTTTTCACTTGTTGGCATTTCTGTGGATCGAAATCTCAATTGGCACCAACATGTTGCATCAATTGCAGAAGCGGCTGCTAAGAATTTAGGTTTCCTCTTCCGGACTCGCAAATACTTTTCACCAGCTAATCTCTATACCTTATATACTTCACAAATAAGGCCAAACCTCGAATACTGCTCCCACATCTGGGGTGCCGCTTCTACACTCGCTATCCTGGGCTCCATCCAGAAGAGAGCTATACGTCTAATCGGTGACCCTACCGTTACCCAAAGGCTGCCATCACTTGTCCATATATATATATATATATATATATATATATATATATATATATATATATATATATATATATATATATATATATATATATATATATATATATCCCACCCTCTCTGTGTTTCCCTTTTTGGATTTAGTATCTATTAGTAAAACATGAGAAAGACTTGTACAGACTTTTACATATACATTTATTATAT